>JAGKRU010000002.1:0-1200000 GCA_022884055.1 Russula griseocarnosa | reverse complement strand
GTGTCAGTGTCTTGGTCAGTGTGGTTTCGTTGGCACGATTGACTCTCCGTAACCTGCTGTTTATGGGGTGACGGATTGCACGCGGACATCCGGATCACTCCACTCTAAGAATATGTGTGGCGGAACCGCCGTTAAGCTACTACAGTACGTTATATTGTACTACGCCGCCGTCGTCGCCGCCGAAAAATGAATACAAGACGATGCTTATGAATTTAGGCGCCACCTTGGCAGCTGCTTTCTGCCACACCTGCCAGTCCGGAAAGAAAGCAGAAGAGTAACGCTGATGATGGTGCTGTATACAAAGCTCACTCGGGAAGAAAAGACGGTGTGTCAATACCTTTCAGTCGAGCATGTTTTCCTCGTGGTAGCTCGTCTAGACCAGTGGCTGACATCCGATGACACCATTTGATTGACCTCGCCGCCGCATGGGTGATCTCCCTGGTGGAAAGGACCTCTTGGTGGATATTCATGAGTCCATGAGTACCATATTGTTCACACGACCTAAAACAGGGAATACGGTGATAGATGGTACTATATAGACTGAACACAGTCTGCAGCTGCTAATCGGTGAGTCTGGCTGTCCGTTTTAGTCGAGGACGAACAGATGACAATCGAAGGCCACTGCGGGATTCCTTTGGGCTCCGTGGAAAAAGAGAAGAAACGATGAAGTACACAGCGTTAGAAAAACCGCGGCGCATGCGGGAAACAAGTGGGATTGAGTGGATTGTGGGCAAACGCGCGAGGGTGCCTGGGTGCTTTATAGTAAGCAAATGAACATACTACGTTAGTAAGTTGAATCGAAGGATGATCAGCATGACATTAAAAATGGTACTAGACTAAGCGGGCTAAGGAGGGATGGGCCGCGCGAGCTCGATTTCTACACTTAATACTACAGCCCTAGCCATTCTTTTGGACCTCAGGCTGTGGTCTTGCGGATGGGTGATCATTCCTATATCGTTATAAACATCTCCGGGAAAGCGACGACGCTCAAACCCAGGAGAAGCTCAGAGATCGACAAGTGAGCAATAATTGAGACCGAAGTGGTCGTTGGACGGATTGCTGGTTACCTGTCGAGCAGCTAAAAGGTTCGGATAGGTCGTATCTACGCTCTTTGCTCGAGTATGGTTTGGGACGGTAGGTTAAGAGTGACATGCTGCTCTGGTAGTCGGGGCGAGCGCCTTGGCTAACAAACGTCACAGGCATATCACGTTGGAAGTTTGCAACCGGAACAACGGGAGCGTTGACTGGAAATTGTGGATAATTGGCTCAGAAGCGATGACGGTGAGTGTCTGGGTACGAGAAGAGCTGGGTTTGCAAGACCGGGTCGGCACTTGGCTCTATCACAGGCACAGCGTGGGAAGGAGAGAACGCTGCCGGCTCGGTCTCTGCAAAGTAATTCTACGGGTTCTCATCCAATACGACCTTTCCGACGGGGCAGAGAGGGTAATCCTTATGCGGCCACACTTTGGTCAAGTCGAGAACATTGTAATGGAAAGCCTCGGCCTGCTGATGCGTCATCGTTTGCTATGTCAGATCACTAAATTGAAGAGACCAGTGGTATGACCCCTACCACATAGACCGTACATGACGGGTAACACTTATTCTCAATGGCCTCAAATAAACCTTGAATACCACTTGCCCGAAAGCCTAACAGCAGTTTCATTGTCTAGGGTCTGTGCGATCAAAATTAGATGTTTGGTCTGGGCTCCGAAGCACCATGGAACTACCTTGAATCTGTCATCCGCGCGAAGGTGGATCTGAACGTAGACCCACTCTCCGTCCTTGCGCACAAACTTGAAGGTATGACAAGAGAAACTGTGCATGTTATGAAACCGTCAGGGGTACCACGGTCGGAAATCAGAATCAGAAATTGGTGGATACTCTCAGGGTTCTGAGAAAGATAGTCCTAGCGAAACGCGAAATAAGTCTCCGTCGATAGAGTATATGTGCCTTTAACTGGTGGCTACACTGGCTAGAGCAGACGGGGATAATTGTCAACTCACCACTTTATCAGCAACTCGGCCCAGGGAATTGTCTACGATCGGTGGGATTGGCGTCCGAGTCAATGGTTGGCAAACTGACGCACACCCACTCAGTCATAACGCGTTCTAGCACAGATACCCCCGGAAGTCAGGTATGACCTATTTGGAGCCATATGATAAATTCAGTGCGCAGCGCAGATGCTTGATGCCAAAATTGACTAGAGGGAGAGAATACCCGAGTCGACTCAGTTCTCCCTCGGAGAACTGCGGCGCTGGTCCAGGATCCGCCGGACTTGATTCCACGGCTGTATAGAAGCCGCAGCCGACCTCCGGAAAATCTTCACTACGCAGTGAAATGAATGTATATCTAGCTCTGAGCATCATTGTACAACTTGAACCTTGGGACCCAATGTATTAAAGGGTCACGGACCATTTTGTGTTTGAAAAGGTAAATCCAGGGACTAAACTCAAGGGATGCGGGTAGTGAAACACTGCCTGCAGCAGAGGGATATTAGCAAGGCAATGCAAGTGAATTGCATGCGGCAGAATTTGCCTGCATGGAACCCGATTCGCGGTCGCGGTACACGATGAGTTACTGAAGCACGTGCCACTACACGTGCCATTACGGCATTTTACTTTTCACTTTCTACCCGTCAGCCACTTTAAGTTTCGACAATGCCGTGGTCAACCACCCGTTTTCGAAGTGATACTCTCTGCACCTGTGCCCGCCAATTACGGACAGGAGTGATTATTTGGTTGACATATGAAGACTGATACTCTCGCATCTAAGGCAGCATCTCTGCCGCGGCTGAGCGTCGCTCGGACTATGTGGCTCTTCGCTGACTGTTTCAGCTCTTTTTCTCGCCACATGTACCACGGGAATTCTGCGGACGGAACTAGGGTGGCGGACGAAGCGAGTTTGTGTGTATCTAGAGTCCTCCCACGCAGTCCTTTGACTGCGTGCTCGGAGAGCCTGTCTCAGCGAAGTCGCCAAGGGCAAGGAGCACAAAAAATGTGTGCCATCGTCTCAAGTCGGCTGTCGAATGTGTCCGTGCGCCGGGCAGAGGTCGCACTTGTCTGGGTCGCATCTTCAAGTCACGTAACGTGGACATAATGAGACCGGTACATACAACAAGCGTATTATTTCTATGTGCCAGTGCTGATTGTGGCTGTAATGCCTACTGTAATAACTTCTTAGGCCGCGGTTTACTGCAACGACAAATGCTCACGTGCTATAAAACTGCTTCACCTAGTACCCGTTTCCTCTTCCTTCACCGTACGTCCCATCACGATGATGCTTATATTCGTTCTTTCCACCATCATCCAAGTGTGGTCGCAAACCATTAGTACTGTTAATACAACCTCTGGCCGATTATTAGGAACACAAGAAGACGGAGGTATGTTGTTCTCTCTACACTTTGCCGCCTTATTCACCCAAGTAATCCGCTAGTGTATCCTTCAAGGGCATTGTAAGATACTCACCATAGCGCATCTGGAGTAACAACATGACGGAGACGTTTTGCTTAGCGCTTTGCACACCCTCCTGTTGGAAATTTACGCTGGGAGCCTCCAGTGGCATTTGTTTCTTCGCACACTCAGAATGCGACTTCCCTTGGCCCATCATGCGTTCAGCAATTTCCTTATCAAGAGCAAGCTCTCAACGAGGAACTATATAACACACCTGCGCCAGCCGAAAACGAGGACTGCCTTTACTTGTAAGTTCACACATGAATGCATCTCGAAAGTAGCTGATAGGTCCCTGTAGGAATGTTTGGGCCCCAGCATCTATATCGGGCCCATTGAAACCCGTCATCGTCTGGATTTATGGCGGGTGAGAACTATTATCGCTTGTTAGACTGGTCAGCTTGAACACAATCTTCCAGATCGTTTGAATTTGGCACGGCATCACTTCCGAAATATGATGGCTCGTCCTTCGCAAAAAATCAGGACGTCATCTTTGTGTCTTTCAACTATCGTACCAACGTTTTTGGTTTCCCAACGTCACAGGAATTTTCTGCTCCGAATAACAACCTCGGTCTGCTCGACCAGGAGCTTGCGCTCACGTGGGTGCAAGACAACATTGCCCAGTTCGGGGGAGACAAGAACATGGTAACACTCATGGTGCCCATCGTCCCCAAGACATGCGCGTCATCACACCATAGCTAAATTTGTATTGCAGGGCCATTCTGCAGGGTCTTGGTCCGTCTCGATGGCCATCACCCGACGGAAGCCGGGTGTCGATCCACCATTTCGTGCTGGCATCATGATATCCGGCATGAAAGTTTCTACATCCCCTGTACTTAACTTCTCGATATTCGATACGTTTGCGACTGCGATGGGATGTGGGAAGCCAACATGCCCACATCGGCTGCAGTGCCTCCGCAATGTCCCAGCTTCCACCATACGAGCCTATACGAACGGCCCAAATAGTGGCCCGTTTATTCCAGGGGTTGACAAGTACGCATTCTATCCTACTTAAGGGAGGTACTCATATCATTGGTAGCGTAACATTCTTTGACGACCCACTACAACGCATTCGCACGGGCCAGTTTGCCCGTGTGCCCATTCTACTCGGGAATATGGAGGACGACGGCACCACCCTTACATATAATACATCTGAGAGTCTTTCTTCATTTCTCGCAGACGAATTCGGTTCACTTGCAGGGTCCGTACCCCCAGATACGGTACGGGCTTTATACCCTGGGTTGAACGACCCACAAATAATTGCTAGCATAATGCGTGATATTCTGGCCCGGTGGTGCGTCCATTTTTTTGGTTTAATATGAAAGGAAGTAATAAGAGATAACCGTGCTCTCAAAAAGTCCCGCAAAACTGTGGAGCAAAGCATTTGTGTCATGTGGAGTCAGGAGCGTGTACCGGTATACTTACGGTACGCACACAGCAATTATATTTATCTCTGAGAGACAGGCGTACTGATCTGCCTATGCATATAGGTGCAACATTCCCCAATTTGCAGCCCTTCCCCAATCTGGGGGTGTGGCACGGCTCAGAACGTAAGTCATCCATGTCCCGCATATTATAATAACGACTTTTTTTTACAACGATCATCATACCTTTACCATTTCATAGTGCCTATTCTTTTCGGAACATTCAATAGATCGACAGCCACCTCTGCAGAAGTAGAGCTCTCGCAGAGCCTTCAGACTGCATTCGCAAATTTTGCCAAAAATCCCGACTCGTCGCCGGCGCCTCATTGGCCCTCGTACGAAACTGAGGTTTCGGGGAATACATGTACTCACACCCTTGCTAAAATTGCGTATCAAGGAAACGTGGCGTTTGGTAACTTTGTTGAACCTGTTAAACCCGATTCCACGGTAAGCACGCGACATGACGATGCAAAATTCGGTTCGATCATTTATGAAATTCTCGTCCATAAACAGGATGGACCGTGTAATGTATGGGACCACTTTTTGGATTTTCGCCCCTGAAATCATGCTCGCGACCTCTGCATAAAATTATTCGCGTATCATAGAGCGAATAGAGGGCATTTCCCAGTTGGTGCATAAGGCAGGAAACCGGTTTTGTATAATTTGCCTTCAGATAGTTCGGATAATAATCATCTAGATTTCCTTCAGTTGACATTCTTCAATAAGATGATTACGCTTTCTAACTTTATGTACACCTGCATGGAGAATGCTCGATACAAAAGTAGTATTTTCCCTAGAGCCGCGCTAGCGACTATAATAGAATACAGTGACTCGGGAAGCGAAATAAGAAAGAATTTTTTTAACGCTTTGGCGAGAAATTATCACGCATTGGGAAATAATTGTTCCCGCACGTAAGCCCACATTCATGTCTGCCGAACACCAATCCCACAAACCGGCAATGCACATCCCACCACGTGGTATCTTGACTAAGTGATGATGGAATCGGATGGATCAGACTACGGCCAATGGAGCCTCTGTACTCAACTTATACTGGGACCGCGAGGTCTGCAGTCGCGCACACAGTCCTTTGACCGCGTGCTCGGAGAGACGGAGGTCGCCGAGGGCAAGGAGCGCATAAAATGAGTACCGTCATCCCGATTGAAGTCGGTTGTCGAATAGGTCCGTGCGTCGAGCGCACGGCCAGAAGTAACAGTTGTCTTGTCAGCATGACCTTCAAGTCCTTCCGAGTCACTCAACCAAGAGCACAAGACAAGTCACGAGTGGGCGCTAATCAGACCGACCCTTGAAGACGGGCTTGAAGACCGGATTACTGTATTACTACCATGTGTCAATTGTGACCGTGATGCTTGTCATTGCTTGATGACTTCTTCCGCTTATAAACTGAACGTCTCCGTCTTCATCGTACGTCCCATGACGACGATTTTTATACTTGTTCTTTCCATCTTCATCATCCACTGGCAACTGTGGTCGCAAACCATTACTGCTAATACAACCTCTGGCCGATTAGTAGGAACACAAGCCGACGGAGGTATGTGTTCCATTTACACTTTGCCGCCTTATTCACCCCAAGTAATCCACCGGACTAGTGACATCTTTCAAGGGCATTGTAAGATACCCACTATTGCCTGTCTGGAGTAGCATGACGCCATTTTGCTTAGCGCTTTGCACACCCTCCTGTTGGAGATTTACGCTGGGAGCCTCCGGTGCCATTTGTTTCTTCTGACACCCATATTGCGACTTCTCTTGGCCCGTCATGCGTCCAGCGATTTCCTTTCCAAGGGCAAGCTCTCCACGAGGAATTGTTTAGTACACCTGCGCCAAACGAAAACGAGGACTGCCTTTACTTGTAAGCTCACTCATGAATCTATCTCGAAAGTAGCTGATGGGGGCCCTGCAGGAATGTTTGGGCTCCAGCATCTATATCGGGCCCTTTGAAACCCGTCATCGTCTGGTTCTACGGAGGGTGAGAATTCTCATTCCATTTTAGACTGATCAGCTTGAACCCAGCCTTCCAGAGGATTTGAATTTGGCACGGCATCACTTCCGAAATATGATGGCTCGTCCTTCGCAAAAAACCATGACATCGTCTTTGTGTCTTTCAACTACCGTACGAACGTTTTTGGTTTCCCAACTTCACAGGAATTTTCTGCTCCGAATAACAACCTTGGTCTTCTCGACCAGGAGTTGGCGCTCACGTGGGTGCAAGACAACATTGCCCAGTTTGGGGGAGACAAGAACATGGTAACACTCATGGTGCCCATCGTCCCCAAGATGCGCGCCATCACACCATAGCTGACTTTGGTATTTCAGGGCCATTCTGCAGGGTCTTGGTCTGTCTCAATGGCTATCACCCGACGGAAGCCGGGTGTCGATCCACCATTTCGTGCTGGTATCATGATATCTGGCGTGAAATTTTCTACGTCCCCTGTACTTAACTTCTCGATATTCAATACGTTTGCGACTGCGATGGGATGTGGGCAATCACCAGGCCCACATCGGCTGCAGTGCCTCCGCAATGTCCCAGCTTCCACTATACGAGCCTATACGAACGGCCCCAACAGTGGCCCGTTTATTCCAGGGGTTGACAAGTACGCATTCTATCCTACTCAAGAGGAGGTACTCATATCATTGGTAGCGTAACATTCTTTGACGACCCACTACAACGCATTCGCACGGGCCAGTTTGCCCGTGTGCCCATTCTACTCGGGAATATGGAGGACGACGGCACCACCCTTACATATAATACGTCTGAGAGTCTTTCTTCATATCTCGCAAACCACTTTGGTTCACTTGCAGGGTCCGTACCCCCAGATAAGGTACGGGCGTTATACCCTGGGTTGAGCGACCCACAAGTAATTGCTAGCACAGTGCGTGATATTCTGGCCCGGTGGTGCGTCCATTTTTTTGGTTTAATATGAAAGGAAGTAATAAGAGATAACCGTGCTCTCAACAAGTCCCGCAAAACTGTGGAGCGAAGCATTTGTGTCATGTGGAGTCAGGAGCGTGTACCGGTATACTTACGGTACGCGCACAGCAGTTCCATTTATCTCTGAGAAGCAGGCGTACTAATATCCCTATGCATATAGGTGCAACATTCCCCACTTTGCAGCCCTTCCCCAATCTGGGGGTATGGCACGGCTCAGAATGTAAGTTATCTGAGTCTATGTCCCGTATATTATAATAACGAGTATTTCTACAACGATCATTATACCTTTACCATTTTGTAGTGCCTATTCTTTTCGGAACATTCAACCGATCGACAGCCACCTCTGCAGAAAAAGAGCTCTCGCAGAGCCTCCAGACTGCATTCGTAAATTTTGCCAAAAATCCCGACTCGTCGCCGGCGCCTCATTGGCCTCCGTACGAACCCGAGGTTTCGGGGAATGCATATGCTCCCACCCTTGCAAAAATTGCGTATCATGGAAACGTGGGCTTTGGAAACTTTGTCGAACCTATTCAACCCGATTCCATGGTAAGCACGCGAAATGACGATGCAAAATTCAGTTCAATCATTCTCGTCCATAAACAGGATGGACCATGTAATGTATGGGACCGCTTTTTAGATTTCCGCCCTTGAAATCATGCTCGCGACCTCTGGGCAGGCCCTGTTCAGTTGAAATTATAATCCAGATTGTATGACAGAGTGGCTGTAATTGGCTGCATTAGACTTGGCGCTCATTCCACAAAGAATCGATTGTACGTACAATCTGGATCATAATCCGAGGTTGTTTCAACCGAACAGGGCCTAATAAAACGCTTTGGCTTTGGCGAGAAATTTGGAAATACTTGTTCCCACACGTAAGCCCACTGACAGAAGAAACCATGTCCACCACCAACGTTTGCAACTTGAAGCTTGAACACCAACCCCCCTGCATCTGGGTCCACACAACAAACCGGCAATGTACAGACAATTTCAGCCGTCACGACCATCTCCAAAGGCTATAAGTCCCGCCACGAGTTATACCTGTTGGAAAAACCGGGGCCCGTGCGTCGGGAAACGAGTGGGATTGGAGCGGGTGGGGCAAATGCGCGAGAGGGCCCAAAAGTAGATACGAGTACTTGAATAACCAAATTAATGCACTACGTAAGTAGGGTAAATGGAAGGGCAATTAGTATGGCATTAGAAGGTACTACACTAACATGGCTATGGAGGAATGAGCTCAGGCTGTGCGAGCTCGATTTCAACATCTCCACTACGATAACTGACGATGGATTCGGATGGATCGGACTACGGCCAATGGAGTTTCTGCACCCAACCTATACTGGAATCGTGATATCTGTGGTCGTGCACACAGTTCTTTGACTGCGTGCTTTGCGTGCTTGGAGAGACGGAGGTCGCCGAGGGCAAGGAGCATATAAAATAAGCGCCGTCGTCCCAAGCCGGCTGTCGGATATATAGGTCCGTGCGCCGAGCAGTTGTCTTGCCACTTGGGTCGCATGTTCTTCAAGTCAATCTGCATCCCGAGTCACTCAACCACGTGCACGAGAAAGTAGCGAGTGGGCGCTAACACCGGATTACTATATTGCTACTACCATGTGTCGATTGTGGCGGTGATGCTTGAGCTTCAAGTTGATGACTTCTTCCGCTTTCAAAACTGCTCCACCTAATGCCTGACTTTTCCTTCTTCATCGCACGTCCCATGACGACGATGTTTATACTTTTTTTTTCCATATTCATCATCCACTGGCAACTGTGGTCGCAAATCATTCAAGTTACTGTTAATACAACCTCTGGCCGATTATCAGGAACACAAGCCGACGGAGGTATGTGTTCTCTCTACACTTTGCCGCTTTATTCACCCCAAGTAATCCACCGGACTAGTGGCATCCTTCAAGGGCATTGTAAGATACCCATTATAGCCCGTCTGGAGTAACATGACCGAGACGCGTTGCTTAGCGCTTTGCACACCCTCCTGTTGGAGATTTACGCTGGGAGCCTCCAGTGCCATTTGTTTCTTCTGACACCCATATTGCGACTTCCCTTGGCCCATCATGTGTTCCGCAAATTCCTTTCAAAGAGCGACCACTCCTCGAGAAAGTGTATAATATAACTGCGCCAGCCGAAAACGAGGATTGCCTTTACTTGTGAGCTCAATCATGAATCCATCTCGAAAGTAACCCATGTCCCTGTAGGAATGTTTGGGCCCCAGCACCTATATCAGGCCCTTTGAAACCCGTCGTCGTCTGGTTCTATGGCGGGTGAGGATTCTTATCCCATTTTAGACTGGTCAGCTTCAGTTGAACCCAGTCTTGCAGAGCGTATCTATTTGGCACGGCATCACTTCCGGTGTATGATGGCACATCCTTCGCAAAAAATCAAGACATCGTCTTTGTGTCTTTCAACTATCGTACGAACGTATTTGGTTTCCCAACTTCACAGGAGCTTTCTGCTCCGAACAACAACCTCGGTCTCCTCGACCAGGAGCTTGCTCTCACGTGGGTGCAAGACAACATTGCCCAGTTCGGGGGAGACAAGAACATGGTAACACTCATGGTACGTATAGTCCCCAAGAGATGCGCGCCATCGTACCACGGCTGACTTTGGTATTGCAGGGCCAGTCTGCAGGAGCTTGGTCCGTCTCACTAGCCATCACCCGCCGGGAGCCGGATGTCGCTCCACCATTTCGTGCTGGCATCATGCTATCCGGCGTGAAAGTTTCTACATCCCCTGTAGTTAACTTCTCGATATTCGATGCGTTTGCGACTACGATGGGATGTGGGCAATCACCACGCCCACATCAGCTGCGGTGCCTCCGCAAGGTCCCGGCTTCCACCATACGAGCCTATACGAACGGCCCCAACAGTGGCTTATTTACTCCAGGGGTCGACAAGTACGCGTTCTATCCTACTCAAGAGGAGGTACTCATGTGATTGGTAGCATAACATTCTTTGGGGACCCGTTGGAACGCATTCGCACGGGCCAGTTTGCCCGTGTGCCCATTCTACTCGGGAATATGGAGGACGACGGCAGCCTCTTTACATATATGTCTGAGAGTCTTCCTACATTTCTCGCAGACCAGTTTGGTTCACTTGCAGGGTCCGTACCCCCAGATAAGGTACGGGCTTTATACCCTGGGTTGAGCGACCCACAAGTAATCGCTAGCACAGCGCGTGATATTCTATTCCGGTGGTGCGTTCATTTGTTGGGTTATTATGAAAGAAAGTAATATGAGACAATCGTGTTCTCAAAAAGTCCCGCAAAACTTTGGAGCGAAGCATTTGTGTCATGTGGGATCAGGAGTGTGTACCGGTATACTTACGGTACGCACACATTTATCTCTGAGAGGCAGTGTACTGATCTATGCATATAGGTGCAATATTCCCCAATTTTCAGCCATTACCCAATTTGGGTGCATGGCACGGCTCAGAATGTGAGTCATCCATGTCTCGCATATCATAATAACGAGTTTCTTACTATGATCATAATATCTGTACCATTTTGTAGTGCCTATTCTTTTCGGAACATTGAACAGATCGACAGCCACCTCTGCAGAAGTAGAGCTCTCGCAGAGCCTACAGACTGCATTCGCAAACTTTGCCAAAAATCCAAACTCGTCTCCGGCGCCTCATTGGCCCCGTACGAACCTGGGGTTTCGGGAAATGCATGTACTCACACCCTTGCTAAAATTGCGTATCAAGGAAACGTGGACTTTGACAACTTTGTCCAACCTGTTCAACCCGATTCCACGGTAAGCACGCAAAATGACGATGCAAAAATCAGTTCAATTATTTATGAAATTCTCGTCCATAAATAGGACGGACCGTGCAGTGTGTGGGACGATTTTTTGGATTTCCGCCCCTGAAAAGCTCGCATAAAATTATTCGCGTAGAGCAAGTAGAGGGCAACCGCCAGTTGATGCGCAAGGCAGTAAATCGGTTTTGTATGTTTTTGCCTTCAGATAGTTTGTATGATTATACAGGGACGGAAGGATATGTCCATTTAGCTTTCCTTCAGTTGACATTCCTCAACATGATGCTTACGCTTTCTAACTTAATGTACACCTGCACCAGCA
This sequence comes from Russula griseocarnosa, assembly GCA_022884055.1. Taxonomy (NCBI): domain Eukaryota; kingdom Fungi; phylum Basidiomycota; class Agaricomycetes; order Russulales; family Russulaceae; genus Russula; species Russula griseocarnosa. The sequence goes on along the minus strand of JAGKRU010000002.1, from coordinate 1,188,096 downwards.
CGGAGAATACTCGAAAGTTCCTGCCAATGCTCTATGCTGTACAATTGCGTAGTCAAGATGTGTGATCAGAAATAGTGGTGTAGTGCGGTAGGGTCGTGCGAGTGAGTCCAAGAAGGATAGAGATTGAAAGATCTAAGATGGGGGAAGTATCAGATCAGGTCGTGACTTTCCAATAACATAACACAATACAGAGCACCAAGGCCTCCATCACACGGGGTGGCACAACTGATGTAAAACGCATACCGTACGTCCTCGCGCTCATGGGCCCGAGCGCGGCGATAGGCCTTCTTCTCAGCCTTGCGCTTCGCTTTCCTTCGCTTCGCATCGGCGTACGACCCCCGGACCGCGCGCCCGCGCCCATATTTATCGTCAGAACCAGACGAGTCGTCCGAGGAGAGTGAGTCAATCGGGTCAGCATCCGAAACGAAGCCAAGGAGGCTGTGCTCAATCTGGCTGATGTAGGTACCCGAGCGTCGCTCGTGGCCCTTGAAGAGTACAACTTCAATGCCACATGAAGAAAAGAATGTGTCGTTCCAGAGGTCGACTAGTTCGGCAGTGAGGACAAAAGGTCGCTATGGGTGGTTCTGGTCTGAAATTGGCAGCTTGGCAGCTCACCCTAGCGCATAGGTCCTACAGAGTCTGTTGGAAAAACGGCGACGCGTGCGGGAAACGAGTGCGATTGTGTGGGACGTGGGGCAAACGCGCGAGGGTGCCCGGGTGTAAATACATGCACTTTATAGTACCCAAATGTATGTAACACGTCAGTAAGGTGAATGGAAGGACAATTAGCATGACATTAGAATGGTACTAAACCAAGCGAGCTAGGGAGGGATGAGCCACGCGAGCTCGATTTCAACAGAGTCATCATCAACCACAATGCATAAGAATGAAAATGGGCGACCTTACCTGGATAAAGCAGATACAGTCTTCATAGTAAACATCATGCGACACGAGCATCTTTGACATCCTTGGCATATTCTCATAGAAGTCGTCCATATTAACCTTCATAGTGTCGACGAAAGTGTACGACTGAGCCAGATTTAGGGAACGACTGAGCCCATTGGGTGGAGGTAGCATCTGTGGTTCTGGCGCTAGGGGCGTACCACCGCCGACACGCAGGGACCACAAAAGAACGTTAGGGAATAAGAAGCCGGACTGCCCGCTGTAAGGGGGAGGGACAGTTGGGCACGGGAACAATTGAGCGGTTGAGGCTAATGGACGGAGGGAACAAGGCTGGGGATAGTTGATGGAAGCACGCGTACTGAGGTGTTAAATCGGGAATGGGTGATGGGGCGCGCTGACCATATATCCCAGGGCCTGGCCCACCCATAGGATTGGGTGAAGAGGCCCTGGACCACGAGGTTGACCTGCTGGTGTGCACCGTAGTACAATGAGGTTGTGAGGCTGGACCGTACGCAAAGGTCATAGACTCGACTCCGGCAACTGCACCATCAAGTTAGAAGTCTGCTGAGGAAGAAATGTCAATGTCACGACGCACCAAAGCCAATATCGATCTGTCCCATCATTATCGTTGACGGCCGTAAGACCAGACGAGCACTGGTGATTGACGGTCGCGAAAGAGGTAGAGATGGGGATGCCAGCAATAACGGTTAGCTGTCAAGGTAAACCGGTAAACAGCCAACCAAAAGTAAATGTACCCAAGGGACAAGGTGGCTACATCAAAAAGTAGAAGGTCCTGGGTTTTCTTAATACTGTAATCACGTGTTGATCAGAGTGGTTATAAGAACCGAAACTTGAACCGAAATACTTTAATTGAGAGGGTCATATCTAAATACTATGCACCCAATAAAGCTGTGGTTCAACCATCTCTGTGGGATGCTATCGAGGAATGTGACATTCTGTACAGCACTGGACAGAAGACTCGGACGCGTAGTTTGGTAGATTCTCTACAGGTTACAAGCACATGTTGTCGGAGTGAGCCCGGAACGGAACACCGGAGCGCCCGTCGGAGCGCCCGCATATGCATGGCCCCCGCGTCCCCTGCATTAGTAGTACATAGCGTTAGCAGCCTTTCTTGTACGTAGCATAGTGAAACACCACCTGTGGTGTAGGCACAAATAGCATCCGCCTTACGGTACAATACCTTACCATCCCCTTGGGCTCCGTGTTTGCCCGCATACATATATAAGTACAATAGTTTGGTAGCCGCTCCCTCAGTCATCGTGCTGCACGCACGGATACTGAGGTGAGCCGGCTTCCCTTTTCTTGCAGTCCCACATAAGCTTACAGTAGTATAGTTGCTGTCTTATCTAGGTAAATACAATCAGTCATCGTGCTGCACGCACGGATACTGAGTTGCTGTCTTATCTAGTCGATCTCACGCGCGCATCCGCTTTGGCTCACCCCCGGTTCTCACACTTTGCAACACATGTATGAAGTGATGTGGGATGCTGTGGAGAGCTATATAGATTGCCAATATGCAATGCTGTACAGACCTTTCCGGAGCACTATCTAAATCTGGGGACATGACACGTACAGTAGTTTGCTGATGCCATAGTAGACTCAGGTACATCTGTACAATTGGAGGCTTGTTATTTTTTGGACCTTGTAATTGTACCTATAGCTGTAACACGAGCCTCTTGATGTGTGTTGTCTCGTACGCGGTTAATATCTTTAATGCTGAACAGAATGGTAATAGAAGTGCCAACAAAACCTTTCAATCACCACAAGCCCAATAACATGCATATCTTAGTGGATCTCTGATCCATATTTCGGCACGTCGGCACGTGATAATCGGACCAAACAAAGGCATAAACAAAGCCGAGTTTGCGATGTCGGCGTACTCACCTGTCGCCTGTCTCCTAAGATAAGGGCCAGTGCGGAAGGTAAGGACTCGGAGGTGAATTGGGCATGCAGTTTCGAGCCTGCGAAAGCTCTCATCAGGGGGCTACCGCTACCCCGACGGCCGCCGTCCTTCTGAGTTCTGTCAGGAGGCCTACCAGTACCCAGCCTTAACTAGCACTCGGCTCCCACGCTTGGGCTCTTTCGGGTCAAAGGACTTTCCGGACCCCATGCCCTTCCCAATCCAATGGGTATATGATAGGAATCAAACTTTTACAGTATGTAAAACTATCTTAGGAATTGTAGAAAATAGGATTTCTGATCGTTCCTTGGTGGAAAAATCACATTCAGCCCACATTTGACTCGGATGAAGTAGTGTCACATCATGTAGTTCCACGGGTTCAGTACGGGTTTCGGGTCGAACCCGACAATACTTCTGCCGCACTAGCACCCGCTCCGGCAGTACGAGTCACCGTCTTGATGGCTTCTTACCGTGATGCTTATAAACTGCCCCACCTAATACCTGAAATACCCGCTTCCTCCTACCTTCTTTATCACACGTCCCATGATGATGATGATTATAGTTATTCTTTCCATATTCATCATCCAAGTCTGGTCGCAAACCATTACTGTCAATACAACCTCTGGCCGATTATTAGGAACTCAAGCCGACGGAGGTATGTGTTCCCTTCTACACTTTGTCACCTTATTCACCCCAAGTAATCCACCGTACTAGTGACATCCTTCAAGGGGATTGTAAGATAACCACTATAGACCGCCTGGAGTAACTTGAACATGACTGAGACGTTTTACTTAGCGCTTTGCACATCCTCCTGTTGGAGATTTACGCTGGGAGCCTCCAGTGCCATTTGTTTCTTCTGACACTTATGTTGCGACTTCACTTGGCGCATCATGCGTTCAGCAAATTCCTTTCGAAGGGCAAGCACTAATCGAGGAACTGTATAGTATAACTGCGCCAGAAAATGAGGATTGCCTTCACTTGTAAGCTCACTCATGAATCATCGCGAAAGTAACCCATGTCCCTGTAGGAATGTTTGGGCCCCAGCAGCTATATCGGGTCCTTTGAAACCCGTCATCGTCTGGTTCTATGGCGGGTGAGAATTCTTATCCTATTTTAGACTGGTCAGCTTCAGTTGAATCCGGTCTTGCAGAGGCTTTGAATTTGGCACGGCATCACTTCCGACATATGATGGCACATCCTTCGCAAAAAATCAAGACATCGTCTTTGTGTCTTTCAACTACCGTACGAACGTTTTTGGTTTCCCAACGTCCCAGGAACTTTCTGCTCCGAATAACAACCTCGGTCTCCTCGACCAGGAGCTTGCGCTCACCTGGGTGCAAGACAACATTGCCCAATTCGGGGGAGACAAGACCATGGTAACACTCATGGTGCGTATGACCCCAAGAGATGCGTGCCATCACACCACAGCTGACTTTGGTATTGCAGGGCGAGTCTGCAGGGTCTTGGTCCGTCTCACTAGCCATCACCCGCCGGGAGCCGGATGTCACTCCACCATTTCGTGCTGGCATCATGCTGTCCGGCATGAAAGTTTCTACATCCCCTGTACTTAACTTCTCGATATTCGATGCGTTTGCGACTGCGATGGGATGTGGGCAATCACCAGGCCCACATCGGCTGCAATGCCTCCGGAGTGTCCCGGCTTCCACCATACGAGCCTATACGAACAGCCCCAACAGTGGCGTATTTACTGCATGGGTCGACAAGTACGCGTTCCATCGTTCTATCCTACCCAAGAGGAGGTACTCATGTGATTGGTAGCGTAACATTCTTTGACGACCCGCTGGAACGCATTCGCACGGGTCGGATTGCCCGTGTGCCCATTCTACTCGGGAATTTGGAGGGCGACGGCACCATCTTTACGTATAACATGTCTGAGAGTATCTCTACATTCCTCGCCCAGTTTGGTTCAGTTGCAGACTCCATACCCCCGATACTGTACGGGCGTTATACCCTGGGTTGAACGACTCACAAGTAATCGCTGGCGCAGAGCGTGATATTCTATTCCGGTGGTGCGTCAAATTTTCGGTTTAATACGAAAGGAAATAATAAGTGGCAATCGCGCTCTCAAAAAGTCCGGCAAAACTGTGGAGTGATGCATTTGTCTCATCAGGTGGGATCAAGAGCGTGTACCGGTATACTTATGGTACGCGCACAGCAGTTCCGTTTATCTCTGAGAGGCAAGTGTACTGATCTGCCTACGCATATAGGCGCAACATTCCCCAATTTGCAGCCGTTACCCAATTTGGGGGCATGGCACGGCTCAGAAGGTAAGCCATCCATATCCCATATATCATAATCATGATAACGAATTTTTCCTTACAATTTTCATAGTGCCCATTCTTTTCGGAACATTCAACCGATCTACGGCTACCTCTGCAGAAAAAGAGCTCTCGCAGAGCCTCCAGACTGCATTCGCAAACTTTGCCAAAAATCCAAACTCGTCACCGGCCCCTCATTGGCCCGCGTACAAACCCGAGGTCTCGGGGCTGGGAATGCCAGTGCATGTACTTCCACCCTTGCAAAAATTGCGTATCAAGGAAACGTAGACTTCGAAAGCTTTGTCCAGCCTGTTCAACCCAATTCCACGGTAAGCATGCGAAATGAAGGATTCAGTTCGTTTATTCATGAATTTCTCGACCATAAACAGGATGGACCGTGCAATTTATGGGACCGTTTTTTGGATTTCCGCCCCTGAAATCATGCTCGCGACCTGCACAAAACTATTTGCGTATCATAGAGCGAATAAATAGAGGGCATCCCCAGTTAGTGCGCAAGGCAGGAAACCGGTTTTGTATATCTTCGCCTTTAGATAGTTCGGATAATCATCATTTAGTTTTCTTCAACAAGATGATTACGCTTTTCTAGCTCGAAAGTTTCTGCCAAACAGGCTGTATGCTGCACAACTACCCAATTAATGTTTACTTAGAAAAAGCGGACATACTGTACAATTTTCAAGTCACCCGCACTCCACCTCTCACCTCGAATTGAAGGGCGAATTCTTGTCCTGTCCAAAATTGTCTATGTTAGGAAATATAGTACAGTAGTATTTCCCCAGAGCCGTGCTAGCGAGCATAATAGAGTCCAAGCGCAGATAGTGTTGCCACGGTCCAACATTTTATTCACCAAATCAGGCCAAATGAATTGAAAAATTGCCATATATGGTGAATAAAATGTGGACCGCGGCAACACTACTAAGCGCAGACGCGTAGCGTCGGAGTTTGGAGTGAGGTCTTGGTGGCCAGATAGGCACGAGTTAGCGTCTTGTCCATCCGTCTTCTGCCACCTAGCAGTGGTTTGTCGTAGCTCCTTCTGTAATTACACCCTCCCACCACACCCTTCTTCCATACACTCAGTCACGGATTCCCCGCAATTAAACTAAACTGAGTCCACAAATAGTGCCATCTGTACTCCAGTTGTAACCAACACGCCGTGCCACCAGCGAAACAGCGGACAATCCCCTCCTTCTCGTAGCAGCATTGCTGCAGCAACTCCTCAAGCAACGGGTCTGTTGTGATCACCAGTTCACGGATTGCTGCAGCACAAAACCTCGCATTACACTCCGTCACGCTCACTAATGTAGACCCGACTTGCTCCCGGGTGCCAAGAGTAAAGCGACAAGCGAAATAAGTATTTTGTCAAACGCTTGGGTGATGCATTTGCGTCATGTGGGGTCAGGGGCGTGTATCGGTATACTTACGGTATGCACACATTTATCTCTGAGAGGCATTGTACTGATCTGCCTATGCATGACTCTGACATAGGTGCAATATTTGCCAATTTTCAGCCATTACCCAATTTGGGGCATGCAACGGCTCAGAATGTAAGTTATCTATGTCCCGTATATCATAACAATGAGTTCACCGTTATCGCTGGAATCCCCATCTCTACCTCTATCACGATCGTCGACCGCCAGTGTTCGTCTGGTCTTGCGGCCGTCAACGATGATGACGGGACAGATCGACATTAGCCTTGGTGGGTCGTGATTTTTCTTCCCCAGTAGACTTCTAACTTAATGGCACAGTTGCCAGAGTGGAGTCTATGACCTTTGCGCACGGCCCAACCTCACAACTTCTCTGTACTGCGGTGCACATCAGCAGGCTAACCTCGTGGTTCAGGGCCCCTTCACCCTGTCCTATGGGTGTGCCGGGCCCTGGGATATATGGTCAGCCCGCCCCATCACCGATTCCCGATTCAATGTCCTCTGTACGCGTGCCCCATCACCCATCCCTAGCCCTGATTCCCCGGGCCATTAGCCTCAACCACTCAATCATTCACGTGCCCCATCGCCCTTCCGCCTTACAGCGGGCAGCCCGGCTTCTCATTCGCTCTTCTGTGGTCCCTGCGTGTGCGGTGGCAGCAGCTGTGACACGCTTCCCTAGCGCCAGAACCACAGATGGTACCTCCACCCGATGGGTTTGGCCGTGTATGCTAAGGATGCCAAAGGTGCTCGTGCCACATGATGTTTACTATGAAGACCGTATTTGCTTTATCCAGGTAAGGCCGCCCGTTTTCATCCCTATGCATTGTGGTTGACGATGACTCTGTAGGACCTCGCACTAGTGTGAGCTGCCAAGCTGCCAATTTTAGACCAGAATCGCCCATCGCGACCTTTCGTCCTCACTGCCGGGCTAGTCGACCTCTGGAATGACTCATTCTTTGCCCCATGTGGCATTGAAATTGTACACTTTAAGGTCCACGAGCGACGCTCGGATACCTACATTAGCCCGATCGAGCACAACTTCCCAGGCTTCAACTCAGATTCTGACTCGAGTGACTCACTCTCCTTGGACGACTCGTCTGGGCTTTGACGACTCGCCTGGGCTTGGACGACTCGTCTGGGCTCGGACGATAAATATGGGCGCTGCGGCGCAGTCCGGGGGTCATACCCCGATTCGAAGCGAAGGAAAACGAAGCGCAAGGCTGAGAAGAAGGCCTATCACCACGCCCATGAGCGCGAGAGGACGTGCAGTATGCACTTTACATTAGTTGTATCACCGCTCGCTGTTGATCAGAGTTGTTATAGTGTACCATAGTTCGGCACCTCGGCATGTAATGATCGGACCAAATAAAGGCATAAACAAGGCAGGGAAGATACACTCGGGTGTCAAGCCTGCGTGACGTGCTCACCTGTTGCCTGTCTCCTAAGATAAGGGCCAGTGGGCCAAGCCTTGTAAGTCGCGCAGAGGTAAGGACTCGGAGGTGAATTGGACATGCAGTTTTGAGCCTGCGAATTGCGAAAGCTCTCAGGTGGCTACCGCTACTCCGACCGCCGTCCTTCTGAGTCCCGTCAGGAGGCCTACCAGTACTGCATGGGGTCAGGACTTGTACCCGCCCTTTCGGTCTGGTGGGGTGAGGTGAAAACATGGGGACGAGAGGGTTTCCGCTTCCTGCCCAGCCTTAGCCAGCACTGCGGCTCCCACGGACGCCTGGGCTCTTTCGGGTACGAGTACCAAAGGCTCCATGGGGTCCACTTCCCAATCCAATGGACATCATGGTGACCCACAACTTCTCATCAATGTCGATAACAGCGCGTGTACGCTGCAGATTGCGACTTAAGCCCGCCATCTGAGACCTGAGGATCCGCTGAAGTGACATGTGACTACCGTAATCCTTTGAAATCAGCTGTAACATGATTTTCAACTAAAAAATTAATACCACCCATGACAGGAATCAGACTTATTCAGCCCGCATTTGATGAATTAGCCTCACATCATGTAGGGTTCCGCACGGGTTCAGTACGGGTCTCGGGTCGAGCCCGACAATACTTCCGCACCCGCACTGCACCCGCTCTGGGTACAGTACAGGTCACCGTGATGCTTGACGGCTTACCGTGACGCTTATAAACTGCCCCACCTGAAATACCCGCTTCCTCCTTCATCACACGTCCATGATGATGATAATTATAATTGTTCTTTCCATCTTCATCACCCAAGTCTGGTCACAAACCATTATTGTTAATACAACCTCTGGCCGATTATTAGGAACACAAGCCGACGGAGGTATGTGTTCTCTTCTACACTTTATCGCCTTATTCATCCCAAGGAATCCACTGCACTAGTGACATCCTTCAAGGGCATTGTAAGATACAGATACCCACTATAGACCGTCTGGAGTAACATGACTGAGACGCGTTGCTTAGCGCTTTGCACACCCTCCTGTTGGAGATTTACGCTGGGAGCCTCCAGTGCCATTTGTTTCTTCTAACACTCAGAATGCGACTTCCCTTGGCCCATCATGCGTTCAGCAGTTTGCTTTTCTATCAGGGAAGCCCCCATTCTCTTCAAGGAACTGTATAATACACCTGCGCCAGCCGAAAACGAGGACTGCCTTTACTTGTAAGCTCACTCATGAATCCATCTCGTAAGTAGCCGATGGATCCCCGTAGGAATGTTTGGGCCCCAGCATCTATGTCAGGCCCTTTGAAACCCGTCATCATCTGGTTCTATGGCGGGTGAGAATTCTTGTCCCATTCAAGGCTGGTCAGCTTCAGTTGAACCCAGTCTTGCAGAGGGTTTGAATTTGGCACGGCCTCACTTCCGGTGTATGATGGCACGTCCTTCGCAAAACATCAAGACGTCGTCTTTGTGTCTTTCAACTACCGTACCAACGTTTTTGGTTTCCCAACTTCACAGGAATTTTCTGCTTCGAATAACAACCTCGGTCTCCTCGACCAGGAGCTTGCGCTCACCTGGGTGCAAGATAACATTGCCCAGTTCGGAGGAGACAAGAACATGGTAACACTCATGGTGCGTATGGTCTCCAAGACATGCGCGCCATCACACCACAGCTGACATTGGTATTTCAGGGCCATTCTTCAGGGTCTTGGTCCGTCTCAATGGCCATCACCCGCCGGGACTCGGAGCCGGGTGTCGCTCCACCATTTCGTGCTGGCATCATGCTATCCGGCGTGCAATTTTCTACATCCCCAGTCCTTAACTTCTCGATATTCGATGCGTTTGCGACTGCGATGGGATGTGGGAAGCCAACATGCCCACATCGGCTGCAGTGCCTCCGCAATGTCTCAGCTTCCACTATACGAGCCTATACGAACAGCCCCAACAGTGGCATGTTTTCTCCAGGGGTCGACAAGTACGCGTACTATCCTACTCAAGACGAGGTACTCATGTGATTGGTAGCGTAACATTCTTTGACGACCCGCTGGAACGCATTCGCACGGGCCAGTTTGCCCGTGTGCCCATTTTACTCGGGGATTTGGAGGGCGATGGCACCGTCTTTTCGTACAACACGTCTGAGAGCATCTCTACATTTCTCGCCCAGTTTGGTCCAGTTGCAGGCTCCATACCCCCGATACTGTACGGGCATTATACCCTGGGTTGAACGACTCACAAGTGATCGCTGGCGCAGAGCGTGATATTCGATTCCGGTGGTGCGTCCATTTTTTTCGTTTAAGATGAAAGGAAATAATAAGTGGCAACCGTGCTCTCAAAAAGTCCCACAAAACTGTGGAGTGATGCATTTGCGTTATGTGGGTCAGGAGCGTGTACCGGTATATTTACGGTACGCGCACAGCAGTTCCATTTTGAGGCGGTGTGCTGATCATCCTATGCATATAGGTGCGACATTCCCCAATCTGCAGTCCATCCCCAATTTGGGGGTGTGGCACGGCTCAGAATGTAAGTCATCCATGTCCGTATGCCATTATAATGATTTTTTTAATAATGATTATCATGAACCTACCATTTTGTAGTGCCTATTCTCTTTGGAACGTTCAACAAATCGACGGCCACCTCTGCAGAAAAAGAGCTCTCGCAGAGCCTCCAGACTGCATTCGCTAACTTTGCCAAAAATCCAAACTCGTCACCGGCACCTAATTGGCAACCGTACGAACCCGATGTTTCGGGAAGGCCAGTGCATGTGCTTGCACCCTTGCAAAAATTGCGTATCAAGGAACGTGGACTTTGGCAACTTTATCCAACCTGTTCAACCTAGTTCCACGGTAAGTACGCGAAATGACGATGTATAATTCAGTTCGTTTATTTACGAATTTCTCGTCTATAAACAGGATGGACCGTGCAATTTATGGGACCGTTTTTTGGATTATCGCCCCTGAAACTCTGGCGACCTCTGCATAAAATTATTCGCGTAGAGTAAGTAAAGGGCATTCGCCAGTTGGGCACACGACAGTAAATCCTTCAAATTGTTCGGATAATCATATATGGACAAACGAATACATTCACCTAAGCGTCCCGCCGTCACTTTAGTTGACATCAACGAGATGCTTACGCCTTCGGACTTCATGTACACTAGCACCTGTATGGAGAATGATCCAGAGTTCTTGCCAATGCTTTATGTTGGGCAGGGGCCACTTGGCCTTGCGCTTGGCTTCTACCATGTGCAGGTTCGGCATCATTTCAACTGCAAAAGCGAGCTGGGGACAACCAAGATGGCAGGAGCACTCTCCTGCCACGCTACCCTGCTTCATGCAAGTCCCAGCAGTGTGGTGTAAGGTGGGCAGCGTAGTTGCGCTCACATTGAGCACTCGTACGAGTACGGCGCCGCGTACCATTCCTCGTTCCAGAACACCCTAGCCTCGATCCCTTGCTATCTCGCTCGTGCCATTCCTTTGATTGGTGCTTTACTTACTTAAGACACTCCCCTAGTATCCGCAGTACGATGTAGCACGTTATTTATGTTGAGATTAATCGTGCTCGCGGTCTTGCTCGAAGTTAGCCCATTTTTGCGGTCACTCAAACTAGTGTAACCATGTGGTCGACGCACGTTGACTGTTTTCACTCCTTTACCAGCTCGATTCTCCTTTCTCCTTCAGACACTATATATCTCCCATTTTGCCTTCTTTTCTGCACTACGCTCCGGTCGACCTAACGCCTGCCCGAGTCGCCGAGCCGCCGTGTCCACCATTTTCCGGTCGAGTGTTGACCCTCTCTCTCCTTTTTAGATTCTCTTTATCTCCGTCCTTGTCGGGCTCACTCGCACGACTCTACAGTGCTTCAGTGGTCAAGCAATTTCAAGCGTGCAGGACGCTGTGTGCATCGTATCGTTAGGGCTCCACTCCTTCGACAGGCTTCAAGTTGCGTTTGAGGGTGTTAGATAGCGGCAGCACTGGGGCAAAGAGGAAAATGAAAAGATATTGGGAGCAACAATCTATTCGCTGTCTGCGCACACTAAGATAAATTTTTCTCCCCCTCGAGCAGAGCTGACGCCTCAAATTAGACGCCCAGATCAATTTGAATGGTGCCCGGACTAGCCTAAGGGTCGAAGGGCGCACCAAAACCATGATTGGAGACAGGCGTCCACCTGACGTGTGTAGACAAGGGCCTTCGGGCCGATGAGGACTTGCTCCGAAACGATGGAGCTTAATATATATGAATCGGCGGCCCGGGAATCAGGAGGGTGCCATTCTCTTAGGAATGGTCGGTGAGGCGAAGGAGTATTCTTATGAGTGAAAGGAAGCGGAGTGGGGAGAGAAAGTCTCTGGACCCCGGGACTAATTGTCCTTATGCACGCAGCGGTGATTACATGCTACTCCTAGCAGATATACATATTTAAAAGCATCGACGAGGATTGCAACCGAAATACAACATCGAGTCCCTCATCAACTTGAAAATGTGATCAGTGCGATGAAGAAAGTCCTACAGAGGCATCAGTCAAGCGTTGAAAGCAATGCCAAGACCAACCCAGTTAGTAAGAGCTCCTCGTGCGATCATAATTTAATTGCAAGCTTGGTCATGAACGAGCCGTCACCTAATTGCTTCGTCCATTTTTGATTTGCGCCCTTTGGGGTGTAGCCACAATTAGCTGCACTGAGTGATGGAGGAGAATTCTATCAGGTTCGTAATTCCCTTGTCGCCGTCAACAAAGGCCACAATTGATTCTTTTGATGACCACGACTGGACCGCCTCAACATCTTTCTAGGAGACGTGATACACAGCCCCTTCTATGTCTTGGTATAGGAATCTGCGACCTTCAATCATATTCTAGATGACCCTAAGGTTTTCGAGAATATGATTGAAGGTCGCCCGGTTGACCACTAATCATCACCGAACCTCCGCTGTTTGAGCGCGATTCTCGATCAGCTCTGAGATTTTCTTGTATTCTTGACGAAGTAAAAGTGGCAAAGGAAAGCGGATCGGCTTCAAAGTCGAGAGATCAAAAAAACTGAGAATGGATGGGAAGAATGATTGAGATTCAGTATCGTCCTCGCTCCTTGCCTCCATGTCATAGTCATAGTCTACTGGTGTGAGCGACTGAAGGAAATTGAGCTTGACACTTAGGACACCAGGCTTGTTGCCATCATAATCAGGTGAGTCACGATCCAAGTGTAGCTCCTTCAGGCGATCTTGCAGTGCAGCATAATGCGCTCGAGTGACCTTTAATTCTCGGAAAAGTTGCAGTCTAGAGCCCTCACGTCTCCAAATATTTGAGTGAAGTTCCTCTAACCATGGAAGGTCGTCGGCAGCATGAGGTCGCTTGCCAAGGACCGGTGCTGACAAAGTGTGAACGTGATAAGAATGAGCGCGGAGTGACATATGGTAAAGAGCAAGACGCACCAGAAGGAGGCTCTACAATAATGTGTAGGTGATCGGGCTTAGGCGGCATAGTCGCAGGCCAACGATTGGAGATGTAGTCGATAGCATTAAGGCGCACAGAACCCGGCACGTTTTTACCAATGAGGTCCTTCAGATCACTTTATTGGGGAAATGCGAGATCAACCTGCAGGAGAGTTAATTGTGCTGTCGCTGGCCATGGTCATCCTCACCTTCCAAAGGGTAAGATCTTTCGTATCAACACTATCGAGCACCCCGTTCTCGGTCTTTTCCTTGATGAGGTCATTCTCCATTAAAAGCAGACTCCCGATTGGCTTGACTATGAATAGTGAAGATTCGCCTTCAATGAGGCATATAAGAGCACGAGGAGCGTCGTCGGCCATAGAGGGCTGTTCAACTCTGTTATGGTTTTCGAGAGTGTTGGAGTGTCGAGGTCAGAGTCAGAGAAAGGATAATTAACAGCACTCAGCGATCAACAAACATCAATAAACATCAACAGTGCTTCGTATCGCCACGCCACGACAGGGAACAATCTATGGTGCGGTTCACAGAGACGATGAGCTCGACGTGGGAGACGACAAAGTCGCGTCATCGGAGCTTAGTTGCCGAGGGCGGGACACGCACGGGAAGGGGAAGTCACCCGGGAACAACTCCCGTTGATGGCATCCATGTGAGGTAGGTGACAGTGCCTCTCGTAAGTGTCCGGCGCCATTTCAGCTGCTAAGGCGAGCAACCAAGCATGGCAGGAGCACTCCTGCCACGCTCCCCTGCTTCACGCGAGTCGCCAGCAACGTGGTATGCGTAGTCGCGCTCGCATTGAACACTCCAACGCGTACCATCCCTCATGCTCATTCCGGAGCGGCCTAGCTTCGACCCCTTGCTATCTCGTGCCATTTTTTTGCTTGGTGCTTTACTCACTTTAGTCACTCTCCTATCCCCGGTAAGATATAACATTTTATTTGTATTGAGATTACCACATGCTCGCGGTCTTGTTGCTCGAAGTTAGCCCGATTTTTGCTGTCACTCACACTAGTGACCATGTGGTCGACGTACGTTGACTGTTTTCACTCCTTTACCAGCTCGATTCTCCTTTCTCCCTCGGACACTAGATATTTGCTTGCGTGTTCCAATTTCGCCTTCTTTTCTGCACTACGCCCTGGTCGACCTAACGCCTGCCCGAGTCGCCGAGCCGCCGTGCCCACCATTTTCCGGTCGAGTGCTGACCCTCTCTCTCCTTCTAGATTCTCTTTATCTCTGTCCTTCCCGGACTCACTCGTACGACCTTACCGCGCTTCAGTGGTCAAGCGGCTTCAAGCGTGCAGGACGCTGTGGCATCGTGTCGTTCGGACTCCATTCCTTCGCCAGGCTTCAAGTCGTGCTTGAGGGTGTCAGGTAGCGGCAGCACTGGGAAAATGAAAAGATTTTGGGCGCGACAGTCTGCTCGCTGTCTTGCACACGGTAAGATAATTTTTTCTCCCCTCGAGCAGAGCAGACGCCTCAAATCAGGCATCCAGATGAGTCTGAATGGTGCCCGGACTGGCCCAAGGGTCGAAGGGCGCGTCAAAACCATGATTGGAGACAGGCGTCCACACCTGACGTGTGGCGACAAGGACCTTTGGGCCTATGGGCCTATGAGGACTTGCTCCGAAATGATGGAGCCTACTGTAGTGTATTTGAATCGGCGGAATCAGGGGGGTGCCATTGTGCCATCGCGGCTTGCGACTGGACAGGATAGCAAGGCGTCGGTGCATGCACTCGAGGGCAAAATACCCCTCGGAATAGCTTGCCCCGGAGCGACTCCGACGCCCTTTCCACTTGACTGACTTGAGTGGGGGCTTGAATCTACTCGGGCAATTGGTGAGGGAAGCGGCTCGAGTTCCAAGGCGTGACCTGAGGTCATACACATCTCGTCACCTCCACAGACCGAACTCACCACCCATCAATCCGCACATCCTTCTCGTTCAGTACCAGTATGCATGTCTGTAAAGCAGGTGTAATGGGTATCAGAGCATATATATGCACAGATATCGCGCTGCCTACCATACTAGACTATTTTCTATTTCTATATTATAAACGTCGTAGAATGAGACAAAGGAGGGTTTTGTTTGGTTGCGAAGGGAGGTTATCTGACAGTATGTTCTGTCCCTGGATATGACGACTCTAGCCCAATTAAGCTCTACGAAAGCCACGGATAAAATAAAAATCGCACTCCTTACCTCGTCCGACAAGCTCTTGCCTTCGGACTTTTTTGTCCTTAGTTGATGTTATGCCTTCTCACTATACTGTATAAGTAGTCCCAAGTTTCAGAATAGAATTTCATTGATTCACTCGTGTGCGACAGGTCAATCTCTTGTGTTATTGTAATCACATCAAATAAGGTACAAACAACAGCGACCACAGGACACATCTCTCAAAAATAAGTTGATAGGATCAAGGGTTATAGTTCAGTTCTAAGTGTCCAAAACAGCCGGTGGCTCAGAGTTCGGTTGTGGCCAAGTCCGAGAGCGAGTTTGCAAAGTTGAGCGGTAGTACCCGTACCTAGAGCAGGTGCAGTTTCGGCAGGTGTGGGTAGTGTTGTCAAGCCCGGCACATGGTAATAATCCGGTCTTGTGATACGTGCCGGTACCACTCTGATTATTGTAACACCCACTTGTTACCTGTCTCAATGCCGGCAGTGTCCCATGGTTGAGTGTATGACTTGAAGGGCATGCAACCCAGACAACTGCTGCCTCTGCTCGGTTTACAGAGTTATTCGACAGCGAACTTGAGACGACGGCGCTCATTTTTGGAATGCGCTCCTTGGCAACTTTGGACTCTCCAAGCACAAGGATGACATTTAACTAAATGGTTTTAGTGCAGTGCCGATCATACGGGTGCGCACGGCCCGGCACGGGTACAGTCACAACTGAATCAAAATTATTCCCACGTGAGTACGTGTCGCTCAAAACTGCACCCGCGCCTGCCAAAACAGGTAAAGTGGCTTCATACGCCTATAGAATGCTGGCTGTGGAGCCACCGCTCAAAACTGCGCACCTGCCAAAACAGCACCCTCCGTACAGGGTCGATGGCTACTTACGCTTATAAAATGCCCCACCTAATATCTGAAGTACCCACTTCCTCCTTCCTCCTTCATCCCACGTCCCATCATGATGATGTTTATAGGCGTTCTTTCCATCTTCATCATCCAAGTCTGGTCGCATGAGACCATTACGGCTAATACAACCTCTGGCCGATTATTAGGAACAAAAGCCGGCGGAGGTATGTGTTCCTTCAACACTGTGTTGCCTTATTCACCTAAAGTAATCCACCGAACTAGTGGCATCCTTCAAGGGCATTGTAAGATACCCGCTATAGCCCGTCTATAGTAACATGACCGAGACGTTTTGCTTAGCCCTTTGCCCACCCTCCTGTTGGAGATTTACGCTGGGAGCCTCCAGTGGCATTTGTTTCTTCTGACACTCAGAATGCGACTTCCATTGGTCCATCATGCGTTCAGCAATTTCGTACTCTAGGACAAGCTCTCGTCGAGGGACTGTATGATTCACCTGCGCCAGCCGAAAACGAGGACTGCCTTTACTTGTAAGCTCACTCATTAATCTATCTCGAAAGTAGCCGATGCGTCCCTGTAGGAATGTTTGGGCCCCAGCATCTATATCGGGCCCTTTGAAACCCGTCATCGTCTGGATCTATGGCGGGTGAGAATTATTATCCCTTGTTAGACTGGTCAGCTTGAATCCAGTCTTGCAGAGGGTTTGAATTTGGTACGGCATCACTTCCGGAGTATGATGGCACGTCCTTCGCAAAAAATCAAGACGTCGTCTTTGTGTCTTTCAACTACCGTACGAACGTTTTTGGTTTCCCAACGTCACAGGAATTTTCCGCTCCGAATAACAACCTCGGTCTACTCGATCAGGAGTTGGCGCTCACCTGGGTGCAAGACAACATTGCCCAGTTCGGGGGAGACAAGACCATGGTAACACTCATGGTACGTATAGTCCCCAAGAGATGCGCGTCATCATACCACGGCTGACTTTTGGTGTTTCAGGGCCAATCTGCAGGATCTTGGTCCGTCTCACTGGCCATCACCCGCCGGGAGCCGGATGTCACTCCACCATTTCGTGCTGGCATCATGCTATCAGGCGCGAAAGTTTCTACGTCCCCCGTACTTAACTTCTCGATATTTGATGCGTTTGCGACTGCCATGGGATGTGGGCAATCACCAGGCCCACAGCGGCTGCAGTGCCTCCGCAGTGTCCCGGCTTCCACTATACGAGCCTATACGAACGGCCCCAACAGTGGCGGGTTTACTCCAGGGGTCGACAAGTACGCGTTCTATCGTTCTATCTACCCAAGAGGAGCTATTCATGTGATTGATAGCGTAACATTCTTTGACGACCCGCTGCAGCGCATTCGCACAGGTCAGATTGCCCGTGTGCCCATTCTACTCGGGAATATGGAGGGCGACGGCACCGTCTTCACGTATAACATATCTGAGAGTATCTCTACATTTCTCTCCCAGTTTGGTTCAGTTGCAGGCTCCATACCCCCGATACTGTACGGGCGTTATACCCTGGGTTGAACGACTCACAAGTAATCGCTGGCGCAGATCGTGATATTACATTCCGGTGGTGCGTCAATTTTTCGGTTTAATATTAAAGGAAATACTAAGTGGCAATTACGATCTCAAAAAGTCCCGCAAAGCTGTGGAGTGATGCATTTGTCTCCTCATGTGGGATCAAGAGCGTGTACCGATATACTTATGGTACGTGCACAGCAATTCCATTTATCTCTGAGAGGCAGACGTGCTGATCTGCCTACGCATATAGGCGCAACATTCCCCAATTTGCAGCCATTACCGAATTTGGGGGCATGGCACGGCTCAGAATGTAAGTCATCTATATCATAATAACGTTTTTTTTTTTACAATGATCATCATACCTTTACTATTTCATAGTGCCCATTCTTTTCGAGACTTTCAACAAATTGACGGCCACCTCTGCAGAAAAAGAGCTCTCGCAGAGCCTCCAGACTGCATTCGCAAACTTTGCCAAAAATCCAAACTCGTCGCCGGCGCCTCATTGGCCGGCGTACGAACCCGACGTCTCGGGGGCCGGGAATGCCAGTGCATGTACTCCCACCCTTGCAAAAATTGCGTATCAAGGAAACGTAGACTTTGGAAACTTTGTCCAGCCTGTTCAACCCAATTCCACGGTAAGCACGCAAAGTGGACGATGGAAATTTTCCTTCCGTTTATTTATGAATGAATTTCTCGCCCATAAACAGGATGGACCGTGCAGTTTATGGGACCGTTTGTTGGATTTCCGCCCCTGAAAAGCTCGCTACCCTGCGTAAAATTATTCACGCAGCATTCACCAGTTCAGTTGGTGCGCAAGACGGTAAATCGGTTGTGTATATTGTTGGGTGGGCAGTCTGGCTGCGCTCGCGCAGGCCGCTCCGACCCTATTCCGACCAGGACCGCTTAGCATCTTATACCTCTTTCTATCTTGCTCGCGTCGCTCTTTTGATTGGGTACTCTACTCACTTCGGTCTCTTTCTTATTCCCAGTTTGAACTAGCATTTTACTTACATTGCGCTCGACACATGCGCTCGTAGTTTTATCCTCGCCTTCGATTCCTTCCTTAGTACTTGCCATTATGCACCATGCGTCACGCTAGATCGACGCATGGTCGTTTCAAATTTTTGATCTTCTCGCACTCCCCATAATAACCTCGCTTCACCTCTCTCCCTGGACTTAGATATCCAGTATTTAATCACGCGAGGACGGACTCTTATAATCCAGTTCACTTTCCCCAGTTCTGTTCTACAGTACGCGCCCACAGGACCTGCCAACCCGGGCCGGCGCGCCCGCCGTATTTTTCCGGCCGCCGGCCGGACAAGCTCTGTCCGGACCGCCTTTACAGTATTTATAATCCAAACCTTGCCAGATCATGGCCCAGATGAATGCTGCCGCTGCTAAGGCAGGCGCCATTAGGAACCAACGAGGGTTATATAAGCATCTAACCCTAGGGTTTCACTTACGTAAGCTGGCCAAAATCTGGCGAAAACCTACCTTGAACTACATACTTAGCACGCATTCCGACGAAACAATGGGAAACATAATCTATATTGTGTAGGTAGTACTACTGGGGTTTTGTACCCTGAAATGTATGGAAATGGTATAAAAAACGAGAAGAAGAAAAAAAGAAAAACGGCACGCGCGGTACAAAACGCTAAGATAGGACACTACGCTTCACCTCTGCAATGATTTCCGGGGGTAAAGTACGGTGGCTATGGTACTTTCGGTTTGCCCACACGGCCTGTGATCCAGAAAGCCCGGCATGATAGGCTGATATGAAGCGCGCAGACCGGTTTGCATAACTAGAGAATCATGAGACGCGGCAAATACAAACAAAAACGCAGGAGGACTCACCGCCGGATGTGAAGCAGGGGGATGTCATCGAGGGATTGGATGACATTTCTCTCCATCTCATCGATTGTTGCCGCACGCTCTGCCATACGGAAACGGAGCTTGGCCGCGCCCCAATATTGCTCGATGAAGTTGAGCTCGCAGTGATATTTTGGGTAGAAGTCGCATAGATGGCCACGAGATTCAATCAGCTCTTGAAGCTGGGACTTTTGAGACATGAAATCGGGCTGCAAAAAGAGAATGCGTCGGCAACAGCAGTCCGTGCGGCCAGGGGGGCATCGAAAGCCTGGGCACTGGGCGAGAAGGTCACCCTCGGGCCATAGACCGCGCTCCCGAATGATGATCTCCATGCCCTTGAACCAGCCGGGCATGGAGGGGTGGTCTTCAGGGAAATAAAACAGATGCGGCTCGCCGTTTGGGAGTGTGCCGCTGCGCATGCGTGGACCGTTAGGGAGGTGCGTCCACCCTTTCTTCGGCCCTGTGAGAAAAATGAGTTAGCAACTCATTGTCCTGGCACTGCCGCGTGAAATAAAGACGAGGCCAAGGCCAAGTGGGCCGCCTGCGATCTCGCAAAGGAGCGTGTGTGACTGGGAGGACTTGCCCCTGATGCAATTGTCGGGCGGTGGTGATGGTGAGAGGAACGAGGAAAAGAGAGCGCACCTTTTACCATATTTCGCGCCGATATGGCGTCCGGTGCACGCTTTTGATGGCTGGGCGCGTTGTCGAATAGAAAAAGGCCTTGAGCCCGGCCCTTGGTAAGACCTTCAAAGATGTCGATCGCGTTATCGACTTGTCTGAGAAGGTCGTCCGCGTCGAACCACCCATCGCGGTTCTTGCCTGCCTTGAAGATGACCCGGGCTTCCCTGATGGATGTAAATATGTATGAGATGATGGATAAAAGGGGGGATAAAAGGGGACTCACTCATCCCCATCGCGAAGTCGTCCCCAATCTGGTGTCAGAAAGTCTGACACCATTAACGTCTGGCCATTACCCTTGGCCTTCAGTTTCGACTTGCTGGTTGCATGGGTCCATCCTGTGTTGCGCTCGTCATTCTGGAAGAAGGTAGATTCATCGTGTGTGGCGATCAAGGCTAAAGATAGTCACGTGTATGATCACATGTGGTCACGTGCAAGTGGCGAAAATCTTGCAACGAAAAACATGAATCTCTTTTATTTGAGTCCTACAGTGAAATAAATACGTTTAGCATAATAATATGTATTTCTGCATCTTCTCTATCAATACTAATTTTTTTTAAATTTCACAACTACATATTGTAGAGGAACATCATATCTACCTATTTTAATTACCATTTGTGCTAAAGTTGAGATTTGGAGGAAGAGACAAGGAGCGTTGAACGGGCAGAATCAGCTTACATAACCCTCGCTGGTTCCTGATGGCGCCTGCCTTAGTGAAAACGTTTGTTACATTTGATTTCTCGATGCTAACATCACATAACAGCAAGGGTAACGCCCCTACTAACAATCAATCACGTAAAAAGAACAAAGCTTTGTAATGGTTCAAGTGACACCGTTCGATTCTACCTCAGGCGTTTGAAACCGTATTCTGGCCAATGTTGGTCCTCAGTGGGACAACTTCTGTCGCAGGTGCAACCGCGAGCGGCTTGGCGGTCGGTGCGTCGATGGCCTTGGCAATGGCATCAGAGAGACCCTGGTCTACCGCAGCGAATACAGAGACTGAAAGGGTGTCAAACAAGTTTTGAAAACTCAGATACAGCTAAGCTAGTGAGATAAAACTTACGCTGACGCGCTTTGATCTCCGCTGACTTGGCGTTACGCAGATTGCCGGCAATATTCTGGATAAGGTGTTGACGATCTTTGTCATTCATGACCTTAGTGTACAGCACGCGAGGCTGCTCAAAATCAACTACAATGGTCAAACCGCGTCAGAGGCTAAGGTATCGTATCTACGATCGTCGCACTCACGTTCACTAATGTCGTAAAGATGGGTGCGGGCATGGCCAACCCAGACTTCGTGTTTATACTCTTTGCCCGAGTATGGT
Organism: Russula griseocarnosa; assembly: GCA_022884055.1. Classification (NCBI taxonomy): domain Eukaryota; kingdom Fungi; phylum Basidiomycota; class Agaricomycetes; order Russulales; family Russulaceae; genus Russula; species Russula griseocarnosa. Next base: position 1,166,277 of record JAGKRU010000002.1, on the reverse strand, counting down.
TTGGGACGGTAGGTTAAGGGTGAGATGGTGCTCTGGTAGTTGGGGCGAGCGCCTTGGCTAACAAACGTCGCAGGCCCATCACGTTGGAAGTTCGCGACCGGCACAACGGGAGCATTGACTGGGAATTGTTGATAATTGACCCCGAGGCGATGACGATGAGTGTCGGGGTACGAGAAGAGCCGGCTTTGCAAGACTGGGTCGGCACTTGGCTCTATCCCAGGCACAGTGTGGGAAGGAGAGAACGCTGCCTGCTCGATCTCTGCAAAGTAATTTTGCGGGTTCTCATCCAATACGACCTTTCCGACGGGCGGAGAGGGTAATCCTTATGCGGCCACACTTTGGTCAAGTCGAGGACATTGTAACGGAAAGCCTCGGCCTGCTGAGGCGTCATCGTTTGCTATGACAGATCACTGAGTTACGGAATTGAGGAGACAAGTGGTATGACCCTTACCACATAGACCGTCCACGACGGGTAACGTTTATTCTCAATGGCCTCAAATAAACCTTGAATGCCATAGTCTGGGCTCTCGCCCGAAAGCCTAACAGCAGTTTCATTGTCTAGGGTCTGTACGATCAAAATTAGATGTTTGGTCTGGGCTCCGAAGCACCATGGAATTACCTTGAATCCGCCATCCGCGCGGAGGTGAATCTGAACATAGACCCACTCTCCGTCCTCGCGAACAAACTTGAAGGTATGACCAGAGTAACCGTGCATGTTATGGTAACCGTCAGGGTGCCACGGTCGGAGAACAGAATCAGAAGCTGGTGGATACTCTCAGGGTTCTGAGAAAGATAGTCCTAGCGAAACGTGAAATAAGTCTCCGTCGATAGAGTACAGGTGCTTTTAACTGGCGGCTAGAACAGACGGGGATAGCTGTCAACTCACCCAGAACATGTCGGCATCCTTCAGATGCGTTTGAGGATCGCGTTTTTGGGTATGGATAAAGTGTGGGAACTTGGCAGGGTCGCGAAGGAAGAAGACGGGGTGTTATTGAATACCCAGTCGAGATTGCCTTCGTCAGTACGAATCTTGATAGCAAAACCACGAGGATCACGGGCAGTGTCTGCCGAGCCCGACTCGCCACCAACGGTGGAGAAACGAATAGTAGTGCGGGCTCTGTTGCCAACTTTCTTGAAGAGGGAGGCACAAGTGAGGTCCGTAATGTCATGTGTTACTTCAAAGTAGCCATGTGCGCCGGCGCCCTTAGCATGGACCTAAGAGATTCGGGATAAATTACACAGAAATATACCCAAGTATTACGGTACAGACGACACGCTCAGGAATACGTTCACGGTCAAAGTGAGCGAGCAGGTCAATGTGATGAAAGTCTAGGGTGGTATAAACGAGAAGGGGTGATCAGTTGAGAGTCATAATCAAACGTCAAGAAAGGCTGGGACCTTGGAGGAGGAGAGGCCCATGGTGGCTGATCTTCTCAACCGCGTAGGGACGAGCAACGGGTGCACCATTAGAAGTAGTGTACACAGCGTTATCGTTGTTGGTGACTTGCTCTGAGGGCATACTAGTAGTTTGATGAGGATGAGGATGAGATGAAAGTCTCAGAATGGCAGGGAGGGCAAGCGGAATGTCTTATATATCATCAACATTTGGAGCTCTTGGAGCGCGACTGCCTGTAGGGGATACTCTATGTCCGATTTTACAAGACTCTGAGCCGAAAAGAAGAAGATGGGGCGCATACATGCCCCGGATTTGTCATAAATGCTGACAGTTTCAATTCATTTATAAATCAGGGCAACGCCATTGGTTACCGGTCACCGGTCACCGTTCCGTTGCATTCGCCGCAATCCCCGTGCTTGTCGGTCAACGACTGCGGTACGAAATGGCCGTGCGGTATGGCAGAGGAAGGCTAGAAAAAAAATAACTCCCTGGCGGGAGTCGAACCCCGCTCTCGCGCGGTCAGCCAGAGTGACAGGCGCGTGTACTAATCCGATATACTACCAGGGATTGGAACACGTTGCGTTATATTATTTATTCGCTTGAAATACGGATGCACTTCCCACACTCAGTTATCTCAGTTGTCACGCGTCCCATGATGATGTTAAGGTTGTTGTCTGTGGTCACTCTCAGTGTAACCATCTCTGATCCATTCAACTTGAATATTGGAAGCGTCGATTCCTAATCCATCACTGTCATATGCTCGTGATTAATGCCACTGTCGTCATGTCCTCGTGTCTTTGGGTCACGCGAATCTCTCTGTTGACATCGGACCGGACAGCATCCGAGTCATACTGATGGTACACGCCCACACGCGACACCATACGAATCACAACCTGTCAAATTTTAACCTCCATCTTGAATGGGTTAACTGCGTGGTGCAATGGATTCTTGGCCGGACCGATGTGTGGTGGAGAATCGGGAAATATCTTCGCTTCGACCAAGCATAGGATTCCCAAGCCACCATGCATACTACGGAGCCATTGACTTTCAGGATTCCCTGGGCGATTTTCTGACTCATCTAAACTACCCCTCTATATCCGCATCTGCCCTGTGCCAGCAAGCATCAGACACGCTAATAACATTTCGCAGCATCCCTGTGTTCCACAAGATCAAGTTTACCAGATGTGGGCACTCAGGAGAATCTGAGATATCCGATAGTGCACATGCTCGCCCAGAAGTAGTGAACCCACGTTCGTATGTCATCCCAGTGCGTTTTGACACTGTTATTGTCCATTAAGATAGCCTGCACCACCAGGGTTTAATAGGTAGACCTCATTCATATCCATATCGAAACAGCCTGAGACGTTACTAATCACAACACAGGGGTTCGCATCGCCCAGGTCCGTGTCGTGTTCCAAATCCCAAGAAGAGCCATCAACACAGTGGCTTCGTCATTGGACGTATCACCTCACCTCGCTTATGTTGAGTGGTTCTCACCATTTTCAGCAGCTCCAGATCCGAAACATCAAATGTATAAGTTAACAAGGACGTCAGAATGGCGCGAGTATAATCCGGGTGGATTCCATCCCAGGAAGTGTCCATCTGTTCCCTCGATTTGAAGCGACAACACCCCAGAATGGAACTCATTTACACTGGATCATTGCAATAGTTTCTATGTAAGTCCATTCGCAGATATCGATAGTTACTTGCAACTCATTTAGATAAAATATCATATTGGTTTACAGTGTCTCTATGCTTAAATCTCGCCGCTTCTCGCGTAAATCACCTTCACAACCGTGGCGGAAGTGATTATTTCCTTTATTTAAATTATTAAACAGTCGTCTCTCGCTAGTGAGGGTTTAATTATACCGGGGAATTTTTTCCGATGACATGGACGGTCCTCCTGCTTCAGATAAAAATCACGGTACGGAACAGCCAACAATCATACCGGCCCTTTCCCCATGTATCTCTGGGCCATGAAGCAAAACCCACTCTTCATCTGCACATTTTTCCTTGTCTCCACCTCACTAGTCCTTGGTGTCTCTGCCAGCGCGGTACAAGATATCAGGCCGTTCGCATACATAGAAAACTCGCCAAAGTCCGTCTCTGATGCAAAGTCTCATGTCGTTCAGAAGCGTGCCAATGGCAAAGTACAGGCTGCCTATTTCGGTAATTGGTGCGTCCTATGTTGTCTTGAGCGTCTACATTCTGGCTCATTGACTAATTGAAGGGACATTGATGGCGCTAATTTCCGTGCGTGACCACTCCTTTTCTAATAACCGACATGAAGATCTGATGCGACTGTCTCAAGAACCGACTGATATTATCCCCTCTGATCTAACACATATTATATACGCTTTCGCGGATGTGAACCCAAGTAGTGGGTCTATTTTTCTCACGGACCCATATGCGGATGAACAGGTAAGGCTTTCCCTCTCAAACTTGATTTGCTATTTCCAAGTAGTTTCAAGAAACACTTTCCTGGTGATACTTGGGGGGAAAGCGGAAACAACATCTATGGTTGCTTGAAGCAGGTGTGTGGCTCCTTCCGTGCCTCGGTTCTCTGAAGAGATGTTTAACTTTAAGGCAAGATGTATCTCCTTAAATTAGCGCATCGGTGAAGATAACCTTTCTTATCACATTATTCTCTCTGAGAGGTCTGGCTCCAGGACGCTCAAGGTTCTGCTGTCAGTCGGTGGCTGGACGTACTCTCAAGACGGACACTTTGCTTTCGTCACCAACCCGACTCTACGCGCAACATTTATCGCCAGTGCCATCCAATTGATCAAAGATTATGGATTCGATGGAATGTGCGTCGCTTTTTTTGCTCTCGGATTTATTACGGTTTGACTTTGCCGCCCTCATCGTAGTGACATCGACTTTGAATACCCTAGTGGCGCCGCTCAAGGTCGTGCCTTTGCAAATCTTTTAACGGAGCTGCGCTCGGCTTTGGACGGGCTTGCAAAGAGCAACGGAGACACTGTTCCTTATCAGCTTACCGTGAGCCCTTTTTTTATGCTACGAGTCTCTTCTTGAACAAGGTTTTCTCCCTTCAAGGCGGCTGTCCCTGCTGGCTACGAGCAGTATGCCAGCCTGCCTGTCGCTCAGATGGATTCGGCTCTAAATTACTGGAATTTGATGGTATGAAAAGGTTTGAGCTGTCTTGCTCACGCGGAGGCTAATCAACTCTTCAGGCCTATGACTATGCGGGATCCTGGTCATCTTGGGTAAAAATTTAGTTTTTCTTCTCTTGACGCCGAAGTTTTATCGCCTACAGGCAGACAATCAGGCCAACATTTATGGTGGTGCCCGTACAAACGTCAGCACTCATCAGGCGATCAAATGGTATCTTTCTCAAGGAGCAACGGCTTCTAAAATCAACATGGGTGAGACACAAAATGGCTGGCTCCAATTCATCGCCCAATACCCTCTAATTCATTATTTTACATATAGGCATCCCACTCTACGGACGCTCATTTGGAAATACTGCAGGCCTTGGCCAACCTTCTAATGGGGTAAATAAGCACGCTTTCTGAGACCTTCGCACAGGCTGCCAGAGGATGACATCTTTCCTTTTGGACTCTTTGTCCCCCACCCACAGGTTGGACCCGGAACGGACATCTACTCGTACAACGTTCTGCCACTTTCCGGTGCGCAGGTATTTGAGAACACCACAGACGTGACCAGCTTTTCGTACGACGCGGGAAAGCGACAACTCGTCTCATACGATACACCCCATATTGCCGCACTAAAGGCGAATTACGTCCAAGCGAATGGCCTGGCCGGGTCCATGTTCTGGGAGGTATGCCGTCCCCGACCCCCATTTTCGAGACGAGGGAAGTGTACTGAATATCTGGCGGTCAGTTGTCCACGGATAAGAAAGGACCCGACTCGCTTGTTGGAGCTACCGCCGGGGTATATGGTGGCCTTGACCAGACACCAGTAAGTCCGAGTCCGTCGTCTTCGCAGTTCTCATCACCAAATCTGATACCTTTCTTTGATTCCAGAATCATATACAGTTGAGCACCGCTGATGCCATCTTGTCTTCACAACGCATGATTGACGATTGCATAGCTATCCCAATAGTAAATGGGACAATATCCGCAACAACATGGGTCAGGTTACATCCCCCTCTACATCTCCTAAACCGGTACCCACCTCTTCTGCCCCAAGCTCGGGAGGCTGCCCAGGCGTGGCAACGTGGAGTTCTTCAGTAAGTCATAGACTCGAAGTGTGTTACTTGAATTGACATTGACCTCCCGGACTAGATTGTCTACAAGAGCGGACAAAAAACTATCTACCGTATTTGTTTCTAGTTTTATGTTTAAACGCTCACGACGCGAGATCATTTGCAGATGCCCATCTACGGATCGCAAAGTGGTGGACACAGGGCGATGTTCCCGGTGGTTCTGGTGCGTCTTATGTGTAGAACTCATAGATAAGTATACTCAATAATTGGGGATGTAGCCGAAGCCTGGGCTGATGCTGGGCCGTGTTGAAGGGTTCACGCCAGTGTTAGAATGGCGGGACCTGCTGTATAGAATTTTGTCTTTCTCCGGTTCCCTGTTCACCTATTCTCTCTCTTCGGCTATGATCTTTTGCGTATCTGCCATTATGGATGTAGTGTTCGAGCCAATAGGGAAATGATAAGGATATCCTGACTATATCATGCTTTTAGAGGTACAATGACGAGGTAAAAATGACAGAATTTGGCCGCTCGAGCATCTCGGATGTTTTTTCGAATTTTTGCTGAAGTTCAACGTTGCCGATGACCTTTGCAGCCTGGGCCATTTGTCGGATGAGTTCTTGCAACCGCCGGAAAACGCGAATAAGGTTGCCTTCGAATTGATCTGTGAGCTACAGGGGATGCCTAAGGTTAACCAAAGACCAGGGCGAAGCGGTGAGCATTTTTAGCAGGAGAACTTGCCTTGCAAATTTCTGAGAATGACGCCCCCCGACACCATTGCACCACTGCGTCCATGAGCTCGACTTTGAACGACTGGACGTATTCCTCCTCGGCGATTGGCAACTTGGACTCATGGCAGACTCTGGCGATGCGTCGCGCGATCTCCTGCATGACACGTAGTGGTGCCGCGAGTTCCTCCTTCAGCTTGGTTTGTTGCTCACTCTAGACATAAGTCAATATCGGATCTCGGCTCCTTTTTCGAGGCACGGACCTTTTCTGTGAAGACAAAGCAGCTGAGTAGCCCCGCGCAGTGCTCAGGAGCCAGCGGGTTGAATACGCCGTTGAAAATGAGCTCAGTAAGTAACAGCTCGTCTCCAGTGCTGATTTCGCATGCGACGCGACCCTTCATGTCCACAATATCATCTGCGGTTGTAAAACCTAATCTACGAAGTACCCGTTTACGAGACTTGAGTTCTTCCATCTGCAAAACATCGTGCGTCGCCTGAATGCGTTTTTTCAACGCACGGATGCGATCTTGCGCAGCGCGCTTTCTCGCGTACAAGTCGTAGAGCTCTGGTAAGCGCGAATCCTTGTGTAGCGGACTCGCAAACATCTTATGCTCCATAGTTTGGATTTTCTAATGGCAGATGTTATATCAGTAAGAAAATCGATTATAGACGCACTCACCTTAACGAGAACCTTAAACTTTTCGTCCTTGATACCCATGTTTTCGATTGGATCGAGGAAGGGAATACCGTCAGGAGTCCGGCGTTGAACTTCAAGGATGCTCTTCCAGACTGTCTCGCGCTGGCCAATAGAACGCAAGTCTTTGGGCAAATGTATGCGTAGGTGGCTTATCCCATCGAGAGTTGATAGCAATACTGGCACAACCAAAGGCTCTCCTTTCTTCCCCGAGGGACAAGGTAACACACCAGCAGGGGCGGCCGTAATTGAGGAGCGATCTTTCGGTAGAGTGGAATCCTGGGCACAGTTTAGAAGGACTTCTACCACATATTGTTCATGAGGAGGGATGTCATCTCTGGGTACAGGTTGATTCTAGGAGGAGGTCAATTCAGAGCTTCCTACATACTACAGGGACGACTGATCAATGTACCTTCGGTGGCTGCCGTTTTTGACAATTAATGACAACGCCCCAGCCAAAATCGAGATCCTTATGCTTGACCTTGACGAGCCTACCGAGTTGCAAGAATGGCAGACTATAGCTTGGATGGTGGATCACCTCGCGAAAATCAGCGGACATTTGATCTAGTTGTTGCCGGTACTCATAATATTGAGCAACCAAGTCCTCATCCGAAACCACTATTGAGTTTTTTGCTTCTTCTTCACGTTTGAGCTCTGAGGAAAGTATAAGGAAAGCCTCATATGAGAAAATGAGAGTTCCCTACCTTCCTCGAGAGCGGGTACGCCCACGATGCTCTGGAACTGCATGAAACACCGCTCCAGCATAAACTCTGGGCTGATGACCTCAATCTTCATCAAGTTGAGAATCATGTTGTAGCCAAGGTGGAAGGCTGAGTCCAAACGGTCGGCCTCACCCTTGATCATTGTCTTTGCAGCCGCCGGCTCGAGCTTCTCATCGCACATCATGATTACCACACCTCGGTCATCCAGCCCACGTCTACCAGCGCGACCTGACATTTGGATGTATTCACCCGAGGACAGGTCACGAAACTCATGTCCATCAAACTTGCGGGCGGCGGTGAAGACAACGGTCTTGGCCGGCATGTTGAGACCGATGGAGAATGTCTCGGTTGCGAAAAGGACCTTAATTACGCCTTCTTGAAATAGGATCTCAATTACTTCCTTCAGAATGGGGAGCAGACCCCCGTGATGGATGCCGATCCCTCGACGAAGCAGTGGAAGTATGTTTTCGATCTGGGGGAGCGTACGGTCGGCCGGTGCAAGTGCCGCTATGGCATTCGCAAAAATTTTCTCGACCATGGCCTGTTCGTCTGCACTATTGAATTCAAACTTCGAAAGAGTGAGTGCAAGAGCTTCACATTCACGTTTGCTGAATGCGAAGACGATCACTGGGTTGTAGTTCTTGAGCATAATCATCCGGATGATCTTGGAGATGTCAGATAATCCTTCTACAAGTCAGCCTTCGTCGTAGAACTCGCGAAGTAACTCACCCTTTTTGTCTCCGCCTTTCTTTGTTTTGCCTTTGCGACCTTTGCCACTCTTTGGATCAGCGGGATCCTCACCGGCGCGTTCTTGCAACATTCCCATGGCTTTGGAAAAGTTGTCCTCGCGAAACTCGCCCTTTTCGTTGAGCACCAGATATATGCCCTCACCACCAGCAGGGAAGAGATAATGTTGTAGTGGTGTTGGTCGAAAGTCGGTATAGACCACGTGACATGGTTGTTCGTGCGAGCGACAGATCCACTCACAGAATTGCATCGCGTTGGGTATGGTGGCAGAGAGAAAGACATAGCGCACTGTATGCGGAAGGAGGATTATTGCTTCTTCCCAGACAACACCACGCTCTTTGTCACGCATGTAGTGAATCTCATCGAAGATAACCCAAGCGACTTCTCGCATGATTTCGGAACCACGATAGAGCATGGACCGGAGGATCTGCGAACAAAGTTTAAGAGGGAAGGGAGAGACAATAGCCTAGATATACCTCGGTAGTCATCACTAGACACGATGCCGACGGATTGCGGGTGACATCGCCTGTCATTAGCCCAACGTCCCCAAATTCAGCCTCCATCTCTCGATATTTTTGGTTACTGAGAGCCTGAGAAGTGTTAGATTACTGGCATAATACGTAATCTTTTTTTTTCAATACCAACCTTGATTGGACTTGTGTAGATGACCCGCTGTTTATTTTGTAATGCCTGTGCGATTGCATACTCGGCGACAACAGTCTTCCCTGCGCTCGTATGCGCAGATACGAGAACACTCTCATTTCGTTGGATGGCATGGATTGAAACTTGTTGAAAAGGGTCGAGAGTGAACTTGTACTCGCGCGCAGGCTTTACCGGGGGTACATGGGAGGTGAGGTGAACATAAGGATAGCTTGGGGGTACGGCGACTTGGTGTCGAACCTAGAATTGGCAATCAGCAAGCAGCAAGCAATTCAAGAAATGGCCAATGCAGCCTCGCCTGATATCGCAGCTCTAATCGGGAACCTGCCGTTTCTGTCGCGCCAGTGAGCCCTGCGCTAGCTGCAACCTCCCGCTTAGCCTCGGTCTCGAACTCATCAACCACGACAGCCGGAGCAGAGGTGGATGCAATGTCCAATCGTTTCCTTTTGGCAGGGGGTCCATCTTCTAATGGCGGCGACGATGGTGGGGAGTTTATCCGCGTTTCTGGCACAGGTGATATAGCTGGCCGTTTGTTGGATGACCCTGTACTAGGGACGTCGTCGACCTGCATGACATTGAGAGCGGTCTCCGAGTCACTGATCTCCGAGTCATTGTCGTTGTTGAGAAAAGAGAACAAGTCGTTAGATGTCATGTTGAAATGTGATGGTACTGGACAGAATTCGGAGTTCAGGTATAAGGTCCAACGTCAAATTCTCAATGTCATTTTCACAAAGTTTCATAAGTCCCTGGTAGTATATCGGATTAGTACACGCGCCTGTCATTCATGCCGACCGCGCGAGAGCGGGGTTCGACTCCCCGCCAGGGAGTTCGTTATTTTGCTCCGCGAGGCCTTGCTTTATACACAACAGGGACACGACAATAATTAATTAATTCTTAAACAATTGATGCGTGAAAGTGGAAGTAAAAAAAAAGGCGGCCAGACTACCGGCAGAAGTAATGCAGCTATGAGGACAGTGTAAAAGTATTTTATTAATACTGAAAAAAGCTCCGTCCTATTGGTTCTGGTTCTGATAAAGAAAAGTTGAGGTTGCCGTGGTGGAAATCGACCATCGCGGTTCCAGACAAACCTTCTAGCCGCTACGCCTTGGCTTGACTCATCGCCAAATGTCTTTCACGCCAAGCAGCGAGGTCAGCTTTCGCTGGATCATTATATTCCTGTTCGCCCGAATGGTCAGCCCCAGATCGATCACTTAGTATGACACCCCGTACCGCCTTCTCGGCATCACTCAATGCCTTCCATTTACTTGAGGCGCGCTGAGATGCCGCCTTGAAATAAGTTTTATGATCTTCTTCTGCCCTTGGGTACTCATCTCGTACGCGCAAGAGAAAGCTGGGACGTTACTCAATACTACTACTGCCGTGTGTGTATTCATACACATACCGAATGTATCCGGTCAGAGGGCGCCCTGGCCCACGAATGCGATTCTGGCCTCTGACTACGCGACGACGATTCAGCTCTTCCAGGACGACAGGATCAACATTCTTGCGCCACTCCTCAACACGCTTGCGATACTCATCGAGCAGGGCATTGTATTTCTCTCGGTATTGCTATGGGGATATTTAGAATGTGAACACACGACGATTAGGATACAAACAGACCTGCTTTTCATTTTCAGGAAGCTCTTTCCAGATTTGAGCACCCCTTTTTATAATATTCTGAGCGTCCTCTTTTTTTTCGATCTTGGGCTGAGTGGGAATCCAATCACGCAACCATTGAGCATAGCCACTACCAGGCATCTTGGGTGGCTTGGCTTCGGTGACTGTCGAGATGGGTCATGAATACCGAACATGTGTATGCGGGTTAAAAGGAACGGCGCATACCCTTCAGCCTCATCACAGCCTTTTTCTTTTTTTTGTCCTTTCCTGCGGTCTTGGGGCTTGACCCGGTCTTCCTGCGTGTGGACTTGGGATTTGACTCAGGTTCAGGTTTAGAAACTGCTGTAGAACCTGAGTTAGCGGTAGTCGTGAGGTTCCTCTGAACGGCCATTGCAAAGGACTGGTTGCACGATATGGCACGTGTTGGCAACCTCTGTGTCATTGAGAAAATACCAGGATGCGAAAGCACACGTCTAAACGTGAATGACAGCATGGTGCGAGTGGAGATAGGGACTATCACAAGGGGTCGTTATGAACACCGTTTGGTTTAGTTTAGTTCCGTTCTCCTAAGGTCATGGGAAAATATTTCCCATTTCGGTTATTGATCATGATAAGATTAGATGATCGGTTGGGCGGGGCGATTTACTCACGCCCACTCTTCAATGTCCTTGGCATTGCCTGAAGGCCTCTTTTTCGATCTTGTCTCAGCAGAAGAGGTGGAAGCAGTACATCTGCTTGAGATTCAAGGAAAGCCCCCTCTGATCCTGATTTATTTCCTCTACGTAACTGCGCTCTTTAGGCTTTTCTCCCGACGAAGCCGCTACCCTTGAACAGCTGCGGTACGATTATGATCCCACGTATATTCGCTATACCTGATGCATATCATTGCAAACTTCTAGTTTTCGTCAGAAAAATGCTCCGGACCTCTTCCTTGGTGCTTTCGTGCCTCAGACAGACAGTAAACGTACCCTCCTTGGTTACGTAGATGGTGTGCTCTCCTCCGAGACCACCCTCACTTCTGAGTCCATGTCCACCCATGTACCCGGGGCACGTACCATACTGATCCATGGCGTATGCGTGACCCCCGTTGCACGCAAACGTGGTGTCGCTAGTGCCCTACTCGTCGAGTACCAACGGCGCTTGGCTGCCGCGAGGTCCTACGAAAGCGTCCTCCTCATTTCGCACGAAGAAAAGATCGGCTTTTACGAGCGTATTGGATTCAAGTCGCGTGGTTTGAGTAACATAGCCTTCGCCGGCGTTCCTTGGTTTGAGCTCGAATGGGCCGTACCCTCTGGACAGCTAGATGGCTCTCAAGATGCCTCACAAGCGATCCCATTAGGACTCCTAGAAGCCTTGCAAGGCCAGGATGTCTCCCAGCGGCGGCAGGGACAGCTGCTTTCGTCATTTCAGGATGGTATTTTTGATGTCTCCGAAAAGGGTGACCAGAGGTCAAATCGTTATGATTTGCTATGCATAAATGAACGTTGTAGGAGTATTATTCTCCGGCAGGGCATTGGTGTTCTTCAAGAACGCGAAAGCGTGCAGGTGAGTGTCGTTTCGAAGTATCAGTAATGATAACGTGACACTCCTAGTACAGATGGAACCGGTCAACGCCGTACATCCAGACCTCCCTGCCCTACCTTCTCCACCCGATAAGATACACTGGTGGCTTATCACTCCATCACCTATGTCATTTGAGAACATCGGCTTTTCAAAGCCTACACAGTCAGGTTTGCGCACGCTCTGACACTTATTAATAACCCGTCTTCTTATACCTTAACGATCCAGAGAAGCCTCTGAAGCTCCTTGCGTGTGCAGAGTGTGACCTTGGACCCGTCGGCTGGTGCGAACCTGGTGGAAATGAGTTTTGGGTTGCGTGTCAACGCGTGCGGTACAGGACGTGATAACGCATGATGCCGGATTATTATCCCACACAAACAAGACACCTTGTATTGTGTTGCTTTACGGTCGCTGTAGCGAGTCTGTAGCTCTATTAATGAGCCAACCGTATGCCATATGAACAAGAACGCTTGTACTGTGGTAGCAGATGAGGACGATAAGACAGTGTGCTCGGTCAACTCGTGGCCAGGGTTCAGCGCTCCAGATGGCGATGGCGCTCGACAATGTCTCACGCAGCATGGGCCCAGGCACATCGTGGATTCGGAAATCTCGGTTTCTTCAGCGACCTTAGTAGGACGCCATACGGCATGTCAAGATAGACTCCAAGTGAATGCCTAGATGACGCGCAACCAGGGTCACTCTCCCTCCCGTGAAAGGGCTGGGTCGCTTGCATAGATACCTCGAACGCACAGAGTTAATGCCCGTCAGTCCCGTGATAGGGTTACAGCTGTAAGGTCGTCGCGACTCGCAACTCGACGAACTCCTTCAATCCTTCTCTTCTTATGAGTTGAAGGGTCATTCTCTCGAGTCACTCGTTGGTACACTTTTCCTTCAATATCTCCGAAGGAAGAAAAGGGGCAGATGCGTGGGCACCCCCGTAGTCATAGGCATAAGGTACGTAGCTCACAATGACTCGACTCAGTTCCTGAACTAACAAAGTTCTCATCTTCCTTTCAGACAATCTCCCTGATTCGTTCGAGTACTGGAGTGCAGTTTGCCATAGTAACTGGCTCTGTGATTGCAACAACCGCGGAGGTTACTAAATGAAGGTTATGAAACAGCAGCGTGTACTCGGCCATATTTCGTTGCTTCGCACGCCAGGTGGTACGGTAACTTACTGTACTGTACAGTAAGTTAGGAATGTCAGTTGCCGAGTGTGCCCTCGGCCCAATCTCTCAGAGCAACGAAGCCCACACTGCATGGCTCGACCAAGTCAAACCACCCAAAATAACCGGCCTTCAGTGGGTAACAGATAGAACACCTTCCGGATCGCTTTCTCAAACACTTGTTTCGATGGATTGCTACCCATCAGTCACATTTCTTACGATCATCTTTGTGGGCGCCCCGTTGGTCAACGTAATTAATTTAACTTTCGCAACGCCATCAGTTAGTCATCGTACATCGTATCAATGATGAAAAGTAAACGCCTAACTATCCCAAGTACAGTACAGCAGCTTATATTGCTTCCAAGTAGAACCTCGATGGATCATTTTCGTGAACAAACTCGCTTGGATGGCGTCTACTGTCGCATATTAATAAAGTAGCCCAGAACGGCACAACTTGAAGCGCCCTTCCTATCCAGAATATATTTTACTGGAGGGCTCTTTGCTTGACGACCAACCATCAGCTACAATGACACAACCCCCGGCTCCTGTACTGCTAGGCAAGCTGCCGTGTGCTCAACCTTCGACCTATGACCTCTGCTAACACCGTCACCAGGTGAGGTTTACCAAAATGTGACGGAAAGTATCGAGTATGCGGAGGTGGCAATGTCAAAGGCGCGCACAGGTGTTGAGAAGGCGCGGGCCTCCAGGGAGAATCGGCAAAAGGTCGTTTCAAAGGCTAGTGAAATCGTCAATGCTCTCCTCGAGCCAGCTTCGCAAGTAGCCAATCTGCTCGATGGCATCGGTGCTTTGTTCCCCCCGTGCAAAGTTGCTAGTAATACCCTGGCCGTACGTGCCATCAGCGCTACGTTTCTTTTTTTGGTTTGTGGTCTTACCAGACGTAGGCCCTAGTTAAGCTCGAGGTGGACCGACGCGATAACGATGTGCGAATTGCACTGCTTTTTTTGGACTTTGTACGTAACGACTCTCTGAGAGATGTTACAGAGCCTCAACGTTTTGACAGGCGACAGCGTTGGCGAATCTAGGCACGCTTAGTCCCGGTTTTCAATCCGCGAAGACCCTCACTCGCCCTCTTGAGAGCTTGCTGCAGCGTTTCACGGACCTGATGAAGGAGTTTGGTCTATTTTGCGAGTTCGTCGGAGCTCATAAAGATATTCATATATGACTCTGACTGGCCCATCTAGAGCTTACTACGAAGCCAAGGCACTCAAGTCTAAACTTAGTGAGATCCCATTCAATCATGACTTCTGCATAATATCTGATCCCTATGGATAGGACATCTACTATACTCGAAAACCAACAAGGACAGCCTCCAAAGTTTTACCGACAGACTTGCATCCCTTAAGAATGACTTGGCCGCCCTGTTGTCCCAACAAGCCGTGCTGATGTTGGGCACGCAGGCCGACACTCTTAAGCGAATCGAGTCATGCTTGGCCAAAAACCGTGAATTCTACGCTGCTGTGAGTGACGAGAATGAGGTCCGCGCAATGGCTTTTGTAACCAGTCATGGAGGGGTAGAGGTGGTCCAAATGGTAAGAGCAAGGTTGGTGATTTTCTCGATTCCCTTTCCACTTATTTCTGGATTTAGAATGACCATCTTTTGGAACAATTCGCCGCAACAATAGGCGAGAGCCTCTCGCCAGGTATTCTAAGGGCCGTCAAAGAAGGTGCTGAAGAGATTTTCAAGCAGAGCCAGTGAGATGCGGAGCCCTCTCCTGGATCGTTCAACAATTGGCTCACCATTGCGGCAGAGCCTCATTTTTGTTGAAGTTCCAGTTCGCTTTGGAGCAACGCATTGACGAATCCCAAGAAATGATCCTCAACGAACTGAAGTCAGGTCCTTATGAGCTCATTCAC
The DNA here is from genome assembly GCA_022884055.1 of Russula griseocarnosa. Taxonomy (NCBI): domain Eukaryota; kingdom Fungi; phylum Basidiomycota; class Agaricomycetes; order Russulales; family Russulaceae; genus Russula; species Russula griseocarnosa. The sequence goes on along the minus strand of JAGKRU010000002.1, from coordinate 1,150,926 downwards.
GATACTGACGTGAAGGAGATTTGGAAGAGTGAGTCCATCGCTCGTTCGAAAATTCCACCCCCCCTTACAATCCATGGGGTCAACTAGACACCGTGAGTATTATGGTTACTTTGCCAAGGAGGGTGCTTACCCCTTGCAAGGCTGCGAAGGAATCGAGCGTGAAACGTCGGCAGTTTATTGATGCGATGAATTACCACTTCAATATACAGTTCAAGAAGTATAAGGCGGAGCATCACCGTGCGGAACGTGAAGATTCCTGGACCAAAGCCATAATTTCCAAAGTCCACTGTGAGTGCTTTGTCTTACCACCTGGGTAGAAAGTTTAATGGTCACCTGCCTAGATCAACATGGTAAGTATCGGCTCTTGTCGGTTACCAGACACTGAGTAGATTGCGAAAAGCAATTGGAGATGCCATAGATGATGGTAAGATTAACATCGCGAATTCATACGGACCTCCTTCCTGAAGATTCTGACGCAATACAGACGGGAGTGGCTATATATCAATCGAAGAAGTCAACAATTTTATACGCAGAAAGCCCGAGAAGTGGACCCTGCCTCAATGGATCGCCTAGTATGTTCTCATATTTGGTTAACCTTAACATTCATAATTTGTCTCGAAAGCTGGGCATATGGCTGGGATGCCGACAACCAACTGTTTGTAGCGTTTTCTGCTTTCATCCATCAAATTCTAACATCTATACAGGTACAGAGATCGGATCAACAAGACTTTCATGCAACTCGAGAAGCTCAGAGATGGTCAGGGACCTCACGCTGATCTTGTTGCCTCTTACCTCCAAGAGACTCAGGATCGCGTCATGGTCTTCGCCAACAGTACTTACAATATGCGTCAGCTCGATCCTTCCGCGCGCATGAAAATGGACCGGCTGCGCGGTGAGCTCCGAGCTAGAAACGAGGGCGAACTCAAGACGCGCCTTAAGAGTGTCAACCATAGGATCGACTACTCAGTGCTTGCAGCAGTCACGGGTACCGAACGCATCGAAGAGGTACCGCGATTACGTTGACTTGATGTGCGAGTATTTATAATTGCGTACCTAGACCTTTTGCCCTCTCGCTTCGCTGTTAATATCGCGTGACTTGTGGCTCATGAGCAAGCGAGATGTGTCCCAAGAGGCTGTGGAAGAGGCAACATCGAGCGTTCTCGTACTACTCGACGCTATGCGAGAACGCATCACGGACCTGAAGATGATCTGGCGTCGTCAACGCATGGATGTCGATACGCAGGTCCGGTACTATTCCAATGGTCTGCTTGAGGATTACTACAGAGTAAGATGTCTCCCAACTGTCGGGTATGGTGCTGAAAATTGCTCATATCTTGTCAGAAATACCGCAAGGTGGAGTTTGACACCGAGTTGGAGAATTTCGGAGATGAGAGCGAATGGGACTCTGAGGACGAATGGACGTCGGAGGATGGAGCTGAGGATGCTCACGTCGCGGACAACACGAATACCTCAAGGGCTGCAGAGTTAAGTGAGTGATTGGCGAGTAGCCTGATGTGTTGAAGTGCTCATTTGGATCTCAGTCTTGCATACAGGCGAGCCAGCCACCAGTGGGTCAACCCCTGAGGGTGACCACAATTCAGCACCTCGAGGAATGGCCCCAACCCTACTTGCTCAAGCTTCTCAACCCGTCAGAATTAGTAATAATCAACAAGGACCGTATGGTCAGGTTGAGCACCAATCACATCCAGATGGCACTACATACCGTGGGGCTGGGGGTTATGGGGGTTACCGAGATGTCACCCAGCATTATGATGAAGATGAGGAAGGAGAAGCAGTAAGTGGATTCCATGGTGAGAACCATGGAGAGGAAGGGGAAGAGGAGGAAGAAGCCCAGGAGTACGAGCTAGAGCCAGAGGACGAGCAAGAGGAAGAGGAAGACTACCTTGGCGGCGAACTGGTAGAATATGATGAGGAAGAACAAGGTCATAATGCTCATAACTATGGGGGCCATCATGGAGCTGGCCAGATGGTCGAAGAGGACGAGGACGTGTACGGCGGCGGTTATGGTTATTAGGCCTCGCGGCGATGGAGATGTTGAAAAAGCGGTTGACGATGAGACCGCAAGTTACCCATAACAGTTTGAGTGATAGGGTTATTGTGAAAAATGTGTGAAGAATCGAAGAAGATCGACGTCAAGCTATAGTACTTTCTAGCTCCAGCGTGGTCCTGTGAAAGCTTTCGAAGGCCCATCCGTCTTATAATCCTCTGTTGAATCAGTCCATGGTATGGTATAGTACCGTGCGTAGTGCATTCACGGCTGAACCAAAGTCACTCCGCGCGGGAGCAACACCTGCAATGCCAAGTGACCAAGTCCAACCGGGTGGTTGGACCTAAGCGCAGGAAAACATATTGCGGCTACTAAGTAATTGCGCGGGACGAACTGAAGCCGACGGCACTTGACTCCTGTGCCAGTAGCGCTGATGTTTGCAACTGAATCAGCCGTGGTGGCGGAAGCCGGCTCTTGGCACGAGTGCAGCAGAGGTGGTGATGAGATGTAGGGTGGAGGTTGTGGTCCGTGCAGTGGGTGGGGATGACAACAGTCGATGACAATTCATTTGGGGATAAGTACAGTAATCGAGTATTACTAGCACAGTACGACAGCTCGGATTGTTTACTTTTTTAAATTTAAAAAAAAAAAAACAGAAAAGCCTACAGTAACTACCGTCGTCGTCGTCTGCGTTCCGAAATATACAGCTCAATGTTCGTTAAGACAACCGGTCCGGTCAAGTAAGTCTCAACTTCGAATGATCTGCCTCGAGGACCAGCCAACTTGCCTAACACTTGACCCAATTCAACGTTCATACGATCACCACCTCTGACGGCTGTGAAACTTGCGCGGCCCAATGCATAAAAATAACGTCGGACTTTTTCATCCAAGTCGGCACTACTCTCATTAGCCTCTGGAATGGGTGGAATTGGACCACTGGCAACAACGCCCACAAGACGAAACCCCTCGACCAAAGGGAAACGGGTGAGGTCAGTTGCAGCTGACATTGCCTCTGCTGAGATACAGCCAAGAGCAACCAAGTCAGCCGGCGATGTAATAAAGTATCCAATCCTAGTCCACACTTCGACCGGGACTTTTGCTGCCACCGGGCCAGTGACCAACAACTCCTTATGTGTGGGACGTGGAATGTTGTTCGCGTCAGAGACGGAATTGAGGAGTTCTACTCCACTGGCTTGGCAACCTAACCTTGACAGAGCTTCTATACCCGGCGTAAACATCGTCCTCGCGTAGAAGGAAGGCAGGAATTGTAATGCTGGCGTATGGGTAAATGATGTACCCAGCTCGTCTTTGTCCACTCGAACGATAGCACAGTGAAAGATAGAGCATGCGATGCCATAAACGATACCCACTTTATCCGGGGTTGTATTGATATGATGGACCAAGTCACCGATAGAAGCCTTGAGATTAAGCTCGTCGTCGAGATGCGTGGTGATAGGCAAACACACATCCTTGTGCATCCAAACGAAATTGCGAGTATTGCCATATCGAATACACCGCATTGAGGGAATTGGTGGTCTGACCGCAAAATTGACGAGTGATAATGCCAGCTGGAGCATACTTTGTGGGATGTGATCACGGTCGGGGACATTTTCCAGGACGCGAACATCATGGCCAACACCATGTCCTCTTATACACCTCGCTACCAGAAGCTCCACGAGTGTCGTGCGGGTGAGTTCAATGGATGACTTTGCCACAGGTATGTTCAGTAGATCGTGAACAGAATTTGTGGATGATCGATTGTTATAGCGATCGTAAGCGACTAATGACTTCGGAAGGGGTGATGGGGGTGGTGCACGCCAATCGTAATGAAACTCGGCGGGTGTATATTCGCACAATGCACGGTGGCCGAAATGATCGAATGAAATTCCTCTCATAAATACATCGTCCGGTGGCAAACGAAACAAGGGCTGAGAGTCGACGTGGAAGACGAGATTATCCAAGTCGATTTCGTAGATCCATTCGATATAGATGTTATTTCCTGGCTGCTTGTCTGACACGTAGCTCGTCGGATCATTCGGATCGTTCAGCACTTGTGAATCGCGTTGTGCGTACACATATTCTCGAGTCTTCTTAACCCACTTTTCGAACTCCTCTTTTGACACATTACGGGGGATTTCATGGAGGACTCGTAACCCGAAAATAGAAGGATAAGAGTCACACTGGTTGTAATAGACATAATTGCGGCCTTCGTGGCGATAGACTTTATATCCGTTCGTACCCATGAGTAGCGTTGGGGAAAGTATGCGCGTTGTCAGGGCTGTCCGATGTGACATGACATAATACGAGGCATGCGACACGTAATGCATGTGACTGTCCTTGCTCTACTTCGTATTTCTTCTCTCAGCCTGCCCATCTCCAATACTTATTACGACTGTAACTTCCTCCCTTACTTTTACGAGCCAACGGTAACATAGTCATATGCTTACCTGAGCTGTCTTACAAAGCATAGTTGGTCAAATATATTACGTTTCACAATCTAAATATGTGATCGAGGAGGTTGAAGCTTGAAACCTCCCGGAGACAGATTCGGTCGATCACTGCGACCAACCCAGTTTCCAGTTCCGGCTGCATCCGGCGGCAGCAAACTGAGAATCTCCACTGGCAGCGCCACTCCGACGAGTGGAAATCAAAATATCATATGTGGGAGCTCACTATGTTACAACACTTTTCAAGTTCTTAATAACCCTCTGGCAACCAAACTGTAATGATAGTGATCAGGAATCACTATAGGTTTCCCAGGAACAAGCCATTCCAGATTTTTTTTGTGACCCCTGAACCACTCCGATAAGTCTCAACCTCTAATGATATCGCTCGACGAACAACGTACCTCCTGCCTTCATCTTGAACCAAATCCACGGTTATGTGTCGACCATGCACGACAGCAGTAAATTTTGCGCATCCCAGCTGATGGTAATACTCCTGGATCACTTCGCCGTTTCTTGTAGTATCCTGAATGGGAGAGGCAGAACCAACGACGTCCACAAGACGATACTCCTTTAACGGGTAGCCGGTGTGGGGTACCTCAACCCAGGGGTAGCGGGTCAAGTCAGCTGCCACCGACAATGCCTTAGGTGAGATAGTGGCAAGATTAACCAACTCGGATGGCGACGTAAGAAATTCCCCAATTCTTGTCCACACTTCAACAGGGACATTTTCTGCCGCAGATCCCTGCTTGACCAAAAACTCCCTATCTGTGGTGAAGGAGTGTTGGCGGCCGCGCCAATCAGGGATAATATCGAGAAACTCTACTCCGCTGGATTGGCACCCCAACCTTGACAGGGCTTCTATGCCTGGCGTAGACGTCTTCCTCGCATAGAAGGAAGGCAAGAATTGTAATGCCGGCGTATGAGCAAATGATGTACCTTGTGAGTTTTTGTCCACCCGAACAATGGCACAATGGAAGATAGAGCACGCGATGCCATAAATGGTGCCCACTTTGTCCTGTGTCGTATTGATGTGATGGACCAATCTGCCAATACAAGCTCGGAGATTGTCCTCATCATCCAGATGGGTGCTGATACCCAAACACACATCTTTGCGAATCCATATCCAATTCCAGTTGACGTTGTTTAGACGGCACAGAGATGAATCCAGTGAAAAAATCGGTGGACCAACTGCAAATTTGACAAGGAACAGTGCCAGCTGGAGCATATTGAATGGGATATGGTATCGGTCGGGGCAATTTTCCAGGACTCGAATACCACGACCGATGTCATGTTGGGCCATACGCCGCGCTACCAAGAGTTCTATGAATGTTGTGCGAAGACGTTCAATCGATGACATTGCCACAGGTATGTCCAGCAAATCATGAACAGAACTTGTGGATGACCGAATAGGACAGGAGTTGTAAGCGACTAATGACTCTGGGGATGGGGTTGGGGGTGGTGCATGCCAGTCATAACGAAACTGGATGGGTGTATGTTCGAAGAATGCACGATGGCCGAAATGATCGAATGAGATAGAATGAAGGAACACGTCGTCGGGTGGCATATTGTCCAAACGAAATACGGGGTAGGAGTCGACATGGAAGACGAGGTGATCCAAGTCGATTTCGTAGATCCATTCGATAAAGAGGTCGTTTTTGGGCTGCTTGTCTGACACGTAGCTTGATGAATCATTCGGATCGTTCAGCACTTGTGAATCGCTTTGTGCGTACACGTATTCTCGAGTCTTCCTGACCCACTCTTCGAACTCCTCTTTTGACACATTGCGAGGGATTTCATGGAGGATTTCTAACCCTAAACCTTTTGGATAGGAGTCCCAATGGTTGCAATAGACATAGTAGTGGCCCTTGTGGCGATAGACTTTGTATCCGCGAGTACCCATGAGTCGGGTGAAATGTGTAGTTGGCCGGTTGGCCCTAATGGCCTAATTTCGCTTTTCAACACGCGTCGGATCGATCCAACTAAACTCCAAATTCGCAGTCCGAGTCCGACTCAGACAAACCGAAAAAAAGGACTGTCATTGACGCTCTCTCAGCCATATTTTGGCCTTTACGTTTCACAGAGGTATCTACGGGCTGTCTTCTACAGTACTAGTAATTGCAGCTGCAAGAATTTTCCACTCAGCTTCTTCAAGTTCACGTTCCCAATCCAGCTTCTCAATGGAAAGGAGACTCTTGAGAGATGTACAGTAACACGATAAAGCGCAACAAAAGTCAGGCCATCTCTAGAACCAGAACCAGAGCCGATCGTCACAGACAATCCACACCACACCCTGCCAGCGGCAGCAGCCATCTTACACGAACAATAAAAGAATATCCCCTCTGATCAACCTCATACTGTACACAGCCGGATGAGTTGTAGAAGATTTAATTGAATGCAATACGCTCCTCAAAATGTACTTCAATAAGTACGATAGGAAGCAAGTAGGAAAATCTCTAAATAATCTGGCGATTCGGATAGCTATAATGTCAAATGTTATAACAGAATGTCATTGGCAGAGAATCAGGCGCACGATACCACTGGCACGCATCCCGACTACAGTACCAGTAGGACCCGCCAATAATTTGAAGGCGCCACACCATCTACGAGACCGACATTTGGGTCAAATAGCTGAGCTGTGTTCCATGGCCAAAGGCTACGTGTCGGGTTCGGGCTGTGCAGATTAATAAATGAGGTGGCAAATAATCACCAGGACTGAGATTACTGTAGTACCGAAACGTGCGAAGGAGGACCCGGACCGCCGGGCCGTGTGAGGACGCAGAGCATACAGTACTGTACCAGTATACTATATATACTAGTATGCATGGAGCGGAGCGAGAAGGCAGTGCAAGGTCTGAGTCGGACTCGGACTGCGAATTTGGAGTTCAGTTGGATCGATCCGACGCGTGTTGAAACGTTGAAAAGCGAAATTAGGCCATTTGGGCCAACCGGCCAACTACACATTTCACCCGACTCATGGGTACTCGCGGATACAAAGTCTATCGCCACAAGGGCCACTACTATGTCTATTACAATCATTGGGACTCCTATCCAAAAGGTTTAGGGTTAGAAATCCTCCATGAAATCCCTCGCAATGTGTCAAAAGAGGAGTTCGAAGAGTGGGTCAGGAAGACTCGAGAATCCGTGGACGCAGAACGCGATTTACAAGTGCTGAACGATCCGGATAATTTGTCAAGCTACATGAGGGACAGCCAACCAAAACACGACGTCTTTATCGAATGGATCTACGAGATCGACTTGGATCATCTCGTCTTCCACGTCGATTCCTACCCTCTATTTCGTTTGGACAATATGCCACCTGATAACGTGTTCCTCAAGTCTATCTCATTCGATCATTTCGGCCATCGCGCATGCTTCGAGCTTACACCCATCCAGTTTCGTTATGACTGGCGTGCACCACCTCCAACCCCATCCCCAGAGTCATTAGTCACTTACAACTCCTCTCCTATTCGGTCATCCACAAGTTCTGTTCATGACTTGCTGGACATACCTGTGGCAATGTCATCGATTGAACGTCTTCGCACAACATTCATAGAGCTCCTAGTAGCGCGGCGTATGGCTCAACATGACGTCGGTCATGGTGTTCGAGTCCTGGAAAATGCCCCCGATCGATACCATATCCCACCAAATATGCTCGAGCTGGCATTATTCCTTGTCAAATTTGCAGTTGGTCCACCGATTTTTTCACTGGATTCATACCTGCGCGATCCAGACAAGGATTTCATATGGATTCGTAAAGATGCGTGTTTACGTATCACCACTCATCTGGATGATGAGGACAATCTTCGGGCTTCTATTGGCAAATTGGTCCATCACATCAATATGACGCAGGAAAAAGTGGGCACCATTTATGGCATCGCGTGCTCTATCTTCCACTGTGCCATTGTTCGGGTGGACAAAGACCCACAAGGTACATCATTTGCCCATACGCCGGCATTACAATTCTTGCCTTCCTTCTATGCGAGGAAGATGTCCACGCCAGGCATAGAAGCCCTGTCAAGGTTGGGGTGCCAATCCAATGGAGTAGAGTTTCTCGATATTATCCCTGATTGGCACGACCGCCGACACTCCTTCACCACAGATAGGGAATTTTTGGTCAAGCAGGGATCTGCGGCAGAAAAGGTCCCTATTGAAGTGTGGACAAGAATTGGGGAATTTCTTACGTCGCCATCCGAGTTGGTTAATCTTGCCACTATCTCACCTAAGGCACTGTCGGTGGCAGCTGACTTGACCCGCTACCCCTGGGTTGAAGCAACCCACAGCAGCTATCCGTTTGAGTATCGTCTTGTGGACGTCGTTGGCTCTGCTTGTACCATTCAGGAGACTACAAGAAACAACAAAGTAATCCAGGAGTATTACCATCAACTGGGATGCGCAAAATTTACTGCTGTCGTGCATGGTCGACACATAACCGTGGATTTGGTTCAAGATAAAGGCAGGAGGTACGTTGTTCGTCGAGCGATATCATTAGAGGTTGAGACTTATCGGAGTGGTTCAGGGATCGCGAAGAAAATCTGGAATGGCTTGTTCCCGGGCCTGGGAAACCTATAGTAGTTTACTATGATTCACCGCAAACACGAGCTTTATTGCAGGACTGTTTGCCTAATTATAGTGAAACAACTGTATTCTGGGGTTAGTAAGAACTTGAAAAGTGTTGTAGCGTTCTATCAACTTGATTTCCACTAGTCGGAGCACTGAAATGACGAAGGCAAGGTGAGAGTCTTGCTGGGGCAAACACGAAAAAACTTGTATTATGTCATGTCACATTTGACACCCCCGTCACACCAGTCACTTGACATTGACAAACGACAACAATTCGTTCAACTGCCGCATTCACTCATGGGTACTCGCGGATACGTGGTCCATCGTTACAAGGGCCGCTATTATGTCTATTACAACCATTACGACTCTTATCCTTCTAGTTTAGGGTTACAAGTCCTCTATGAAGTCCCCCGCAATGTGTCAAGGATGTCGATCAGGGAGAATCGAGAACGTCTGAACGCACAGCAGGATTCACAAGTGCCGTCCGGAGAATAATTTGACAAATCACGTGTCAGACAAGCAGCCAGAAAACAGTGCCTTTATCGAATGGATTTACGAATTCGACTTTGATAATCTCGTCTTCCACGTCGACTCTCAGCCCTTATTTCGTTTGGACAATATGCCACCGGACGATGTATTTATCAAAGGAATTTCATTCGATCATTTCGGCCACCGCGCATTGTATGAACATACAACCGCCGAGTTTCAATACGATTGGCGTGCACCACCCCCATCACCCCTTCCGAAGTCATTAGTCGCTTACGATCGCTATAACAATCGGTCATCCACAGATTCTGTTCACGATCTACTGAACATACCTGTGGCAAAGTCATCCATTGAACTCACCCGCACGGCACTCGTGGAGCTTCTGGTAGCGAGGTGTATGAGAGGACATGGTGTTGGCCATGATGTTCGCGTCCTGGAAAATGTCCCCGACCGTGATCACATCCCACAAAGTATGCTCCAGCTGGCATTATCACTCGTCAATTTTGCGGTTGGACCACCAATTCCCTCACTGCCGTGTATTCCATGTGTCGACACCTGCGATTTCGTTTGGATGCGCAAGGATGTGTGTTTGCGTATCACCACGCATCTCGACGACGAGCTTAATCTCAAGGCTTCTATTGGTGACTTGGTCCATCATATCAATACAACCCCGGATAAAGTGGGCATCATTTATGGCATCGCATGCTCTATCTTTCACTGTGCTATCGTTCGAGTGGACAAAGACGAACTGGGTACATCATTTACCCATACACCAGCATTACAATTCCTGCCTTCTTTCTACGCGAGGACGATGTTTACGCCGGGTATAGAAGCTCTGTCGAGGTTAGGTTGCCAAGCCAGTGGAGTAGAACTCCTCAATGCCATCTCTGACGCGAACAATCTCCCACGTCCCACACATAAGGAGTTGTTGGTCACTGGCCCTGTGGCAGCAAAAGTCCCGGTCGAAGTGTGGACTAGGATTAGATACTTTATTACATCGCCGGCTGACTTGGTTACTCTTGGCTGTATCTCAGCAGAGGCAATGTCAGCTGCAGCTGACCTCACTCGTTTCTCTTTGGTCGAGGGGTTTCGTCTTGTGGACGTTGTTGCCAGTGGTCCAATTCCACCCATTCCAGAGGCTACTGAGAGTAGTGCCGACTTGGATGAAAAAGTTCGATGGGTGCCGGTCAAAACATCAAGCCATCCCTTTGAGGGAGATAGTTCAGTCAGATACGGGGTCCTCATTATGCAAAGCGACTGGCCATCGGTACTGCACATACTTTATACAACATCAACTAATGAAACTACTGTACATCTTGGCTGTAGTGAAACCTATGTAATCATATATCCCAGAGCGAATTGAGAAACTTGGACCTCATGTCTATGGGCTAACTTGAGTGGCATCGTCCCAAGTGGTTTAGTCTGTCTGAAGTGATTGTTTCAATCGGACTGTGATCCTACTAGGGCATCCACTTTTCGTTTCAATCCAGCTGGCGATTTGCTCAACCAATCCCCTGCTGTGTACGAGCTCGGCAGATGTAACAGGGGACGAAGCTGTGGGTTTCTGTTCAACAGCCGCCTCGTCAGTGCCCCAAACGGGTTCTCTATAACGCCGCCTTCGACTGCAAGATACTGGAGCACTCGACCACAAGACCACAAGTCAGCTCGTATAGGACTATACAAACACTTGGGCCCATCCTGACGGCCAATCTCTGGCGCCATCCATTGAGGAGTCCCGCACCAGCGACTAATCAAAGCATCTGGGCCATCGACACAGACCGAGATATCAAAGTCGATTATAAACAATCGGTTTCCAAGGACAACGATGTTTTGGGGCTTGATGTCGAGGTGGGCAATACCGTGGCGATGCAGAAATGCGACACCCTCTATCAACTGAAGACTCAAACCCACAATCTCGCCCTCATTCGCAAAGTCCCCGAGTCTGAATCCAAGATCTAGGGGAGTGGCTTCGGGGAAAACGATGAACGTCCCCCGATTTGATTGGACCGTCCCGAGTAAGGGAATGGTGGGGTTATTTGGTGACTTGATCGAGTGGAGGCGATGGAGAATCCGGAGCTCGTCAGAGCCGGGATAGGGGAGCTTCACGACGACATCATTGCCGTTGGATTGTTTGGCGTGTCGCATGGTGTGCGTCAACTGCATCTGCCCCATCAATCCAAGTCAACGGACAGGGTGCTTCGTTGCTTTACCTGGTTCAGCGGCGCAAAGCCTTTCTCGTCTTCATCATTCGATTCCAACGTGTACCCAGCACGAGAGAACGAATCGACAACTTGGCGATCCTCGTAGACGTCCTCGTTACACTGTAAGCCAAGGCCAATATTGCCCCCTTGGGGCGGACGAATTCGCTTAGTCGGGTTAGATGGGGTCCCGCCTTCGCCAGTGTCATGGTGCGTCCTTTTCGACTTGAGTGTAGGAGGGAAGTTGTTCGAGATATCGTTAGCCAGTGTTTCGATGCGCTCCTCGATGCGTTCAAGCTGAGGCCAGTCATTTTGTATTATCGATGCCAGGTTGTAAATTTCGAATATAGCATTAAACAACTGGAACGGTTGATTCCAGTCTTGGGAGTCCTCGGCATAGGAAACCTGGAAGAACCGGTGAGAGTACGCAGGATCGTTTGGATTCAAATGTGCATACCGTAGGATCAGCGCCATCACGTTGGAAAACGAAGTATCGTTTCACCTTACCAGAGTTCTCGATATACAATGCCACGACGATGAACAGATTATTATATAACAGGCGACCCAGTCGGGCCGCACATGCAGCTTGAAGTAGCATATGATATCGGTCGTTTTGTTTTGTGTCCGATTGAACTTCAACCAGGAGATACATCAATCCATCAACGGATATACGAAAATCGCTTCGTGGGGTGTATGCCTTCTTCTCAGTCGGAGATTCGACGTTGACAATAATCTTGAACGGCCAGTCAAGACAACTGCAACAAATGTGACCTCCACAGCAAATAATAGAGCGATAGCAGCACCCATAATCCATGGCTTTCCCTTGGACCGAGAATAGAATGAAAGTGCCGCCCCAACTTGTCAAAAATCCACCGAACATTGGGCTCTTTGATTTGGCCTTCCTTCCAAGCGTCATCCACCAACGAGAGGGCAAGATGATACAGCTCAAGTTCGTTAGAGACGCGGTCTCTTTGCTCGACGTCGATGGGTGCGGGTTCAAAGTATTTGTTAAAATTGTTAAGTTTATTCTCGAAGAGGAGAACCGCAAGGTCCTGTGATAAATTTCAATAACTGGATGGTATGTGAATTAAAAAAAGGATACCTCTGTACCAGACTCAATCCAACGACGCCGGGCCAGTTTGGCTCTGAAGCTGATAAGAAAGTCCGGGTTAGAACCAGGCAGTCTAAAAATCTTGTTTTTCCCGACGGTGTCCAGCCTTTCAAAGGCTTGTAGAGAAATCGTGTTCAAGGTGACCGCGGGCCAAAGGTCGCGTGATGATGCATCACTCGTCTGCACAAGAAGCGGACTCAGGTCAATCGGCACGCTGATGAAAACCTGAAGACGATTGTTGGGAGGTCGTTCGGGCCATATGGCGGAAATTAAGTCCATGACGTGCAATGGTTTAGCGGGGAGCGGCAGGGGCTGATATTGACCAGCATTAATTTGTTCCTCGATTGCCTGATCGCGAGGATCTACATCGATCTGCGGATGTGATAGGCCAACATTATGTGGTCACCCATAATGTCAGAATGAATCACTAGAAATAACACACCTTCCAAAGAATGAGGTCTCTGGCAACGAACCTTCCAAGGAGAGGGCGACTTTCTTGTTTGATCGCTTTTTTGAGGGCGCTGATATTGCTATTGATTGGTATCACGACATCAAACACGGTTTCGTCTCCATCGATGAAACACCAGAGAGTATACGTAGACATTTTAGGTGGGAGTGAAAAATTAGAGAAAAGAGGTGTGGTGGTGGAGAGAAAGGAAGGTGGAGGAGTGAGTCTGAAATTGATAACAACTATCAACAAATATCAACAAGGTTTCGCGTCGCGCAAATGTGTGTGAGTCGAGCACCGGTCAGCTCCCGATATAAAGGAGGCTGAGGTGATGTGTGATGGGCTCCGGATCTGCGCTCCTGCAAGAAACCTCAACAACGGAAGTGTATCAAACAAAGCAAGAAGAGTACACACTTGTTTTGGTACACGGTTTCGAGAATATGCAGTAACTCCTCCCTTGTCAAGGAAGAGGTCCTAAACGATTCATCAGTAAATAGTAAGATTAGGTCAACTAACACCCGAACTACGAACATGTATGACGAGTAGTTCAAGAAGAGTTCGCATGCTCCCCGCGCGTCTTCGAACCGAGGAAGATGGCCATATACCATCCGGCGGATTTCTGGGGTGAGAGGTTCTGGCGGTGCCACCGGAAATGGAAGTGACAGGACACGATCGCTCAATCGCGTGCGTCGAAAATATGGGACATCGCGCCTTTGCCAGTGTCGGTTAGTCCTGAGAAGAAACTGGACGAAGGAACGTGAGTAGATGATAAGGAGATTAAAAGGTGCTGCAAAGAGTCTTGTTCTCAGACTAAACCGCACTTACTTCTCCTCTAGCGGTGGCGCCGTAGAAGCATGAACCTCCTTTTGGACCAATGTTGAGCGTACCTAGATGTTCCCGGGCCATCACACCTCGCGCGGCAGAAAGATTAGCCACATGGTGTACCGAAGTGATTGATAATATCATCCGGGTAAACGGACGGATCGTGATGCATTGAAGAGCTCGTCCTAAATCCAGGAGTAGAGGGACCCGACGCCAATACACTTTCATCTCTGAAAAGCAGGTGCTTTTCATCCGAGATGGTAGAATAGACATCGTCAAGACCTTGCTCGAGCTCGCGGATGCGGCGAGTCAGGTGCTCAATCTGCGCCGCATGTTGCTGTTTGACATGCGCTGAGATCGAGCTTGGGTAGAGGTTAGCAACAGGAAGCTCTCAGCATGGGTATGCTACAGCGCATACAGTCCATATACTCTGGGTTGCTTCGCCTCGTTGGATGGGTACCTGGTGTGTGTTAGCGTATATAACTTATGAGACCCGGCATGATCGGGTGAACAGACGAACCGCAGCATGTATCGCATGGGATCTGTAGATGAACAATCCGCCCGGCACAAGCATAGCTTTTCAAACCCCGCACCCATCGCTGGATTACAAGTAAACGCACCTTTCGATCACATCGCAACTTGAGTCTAGCGAGAGCTTGAGCAAGATGCGTTGAGGGTGAGAACGACGAACACGCACCATCGGCATTCCGCACAAGATACGGGGACACGCCCTGGCTTGCGTCGCTGTCGAGGTGGAGGCTCACTTCCTGAGCCTGAGGGGGAGCTGCCAGTGGAACTTTGCACGGCGTTCGGCAGTCGTGTTGGATGATGCACTGCAGAAGGTAGTAAAAGAGAGGAAAAGTAGTTAGCATTTTTAGTGCCAATTCATCAGCTTCATGGAAGGGCACATACTTCACTGCTCAAAAGAAATGAGCTTTTGGGGAGGTCCTTTGCACTGTCATTGCACAAAGGGCACGACCTTCGAAGGTGGAGGGTGGAGGAGAAAAGTTGGCGTGCGATATTACGAATGCAGTCAGCAGTTGAAGAGTATAGTGCCTCGTTCATCGCACTCGCGGGAAATAGCCTCGTCATGGAGCTGTGAAATGTTACGCCATGTAACTGGAAGCAAGTACACTAGCTGGGCGCTATTTTCTGTAGCTGGAAATCGTGGGCGGCAATAGGATGATACCGCCGGAACCGCCCGGTCCAAGGTCCTCCACTGCACACCTCCGTTATAAGTTAGTCTAAATGAGTACCTCGAGCACATCGAACTTGCAATGGTCCAGCTTGGTTACCCCGTGAGAAATGTGATCGCGAATAGTGTGCCATTTTAGTTCGATATGACGGGATTTTGTTGTTGTATACGGGTTATTACTCATCTTGACGCTCTGGCAGTACGGAAAGCTGATCGGAATAAGCGGGAACACGAACGGCTCATATTCGCGTAGATCAACGAGGTGCATGGCAATCGCGCGGCTGTCTGCAGTCGCATGGCAGAGCAGTGTGCCCTTCATTGGCTGCCGCACCTGGAGAGTAGAGGCTCTACGCCGTCGTGGGCAGTGGAACTTGACAGTTTGCGAAGCCGGGCTCAGTCTTATGCTGCTGCCCAAGGAGAAGATGAAGACATAACACTAGATGGCATTGAAGGTTACGAGCATGGGTTAGACTTTGACAGTCCGGAGGATGACACAGAGTCGGAAATTGAAGGGGACGAGGATGATTACTTGGACTTTGATGATTGGCAGTAGGTTTAGAATAATTTATTTGTCTTGTTTAGCTTTAAAAGCAAAGCAAGAAAAGGGTACATCGAGGTGAAGTGGATACATGAAGGCCGTACAAGTCCGAAGAAAAAGTGAGCGATCACACACGATCGTGCTGCGGTGCAAGAAACTAATGGCGTCCCCTTACTTTCCCGACAATTTGCTCACTCGGATAACACACCATAAGTGAACAACCGAACTGCTGCCGATGGAACATTCGATTTGACAGACAGGGCAGCGATGGACGCAAGCGCGCCACCCAACGAGTGTCCTATGCCACTCATTAACCGGGACTCCAGTGCCAGCACGAAGGAGTCCAATCTGCGAAAGGAACTTGCGATGAAAGCCCACAAGAGCAAGCAGAGTGAGCTCCTCAGTCCTCGTCTCCAGTCCTGCGCGCTAACCTCTTCTAGTGGAACGTCGCGCTCTATTTTTATCCATACTCTCCCCCAGCAATGTTTTAGCGATTTGAGAGTCTTGTGTGAGATCCCAGAGGAGTCACTGTGGTGCAGGTTGGTTCGAGTCAAGCCCTGAGGGTTGTGAGCGTCTTGGGAGTCTGGAGCGCAGGGCATAGTAACGTACCTTTCTTCTTTGCCAATCGAGACGCTTTCTGCTGTTTCTGTTGTCAACATGTTATGTTCATCGAGTACGAAGTAATAAGAGACATACTGCTGCAGTGGCACGGTCCTTGTTTGTCTGCAAGCAAACCGGGGTGAGCAAGTGGAAAAGGGAAAAGGGAAACTTACTCGCTTTTCTGATATCTGCAGGAAGCGCCTTGAAATATTGCTCGAACGCGTCTTTTGAGCCATTGGGGTTCTTTTCCAACCAGTCCTTCATGCAGAAGTTCCTACAAAAATATCAGTTTAGGTCGCACCATTGTCGCTACGTGAATCCACAACTGCACCACTGTAGAGTAATAGTCGGTTGATGTCAAAGTGTCCGTCGAGGGATGGTTTCATGTTTCATCAATAGGGTTCGGCCGGCGCTGTCACAGGATTCCGCAACGGACGAACGCCGTGGCGACATCCAACTGCCCATTTTGTGTTGCTAGCATGAAGAGGGTCGACCCACCCTTTTTGCCGGAATCCGCTCGGGGCAGCGGTCGCGGCGAAGAAGAACGTTGCCGTATATGGTAACGTATACTAAGTTGGTGGCGCAACTGAGATATTCGTCAGCATTACCAACTTGCGTACTATTTCACACGCCCGTCACGGTCGAATCAACAGCTATGCGGGAAATGTAACTGTGGCTGTTGTAAATTTGAACCTCGACGGGTCTAGCTATATAGGTCAAGACTACTAGGTCACTGAACAGAATGCCAGTGCGACCCTTATCAAGGATGACCGGATTCTGCGGCGCTGCACTGCGCAGCTGCAGGCACACGCCACTGCCAGTGTCGCGGCCTTGATAAGTTGACATGACCCCCAGCCTTGTACGAAAAGAGCCTCAAAAAATGGACATCATCTCTCTGCAAGTCACGATGTATAGGAATACAATCAGTGCGCCCATTCTCGACGAAAGATGGACATGGAGCCGGCAGTGCCTCGTCCCGGTCATATTGATTGCGCCCTCGTCTCCTATCATAGCTCTCCTAGCCTCAAGCTCGTATTGTACTCGACATCCTGCGCCGCCATGCTGCATTTAACCCAATTCGATTCGATAACAAGTAAGGTGGTTTATAAGTTTGGCTTGCAATACAGGCCAGTATTTATCCTTTCACGGATTCACGGTCCAATGGCTTGTTGACCGTCCCAGTCATCTTGGCCTACTGTAGGTAGCTCAGATCGAACACCACTTATAATGTTAACCTAAGTTTGCGGCATTGCCGACGTGATCTATATGAAGCCGGTGTCCCTCCGAAATCTACGACATCAAGGCAATGCGACTCGCTCAAGATGCATGGAACAATGTTGACACTACTACTGTAATCCAAAACTGTTGGTAAAAGGCCAACATCTTACCCGACATGTCATCGTTGGCGCCTGCTCAACCTACCTATCCAATCTCGTCTCATCCACCCGACAGATGCTCTGAACAACTCGGACGTGGACCCTGCTTCGCATGTCGAGACGCTTGTTAAGACAGCCTTTGGATGATCTTGAGGCGACCGGAGTTGTTCAGCGTTCAAACTGGACGGATTTCCAACTCTGTGGTGTATGCAAAGAAGTTTGAGAGAAATGCAATGCTGAGGGTGATGGCGATGACCATAATTGACTCGGACTCGCATGGTCGAGATACAAGGGCATGAGGGACATCAAACTGACTGATTATTTTGTTCGTATAGCGCCATGGCATGGTAACTATTAGAGTAACAATACCAGATCTCGGAGATGTCGAACATAAATTTTGTCTGCTTAGAGCGGTGCAATACTCGTTATCTCTGATCAGCTTGAAACACACACAGTTTTCCAGTCTACGGAAATAACGCGGAATTGGCAATCCTCATTCAGGCACGATTTTCGGAAATGTCGTTCCTCAGAACTAAGTTTCAAGTTTCGGAATTGTCGACCCCCGAGTGTCCTCAGCTGTACAAGCCACTCGAGGTGCTATTTAACAAAGCGCGATGTACACTAGCGACCCCCCACAATTGCTTTCACGTCAGTTGCGATAAGCCCCAAGACCAGCCACATAATGCCCCGTCCTACCAGTGATCACGCCAAGGTTCATAGGCCGAAAACAGATGCACCCATACAAATGGGACCTGCAGAAATAGGTAAGGCAGTCCATGTGCTCGGACTCGCTTATTAATACAGGCTCTAACACCGATTTGCAGACGCCGTGCACCGTAAAGCGATCGAGAGTATCGAAGCTGCTGGAAAGGCCATGTCAGAGGCGCGCGCCAATGTTGAGATGGCACAATCTTCCAAAGATCGAAATAAGGCTGTCGCCAAAGCTGCCAAGGTCGTCGGCCCGGCGCTCCTTGCCCCCGGTCGTCACGTTGTTAAATTACTTAGCGGACTTAGTGCCTTGTTCCTGCCGTGCAAGCCAGTGAGCAAAGCCCTTGCTGTGAGCGTCTCTTCTTGGCTTTCCCGATCCGTCATGATGATCTCACACGCCCTCTACTTGGGCAGGCACTAGTCAAGCATGAGGTAAAGCGGCACGAGAAGGATGTGCGCATCGCAATTATTCATTTTGATTTGGTATGTCATTCGTCTGGCGGGCGCCATCTGATCCTTAACGCATGGCAGGCGAAAGCTTTGGTGCATATAGGAAGCCTGAATCGCAAGTCTCAACCTGCGAAATCCATTGCTGACCCTCTGCGCACGCTGTTGAAGGATTTCAAGGGTCTGATTCAAGAATATAATCTATTTTGCGAGTGCGTTTGAACTTTTATACACGTTTGTTTGAGCACTCACAAATCCGTATAATTTCCAGAGCTTACTATGAATCCGCCCTCAGTAAGCAAGCGCACAATGCCTATCTTTACCAACATCTCATGCCCTTCACAGAACATCTGCCGCACCGGAAGTTGAACAAGGACAATCTCAACAGCTTTGCGGACCGGATTGCGCAGCTCAAGAGAAGTCTGACTCGTCTACTCTCTCAGCAGGCCGTGCAACACCCTGGCAAGCACGCGGATGTCCTTGCACAGATAGAGTCACGCCTGGCGAAAAACCGGGTATTTTATGCTACAAACGAGGAGATTGCGGAAGCCTCCCTATCCAAACAACTGAAACAAGGAGGGCATGCATCGGTTCGGCTTATTTTACAGCGGGCCTTCTTAGTTTCTTACGGTTGCTAGGTCCAGGATAGCCACCTCCTGAAACAATCCGCTGGTACTGTAGGGAACCGCGTCACCCACGGTATTTCAGGCGCTAGACAGAAAACCACGGCGTCGACTCACCCCGGTGTAAAACCGTCTCTTGGGTCGAAGCTCCAAGGTACTTTCGGGAAATTGGGTTTCGGCAAGCAACAAAAGGACCGGGGTCACACGAAGTCTGGTCCTCCTCGCACCCCTGAACGCACTCACAAGCAAGGTAAGCGATCAATCCGGCAATTGATGGATTGACATACTGATTCAGCTTCTGCGTCTACATCAGCCATGACCACGCACGCCCCTGCGCATGGTCACCGTACTGGCCAACCACAGAAAAAAAGGACTAGCGAAAACCATGGTAAATTCCAAACATCACGTGTTCAGGGCCAGCAATCCTTCAACACCCTCAACACTGTCACAGAGCTCGAATCTCGCAGCCAAAGGTACCGAGGTGAGATTGAGGAGGGTGAGGAGGAGGAGGAGGAAGAGGAAGAAGAAGAAGAGGTGGAGGAGGAGGAGGAGGAAGAAGAAGAAGAAGAAGAGGAGGAGGAGGAGGAGGAGGAGGAGGAAGAGGAAGAGGAAGAGGAGGAGGAAGAGGAGGAAGAGGAAGATCCAGAACTGGAAGACAGCGAAGAACTGGGAGACAGCGAAGAACTAGGAGACAGCGAAGAACTGGAAGACAGCGAAGAGCCGGAAGACAGCGAAGGACAGGAAGAAAGCGAACTTAGCGAAGAGGGAGGGGGTGAATCAGAACAGAGTGACTAGGAGGCATATTATCCCCAAGATGGCGGTGACGTTGACGGAGTCGGTTTGGATGACTGATATATCGGTGGAATCTGGATGGATATACTGTAAGTAATTATGTTGTAGGGACACTGGATGGATGTACTGTAATTGTTGTGAGATATATGGCAATCTTTCAATTCATTTGGCCCGATTTGGTGCGGACCGTGGCAACACTACATTGATGACATCATCAAAGTGGACAAATTGGGCAACTTTTTAGCGTGCCTTGATTGGCTGTTTAGAGTTCCGGTTGATTCCTTCCTGCGTACCTTCACTTCCCTTCCTTATCTCTCCTTCTCAAAAGCTCTTTTCGCATGGCCATGTCTCAGTCCCTCGTTCGTTCTCTATCGAGACAACGTGCGTTGGATATTAGACACGTCCAGACCTTTCGTAGACTACTTTCCACTCCCCCTACCACCCCAGTGAGTATCTCGCTGTCTCATATCCAATGATGTCTACTACGATTGTAGAACCCACCTCCGCCACCTCGCCCGGAGCTGTCCGCATGGCGTCGCGGCCTTCAAACGCTCGGACGAGTCACCCTTTTCACCATCGTGACCACTGGTGGTGTCTTCTATTACATCACCCAAAGGGAGCGGAATCCCGGTCCTCAACTGCCACATGACCCCTCAAAGAAGAATGTCGTCGTCGTCGGCAGCGGCTGGGGGTCAACTATGTTTCTCAAGAAACTTGATACGTCCGAATATAATGTGACTGTCATAAGCCCTCGCAATTTCTTCCTCTTCACCCCACTGTTACCAAGTGTCGCAGTCGGTACACTCGCTACCAACTCTATCTTGCAACGTAGGGTTTTTCGCTTCTTAACTCAAACTTACTGCTCACTAGCAAGCCAAGCCATTCGTTATCTCACCCGTCACAAGGATCGACAAATCACTGTCATAGAAGCCGAGGCAAAATCTGTCGATGTCTGTACCCATAACTATCCATCTCGTATAGTCCTCATTTGGTTTTCAGCCTATAGCGAAAACTATAACCTTTGCTGGCGCGTATTGTTGTACTCTAATATATAGTGACTCTTACCCTGGCACACAGATGAGACGGAAGTTCAAGGCGAGGTTTCATCAACCACAATACCATTTGACTACCTTATCTATGCCGTCGGCGCGGAGACACAAACATTTGGTATTCCGGGCGTCAAAAAACATGCGTGTTTTATGAAAGAAATCCAGGATGCTGAGAAAGTATGTCCCCGTCTCATGTACGAATATATTGAGGAAATTCCGACCGTGTTTTCTAGTTCAAGCGTCGCTTTATGGATTGTACGTTATAGCACCGAAGCGCTTGGCTTACCGAAATCTCACCACTGCCTCAGGCATAGAGTCGGCTGGTTTCCCCGGTCAACGCGAGGCGGAGATCGACCGTTTGCTCCACATGGTGAGATCTGTCTCCGGACCTCAGGAACAACTGCTGATGAGATAAGGTTGTCGTTGGCGGTGGGCCAACTGGAATTGAAGTCAGGTTGGGTCATGCAACTGTCTCTGCTAACCTTGTTCTAACTTCTTGTCAGTGGGGAGTTACATGACTTCCTCGAGGTCAGTGGTTTTAACACCATCTGGTTTCTCCATCTCATACTCTGTAGGATGACCTCAAATTCTGGTATCCCGAGCTTTCCCACAAAATCAAGATTACTCTTATCGAGGCCTTGCCTTCGGTGTTGCCCATGTTCAGCAGAGAGCTAATCGACTATACCATGTCTACGTTCAAAGAGTCAAAAATTGACGTCTTGACGGGCACGATGGTGAAAGAGATAAAGGAGAAGAGCGTTGTTTTGCAGATGCCAGACAAGACCATCAAGGAAGTACCGGTTGGTATGGTTGTATGGGCTGGAGGAAACAAAGCACGGGCGGTGTCTGTTGACCTGATGTCGCGTCTGCCAGATGCACAGAAGAATAAACGCGGCATCACCGTTGACGGTAAGGTAGTTCTCCCTCCTCCACGAGCTGCTGTCTGACTTTGTTGATTTTGCTCAAAGATCATCTTCGTGTGGCGGGCACAGACGGCACCATTTTCGCCGTGGGCGACTGCACTTCGACGGCGTATGCACCCACGGCACAAGTCGCCTCGCAGCAAGGGGCCTATCTTGCACGCATGTTTAAACAGCTCGCGAAACGTGATGCTCTGCTGGAGCAGATTACGACTCTTGAGAAAGAAGGAACGAACACTGAGAGTCTGCTGAAACAACTCACGAAAATAGAGAACTTGCGGCCTTTCCACTACTCGCATCAGGGCTCGCTCGCATACATCGGCTCGGAAAAGGCTATTGCTGATCTGGAGTTCTTCCACCACAAGGTGAGACTAGCATTCGGTCATGGTAATCCCGCTTTAACCAACGTGATAGTTTTCCTCCGGTGGCGTTGCGACATTCCTGTTCTGGCGGAGTGCTTACATGAGCACACTTTTCTCCCTGCGGAACCGCGTTTTGGTCGCTACTGATTGGCTGAAGGTGAAATTGTTCGGACGGTATGTGGGCTATCCTGCCATCATTCTCACATCCGGCTGACGGGGTTTCAGTGATCTTGTCCGTGACTAAAGAATATACCATCACGCGAGGATGGCAGTAGCGTAGCCCAGAGGACGTGTTGATTTTCTCTCTAACGACGATAGACTTAGAATATGCTTAACTTTTACTACGTGTCCTGCTTTTTGCTTTGCTAGTATGTAGTTGCATTAGACCCCGATGACTCGTCGGTTGTCCGATGCCTTAGACAGCCCGCGTTCCGATTCTCACGGGTGAAGCACACTATTTACTCAACACCGGGATGTCCACCCGAGGCTTGCACTTTCCCCCTCCCCTCCCTTCTTCTCTCCATGGCCGAGACCGACATCTACAAAGTCTCCATCCTCGGAAAGCAGTCCATTCATTGTGGCTTTCATCTTGTCCCCTACATTGCACGCACCGTCCTTGAAACCCTCCCTGCATCCACCTATGCTCTTATCACAGATACGAACTTAGCACGTCTTCATCTCGATGCCTTCCAAAAGGGATTTCAGGAGGAGATCGCCCGCTCGGGTAAAAACTCGCGTTTTTTAACATACGCGATCCCCCCAGGCGAAACGTCCAAGAGCCGCGAGGGAAAGGCGGCGATTGAAGACCACCTCCTGCTGAATAAATGCACGCGCGACACCGTCATTCTTGCGCTTGGTGGGGGAGTTATCGGCGATCTGGTTGGATATGTCGCTGCGACATTGTACGTCCTTTTCTCCGGCTGCTACCCTTTGTGGAGCTAAAACTCATATCACGGTACGGTAGCATGCGCGGAGTGCGTTTCGTGCAGATCCCAACCACTCTCCTGGCCATGGTTGACTCCAGCGTCGGCGGGAAGACCGCGATCGACACTCCGCATGGGAAGAATCTCATCGGCGCGTTCTGGCAGCCACAGTACATCTTCATCGATGCTGCATTCCTCGAAACCCTCCCCGCCCGCGAATTCTCGAACGGCATGGCCGAGGTAGTGAAGGTGCGTTTTGTTCTACACGTCCCTCTTATCCACCATGGTGCGATTCACTGACCGATCGCTTCAAAGACCGCTGCCATCTGGAACGAGACCGACTTCGCCGCTCTCGAGTCGCGGCCGGCAGATATCGTTGCTGCCATTGAGACGCCCAGCGTCAACTATTCGGGACGCACCAAGGCCTCACGCTCGGCTGCCCAGGAGCTGCTTCTCTCCGTCATCGTGGGCTCGATCTCCGTCAAGGCGCATATTGTCACCAACGACGAGCGCGAGACGACCGGGTTACGCAACCTCGTCAACTTTGGACACACGATCGGACACGCGATCGAAGCAGTGCTGACGCCCGGTATGCTGCACGGCGAGTGTATCAGCGTCGGTATGATCCTCGAGGCCGAGGTGGCCCGCCAGCTCGGACATCTTGGACAGGTTGGTGTTGGACGCCTCACGCGCTGCTTGAAGAGCTACAACCTGCCCGTCTCGCTATCGGATCCGCGTATCACGGGCCTTCCTGCCTCGAGGCTTCTTACCGTCGGCCGCCTGCTGGACATAATGCGGATCGACAAGAAGAACAGTGGGCCTGAGAAGAAGATCGTGCTCCTCGCCACCATCGGCAAGACGGTGGAGCAGAAAGCGAGCGTCGTTCCGGATCCCGTTATTGGCAAGACCCTCGCCGAGGCCGCTAAAGTTGTCCCTGGAGTGCCGACGAAGAGCCCAGTTCGCATGGCCACGCCGGGTTCAAAGAGCCTTTCTAACCGTGCTCTCGTGTTGGCTGCCCTCGGAAGCGGCACCTGTAGGCTGACAAACTTGTTGCACTCTGATGACACCCAAGTCATGATGACCGCTCTTCATGAGCTGAAGGTCCGTCCGTGGCCTTCCCATGCTTTGCATCATCTTACACTTTCACTTCACCGTCTGACAGGGTGCGAGTTTCGAATGGGAAGATGGCGGAGAAACTCTCGTCGTCCACGGCGGACAAGGGTCGCTCGCAGTGCCACCAAAGGGCAAGGAGATATACCTCGGTAATGCGGGTACAGCCGCTCGCTTCTTGACCACCGTTTGCACACTTGTCCAAGCCTCCGAGACGGGGCCTGACACCACCGTCATTACCGGCAATGCGAGGATGAAGCAACGCCCTATCGGCGCCCTCGTTGAGGCACTCAGAGCCAACGGCAGCGAAATCAAGTACTTGGAATCTGAAGGCTGTCTTCCCCTCTCAATCGCACCCGCCGGCCTCAAAGGTGGGCGGATCAAGTTGGCTGCGAGCGTGTCGAGTCAATATGTCTCGTCCATCCTACTCTGTGCACCATATGCCCAGGAACCAGTCACCCTCGAACTGACGGGTGGTCAAGTTATCTCCCAACCTTACATCGACATGACAATAGCGATGATGCGGACCTTTGGAGTTGAAGTCGCGCGTGAGGTCGATCCAAATACCGGCCGTGCCTTGGACGTGTACAACATCCCCAAAGCAGTGTATCGCAACCCGACAGATTACAGCATCGAATCCGATGCTAGCAGCGCAACATACCCTCTCGCTATCGCGGCTATCACTGGCTCGTCTTGCACCATAGCGAACATTGGGTCGGCCTCGCTACAGGGTGACGCACGCTTTGCGAAGGAAGTCTTAGAACCGATGGGATGCACCGTCACGCAGACCGCCTCGGAGACGACGGTGCAGGGCCCGCCAATCGGCCAGCTTAAAGCTCTCGGTTTAATTGACATGGAACCCATGACGGACGCGTTCCTCACGGCCTCAGTACTTGCGGCTGTGGCTGCTAGTTCACCGGCGAAGGACCGGGAACTCGGTGATGGCAGCCGACCGACGACAACCAGAATTATAGGCATTGCTAATCAAAGGGTCAAGGAGTGCAACCGTATTCGCGCTATGATAGATCAACTTGGCATGTTATCTCTCTGTTTCTATTATTCATATCCTAACTCCGGGCGCATACAGCGAAGTTCGGTATCGAAACTAAAGAGCTGGATGATGGCCTCGAGGTATACGGCAAACCTATAGCCGAGCTCAAACGCGGAGTCAGCGTTCACTGCTACGATGACCACCGCGTCGCGATGGCGTTTAGCGTACTCGGATCCGTAGTCAGTGAGACGGTCATCGAAGAAAAGCGCTGTGTAGAAAAGACATGGCCAAACTGGTGGGATGACCTAGAAAACAAGGTACGATGGCCAGTACCCATTTTATGGGCGTTTGCTGAGCGTCTGCAGATTGGTCTCAAGGTTGAGGGCGTCGAACTTCACCAGACCGCAGATCATACTTTTGCTGAGCCAGATGCAGCCGCGTCTGTGGTTATCATTGGGATGCGAGGCTCGGGAAAGACCTTCATCGGAGGACTGGCTGCTGCGACGTTAGGATGGACCTTTATCGACGCGGATACTTACTTTGAACAAAAGTTCTCCTCTGGAGTCCGTGACTACGTTCAGCAACAAGGGTGGCCCGCATTCCGCGCTGCTGAGGTCGACCTGCTGAAGGAGCTGCTCGCACAGTACCCGTCCCGTCATGTCATCAGCCTTGGCGGAGGTATTGTTGAGACCCCTGCTGCACGCGAAATCCTCACTGCTTACGCCAGGGATCGTCCTGTGGTCCACGTCACGCGCCCGGTGGATGAAATCGTCTCGTACTTGGAATCTGAGTCCAGCCGGCCAGCCTATGGCGAGCCCATTATTGGCGTCTTCAAGAGGCGCGAGCCGTGGTTTACAGAATGTTCTAGTCACGAGTTTGTGAACGGCGTTTCCACACTCGCGCCAGCCGAAGGTTCTACCAACGAAACATCTAACATTCGGGATGAGATTGCGCGTTTCTTTGGTCACATAACCGGCCACAAGGCCAACCTTGCCCCAATCCACGTGCGCGAACACCGCTCATACTTCCTTTCCTTGACATTCCCCGACGTTACTCCCTCATTGGCCGACTTTGAGGAACTTACCGCTGGCGTAGACGCCATCGAACTTCGCGTTGACCTCTTGCGGACAGAGAGTCAGGCCGATACTACGGGCCCACACATACCTCCTATCAGCTACGTCGCCGAGCAGGTCGCGGCCATCCGTCGGGTATCCTCCCTGCCGATTGTATACACCGTACGGACAGTATCCCAGGGAGGCGCCTTCCCCGACAAGTCTGTCAAGGAAGCCTTTGACTTATTCCACCTCGCTCTGAGATTGGGTGTTGAATATGTGGATGTTGAAATCTCTTGGCCAGAGAAAAACATCCGTGACCTGGTATCACGCAAAGGAAACTCGAAGATCGTGGCATCGTGGCATGACTGGAGTGGAAACTTGAAGTGGGATTCGTCGTCTGTGGATGCCACTCTCGAGGTGGCAAAGGCGTACGGAGACATCGTGAAGATTGTTGGCAAAGCGAACACGCTCGACGATAATATGGCACTTCATCGGTTCGTAACACGGGCAAGCTCTGCAGTGGACGCCAAACCGATCATCGCTATCAACATGAGCGTTGAGGGACAACTATCTAGAATACTCAACACGACCTTTACTCCCGTGACACACCCTCTCCTCCCGACGAGGGCAGCTCCTGGCCAGTTATCCTTCGTTGAAATTCAAACAGCCCTACGCTTGATCGGGCAGCTCCCCACTAAGCGGTTCTACATTTTTGGAAAGCCGGTTGCAAGCTCCATGTCCCCAGCCCTGCACAACACTGGATTCAACCTCCTCGGCCTTCCGCACACTTACGGTCGCGTCGAAGCCGATACCATCGATACGGACGTGCGCCTTACCCTTAAGCTCACCGATTTTGGCGGTGCATCTGTTACGATTCCCTTGAAGCGTGATATTATCCCTCATCTCGACGTGCTTACCCTGAAGCTGAAGCCATCGGTGCGGTAAACACAGTCATCCCACCACCAATGCGGATGGTCATCGGATCCTTCTTGGCGACAACACGGACTGGGTGGGAATCCGGGACGTCGTCAGGGCTCGCCTGCCACCGTCCTTGCAAAGCATCGAGAGCTCTCTCGTCATCGGCGCGGAGGTACGGCGCGCGCTGCGATCTATGCCCTGCACGCTCTAGGTGCATCGCGTATTTACCTGTTCAACCGCACCAGGCGAAGCGCAGAAGAACTAGTCCATGCCATCCCTGGTGCTCACGTCGAGTTGCTCGACACCCTCGACGTGACGTCCATACAGGGACCCCGCCAAGCATCATCGTTTCCACGGTGCCGGCATCAGCAACGACGACAGAAAAGGGCGTCGCGGACTCACTGTTCTTATCTTCGTCCCTCTTCAGCGCAGACGCAGGCGTCGCTGTCGACATGGCCTATAGGCCCGCAGAAACACCGTTGCTGAGATTGGCCAAGACAGCCGCCGCATCGGCGGGCCGGAAGTGGAGCTCTGTCATGGGGATAGAAGTGCTTCTCGAACAGGGATATAAGCAATTCGAGCTGTGGACGGGAAGGAAGTGCCCGAGGAGGGTGGTGGCCAAAACGGTCTTGGAGGCGTACCAAGCGTCCGCATGAGGTCAAATTCGGGAGGAGGAAGTACTGAATGCAGCTAGGACGACGGATAGAGGTGGGGCATGGTAGATAAACACGACGATGGTATTTACGTATTGGATGCGAAGCTGTTGTTAGAGCACAGTAAATTATCATCTGAAGCCATAAATTTTAGCACTAGCTTTTGTAACAACGCAGGGTGAATTGGGCTAATATGTAATCGCAATACAAATGAGTTCTCCTTGTACGGTAGGATATACACCCTATGAAGTACATTAAGTATGGGTTCGTCTCAGCGTACACCAAAGAAGGAAGTCCAGGAACGCGCCCTATCCCTTATTACTGTCTGCTACCTTTTGACTTTCGCCTTGATCACGATCATGAGTCAGTCACTATCAAGTATAAACGAGAAGGAAGACTGACGGTAAAAAGCAGGGCACCGAATATCGACTATATCTGGTTTAGAACGGCCAGTTCCAGATCAACCAGGTAAAACATGTTGAACCAGGTGTAAAGGTTCCCGTACGAGCTGCGCCACTCATAATAAGATATATTATGCAAGCGTATGGCATACGACTGATGACAATGCAACTAGAAAAATCCTTGGACATGCATGATTTGGAAAGCAAGGTTCTGAAAACTGCAGAATGGAGGAACGCGTACACAAGCAGTAAACAAGTGAGTAAAAGAAACGAATAAAAAGGGTATCAGTCAGTCCCAAGTGTCCATGTCCCGTACGAGCAAGGCCAAATTATCGTATCCATCATCCAAGCATACAGCCAGAGCCAGAGAGCCAGAGTTCAACAGAAGTTCCACATGCGCACAGAGTCACTACAGAATATGTCAGCTAGAAGAAAAAAACAATGTCAAGAGGCACATACATTCTAAATGATAGGTCGTCATCGTTGTCTGGCCAAGTAGCACTCCAGGTACTCTGCTGGCTGGCAAAGTCCCGCATCGCAGAAGCTGACTCATCGAACCAAGGCTTGTTTCCTAGCCTGTCTGGGAACCAGCCACTCGACCCGCCGGCAGCGAGATCGAGAACCAAATAGAACGCTGAACGAATAGAGAGGTTGACCAAGTCAGCAGTTTTATCGGGGCACCAAAAATGGAACAACGCACGTTGGTCAAATGGTGCAGCGTTGGTCGCATTTGCGACAGTCGCGGTCGTCCATGGATTCGGAACGACAATCTCATTTGCGGTATTGTTGTGCGCGGTAAGTGGGAAATCGCCGCGCTTCCAGAAAAAGCCACCATTGCTCTGTTGCTTGCTGTCAATCTGAAGTTGAACCATATTCCTCAATCGCGAGTCAACATAGATCTTGATAAAATTCTCAGTCCACTCAAGCGTGTACGTATGGAACCGTTGCGCGTATGAGGAGCGCTTGAGGGACTGCCAACCAAATAAACGTGAGGCAAGACTCGGAAGGGGACCCCAGGTCAGGGTCGAGCGGACAAAGTTTACGCCTTGTGCGGGGTATGAAGGGCTATTTCCGCGAGCCTCCATGATCTGTGATATAAAGATCTCGGCATATCAATTTCACTACGAGCAAAATCCAGTTACAAATCGAGCAGAACGCACATCAATCTCACCGCTAAGAGGCCACGGGCCGTACACTGAATTAAGAGGAGCCATCCAAATCGCAGGCCAGAGCCAGTCACCGCGGGGAAGTTTCGCGACAACTTCAACTTTACCGAAACGAATGCTATAGCTTCCTTTGGTGCTGAGACGAGCACTCATCACCGGGGGGATAGTTGCACCATTTGTATTACTGGACGATGCTGAGCAAGCCGAGGCATTGGTTTTGGAGGTCGTGCAGCCCTGAAGTGTATAATTGCCTCCGTGGAATATTTGCTGTGGATCTGACAGTGCGTTCGAAGTGAGAGTCGGCTTGATGTAAAGCTGGCCATTGCGCACAAATAAGTTGTCCGAAAGTGCAGTAGCCATTTCAAACTCGCCATTCCTGTGCAAGAAACAGACGTTGGTGTTCTGATCTCTATGACATGTATGATACGTACCCAAATCCGCTCATCTCAACATCGCGCGTCCAGGTCCCTCCGTTGTCAACGTCCAAGTTGTCGAACGTATCCTCCATGGCTAGGCACAGCCGTTTTGATTCAATCATAGTTCTCCCTGCATCCTGGTATCCGGTCCAGCAGAGTAGTCCAGCACCGCCAGCACCAAGTAAGATCATCAGAAGTGTGATCCAACGACTTGCACGAGTGCGAGCGTCCGGGGCCTCGGTAAGCCATGGCTTATCTTCATTTGTGAGCTTCTCTGAGAGTAGTGTCGAAGGGAGCGGGGCTTTGGGAGGAATTTCAGATCCAGCGTATGAAGGGATTGTAGTGAGAGCAGTATGAGAATGATTCGCATTAGAAGGAGGAGACCATATGATGGATGACGGTCGGGAAGCCGGGCTTAAGAAGGGCGCACGAAAGGTTGTTGTACCAGACTGACGCGCAAGACCGCTTTCACGTACTGCGACGCCGACGTACTGTTCATTTGCGTAGATTGCAGTACCAGGATTGTTTGGAGGCTGAGACCCGTTACCTTGAGCCATAAAGGGAGGATAAGGAGGCTCTAGGTCATGATCTACCCAAGAGCCGCCCTCTGGGCTTGCACGGAGCATGGTGTGTGAGCCTTGAGAAGACAACGCCTGAGCTGGGCGTCGGGAAGGGGCGGGAGCCGCAGAGTTATAGGCACCATGAAGGGACTCCGTTGATGAGCGACCCGAACGGTAGCCCAAGCCAGGTGTGGGAGGGCTAGGATCTGTGTTGCCTCCATAGGCCTGGGATGGGAAATGAAAGGCAGAGGGTGGGGCCCGGGAGGGTCTTTGCAAAGTGGCGGCATCAGGCGGTGGAGTGGTACTGCCACGAGGGTCAGGCGCAGTATAAATCTGACCAACGGTAACGGCAGGGGTAGCAGGGGGAGTGTCCGACTCTACAGAAGCATACTTGGAGGCACTTGAGTGAGCGCGAGCGTACAATGGGGGACTGATTGTACGGATGGGGGGAGTGGGTGCACGTTGGGAATCAAGAGGAGGAGTGTCTAGCGAGGTTTCTGCGGCCGACCAGGAGCGCCTTTTGCGCATATTCGCGAGGTGAGATGGGCGGGGAGGGTTCAAGGGCGAGTAGGATCGGGTAGACAAGCCGGGGCTGGGCGAGGGAGCATACAGCTCTCTGTCTGAGCCACTAAGGCTTGCATTGGGAAGAGGGATAGTCGTTCCCCGGTGCCGGGTGGGGCGAGGAAGGGACATGGCGTCAACATACTTCGAAACGGGGTGCGACGTTCATATATGCGTCCGGTGTGGGTGTGCCTTCATATACTCCACGGCCGGCCAGCACTCGGCGCCCTCACTCAGCTTCACTTGGCACAGCCGCAGATGTCCATCCGATTTCCTCTCTGACGAGCAGTTCCCAGGGAATTTTTTCATGTGTAAATGAAGGGGTGGGCCCGGAGGGTCTTTGCAAAGTGCGCATCAGGCGGTGGAGTGGTACTGCCACGAGGTCAGGCGCAGTATAAATCTGACCAACGGTAACGGCAGGGGTAGCCAGGGGGAGTGTCCGACTCTACAGAAGCATACTTGGAGGCACTTGAGTGAGCGCGAGCGTACAATGGGGACTGATTGTACGGATGGGGGAGTGGTGCACGTTGGGAATCAAGAGGAGGAGTGTCTAGCGAGGTTTCTGCGGCCGACCAGGAGCGCCTTTTGCGCATATTCGCGAGGTGAGATGGGCGGGGAGGGTTCAAGGGCGAGTAGGATCGGGTAGACAAGCCGGGCTGGCGAGGAGCATACAGCTCTCTGTCTGAGCCACTAAGGCTTGCATTGGGAAGAGGGATAGTCGTTCCCCGGTGCCGGGTGGGGCGAGGAAGGGACATGGCGTCAACATACTTCGAAACGGGGGTGCGACGTTCATATATGCGTCCGGTGTGGGTGTGCCCTTCATATACTCCACCGGCCCGGCCCAGGCACTCGGCGCCCCTCACTCCAGCTTCCCTGCTACTTTGCTTGCCACATTCCACACGAGAAGACAACAGCCGACAGGATGTGCCATCCGATTTCCTTCTCTGACGAGCAGTTTCCCAGGGAATTTTTTCATGAATGTCAAATGAAAGTGGTGAGCTCAGGGACCCCAGAAACTCTCATTCTACACGTAACTCGTTCAACTCATTGTGCGCCTTACTCGAGCTTACTCTTCCATCTGACTGCTAGCCACATCCTCAGCGGATATCGATATCCTTTTCCGGACAGAGATAACGAGCAAAAGACAATGGCCAGCCCATCTTTTCGCGCTGTCGACGCGATGCTGGATTCATCATCGCTCACCTGGTCTTCTTGTTCCCTGCTGCTCCACAGACAATCACAAGCCCAAGTACAGCATATCACATACTAATCATTGCTCGCGTAAATGCCCCCTGGTAGTTAGGTTATCTTCACATGTCATCGTCGTTAACGTATTTCTGATCGATCCTCTGCTTTGATGATAGTCGGGTGTCAAAGCGGTGGCGAATGCCAGGTGTGGGAGGACAGTCTCGATTACTATTGTTTGGCGGTGTCACGACTTCCATACTTTTTTTGCCCCAAACACTTCTCAAGCTCCTCGCAGGTGCGTTCGCGATAATCGCTGTTCGACTTCTACTCAGATCTCATGTTACGGACGATCAGCACTTTTTTCTCAAATTTGTAAAGCACCCTTTCGGTGGTCCTCGAGGGTAATGCAGTAATGGCGAGGGCTCGCTGTTCTCATTCCTCTTTCTTGTATCGATTACAAGAAGGCCGGATCATGCCATGGCCATCTCGGAGGACCCCGGGGAGTCTCATTCATTCACCGTTCAAGTCAATTTCGCTCACTTCGGGTCCTCAAACTGATAAGCCCTCCTCGCGCATAGACTGGCACTTCTCAGCCTCCTAATATCGTCCTGCCGGTTGTCGTAAAAGGATCGTATGTTCGTGCAGGCCCGTTTCTTCACCCGTATCCCCACCTCCTCCTTCTCTATTCTCTCTCCCCTCTCCTCGCTCCGCCCCGCCCTCGCAATTCACGTCCGCGCGTCATAGCTTTACGCTATGGATTATGACCGCTTTGATGCGCTGCTGCACTTTATCTTCAAGCAGACCCAGGGTGACGCGTGGTTCCGCCCTGACGCCCACGATATTGCAGCTGGCGTGTGTCTGCGCGATGATGCAGGTTCTTACCGCGTGTTCCCGTACGAGAATCTCGCTCTCGAGCCCTTTGAATGTGCTGTGCGCGCTATGGATCTAATTGTTGCGGTCAAAGTTCGTAGCGCAGTTGCGCATGCGGCCGTCAGCCAAGTGTGAGTTTCTCTTTCGCCCCTCTCCGGACTTGTGTGGGTACCTTCGTGGTGTGCCCGGAGAAAACATAGGACACTTTCTCCTCATTTTTCTTGAGAATGCTCGTGTTCTCGCGTTGTTACGCGACGACAATGAGAACGTCCTACGGCATCAACCCTTTTGTGCCATCACATTCACATTGATTGGAATGTCACGGTCCCTCTCTTGTGCGCACAGTCACCGCTTGATGTCACCCCGGCGTCAGAGTATATTATGGCGTTGCTGTTGCTTCACATCCGGAAATGATCTGGCGTGGGAAGACAGCAGCGAGAAGACAATGCGGCTCTCAGTGAAGCTGTCAACACGTCAACGCAGGACATGACTGGCCGCGGGGGAGATAGGAGATGCGACAGCGGAGATAGCCCTTGTCCAGACATGGGACTGGCATTTCCTTGTTCTTCTCGTTGTCATCTGCATTGAGCATTTGCTGATTGTTTTTGGCATTCATGAAACAGGGGACCAGAAGAGAAGAGCGTTTATCTCGATGCAGATACGCGAATCCAGATTGTTGACACGATGCTGATGCTTCCCCACGCTGAAAAGGAACAAAACGCTGCTTTCATCGTGAGTTGGGACATAATTTTCACATGTCCTATTTTGGTTAATCAATGTCTATCAGCGTGATGAGCGGGTGCTTGTCGTCTGGGCCGACGGACCGGATACGATCATCCCGACGTGCAACGACTTTGAAGAGCGTCTTATCAAGCTCTTGTGGCGCGCACGACCTGGATTTGGCGCAACTCCCTCTGCCTCTTCTCACCCTGCATCCTACGCAGACTCCGCCTCAGGGCATTCTCTCGTCCCAGTCACCGCTAGGGGCTCCGCGACCCCCAGCGAGCGGCGTGTGCCACTTGGGCGGAGCACACCAGGAGCGGATGCGATCAAGGAGGACATCGAGAAAGCTTTGTCTAAAGCTTCCAGCGAGCCACGAGCTGTGCGCACCGCTAAACGTCGATGGTACAGAAAGCGAATAGTCAAAGAAAATCGTTTTTCAAATGCTGAAGATGCGATTGAACTCGAGTTCGCCTCAGAGAAGCGGCCTACGATGCTCTACTCCCCACTCTACAACGGTATTGCTGCCGCGCTTTCACTAAGTGAGTCCCATCGCTTCTTACAGCCTCACTTGCTAAGGCCACTTTTTTCACTTTCGCAGTCTTCGTTGGCAATGGCGTCAGTGAGTATTTAAGCTTTGAACCCTTCTCGAATGCGAACATCATACTTCAATGTAGAGGTCCTGTTGGTTGAATGGCGTCAAGACGGAAAATTTACGCACTTCGTGCTTTGCGCATTCATTCCTCTCTTATTTTGCGTGTCGCTGGTGCGTCCTTGGTTGTCAGTATGATTCTTCACGGTCCTTAGGACAAGCCATCAGTTTTTCTGTCTTCAACTCATTCAAAATATTACCATGGCGGTCGGCCCCATTGCCCAATACCATCAAAATTCAAAGTATTATTCGGCCCGTCCTCCACGTCCCAATAAACAAATCGATGATGATCTCCCACACATAACTATCCAGATGCCTGTATATAAGGAAGGTCTGGAGGCCGTCCTGTGCGCTCCTTTTGTTTTAAAATCCTTCCTTTCTCTCCTCACGACATTTTACCTTATATTTAGTGCCCCTTCGATAGCATCCTTGAAGAAGGCGATGCAAACGTACGCACGTCAGGGGGGAACGTCAAATATCTTCATCAATGATGATGGCTTACGGGTAATTCTTCCAACGCCCTGGAAGAGACGCATTTAGGCTCAAATTGAATTCGGATAGACAATTCCAGATCATGAACGCGAGAGGCGCATGGCATTCTACGAGGCTAACGGTATTGGTTGGGTTGCTCGACCTGCTGACGGTGAACCAAGCGCAAATGGTGATGGCACGACATTCGTACGTGGCGGTCGCTTCAAGAAAGCCTCCAACATGAACTACGCACTGGCACTCTCGCGCAAGGCTGAGCAATACCTCAATGAAATGGTTGCCTCGGGGGAGGCGGCTATTAGAACGAGTGCACGTGTCTCGTCGGTTGAAGGTTCGGGATCAAGCGAAGATGAACGGGTTATCCCCGCCTCACTTGAAGAACGTGCTCTTATGCGTGCCATCGAAGATATTTGGGAAGACAGCGGTAAGCGTTGGAGACCATGGGCGAAGAATGGCAGAGCTTGCCGCATCGGCAAGATTGTTCTTCTCGTCGATTCTGACACGATCGTACCCGAGGTCGGATTTTCGAACTTTATGTCAAAGTTGTTATTCATTGACAGACCTCTGCTATAGGACTGCCTCCGGGATGCTGCACGGGAGATGGCGGAATGTCCTACTGTCGCAATTATTCAACACGAATCTGGTGAGATTTCATCAGAGTCGGAGTATTAGGCATACCCATCATAGCATGAAGACGTTTTGCAGGTCGCTCATCATTACTTCGAGAATGCAATTGCCTACTTTACACGCCGCGTAAATAAGACAATTTCCCTCAGTGAGTCGATTATTTATTTGACAAATGACAAATGGACTCTTTTGACCCGTATCTGCTGCACACAGCCTGTGCTAACGGAGAAGTTGCTCCCTTCGTCGGCCATAACGCGTCCGTCTAGGCTTTATATGTCTGCAACGTCCCCGCTGATCGCTGATACGTTTGCATCTATATATAGTTTCCTGAGATGGCAGGCCGTTCAGGACGCCGCGTTCATCGACCGCGACGGGAAAGAGAAAATCTGGTCCGAGTCTCATGTCTCTGAAGATTTTGACATGGCCATGCGGCTACAGATGCGTGGGTATATCATTAGATGGGCAACGTACTCCAAGGGTAGCTTCAAGGAGGGGGTTTCTCTCACTGTCGACGACGAACTCAACCGCTGGCAGAAATACGCATTTGGTGAGTGCCAACTGTCACTTTCGGTTGTTTTCCACCGACACCCGACCAATGCACAGGTTGTAACGAGTGCGTAAATATTTTGAATCAGTTGGTATTGCGTACTAACTGTTGAGGAGGCTGTTGTTTAATCCGCTAGTGCAGTGGTGGCGGCGGGGGCCTATTGCCTATCAAATTCACAAATTTTTGTGGTCCAGCGCGCCATTCCATTACAAGATATCTATGCTTGCCTGTGCGTTCTAAAGCTGTCTCATTCACTCGATATCTGACAGCCAACCAGACATGTTCTCTTATTGTGAGATTGCCAGTTTTGCTGCGAGACGTTCGATGCTCAGTGTCTTTGAATCAGATGGGATCGCCGGGGCTATCACTATCGCTGTCATCAACTACGCTCTGCTCGGCTTCCAGTTCCAAGTGGATGCATTCTATTTTCATAGTTTTGAGATTTGGCTCGCAACAACTGTCGTCTTTTTCGGTTCAGGAAATGTCGGGTTTACCCTGTTAGAGTATCGACTCGGAGAGAAGAATCTGGTGGGTCATGCTCAATTTTTGTCTACATACCCGTATCCACCTCATGACCTTAAGATGACATCATTTTTGACAAACATATCCTGGATACCGTTCTTGTGAGTCTTCATCATCTATCACTATCAGATCTTGGATTGAATTAAAGATCAGCTTCTTCTTTTTTGGGGGACTAAGCATTCCCTTGAGCCAAGCAATTCTCGCACACTTGTTCTCGTACAAGATGACATGGAGTGCGACCAAGAAAGAAGTTGAACGCTCCAATTTCTTTAAGGAAGTTCCCAAAATTATGAAACGGTGTGGCATTTTTTTGGCATTTTCGTACCCAGTGTCCTCATATACATGCCACCACCGTGAACCAGGTTTTGGTTCTCAGTCCTTCTGTCGGTAGCTCTCCTTGGTTGCATGGTCGTATGTGCCACATCATTGGTGCCACTTGGATGGCGAGTTGATGGCTCGGCTTGGGCAATCGTCTTCCCGCTTGCGTATGTCGACTCAAATCTCTTAGAAATACGTGCAGCTAATCCGATCCTATTCAGCGTCGTCACTGGCTGCCATATCCTGTTTCCGGTACGTCTCCCTTACCTTGGCTAAATGCGAGAGCGGTTGCCTACTCTCTCAAATAGATCGTCCTTAATCCGTGGTTGATGATTTTCTCATACTAAATGGACACGCAAATGTGCTCCTTGAACGTTATGCATTATGGATTCTGGCCCGTCTCCTTACCTGCCAACCAGTTCATTCAGTGTGCACCTAGATTATGTCATAGATTTCCCACCACTCGAGCATTGGAGAAGTTCCTCACATTGCCCGCTCAGCCACGTTTGCCTCGATGCTAATATGCCCTTTACCCCCACGTTTATACGTAGCGTATTGCTATAAAAGCTTCGCTTCAATATTTTTCAGTCAATGTTTGTGTGCCGTCCCTTTACTCTTTCACGTGAGAAGAGAGCGGACTCGGACCGCTGTCAACGGTAATAAATCACAGTAGCATTTTCAAGGCCATTTTTGAGGCCATTTTGACTTTTGTTTTGAGTTTGGTTTTATGCCTGAAAGCGACGCAAAATCAGTTTCAACACCGGTTAATTTCATGTTGGCGGAGTTTGAATATGAGCACATGGCCTAAGCTATACCGGGCAAAGTGAGTTTCGATAATCGTGCTGTCAAACAATCAACTTGCTTGATTGTTTTACGTTATTTGTGGCTCAACCTGTGACAAGTGTGACTGTCGTGTGTTCTTCAGGGGTAGTGCGGGTTTTTGAGATGGTTTCCGGCAGGTTGATGTAGTTCAGACATTCAGACAGTGAAAGAATCGTGTTTTGAGGTTGAAGTATACTTCAACGACAAAATGACGAATGTAGTACTACAACAAAAAAAACTTGTGCCTTACAGTAATGCACCCTGTCACCTATACAGCGTAACGTCGTGTGTGTGTGTGAGTCGATTGGACGTCGAGCGCGTCGGCCGCTGGTTCTATTGCCCATTGTTAGAGCGCTCGTGAAAGAAGTGAGGAGCGTGGCTTGACGCGTTGGTGCCAGAACGGGCGCCCCCGAGAATTTCGTGCTATTCTTGAAGGCGATGTTCCAATACTGCAGATGAACTTCTGAACAACTCTGCCTCGCCTGTGAGGGCGGAGGAGGTGCTCTTGTCGGCATCGATTTCCCGTTGTAAACCGTTCACGATGCCAATGAAGCCCAATTTGAGCGGGTACATGGTCACGGTCCCGTGTGCATGCCAGTATCCATCAGGTCCACTTGGTGAGATGCCGATTGTCTGCCGGCCCTGTGGCTTGAGGGAGCCCGGGGGAGAGGGGACAGACCACGAGAATGGAGGTGTGGTAGGGTGTTCTAATAGAGGGCTCTGTGTACAACTGGGCTGTAGCAACTACGACTATGCCAGCTGCACGATTGCGTGGTGAATGCATGTAGCCTAGACCCGTCACGCACTCATCACGCATTGACACAGCCACTCAAATTGCATAAAACATAAAACATACCATCAAACGCGCAATAATCAAGTTGCCGAACACCGAGGCTAACTCATCTCGATCAACTTTCACCAAGCCAGCCATATTCACTAGCAGTGGTCACAACAGCACTGGAACAAATCGAATTGACTGCCCCCACTGTATGTACGATGCCCCGTCAAACTGAAAAACAACAGACTGCAGATGCCCGGAGAAAGGGCTTTCTTTTCAACCTCTTTGGCGGAGCATGAAGAGGATCTTCTTGACTTGAACTCAGATTCGTCATATGGCAGGCTAGCAAGGTCTATATCAGTCGGTGAGGGAGAAGTGGCCGTGACTGATGTATTCTGAAAGCATCCAGTACTTGATCGAAGGTTACGCTCGAGGATGTCCTCTCTTCGCTGTCATACGATAGCCCCCCATCTGTTCAGTCGTGGAGAACATAGTACTGTAGCACCTGCTTTTATCTATACCGTATTTAGAATGTTTCGAGGGAATCCTGGTTCGCTTTGACCGTAGGCAACTCGTTGACCATAACGATTGGTATTTACTTAAGTTATTCAAATTCCGGGGAATTGTTTCAAAACAAAAAGTAAAACATAGCAAGCATCAAAACAGGAACCTTTTGTTGATTTACAGCACACCACCGCCACCACCAGGCAAGTCTATCTGAATCTGGACACCAGCGCTAGACGCGCACTACATATATTGCACCGCGGATGCCTGCCTCATGTCTTTTAATTTCTCGTCCTCTGTCCTGCCAGTGTCGTCTCAAGTCGAGGGCTATCACGAGCCAAGCCACAACACTCGCTGTAAAAAGGGCGGCAACTCGTGTCATCCCTGTCACTCTTCTATAGCTTCCGTAAGTTTATTTTTTGTTCTCAGGCTCTTTTCACAGCCATTTTTACCGCGTGGTACACGCATCGTTCCATCGTGGCTCACGAGTACTTTATTTCAGTTCAGCCTCCTCTTCTCGTCTCCGTTGGCTCAACCCCCATTCTCCCGCAATGGCCATCTCTCATTCAATCATTGACCCCGTCTTCGTATTTCATATCGATGTCGTGTTGCTTGGCCTTTTCGCATCCTACGTCGCCTTGACTCTCCCACGCGCTCTCGTCCGCTTGTTCCAACCTTCCGAGCTCCTCAACGGTTTCTTCCTCCGTTCCGGCACAGCGCCCCCGACGACGTCCCACCAGCGATCGGGCACGCGTAGTCGCTCGGGCTTGACCAAAACCAAGCCTATGCGTTCGACCAGCACGCGCACGAACCAGAATGGACACGCGTTAGACGATCTACCGGTACCGGAGGACGGCATCACCAGCGAATGGGTTAAGAACGGCAAGGCTCAGCGCCCTGCCCTTATCATCCCACCACGCAGCAACGGCAACGGCAAGCAGGGATCCCGTTCTCGCTCCCACCACTCTACACCATCGCCTCCCCGCGGACCGACGCGCGTCCCGCGTTGGACGACGATCTTGCACCCCATGCTCGCATACGCGCTCAACTTTCGCGTCGCGCCCGGCTTCTCCTTCGGGAAGCTGCT
Organism: Russula griseocarnosa; assembly: GCA_022884055.1. NCBI lineage: Eukaryota > Fungi > Basidiomycota > Agaricomycetes > Russulales > Russulaceae > Russula > Russula griseocarnosa. Next base: position 1,110,358 of record JAGKRU010000002.1, on the reverse strand, counting down.
CGTTCTCCTCGCTTATGCCGTCACCATGATCTACGCGTCCTTATGTCGTTCCGATCCTCTCTCCGATTCCCTGCGGTCGGGCTATGTCGCGATATCGCAAATACCGATCGCGGTGGCCCTTGCAGGAAAGACGAACTGGTTGAGTTGGGCATGTGGAGTTGGGTATGAGAAGGTATGGGTTTTTTTTGCTGTCGCGTAGCCTTTCTGTTCTAATCGTTGGCGGTAGTTAAATTACATCCACCGCTTTGCGGGGCGCGTCATCATTATCGCAGCCAATGTCCACGCCCTTTCCTACCGTGCGTCTCTGTTGAATGACCGTAATATCATGCTCATCCTACAGGATAGTCTTCGTATGGTCTTTTACTGGTGCAATACAATCCCAACTGTTCGGTATCCCCAAAAACCTGTGGGGTCTGGTCGCTCTCTGCGCCATTGATCTGCTTTTCATTAGCAGCCTTTCCTTCGTGCGGAACAGGATGTACACTTTATTCTTTGGTATCCATGTTACCTCCGTTACTGTCTTTCTGTATGCTGTGCGCCATTTCTCTCTTATTTCTGTTTTCTTCAATGCTGATCAACCCCCAGACGTACAGGCATGCCCCCGCCTCTTTGCCCTACGTACTAACCGCGGTGGGCCTTTACGGCTTCGATCACCTCGCCCGTATTGCCCGGACACGATATACTACAGGATGGCTGACTGCAGAGCATGCTCTCAACGGCGGAACGACGCTCGTGCACGTACCTTCTTTGCGGGCAGGTTGGCGTGCTGGCCAGCATGTCCGCGTTCGTGTTGTCGGCAACACATGGTTTGGGTGGTTGACGACTTGGGTCTTCTGTCGTGCTCGACCTTTCACAATCGCGACGGGATCGGACTCTAGTTGCATGATGCTTCCGATCAAGGCTATGGGACCCTGGACCTCCAACTTACTACGTATGGCTTCAGAGGCGGATGATGCACGCCCCGATCTCGAGCGTGGACGGGGACCGGCACGGGAGGTTCGTGTTATTGTCGAGGGTCCATACAGTAAGCACTAGGTGTTAGCTGTAAGTGGTGGCGACACTGATACAATTACTCCCTTTCCCTTAAGGCGGTCCAGGATACACTCTTTATACTGCTTATTCTGGGGCTGTTCTTGTCGCTGGTGGCAGTGGCATTTCATATGTCATGAGCGTCCTTGATGACATGTTACGAAAGCATGCGAGTGGCATGAGTCATTTACGGGTTATCGAGGTTATATGGTCGGTCATGGACCCAGGTGAGGGAGCGAACCAAGCATTTTTAGTCCCAGATCCGCCCGTACTGACGGGCGCTACAAATTAGATTCGCTCTACTCTCTCCTTCCCGAGCTTACCCCGCTCATGCAGCCGCGCGCTTCACCGCATACCTCACTCTCACTCCGTTTCAACGTACACTGGACTCGAGTCTCAGCTCGCCCACCACGTGTGCCGCGCACGGCGCTTCCACCGGGAATGTACATCCGCCCAGGACGTCCTGACATCTTTGATACGTTACAAGGCGTGATCACTGGCGTACGCAGCGCATACTCGACCGACCGGAAGAGTGGCGGCTCGAACTTCCCTAGCGGGATCATCATTGGTTCGTGCGGACCCGCCGGACTCATGGACGATGCCACTCGGGCCGTCGGGCGCGTAAGTTGGGCGGACTGGGAGAAGGTGGGCGGTGTGGAAAGTATCGAAGAGTGCGTTTGTCCTTCTCTTCTTCTGTCCTTGTTGTATGCTCAACGGATCCTGGACAGGTCATTTGGGTGGCAATGACTTGCTTTTTTTATATTCTTCTTGGGCATTGCGGGGCAACTTCAAATTCTGATGGCACTGGTGACGATATAAATGAACGAAAGGAGATGAATGTTCTATTATTTTTACGATATTTAAGCCACTGATCGTGGCGGGTTCCTTGGGTGAAATACCTGGGTATTTAGGATCGTATGTATCAGGAATGGCGCATGGTGCATGACTGTATGACAGCATACAAACGTTACAATTAGAGTTCGCACAAAGACAAGTTTGTACTGTATTTGTGCAACGATCTGCTGGTCAATACCAGGTTGAGCAACTGTCCTGATCATCTTTCAGTCCATCGGGTTGACAAATAGGTAACTCGTAACTCAAAGTGCGGTGACCAAACACATCCGGTTCTGTTATCTGATAACTGTTCGTCTGTTGTTTTTGAATTTGCATAAATGATAACTTACAGTATCTTCAGTCTACAGTCGATATTCTGAGTCACTCATCGGTTATAACCGGCTGTGGTCCCCTTAGTCAAAAACGACTTCCGTTAACTTGACGCGTTTACAACAGATGTCATAATGAAGATATTTACAAAGGTTGGAAAATGATGGTGAACCTTGTGAGCGATGGGATGTGAAGCTGTGAAACTTCACATGTCGGTTGTTATCAAAAGACGGAAGGCGGGTTGCTGCAACCGGATCAGACCGTATGTAATCAGGGCCTGGTTAAATTTCCAACATCTGATGAGATAGTATTACTCCTACCATAACTGCTGCAGCAAAGTATATGCTACTGTACAGTGGCTTTGCCTCTGACGTCGATTCTGCCCTGGGACCTCAGACCTCAGGCCTCAGCTCAGCTGTGTAAGCATGGAAATGGCTGAGTTTTGCTTTTTTTTTTGCCTCTGCCGTACGTAAGTTACAATAACTTAGGGAAGAATGATCCCGGCATTGAGCGGTGTTTCGGCGACGGGAGTGGAGCAGGCACAGGGACGGCAGGCAATTGAGTTACTGTATAGTACTGTACTCTCCTCTCAAAATCCCACCTTCCATGTCGTGCAGTACTCAGTCACTGACACCGGACAGCTGGTACCTGACTACGCCTTGCACGGCCTGGCCTGGACTAGAGTCTCAGGTCTGTAGTACACAAACAGAGCGAGGCGTGCCTTCCTGCTCACTCACGCTGTTCCACTGTATCTCCACGCGGACCCATTTCCGGCTGCGCCAAGCAATACTGTAGCACTTTTCGGCTTTCGTCCAATTCTCACGACACTTTTTTTCCCACCCACTCGAAAACTGCAATATTAGAAGCCCATCATGAGCCAAACTACACATGACGCGCCACCGACGTGGACCAGCAGACCAACCTCGTGCTAGCGGATCGATAAGGACCCAGTCTCGGTAACGAGATCGAAGCGAAGCCATTGACGAACTAGTTTTTACACCAGCAGAAAGAGTAACCGTGTTGTCTTGGCTGGTGCAACCCGAAATTGGCCGACTATTTGCCCACATGGTTCCTTGGCGGCGTTGGCGCTGTCACGGAAGTTATCAGATAACGATATTGAATGCCCCCATGCTAAGGCGGAGTTTTGATTTCAGTAGGCGCTGTCACGAAAATTATCAGATAATGATGTTGAATGGTTGCCCCATCTATTTACAGGAGCAATTATTAGAAACAAGGCGAACGCGACGCACCGGACCCCGTATTTATAAGGGTGATGGTCTACACGATTTTTTTTTCGGACGGGCTCCAACTTGGTTCTTGGGCTCTTTTGCAGCCATCTTTTCCCTACGCATCGTTCCTTCGTGTCCCAACCAGAACGTTTTTTTGGTTCTCATCTTGCGAGAGTAGTACACCCGTTCTTCCGCCATGCCCGGCTCTACCGAGTCGATCAATTACCCCGTCTTCGTCTTCCATATCGACATCCTTTTGCTTGGCCTTTTCGCGCTCTACGTCGTCTTGACTCTCCCACGTGCCCTTGTCCACCTCTTCCAACATTCCGAGGTCCTCAACGGCTTCTTCCTCCGTTCCCAGTCTGGCGCAGCGCAGCGCATTACGTCCCACCACCAATCTGAGACGCACGGTAGCTCTGGTGCGACCAACACTCCCGCGAGCTCGTCCGTGCCTGCGCTAGTCGACAGTCCGGAGAATGGTGTGGAAGACGAAAAGGGTAAGAGCAGTGAGGCTCAGCGCCCCGTTCTCATCATGCCCCCACGCGCCACTGCCGCTGCCGACGTCAAGGGTTCCCCCTCTCAGCGCGTCCCCCGTTGGATGAGGATCCTGCACCCGACACTCGCATACGCCCTCAATTTCCGCGTCGCCCCCGGCTTCTCCTTTGGTAATCTGCTCGTCCTCCTCGCCTATACCGCCCTCATACTCTACGCGTCTCTCCGCCGCCCTAATCCTTTGACCTATCCCTATAGCCTAGGCTATCTTGCTGTATCGCAGGTACCGATCGTTGTGGTCCTTGCAGGGAAGACAAATTGGCTAAGCTTGGCATGCGGGCTTGGCTATGAGAAGGTATGAGTCTCTCCGTTCTTGTGTGGCTTCTTCATTCTAAATCATCAATGGTAGCTAAATTACATTCACCGCTTCGTGGGGTATGCCATCGCTATCTTAGTTAATTTTCATGGCCTTGGTAACTGTGAGTATTTGTTGAGTGACCTGACTGTCACAGTTGTGCTTATCGCCGGATAGTCTACAAGTGGTTTTCGAAAGGAACTACGCGAGCCAGGCTGTCTATCCCCGAAAACTCGTGGGGTTTAGTCGCCCTCTGTGCCGTCGATCTGCTGTTCCTCAGCAGTCTCTCCTTCGTGCGGAGGAGGATGTACACTCTATTTATTACAACCCATGTCACCTGCGTTATAATCATTCTGCTTGCTGTGCGTCATTTCCTTTATCATCATCTTTCTTTGACACTAATCAGCTCTCAGACATACCTTCATCGTAGCGCCTGTGTGCCCTATGTGCTGACCGCGGTGGGCCTCTACGCCTTCGATCGCCTCGTCCGCATTGTCCGAACACGGCATACTACGGGATGGCTGACAGCCGAACGTGCTCTTAACAGAGGCACAACGCTCGTGCACGTGCCTTCTTTGCGGGCAGGTTGGCGTGCTGGCCAGCACGTCCGCGTTCACGTTGTCAGCGGCGGATGGTCGGCGTGGTTTGCAACTTGGCTCCTATGTTGTGCACGACCGTTCACCATCGCGGCGGGATCAGATTCTGGTGGAATAATCCTTCAGATCAAGGCTTTAGGTTCTTGGAGCCGCAACTTGCTACGCGTGGCCGGTGATGCAGATGCAGACAATGCACGGCCCGCAAGACGCCCGGAACAGATTTCTACCGATGCCGAACGTGGACGGGGATCCTCACGTGAAGTTCGCGTTATCATCGAGGGTCCATACGGTAACTATTAGACATTACTGGTTCAGCGGTGGCGCTGATACGGCTACTCTCAAGGGGGTCCAGGATACACTCTTTATACTGCTTATTCGGGAGTCGTCCTTGTCGCCGGTGGCAGTGGCATTTCATATGTTATGAGCATCCTTGATGACATGTTGCAAAAACATGCCAATGGAAAAAGTCGTGTACGTGTTATCGAGGTTATATGGTCGGTCATGGACACAGGTAAGCGAACTCAAGGACGTTTCGGTCCCTGAATCCGCTCGAGCTGACCGTCGCTACATGTCAGATTCGCTATACGCTCTGCTCCCCGAGCTCACCTCACTCATGCAGCCACGCGCATCACCACATACCTCTCTTTCCCTTCGGTTCAACGTACACTGGACCCGAGTCTCAGCTCGCCCACCATGCGTGCCGCGCACGGCGCTTCCACCAGGGATGTACATCTGCCCAGGACGTCCTGACATCTTTGACACATTGCAAAGCGTGATCACCGGCGTACGCAGCGCATACACGACTAGTCGGGGGGAACGGCGGCTCAGACCTCCCTAGCGGAATCGTCATTGGGTCGTGCGGACCCGTGGCACTCATGGATGATGCCACTCGGGCCGTCGGGCGTGTAAGTTGGGCAGACTGGAAGGACGTGGGCGGTGTGGAGAGCATCGAAGAGTGCGTTTTTTCTTCCTCCATTATTGTTCTCGCCAGTCTGCTCAAGGGATACCGGACAGGGAATTTGGGTGGTGAAAACTCACTTCCCCTTCTTTATTCTTCGATCCTGATCGCCAAGCTGACCGCTCTACATGATATGAATGAAAGAAGATAGATGTCCTATCTTTACCTTTACGGTAAAAAATATGAATGCCAGTTACGTAGCGTATATCACTACGATCGCACAAATACCAGTCATATCGTACGTGTGCAACGGTCAGTGTTGGGTCGCAACTTGGCGGAGGTCTCATGATTGTAACTTTGAGTCTTATTAGTCGTCATTGACCACGTGGCTTGCAAAGAAGGCAACTCAAAACATTCTATTATGACATACCGGCGGGGGCCTATTTTCTCCAGCGTTCTTACATTCTCAGTCACTAATGATAGACCTAGCTGCCTCGGGCATCCTCGGACATCAATCTTACTCTGGTACCTCCACACTAACATGGGCAGGGTACAGTGGTAAATGAAAATGGTCAAGTTGGGATGCTCTCTGCGATTCTGCCGCAGGCTGGAGCCTGCGTGGCTTTGGATGTGCGCCGGCCTACTAATGTACGTGTCCGAGTCTCGTGCGATTCGTGGGTTAAAGTGTTCTTGCATTGCAGTGTCATGGAGCATACAGGAAGATAAAGGGGGGCCTATTGAATGACATGCTCACGCTAGTCATTTGCCAGTGAAATGCATTCTAATGACTGTGGCTGATTAGAAAATGAAAATCTTAGGCGTTTCACAGGCTGACACAGCATTCCCACGTAATAACCGCGAGCCAAAACGGACAAGAGCCCGCTGCACGTGGATGTTAACGTGCGCCTCAGTATACCGGTCAAGGGCAATGTGAACTAGGTGAAATAAAGATGGAGCATCTCAGTTTATGGGGAATATGAAGGTGGCCTTGTCCCAAAGTGTTACGATCGACTCGAACAAGATGATGCGACTGAAGTTGAGGAAGAAGATGAATTCGACGGTATGGATTGAATTATTGTTTATAAATAAAATCACATCGATTCAACACTACTCGCCTGTCCTTGTCCATTGCGCCCCACGGATCCTTTCGCAATATTCTTCGTGCACTTCACGAAGCAGCATGAGAAGATCAGTGGGCCCTCCTGAACTTCCTGTACTGTGACTCGGCGGATGACGCGATTTGGGCGGTGCGCGATCGCGACACGCGGCGACAGCGCGAGGGCTCTCCCATCTCTCCCCTCGCTCGCCATACGCGATCACAAACGAGAGTGTCTCATTGCATTCCCGGTACCAATCGTCCGTAACTCCCAGCGCATCGAGGACGTGTCCCTGAGAGAACCGGACATCATTATTACAGTTCCAAAAAAGAAAAATTGTCACGAAACATAAACACAGGAAAGCATCGGCAACTCACAATTTCCACTTTCTTGTTGTTCAGATGCTTTGGCAATCGCGATCCGACCCAGGTTTCCAACCATCTCTGCGCAAACCAGTATATCCTAAGCAACGCCACATTGCTCAAGGATCCTAAATGCGCGCGGTCTCGAGCAAATTCGTTCCAGTCCAGGGCATCCTCCATAAACTTATCTTGGAGAAACGAAGCTACTTTATCGTGCATGCGCTGAGGGCCTTCCATAGGAGCGGGAGGTAGTTGAAGCAGCGAGCTCATCTTACGATCGGAAGAACTTGAACCCTGAGCGGCGTTCGGCCCGCTCGACGGCCCGGGACGCGTACGGACTACGGGTTGGTCCGTTTCATATCCCGAGCGATCCATGAAAGACTCAGAATGAGTTTGCTCTCTTCGTTGTTGGACCCTCTGTGTACGATAGGCTGCTGGAGGCGAATCAGACACACATCCGCCTCCATCAGAAGAAGAGACGGGGTTGTTGCGTCTGGGCTTCCATGTACGGCCATAGTATTGCTCGTGTAAGGTGGGCATACTCCGTGCCTCAGGAGAACCGAATGGCGATTGTGGCACCTGACTGAGGCTGGTCTCTCGTTTGCGCTTTCTTGTGCCACCGGGCCACTTGCCCACCTCAGATGGGGTCATGTGGATCCCATCTAGACCAAGGTGATCCGACGCAGGCGTCAGTGGATGCACAGTATTCATAACTGGGGCACCCGGTCCTGTGTTGACGAGCGAACTTGGATTTGAGCTGAGAAATGGTACGGGCATGACTACATGGGGATCCGGGATCTATTAGAAGATATGTTAATGTGTGTGAGCGCTGCATGGTCATATGCGAGTACTAGGAGACACGAACGCCTTCCACGACAACCGGCAATGTCTTATTCGTCTCAACCTTCAAGTTAGCCGACCGAGTCGTCTCTTCGCCATCTGCAGAAACACGTAGAAATATTTGTCGATACTTTCCGCGCATAGTGAACACTTTGGCGGGACCTAAACAGAAGCAGTAGTGAATGGGTCAATTCGATCTAATCACCAGCAGCCGCGCGTACACGCACCATCGATACGTGACGGCCCACTTTGCAAGGCTACACACACATCCTTTGCATCTGCCCAAAGGTAGCCCTCGCCAGCAGCCTTGAGTGGAACATGAACCTCAGCCAGCTCGTCGGTCCCATGGCGCCGATCCTCGATGAGCAACGTTACCAAACGCGGCTTTGTTTCTGGCGTCACCGAGCGCGAGTCTGCCATCAGGGCCAGAGAAGACCCCTTGCTAGTTGTAGTATCTGTCGATGTGTCATAGTGACTTACGATAGCCTGAGGTGGGCTAAGTCTCTGTCCGCCCTCACAGGCTATATTACTTGCGCCGGAAGGCCCAACCTCGAAGTAATCATCCTCTGTGTGATCATAACCGAGGTGGTCGGAAGGTGCGGGCGGTGCCCGGGAAAGGGAACCCACTTCTTTCGAACTTGCTGTCCTGTTCTTCTTCTGTACGTTTCGGGGATCCTGCACTGAATATTCCGGTTCGTGGAGCTCGGCACAGGGCTGTTCTGACAGTTGACGATCCGACGGCAATAAACCACGCTCACCATTCCCATTGTCTGATGCTTTGGGGGGGACGGGAAGTGTCTTCCTCTGCTTGCCCTTGCCGAAAGTATTGCCGCCGCCTGACTTCGCTCGAGGGTTACGCGGAAGATGACTAGGATCAAGGGTGATGTGCGATTGTGGCGATGACGAACTCGCATTCGCCGACGCAACCGGTGATGACCGTGTCGGAGGAATAGGATCCAACAGCGATACGGGCGACACGAGAGACGTCGATGCAATTAGCGGCGAAGGCTTCCTGCTACGTTTCTTTGATGTGGGAACTGAGGTCGGGCCAGGCGCAGGTGTAGGGTGTAGGTTGGGGGGAAGCAGTCACCGAGACGGGGGAGAGCGCCTCAGGGCGACTGAGCGGCCTCAGCAAGGACATGTAAAGCAGGAGCGGCTGCTGCTGCGGCGGCGGCGGCGGCGGCAGTTGTCGCGGTATTGGTCTTATGGTGATTGCTCGCGCTCGCGCGGGACTCTGACCTGGACCCAGCTCTGAAGAGTGACTTATACGGTCCATTCGCAGGCAAGCCCTGACTGAGTCCACCACCGCGCCCGGCGCTGAGCTCGGGGGTGTTCACGTAGCCCTCGACGCAGAACATGGACGTTCCGTCTGCGGAGGTGGCGGCGTTGACCGGTGTCTTGGTCTTGTCTTTGTAGTAGAATGTTGGGCCGGATGAGGTGGTTGGATTGGGAGCTGCGAAGGCAGTGGGTTGCCGGAAGGGATTCGCAGTGGCTGCTGGAGCCGAAGATGAGGGTGAGGATGAGCGGTCGTGTTGTCTGTTATCATCGACTGTCATCGATACTTCGTCCTCCTCGTCGTCACCGTCATCGTTGAGGAACGGTGGAGGACGCTTTATTAGCTATGATATTAGCGTACGGAGGTTCTGGCGTAGAACGAAGGACAACTGACCCTTGGGCCCGAAGGGCGCTCATCGTCACTAGAGGGATAACGACGGTAATTGAGACAAGGAAAGGACTCATGATACAACTTACGATTCGTCTGAGTCCAAGTGCTGCTTTGTCCTTCCAGCCTCCGGCCTAGCATCATAGTCACAATCACTGTCGTAGTCTGCCATCAAAGGCGAGTGGGGAGTAGTGAGTGTCGGGACATGACCGGATGACCGCTATTTGAGTGATTTACCAATAAAGGCGAACAAAGGTGTTCCATACAGTAGCGCCGAATCCTCAGGCTACAACGACAACAAGTCTTTCCCAGACATCAAATCTTCAAGGGTCTACAAAACGCCCTTTCACGCACATTCATTCAACCCTGCCGCATAGATACGTTGTGCATTAACCCCACAAACACAGCATCAATGCTCTCCCGGTTAACCCCCGCTCCGCGACTGCCTCATGCGCAATCTCGTACCAATCGCTGCATTCAACTGTGCTCGGGAAACGGGAGATGGCGCCGAGCCAAAAATAATACATTCAAACCCGAACGCTTCAACTGCTGGACCCGATGAAGAACAAGATCAGTGAACGGATGAAATGGGAGACAAAGCGAATGGGTCGAGGCCGCCGAGAAACTCGCGATACATCTTGATTGCAGCTTCCACTCCTTCTCCTTTGACGCGACGTCGGCGTCCTGGGGATGGGTGGCGTGGGTACATAAGAGAGGTCGACTCGGTAAAGAGGGAGGGCGTTGTGATGTGGAACTGATATAAGTTGTAGATCGGACGGGTCAGTAATTTCACCATGGGGAGGTTGAAGGAGGATATTGGCAGTTCGTTGGCAAAGGTAACAGTTCTATATGGAAGGACGTCTACGCCTTTGAGTATTCACAGAGGATGATGGGACCTGTGTCGAGCGGACTCGAGCCCATCGACTGTGGCCTTGGTCAGGAGATCTTCCAGTCTAGGCTCTATGGACCGTAGCACATCACTTTCGACAGTGTAACTAGCACTCAATGGACTATCCCGCTCTCCAAGCTGATCGGAACCCAGACGGTGAGCAAGGTGATGCCAGCTCTTGAGAAGCTTTGCGATTTGACGTGGCAATTTACTGTAAAAAAGCAAGGGAAACGAACTTTTCCAATTCACTCTCACTTGCTGGCTTTCACGACTATAGCACCTACGTGACCTCCGAGAGAAGAACTGTTTGCCTCCACCTTCCACTCTGGGATTGAGCACCGCACACTGGCATCGACGATGCGCTCTGGATGGACGGCAGTTGGACTTTGAGGAAGAGGGAATGACGAGTTATGCGCGTGTTCAAGCAGCGGGCCAGGATCGAGTTCATACCACACGTGGTACGTTTTCCCCTATGAATTGTGTAAATCGTGGGTTACGCTGAATATCCCACTTGTTTGTGCGGCACAGGGTGATTGTGGTACATCGCACTCGCCCCTTTGTAGAAGGGGAGTGGGCTCGGTCCTGGGGAGAATAGCTCACCCACGTGGGTGGTGCGCCGCCTCTGTATCGTCGATCGGCCTCCCCCACCAGGTCCACCATCGACGCTAGATCCTTCATCCGTAGCCTATCGGATGACGCAGCGTGCCGGCCTACCTCTGCTGCCCAAGCATTCCACGTCTGGCAAACACCACATCGTGGCATCGCCTCCCATCAAGACAAGCAGCTCTCGACTCTCTCCTAGTGGACCCACACGCAAAGTAAGGCAGTCGTGCGGAGGCTTGAGCACACGTCTGTTAGGAGGGGACATGCGTGAGTCAATCGTATGATCTGGGAAGGACCACGCCATAAGGGATAAAATCATATTTACTAACGTACAATAGCGACAGTCCGCATGGAACGGCGATAGTCGCAATGAAAAAGAAAAATCTCACTTGTAAATGTTGGATTGGCGACCTCAAATCTCACAATACACGTTAGAAATTCTAACATGTTTCCCCCACGATACTTGGCAAGGCGACACCCAAAATTGGTGATCGAGTCGATGAACTCGTCGGAAATATACAAAAGAGCTATATGGGCGAGAGTAAACGCGTGAGGGGTAAAAATAGAAGAGAGGAGCTGGCGTACGTCTTCGACCTCAGGTCCGATCTTGATGTTTGGGTCGTTGCTGAGCGCGAGGTCAATTTACGCTGCGTGGACGACTCGTCCATCACCCACGTCTCCTCACTTGGAATCAGAGCAACGCCTGTGCGTGTGTGATAGTCACTAACAATCTAAGAATTAGCATCAAACGGAGTGTGTTGGTAGAAGTAACCAACCATTCATACGTTGACGGTTCATTGAGAAACCTGACCTATTCCCTCGGTAGCAGCTCTCTTCGTTGTTTCGGGTGGCGGCAAAAAGGATCAAATTTCGCTCCTATTTCAAGGATTAGTATAGTACTATTGACAATCTACTCTGTACTTGTCCCTGGAACTGCTCGACTAAGCCCACAGAAACACCCGATAACTTCGCCTCTCTTAGTAACTCCTGAATGGCCCCTGCGCCTCATAGGCTGCAAGAACGCCAATCTCCTCTGGGCCTAAGACGAGAGAAGATAGTAACAAGGAAGTACTCCAAACTCATAGATCTTTTCCCTCCGTATGTAGAAGGTCGTCTACGCTGACTAGCGCTCCCAGTGCTAACAGGGATCCCGGACCCATAGAAGGAAAAAACCGTCCATACAGCAGATATGCGGTGCAAAAGCGATAAGCAACATTGATGAATACATTTCAGTGGGCACCCAGACGTTCCCTCCACGCGGCCACTTTGCTTCGGCTCGCTTCCTGAACCGCCCGCTCCTCCTGCTCCATTTCTTTCTGCCTGCGCTCGGCAGCCTGTTCTGGTGTGATTCCATGGATACGCATCAAAAACGTATTGAGTTTATCCATGGCTTTTGCCATCTCATTCTCAGGTCCAACTGTTTCATCACTGGAGATATAATCTGGTGAGTCACGGGGAAGTGGCGGAATCCGTGCATAATGTGCATCGCGGTATTCATCCATTACGTCGAGAACCCGATGGATATTACGCTGGCTGTTCCAGGATTTGTAAGCGACAACGCCATAGACATAGTCCAGAATGACGGTAGGGGGTAGCGAGCCTCCTTGACCCCGGAAGAGTGCATCAACATTTGCACCTGTAGCGAGGGCAATGCCAGGATTTACGCTTCTAGTAAGAAAGGTTTGAAGGATCTCCAACGATGTCGAGTCGTAATTTTCAGGCCTCTGCATCCAATGAAGAGTGAAGTAATCCGTGCGTGGGTCACCTTGCTGAAACTTCCTTATGTCTTCGGGACGTAGTCCATAGTTTGGTGTCTAAGACTGGTTAAAACCGTGCCTAAATATGAACTACAAAATTTCCACACCTTTATGAAGGCAACAGCCCCTCTACCAAGCGCCGAATGCAGGTTCTTGGCCATCAATATCCCATTTCTTTCGTCATCGATGCTCGTAATATTGGAATGTAGTACCGAGTCATCGCCGCGAGAACGAAGCCGTATCACAGCTTGAATGTACTGGAAAACAACGTCATCCAACAATTATATGAACTAACCGCAAAATCTCACCTCATCACCTTTGCACCTCGGAATAAGGTGTGACGCATCACAGTCCTCTTCTCCCGTTTGTGTAATGACACAGGCATGCCCATCTCGTCGTATGACATCACCTCTGAAATTGTAGCGGCGTGGTGTCTGTTCGGTAGACGTTAATCGGTCGTTTAGACCTTCGTGGTCTATATAAGCACATTGTTCTGGAGAAGTCGAGGCACCGTGAACAGCAACCTCACACACACAAAAAGAAAGCCTACCCGAAGGCTGATAGTAGAATGTAGTTTGGCCATCGGGAAGTACGATCAGATCGTAGTCCACATGGGCACCTTTGGGTGCCGAAGACAGATCACCTCGGGCCCCACAAATGGCGAACATAACGTAACGGATCCACCGAAGTGGAAGACGGCTAGCCTCTCGATATCGCTAAGTGGGATAGAAAGAAGCGGTGTATCTGTAAGAAAGTTTAGAGAGATTTCAATCTCGGCCATGATGAAAGCGTTATAAGTCGGATTGTCTTTTGAAAATCGCGATCGTGCTGTCTTTTATAAGTCCGGACGTCTTTTTCTTTGTCACGCCGTCTTTTACAGTCTTGGACTGTAAAACGTGACTTTAAAAAGTAAAACGACTGGGCTTTCGAAAAACAGATTTGTCTTTGTCCTTTTTTGTCTTTGAAAAGACCAAAAAGACACCAAAAAAGTACGGTCACTTTTCCTGATGAGCCTGGACTTGGTTTAGTTGGCCTTGGTGAGCACATCACTCCTTTACTGTAACTTGCTATACCACTTGTGACTCAGTCCTCAAATTGAGTTCACTGTATGCTTGGACGTATGCTATACTTGCCAATTTTCAAATCGGTCAAACTGACCACCAGCATAACCAATTCCTTCTCATCGCTACATCGCTCTCATCATGGCTGAGATTGAAATCTTTCTAAACTTTCTTACAGATACACCGCTTCTTTCTATCCCACTTAGCGATATCGAGAGGCTAGCCGTCTTCCCACTTCGGTGGATCCGTTACGTTATGTTCGCCATTTGTGGGGCCCGAGGTGATCTGTCTTCGGCACCCAAAGGTGCCCCTGTGGACTACGATCTGATCGTACTTCCCGATGGCCAAAATACATTCTACTATCAGCCTTCGGGTAGGCTTTCTTTTTGTGTGTGTGAGGTTGCTTGCTGTTCACGGTGCCTCGACTTCTCCAGAACAATGTGCTTATATAGACCATGAAGGTCTAAACGGTAGATTAACGTCTACTGAACAGACACCACGCCGCTACAATTTCAGAGGTGATGTCATACGACGAGATGGACATGCCTGTGTCATTACACAAACGGGAGAAGAGGACTGTGATGCGACACACCTTATTCCGAGGTGCAAAGGTGATGAGGTGAGATTTTGCGGTTAGTCCATATAATTGTTGGATGACGTTGTTTTTCAGTACATTCAAGCTGTGATACGGCTTCGTTCTCGTGGCGATGACTCAGTACTACATTCAAATATTACGAGCATCGATGACGAAAGAAATGGGATATTGGTGGCCAAGCACCTGCGTTCGGCGCTTGGTAGAGGGGCTGTTGCCTTCATAAAGGTGTGGAACTTTGTAGTTCATATTTAGGTACGGTTTTAACCAGTCTTAGACGCCAAACTATGGACTACGTCCCGAAGACATAAGGAAGTTTCGGCGAGGTGACCCACGCACGGATGACATCACTCTTCATTGGATGCAGAGGCCTGAAAATTACGACCCTACATCGTTGGGGATCCTTCAAAGCCTTCAAAATGCAAGCGCAAATCTTTCTCATGCCCTCGTGGTCGGTGCTGCCTCCACAGGTACAAATATGGATGCACTCTTCCAGGGCCAAGGAGGCTCGCTACCCCCTACCGTCATTCTGGACTATGTCTACCGCGTTGCCGCTTACAAATCCTGGAACAGCCAGCGCAATATTGATCGGGTTCTCGACGTAATGGATGAATGCCGCGATGCACATTATGCATGGATTCCGCCACTTCCCCGTGAGTCACCAGATTATATCCCCAGTGATGAAACAGTTGGACCTGGGGACTCCACCGACCCAGATTTTAACCCCCTCGTGTCACGGAAACGCTACACTTCAACAAGGAGGGATGAGAATGAGATGGCGAAAGCCATGGATGAACTCAATATGTTTTTAATGCGTATCCATGGAATCACACCAGAACAGGCTGCCGAGCGCAGGCAGAAAGAAATAGAGCAGGAGGAGCGGGCGGCTCAGGAAGCGAGCCGAAGCAAAGTGGCCGCGTGGAGGAAACATCTGGGTGCCCACTGGAATGTATCCATCATCGTTGCTTATCGCATTTGCACCGTATATCTGCTGTATAGATGCGGGATCCCTGTTAGCAATGGGAGCGCTACTCAGCGTAGACGGCCTCCTACGTAAGGAGGGAAAGATCTATGAGTTTGGAGCTCTCATCATTGTTTTCCTCATTCTAGGCCCCGGGCCAGAGATTGGCGTTCTTGCAGCATATGAGGCGCAGTACCGAGAACGGGGTCATCGGTCATCCGGTCATCTCTCGATGACGTTCATGCGTGGCTTTCATATTACTCCAGA
The DNA here is from genome assembly GCA_022884055.1 of Russula griseocarnosa. NCBI lineage: Eukaryota > Fungi > Basidiomycota > Agaricomycetes > Russulales > Russulaceae > Russula > Russula griseocarnosa. The sequence goes on along the minus strand of JAGKRU010000002.1, from coordinate 1,094,503 downwards.
AGAACAGCATCTAATCATCTTCATCCCATCCATCATGCGAATCGTCATGATCCCGTTCCTCAGCCTAAATCCTTCATTATGTCTACAAAACCCTCCTTCCCGATCCCAACATAATCGAGCATATTCAGCGGTGAACAACATCCAACTAAGGCATCCGATAGGAAAAAGAGCAGTAGGCTGAGCTTGGGCGTGTTCACGTAGCCTTCGACGCAGAACATGGACGTTCCGTCTGCGGAGGTGGCGGCGTGGATCAGTGTCTTGTCTTTGTAGTAGAATGTTGGGTCGGATGAGGTGGTTGGGTTGGGAGCTGCGAAGGCGGTGGGTTGCCGGAAGGGATTTGCAGTGGCTGCTGGAGCCGAAGATGAGGTTGAGGTTGAGCGGTTGTGTTGTCTGTTATGCATGACACTTGAAAGAGAGCAGGGACGAGCACGCACCGAGATGGAGTTTCAATTCCCTCACAACACGTTAGAAGTTCTAACTTGTCTCCTTCACGATGCTTGGTAAAGCGAAGCCCAAAATTGGTGACCAAGTCGATGAATTCAATGTCTAAAAGAGGCTATATAGGCGAGAGAGGGATCAACGGGCGAGAATAAAAGAGAGGAGCTGACATACGTCTTCGATCTCAGGTTTCGATCTTGATGCTTGATGTTTGGGTCCATGAGGTCCTGGATCGACCGACGCATGCTCGATCACCAACAGTCGATTTACGCCGCGTGGACGACTCATCCATCACCCACGTCTCCTCACCTAGATTCTTCAACGCCGACGGCGTACTCTTTCAAATTTAAAACGCGTAACACATTCGTCGCACCAACAACGATACTGTACTTTCATTTAGCTAGCGGTCCTGGCTGACGGCGGACACCGCGCTCGAGAAAGCGACGTACCGGCTATTCGACCTGCTGACACGCCACCTGTGGACGTTGGCCGTCCCGCAGACCATACGACTGGAGTTGTATTCGTTGGGTTCAACGTCGCGCTGATTATGTGTCCTTTGAGATCGCATTCTCGCTTAACACAACTATCGAGCTTTCTGTCGTCATCTTCAGCGTGAGAGGGCTGATAGAGGAACTCTGAGGAAGAGGGGTAGGTGCAGTCTTAAGCACAAAGAAAACGCGACGGGCTTGACCACGCCGTGCCATGTAGTGAGAATCCATGTGAAAGGATCTATTGCAGCCAACAGCCTACTGGTTGAGCTTCCCTGTTCATCCGGCTTCAGCTGATTCACGTTCTGAATCAGCATCGCAGCCAAGCGGTCGTTGGGCAAAGCTGTGCAAGATGGATCAAAGCATTTCCGAGTGCGGTGATGATTGCAAGCGGAGCGAAGCAATTATCGGCTCCAGGAACAGGATCTCCAAAGATTGGCCAGCATTCCGTGCAACAACACACCAACAGCATCTTTTCCCTCGCTCGACCACCATTGCCAGCGGCTACTTTGGCTTACGTGTTGCCGCACCAGAGAACTGATTGACAATTTAGACTAGCTGTGTTTTCAAGTCTAGATCACATAACAATGCAGGCTCAGACTCGCAATGACGCAGCAGCGTGGCCAGTAGGGCCTGGGAGAGAAAATTTCACACTTCCACCACATGGACTTGGCGGAGTTAGATGTTGATCGACACGATAGGACCCCTTTTTCTCGGATTTTCCATTCCTTCAGGTGCGAAAAGCCCTTGTACAGTAGTGATGTTAATTGTTGATTGAGTGGCCGAATGATGGTGAATTCGAAGCTCCTTGTTAGTAACTGTATCAGCGATGAGTCGTGATGCCTTCCTGAAAATACGTGAGCGATCAGATCAAATATGGTTTGAGCCCTCTCTGGGAATGCACACTTGGCTTTGAATGCGGCAAGTCGAGATAGGATCGCTGTACGAAGGCTCGTACAGTACTACGTCGCCACCAGAGCAGCACCGTTTTCGGTTCTCGGGGATAATTAAAGACAATGCATTTGTAAACCGTGCTTTGTACAGTATACGGCTGTACCCAGGGGAAGAGAAAAGAAAGTGACTGCTTGAGATCCGCATAGATCTTGCTCAGATGTCGTCCGATATTCGTCTATTTGGTGCTGCTGGGCCAGCCTGAGTATCTTGAGCCGGTTGCATGTCCGGCTCGTCGACTGCGTCGAGTTAATTGGTGGGAGGGAAGAGGAGTTGTTTCGGTCTGATAAGGAACAGGAGGAAATGGATGGCACCGGAGAGGTGGAACATTGTGTTAGCGACAAACGTAGCCGTCGACGATACATGGTGTTTACTGAACAGTAACCACCGTGTTATGGAGATAGGAAGGACGATGAGGGAGTATGCCAGGGGGTAACTTGATGATCGATATCTGTGAGCGGAATTCACGACTCGAGAGGTGATGGCTTACAGAAGCATTCTCAATGTTGACCGCCTCTGTGCGTATCCAACCCTCTTATCAGGGGTCCACCAATGAAACTTGTACTCTTCATCGACCGACCAGTAGCCCTTCACCCAGTAATACCATGGAATGTATAACAATATCAAAGCAATCAATGCAATCCACGACCAGATGTATTCGCCCCCAAGGCGCTCTCCCAGGTACTGAGGGCCGATCCAACACCAATACTGATCCGAGTGGTGTCCGCAGTGAGGAAAGAATAGGTGAGAATAAATGTGAATTACGCACAGGTGTGGGTGTTTCATAATTCTTGTCAATATCTGGGCCGATGGCAGCCCAGAGGATAATGAAAACGCAAGCAAGGCAGACCAGGGTAAAGGCAAGACGACGCGCAGTTGGGAAGACCGGTAACACAGCTATTGCGAAGGTATGGACAGTGAGAAGCTGGTAAACTTGTATATCAGCGAAGTCTCACACGCAAAAGACATTAGGAGAGGAGACACACGAGGGTGATCAGGGCGATTCCGAGATCACCAATTTGTTCAAGAATGCCTTGTGCTGTGCAATAGGGCCCCGTTGTGACGATTCCCTTGTGAGCCCACCTGATATTAAGGATACCACCAGTTGCTTGCAAAAAGTCGAATACGAAAAGAAAGAACTATCGTGTAAATTCAATGAGCTGAGCAAATGGCAGCAGAAAAACATTCAGGCAGACCACATAGATGTCAGCAGGCTTTTGAAATAACATCCATTTATCGCGTAGGAACACCTCCATATAACGTTGGCCAATCCAGATAAATATGACGACGGCACAAAGGCAACTAAGGAGCGATGCTTGCACCGCCGACTGCAAATTGAATGAGTTCAGAGTCGGAGACACATAAGCTAGATGCTCACAGCTAGGCCGACAATATCCCTGTGTGTCAAACACGAAATCCAGGGGCTGCCACTGTTATAAGACTGCTGGGATTGCTGATACTGGGTCGCATTACAGTGAGTCCCGTGCACGCCGTCGAGCACCGTCATCACTACTGCCGTGAATGAATTGGAAAGAAGCGACTGGCGATGACACTCTTCTTGGTCTTGTCCGTGAAGAACGAGAGAAGGCACTGGGCAGATCTGACAGTCCGAGTCGCCAACATGGAAATAAAAGGGATCTATGCCCCTAGCGGCGCAGGGGAGCCTGCCAGGCTGTGACGGCGTCAGTCTGAGTATCACAATCTGGGGAATGTATTGCCCGATTTCGCCGCTGTGACATGAGCGCCCAGATATAACTGGTGAATTATGGAAGACGAGACGCGACGGGTATAATTTCCGGAGGAAATCTCACCATAATGTAGCCATTTTATCGGCGTTTGGTAGGGACAAAAAACGTATGGCGCTGACGGCCGTACTAGCCATATTTGTACAGGTCCCGTTACCGTACCGTCGGTTACCAAACTCAACATACTGTGTGGGCCATATCATCAGTGGTCTGAGAGGCTGTGAAAGCAGCTTCTGGCGATGTCCCCTCATCGCTGATTGATCACGACAGGGTCTATTGCGTGTCGCCGCACCGGAGAGTGTATGAACACCTTATGTATTTTTGACAAATTAGAGCAAGTTTAGATCTCATAACAATGCAGGCACAGGCTTGCAACGATGCAGCAACGTGCCCGTAGGGGGAGATAACAGGGGACAATTTCACACTTCCATCACATGAACATGAAACAGACTTGGCGGAGTTGGATGTTGATCGACGCAATAACACCCCTTTTTCTCTCAGGATTTTCCATTCCTTCAGGTGCGAAAAGCTTTTGTAGAGTAGAGATTGTGATGTTAATTGATTGTTGCACGGGTGACCGAATGATGGTGAATTTGAAGCTCCCTGCTAGTAACCGTGCTTTGTACAGTATAGTGCTATACCCCAGGGGAAAGGAAAAGAAGGTGATTGCTTGAGATCCGCGTTAATCTTGCTCAGATGTCGTTCAATATTCGTCTGAGTGGTGTTTCGATGTCCCGAGAGCGCCCATCCCCAGCGCAATCCAGGTCGGCTCTGGACTGTGTTGGAGACTCGTCGTGTCGGAGATAACAACCAAGTCAGCCTGGGTGTCTCTATCCAATTGTATGTCGTCGACGGCGTCGAGTCTCTCGGGCGAGGGAAGAGGAGGAGTTCCGGTTTCAGGATCAGGAACAGGAGGACATTGATAGCACCGGAGAGGTAGAACATTGAGTTAGCGAAAAACGTAGCCGCCGACGATACATGGTCTTTACTGAGCAGTAACCACCGTGTTATTGAGAAAGGAAGGACGATGAGGGAGTATGCCAGGGGGTAACTTGATGATCGATATCTGTGAGCGGGATTCACGACTCGAGAGGTGATGGCTTACAGAAGCATTCCCAATGTTGACCGCCTCTGTGCGTATCCAACCCTGTTATCAGGGGTCCACCGATGAAACTTGTACTCTTCATCGACTGACCAGTAGCCCTCCGCCCAGAAATATAGTGAAATGTATAGTATTACCAAAACAAATTGTGTGATCCACAGCCAGATGTATTCGCCCCGAAGCCATTCTCCCAGGATCCAGCACCGATACTGACCCGAGTAGTGTCAATAGTGAGGAAAGGATAGGAGAGAATAAAGGTGAATTACGCACAGGGGTTAGTGTGGGCGTTTCATAATACTTGTCAATGTCTGGGCCGATGGCAGCCCAGAGGATAATGAAACCGCAAGCAAGGCAGACCAGGGTAAAGGCAACACCACGCGCTATTTGGCCATCCGGTAACACAGCCATTGCGAAGGAATGGACAGTGAGAAGCTGGTAAACTCGTATATCAGCGAAGTCTCACACGCAAAAGACATTAGGAGAGGAGACACACGAGGGTGATCAGGGCGACTCCGAGACCACCAATTTGTTCGAGAATGCCTTGTGCTGTGCAATAGGGCCCCGTCATGACGATCCCCTTGTGAGCCCACCTGATATTGAGGATACCACTAATTGTCTGTAAAAAGTCGAATACGAAAAGAAAGAACTATCGTGAAGATTCAATGAGCCGAGCAAATAGCAGCAGAAAACATTCAGGCAGACCATATAGATATCAAAAGGCTCTCGAAATAACGCCCATCCACCGTTTGGGAACACCTTCTTATACCGATGTACGTTCCACTGTGCAACATCTCATCAAACAAGATATACACGTGAGTGGAAGTCGGGCGTACGCCAATCCGGATAAATATGACGACAACACAAAGGCAACTTAGCAGCGATGCTTCAGCCATCAACTGTAAATTAAATGAGTTCAGAGTCGGAGACAGATAAGTTAGATGCTCACAACTAGGCCGATAATATCCCCGTGTGTCAAACACGAAATCCAGGGACTGCCACTGTTAGAAAATTGCTGGGATTGCTGATACTGGGTCGCATTACAGACAGTCCCTTGCACGCCGTCGAGCACCGTCATCACTACTGCCGTGAATGAATTGGAAAGAGGCGACTGGCGATGACACTCTTCTTGATCTTGTCCGCGAAGGCGAGAGAAGGGTGGGCACGATGGAAATAAAAGGAATCTATGTCCCTACATCATTACGAATGTGCAATTTTACGGGCTATATATATAGCGGCGCAGGGCATCCTGTGACGGTTGACCTTGCAGGTAGGACGTCCACATGTTACAGACAGTAGGGAATGTATTGCCCGATTTCGCCGCTGTCGCATAAGCGCCTGATGAACGTGAAAACGAGGCATAATTTCTTCTGGAGGAAGCTTTGACAAGGAAGATCACTCACCATTACACCATTACGGAATCTTACGGCGTTCATCAACCCACGTGTTCCGGGGCCTATGGCGGCGGCGCCAACAAATTGGCGAGGATAGGGGGCAGGCCACGCTGCACCGCTGTCCCCCAAACAAACCTAGACGCCATGACATTGAAGTAACTGGCCCTGGCACAGTGGACCAAACCAAACGGCTCTCAAATGCGGCAACTCCCCAGTCCAGTCCCCCTAAACGAGCCTATGCACCACCCAAAATACCAACCCTGCAACGCGACGAAAATCCCCCACCAGCTGGAAATAACCGCACAGGAAAGTAAAATGCCTTGGACACTTCTGACTTCATACTCACCACCTTGAGCGCTTCGAACTTACACCATGACTGGCACTGCCCAGCCATGTCACTACTCCAACACAACCAAGTTCGGCACATCACATTGACACTTGTCATCGAAGACTAAAATTTACAGGCAATTAAAAGCCCATTACAGTAACTGCATAAGTACTAGCGAATTTTGCACGCACCAGCACGTTCCAGCGGACTGCCGTGACCTCAAGGATCCATCCTGTGTGGCATCGATCACCCTTTCGAACTCTCCGGGCTCGTGTTTGCCTGCATGCTTGTCCATTGTCTTTGACTAATTTTCTTTCTCCTTGTCATTCTCCCATTTGTTTTACCGTACACATGTTCCCTTTTTCTTTTACCTGTCGCTTTACAGTTCTGTCATAGCTTACTCACACTTTTCATTTCCCTTTCACTCTATCGACTTCTAGCATCTCTTTCCTTTGTGACATGCTTCAGTCTGATCATACCATACTTTAGTTGTAGTACTCCAGCGGCCACTGTATTTTGGGTACTAGTAGGTGCTGTGAGAGTGGAATCGTCGCTGGGAACAAGGAAAGAGGGAGAGAAAGACAGTGAAGATCGGCCAAGGTCGTGTGGACAGCAGATCCACCAGATGATCGATGATCGCCGAGACGAGAGATCACAAGAGGAGAGAAAGTCTGGGTTGAAAACAACGAATGACGTTGATCGATGATCATCGATCAGCGATGCCCTCCTGACCGAGCAGGGTGCCATGTCCGCTAACTCTGTGTTTGTATAGTAATGGCGACCTCGGGGGTGCCAGCGATGACGATTGAATAGAGTAGATGTAAGTGCATAAGGGAAAACTAAAACGAGAACGAGATGAAAGAGAGCTCGTACGGCTGCCGTGTGTAAAGGCTTGGTATTGATAATTCGAGGGTGCGAGACAAGAGGTGGAAAAGAAAAGGATATATGAAGGAGAGGGGCAGTGAAGGCGGAAAGGACTGTGATTCGTACGCGTAGGTCGTCTTGTGTTGCGAGCTTGAAGGGAGTTTTGTTGTGTCGAACATGAGGCCATGCATGAGGACTGAGGCGATGAGAAAATCAACAAACACGATCACGCGAGGACGGGCGACGGTTCCGTTCTACTCGGGCCCAACATTCTACTACAAAGACTACTACAAAGACTACAAAGACAAGACCAAGACGCCGATCCATGCCGCCACGTCCGCAAGCGGAACTTCCATGTTCTGCGTCGAGGGCTACGTGAATATGCCCGACCGAGCTCAGCACCGGGCACCGTGGTGGACTCAGTCAGGGTTTGCCTGCGAATGGACCATATAAGTCACTCTTCAGAGCTGGGTCCAGGTCAGAGTCCCGCGCAAGCGCAAGCAATCATCTTAAGACCAACGCCGCGATAACGGCCGCAGCAGCCTGAGGAGCAGCAACCGCTCCTGCTTTACATGTCCTTGCTGAGGCTGCTCAGTCGCCCGAGGCACTCTCCCCGTCGCGGTGATTGTTTCCCCCAACATACACCCACACCTGCTCCTGCCCGACCTCTGTTTCCACATCAAAGAAATGTAGCAGGAAGCCTTTGCCCCTAATTGCATCGACGTCTCCCGCGTCGCCCGTAGCGCCGTTGGATCCTATCTCTGCGACACGGTCATCACCGGTTGCATCGGCGAATGCGAGTTCGTCATCGCCACAATCGTACATCATCATTCATCCTAGTCATCTTCCGCGTCACCCTCGAGCGAAATCAGGCGGCGGCGGCAATACTTCCGGCAAGGGCAAACAGAGGGAGGCACTTCCTCCCGTTTCTCCAAAGCACTAGGCAATAGGAATGGCAAGGGTGGCGAGCAGGGATGCGAGCGTGTTTTATTGCCGTCGTCGGATCGTCAACTGTCAGAACGGCCCTGCGCCGAGCTCCATGAACCGGAATCTGCAGTGCAGGATCGTCCCGAAACGTGTGGAAGAAGAATAGGGCGGCAAGTTCGAAAGAAGTAGGTCCCCTTCCGCAGGCACCGCCCGCACTGCCGGCCACCTCAGTTATGATCACGCAGAGGGTGATTACTTCCCTTATTACTTTGAAGCTGGGCGTTCCGGCGCAACTAATGTAGCCCGTACCTCAGGCTATCGTACGTCACTACCAGACATCGGCAGGTACTACGACCAGCAAGGAGTCCTCTCTGGCCCTGATGGCAGACTCGTGTTCGGTGACGCCAGGAACAAAGCCACGTTTGATAACGTTGCTCATCGAGCGCCATGGGACCGACGAGCTGGCTGAGGTGTTCTGCTCAAGGCTGCTGGCGAGGGCTACCTTTGGGCAGATGCAAAGGATGTGTGTGTAGCCTTGCAAAGTGGGCTGTCACATATCGGTGGTGCGTGTGCGCGCGCTGCCAGTGACTAGATCAAACATTTCTGCGTGTTTCTACAGATAGCGAAGAAATGACTCGGCTCGGCTAACTTGAAGGTTGCGACGAATAAGACATTGCCGGTTGTCGTGGAGGACGTTCGTGTCTCCTACTAGTACTCACACTATGACCATGCAACGCTTACACACATTCACATATCCTTCTGATAGATTTCGGATCCCCATGTAGTCATGCCCGTACCATTTCTTAGCACAAGTTCGCTCTTCGGCACCGGACCGGGTGCCCCAGTCATGAATACTGTGCATCCACTGACGCCCACATCGGATTACCCTGGTCTAGATGGATCCACACGACCCATCTGAGGTGGGCCAGTGGTCTAGTGGCACAAGAAAGTGTGTGCGACAACCGTCATTCGTTCTCCCACGGCATGGAGTATGCCCACCTTGCATGAGCAACTCGAGGTTTGACGATATCCTTATTATTAATATCAATATTTATGATACATGTTGTATTGCTCCGTAATACCGTCATTTCTTGAATATATCACTCAAACTCTTGACTGAAGGTGTGGTAGTCATAGTGTTAACACGCCCGACATAAATGGAACTGCATCCGTGCGGATACACCCGGCGCTGTCAGTATTAGTAAGCCCAACCCTTTTTTCCACCCCATTTCGCCAAGATCGTGGACGTGGAATACACTGACTACTAGACGGTGGTCGCCTTTGGAGTCTGGCCCCCTTCTCATCTTCGCTGGGTTAAGTGCAACGCTAGACGTCCCATCGCCTTGGCGGTGACCAACATCCAACTGAGGCATTCTCGCTTAACACAACTATCGAGCACTGGCATTCCGTCGTCGTCTTCAGCGTGAGAGGGCTGATAGAGGAAGAGGGGTAGGTGCAGTCTTAAGCACAAAGAAAACGCGACGGGCTTGACCACGCCGTGCCATGTAGTGAGAATCCATGTGAAAGGAATGGTATGCTAGGCACCCTTGGCACCCAGTCCACAGTATGAGATGAGATCATGAGCGTTATTTGCATGATCTACTGCAGCCTACAGCCTACTGGTTGAGCTTCCCTGGTCGTTCAGCTTCAGCTGATTCACGTTCTGAATCAGCATCGCAGCCAAGCGGTCATTGTTCAAAGCTGCGCGAGATGGATCTTGAAAGCATTTCCGAATGCGGGATGATTGCGAGCCGAGCGAAGCGATTATCGGCTTCAGGGACAGGATCTCCAAAAAAAACTGGCCGGCATTCCGTGCAACAACACACCAACAGCATCTTTCCCCTCGCTCAACCACCTTTGCACCTGATGGACATCTTACGTACCTTTGACAAATTAGACTAACTGTGTTTTGAAGTCTATCATAGATCTCATAACAATGCAGGCACAGGCTCGCAACGACGCAGCAGCGTGGCCAGTAGGGCCTGGGAGATAACGGGGAACAATTTCACACTTCCACCACATGAACTTGGCGGAGTTGGATGTTGATCGGAGCAATAACACCCCTTTTTCTCGGATTTTCTATTCCTTCAGGTGCGAAAAGCCCTTGTAGAGTTAATCGTTGAACGAGTGACCGAATGATGGTGAATTCGAAGCTCCCTGTTAATAACTATATCAGCGATGGGTTATGATGTCTTCCTGAAAATACATGAGCAATCGGATCAAATATGGTTTGAGCCCTCTCTGGGAATGCACACTTGGCTTTGAATGCGGCAAGTCGAGATAGGATCGCTGTACGAAGGGTCGCACTGTACTACGTCGTCACCAGAGCAGCACCGTTTTCGGTTCTCGAGGATAATTAAAGACAATGCGTTTATAAACCGTGCATTGTACAGTATAGCACTTTGCCCAGGGGAAAAGAAAAGAAATTGACTGCTTGAGATCCGCGTTGATCTTGCTCAAATGTCGTCCGATATTCGTGTAGATGGTGGTGCTGGGCCAGCCTGAGTATCCTGAAGAGCCAGTTGCGTGTCCGGCCCGTCGACGACGTCGTCTTCCTTGGGGTGGGGGAAGAGGAATTGTTTCGGTCTGATAAGGAACAGGAGGAAATGGATGGTACCGGAGAGGTGGAACATTGAGTTAGCGGAAAACGTAGCCGCCGACGATACATGGCGTTTACTGAACAGTAAACACCGTGTTATGGAAATAGGAAGGGCGATGAGGTAGTATGCCAGGGGGTAACTTGATGATCGATATCTTTGAGCGGAATTCATGACTCGAGAGGTGATGGCTTACAGAAGCATTCTCAATGTTGACCGCCTCTGTGCGTATCCCCTCTTATCAGGGGTCCACCAATGAAACTTGTACTCTTCATCGACCGACCAGTAGCCCTTCGCCCAGTAATGTACTGGAATGTATAGGATTATCGAAGCAAATAGTGCGATCCACGACCAGATGTATTCGCCCCCGAGGCGTTCTCCCAGGTACCGAGGGCTGATCCAGCACCAATACTGACCCGAGTAGTGTCCGCAGTGAGGAAAGAATAGGAAAGAGTAAAGGTGAATCACGCACAGGTGTGGGTGTTTCATAATTCTTGTCAATGTGTGGGCCGATGGCAGCCCAGAGGATAATGAAAACGCAAGCAAGGCAGACCAGGGTAAAGGCAACACCACGCGCTTTTGGGCCAACCGGTAACACAGTTATTGCAAAGGTGTGAACAGCAAGAAGCTGGACTTTTATATCAGCGAAGTCTCACACGCAAAGACATTAGGAGAGGAGACACACGAGGGTGATCAGGGCGACTCCGAGAGCACCAATTTGTTCGAGAATGCCTTGTGCTGTGCAATAGGGCCCCGTTGTGACGATCCCCTTGTGAGCCCACCTGATATTGAGGATACCACCAGTTGCTTGCAAAAGGTCGAATACGAAAAGAAAGAACTATCGTGTAAATTCAATGAGCCGAGCAATCGAAATGGCAGCAGAAAAATATTCAGGCAGACCACATAGATGTCAGCAGGCTTTTGAAATAACGTCCATTTATCGTCTAGGAACACCTCCATATAACGTAGGCCAATCCAGATAAATAAGACGACGACACAAAGGCAACTAAGGAGCGATGCTTGCACTGCCGACTGTAAATTGAATGAGTTCAAGAGTCGGAGGCAGATAAGCTAGATGCTCACAACTAGGCCGACAATATCCCTGTGTGTCAAACACGAAATCCAGGGGCTGCCACTGTTATAAGACTGCTGGGATTGCTGATACTGGGTCGCATTACAGACAGTCCCGTGCACGCCTTCGAGCACCGTCATCACTACTGCCGTGAATGAATTGGAAAGAAGCGACTGGCGATGACACTCTTCTTGGTCTTGTCCGCGAAGACTCGAAGAGCGAGAGAAGGGTGGGCAGGGATCTGACAGTCCAAGTCGGAGATGATGGAAATAAAAGGGATCTATGTTCCTAGCGGCACAGGGGATCCTGTGACGGCTAACCTTGCAGGTAGGACGTCTACATGTAACAGACTACGACAGCCGGGGTATCACAATCTGGGGAATGTATTGCCCAATTTCGCCGCTGTCACACAAGCGCCTAGATATAACTGGTTGAACCGTGGAAGACGAGACGGGGTACTGTATAATTTCCGGAGGAAGGATCACATAATGGAAGTAATCGTTGCCCTGTTACGGCGTTCAACCATGCACGGTTTGGGATGCTGCCCCGGGACATCCTAGTCAATACAGTCACTTGTTCTGGAGTGTATCGTAGAAAAAGTGTACTACCGACTCCAAGCTGCCACATCCAGTACAGACTGGTATGGGAGCCACTTCGCATGGCTCTGAAATGAATATGAAGTGTTTGGTAGGGACAAAACGTTTGGCGGTGATGGCCGTACTAGCCATATTTGTACAGGTCCCGTTTCCGTTCCGTCGCTTACCAAACTCAGGTTCATATGTATTCTGTACGGGCCGTATCATCAGCGGCCTGGGACGTCCTCGTCGCTGATTGATCACGACAGGGTCTATTGCGACGAACACCTTATGTATCTCGGAAAAATTAGAGTAACTTTCAAGTCTGGATCTCATAACAATGCAGGCAGGGTCGCAACGATGCGGCAACGTCCGGTTAGGGAGACATGAACATGAAAACAGGCTTGGCGGAGTTGGATGTTGATCGAGACGCGATATCACCCCTTTTTCTCTCAGGATTTTCCATTCCTTCAGGTACGAAAAGCCCTTGTAGAGTAGAGATTGTGATGTAAATTGTTGAACGAGTGACCGAATGATGGTGAATTCGAAGCTCCCTGCTAGTAACCGTGCTTTGTACAGTATAGCGCTATACCCAAGGGGAAAAGAAAAGAAAGTGACTGCTTGAGATCCGCGTTGATCTTGCTCAGATGTCGTCCGATATTCGTCTAGATGGTGTTGCGATGTCCCGAGAGCACCCATCCCCCAGCGCAATCGAGGTCGGCTCTGGACTGTGTTGGAGACTCATCGTGTCGGGGATAATAACCGGGCTAGCCAGTTGCATTTCCAGCTCGTCGGCGTCGGGTGGCTCGGGGCGAGGGAAGAGGAGGAGTCCCGGTGCGGTAATAAGGAACAGGCGGACATGGATGGCACCGGAGAGGTAGAACATTGAGTTAGCGAAAAAGGCAGCCGCCGACGATACGTGGTGTTTACTGAGCAGTAACCACCGTGTTATGGAGATAGGAAGGACGATGAGGGAGTGTGTCAGGGGGTAACTTGATGATCGATATCTGTGAGCGGAATTCACGACTCGAGAGGTGATGGCTTACAGAAGCAATCCCAATCCTACCCGCCTCCCTGCGTAATCAATCCCCTCACCATCTTCACGTTGCCGCCAATGAAACTTATACTCCTCATCGATTGACCAGCGGCCCTCCGCCCAGAAATATAGTGGAATGTATAGTATTACCGAAGCAAATAGTGTGATCCACAGCCAGATGCATTCGCCCCCAAGGGGTTCTCTCAGGTACTGAGGGCTGATCCAGCACCAATACTGACCCGAGTAGTGTCAGCAGTGAGGAAAGGATAGGAGAGAATAAAGGTGAATTACGCACAGGCGCCGGTATGGGCATATTATAATTCTTGTCAATGTCTGGGCCGATGACACCCCAGAGGATAATGAAAACGCAAGTAAGGCAGATCAGGATAAAGGCAACACCACGCGCAGTTGCTTCTGGTAACACAGCCGTCATGAAGGTATGGACAGCGAGAAGCTTATAAACTTGTATATCAGTGAAGTCTCACACGCAAAAAGAAATTAGGGTAGGAGACACACGAGGGTGATCAAGGCGACTCCGAGAACACCAATTTGTTCGAGAATGCCTTGTGCTGTGCAATAGGGCCCCGTTGTGACGATTCCCTTGTGAGCCCACCTGATATTGAGGATGCCACTAATGGTTTGCAAAAAGTCGAATACGAAAAGAAGAACTATCGTGAAATTCAATGAGCCGAGCAAATGGCAGCAGAAAAACATTCAGGCAGACCATATAGGCATCAGCAGGACGGCGAAATAACGCCCAGTAACCGTTTGGAAGTACCCTCTTATACCAACGTACGTTCCACTGTGCGACATCTCATCAAACAAGATAAACACATGAGTGGAAGTCGGACGTACGCCAATCCGGATAAATATGACGACAACACAAAGGCAACTTAGGAGCGATGCTTCAGCCACCAACTGTAAATTGAATGAGTTCGGAGTTCGGAGACAGATAAGCTAGATGCTCACAACTAGGCCGATGATATCCCCGGGTGTCAAATACGAAATCCAAGGGTTACTACTGTTATAAGACTGTTGGGACTGCTGATACTGGGTCACATCATAGACAGTCCCGTGCACGCCGTCGAGCACCGTCATCACTACTGCCGTGAATGAATTGGACAGAAGCGACTGGCGATGACACTCTTCTCGGTCTTGTCCACGAAGGCGAGACTCGAGAGAAGGGCGGGCACGATGGAAATAAAAGGGATCTATGTCCCTACATTATTACGAAAGCGCAATTTTACGGCCATATATAGCTGCGCAGGGGTTCCTGTGACGGTCGGCCTTGCAGGTACTTAAGACGTCCACATGTAACAGACAGCTGAGTATCACAATATAATCCGGGAATGTATTGCCCGATTTCGCCGCCGTCACATAAGCGCCTATACTGGTGAATGAGGCATAATTTCTGGAGGAAGCTCACGGAGGATCACCTCACCATTACGAAAGTAATCATTGCCCTATCTTGCGGCGTTCAATTACAGTACAGTAGCGTGCGTAGCAATCAACCGTGCGCACTGCGCAGTTTGCAACCGCAATACAGCACATGTTCCGGAGCTTATAGCGGTGGCGCCAACGAGCCAACGAGTAGTTATATGTGTACCTGAGCTAGTTTATAGCGTAGTTAGCCGAATATATTACATTTCACAGGCAGGAAGGGTTTTCCCACGCTGCGCTGGGCATTGGCCGTAGGCAAGCACTGCCAAGGAGGAATATACCACCTGTACTGTACTCCCTAAACCTAGACACCCACTTACGTGCGCGTGAAGATAAACACTATCATGATTGTGATTGATGCAACCAGGTAAAACCTGGCACAGTGGACCAAACGGCTCTCAAATGCGGCGACTCCGGGCTCCCCAGTCCAATCCCCGTAAACGAGCCTATGCACCACCCAAAATGCCAACCCCTGCAACGCGACGAAAATCCCTCGCCAGCTGGAAATAAACGGCACAGGAAAGTAAAATGCCTTGGACACTTTTAACTTAACACTCACCACCCTGAGCGCTTCGGACTTGCCCCATGACTAGCTGCCCAGCCATGTGAACACCCCAACACCCCAACACAACGTTAACCAAGTTCGGCATTATAATATATCACACTGACACTTGCATCGAAAACTAAAAATTCTAAGCCCATTACAGTAACGTTTCAGCGGACTGCCGTTGCCTCAAGGTTCCACTGTGCGGCATCGATCACAGCCTCGCGTTTGCGCAAAGAATTCCCTTTCTCCTTGCACCGTGTCATTCTCCCATTTGTTCTACCTTACACATGTTCCCTTTTTCTTTTACCTGCCATTTTACAGTTCTGTCATACCCTACTCACGCTTTTCATTTCCCTTCCACTCTATCGACTCCGACCCATCTAGCATCAAACGTGATTCGCCCTGTGCCCTCGTGCCCTCGCTTACCTTCGTACCTGTTTCACTTTCTCTCTCCTTCGTGACATACTTCAGTCTGATCATACCATACTTTAGTTGTAATACTCCAGTGGCCACTGTATTTTGGGTACTAGTAGGTACTGCGAGAGTGGAATCGTCGTCTGGGAACAAGGAAAGAGGGAGAGATAAGAGCAAAGACAGTGAAGATCGGCCAAGATCGTGTGGAGGACTGCAGTTCCACCGGATGATCGCCGAGACAAGAGATCTCACAAGAGAGGAGAGAAAGACTGCGTTGAAACAACGAATGATGATGAACGTAGAACGATGATCAGCGACAAATCAGCGATGCTCTCGACGAGCAGTTAAGCGGTCTTATATACATGCACGCTGCCATGTCGGCTAGCTTTATGTTTGTATGGTAATGGCGAGGCGACCTCGGGGTGCCGGGATGGCGCAATGACGATTGAATAGAGTGCATAAAGGGAAAACTAAGACGAGATGAAAGAGCGTCGTACGGCTGCCGTGTGTAGGTAGTGACTTGGTGTTAATAAGCGTTGTTCGAGGGTGTGAGACAAGAGGTGGAAAAGAAAGGATATATGAAGGAGAGGGACAGTGAAGGCGGAAAGAACTGTGTTAAGTGTTGGTCGTCTTGTGTTGCAAGTTTTGTTGCGATGACAAAGGACGGGCGACCGTTCCGTTCCACCGTGAATATGCGTGAATCCCTTCCAGGCGACCACCGCCTTCGCAGCTCCAAATCCAACCACCTCATCCGACCCAACATTCTACTACAAAGACAAGACCAAGACGCCAATCCACGCTGCCACGTCCGCAGGCGGAACGTCCATGTTCTGCGTCGAGGACTACGTGAACACACCCGAGCTCAGCGCCGGGCGCGGTGGTGGAATCGTCAGGGTTGCCTGCGAATGGACCGTATAAGTCACTCTTCAGAGCTGGGTCCAGGTCAGAGTCCCGCGCAAGCGCGAGCAATCATCTTAAGACCAACGCCGCGATAACGACCGCAGCAGCCGCTTCTGCTTTACATGTCCTTGCTAAGGCGCTCAGTCGCTCGAGGCGCTTCCTCCATCGCGGCGATTGTTTCCCCAACATACACCCACACCTGCTCCTGCCCCGACCTCTGTTTCCACATCAAAGAAATGTAGCAGGAAGCCTTCGCCCCTAATTGTATCGACGTCTCTCGCGTCGCCCGTAGCGCCGTTGGATCCTATCTCTGCGACACGGTCATCACCGGTTGCATCGGCGAATGCGAGTTCGTCATCGCACATCATCATTCATCCTAGTAATCTTCCGCGTCACCCTCGGAAGAAATCAGGCGGCGGCAGCAATACTTCCGGCAAGGGCAAACAGAGGGAGACACTTCCTCCCGTTCTTCCCGTTCCTCCCAAAGCACCAGGCAATGGGAATGGCGAGCGTGTTTTATTGCCGTCAGATCATCAACTGTCAGAACGGCCCTGCACCGAGCTCCACTAACCGGAATATGCAGTGCAGGATCGTTCTCAAAACGTGCAGAAAAAGGACAGGGTGGCAAGTTCGAAAGAACTAGGTCCCCTTCCGCAGGCACCAGCCGCACTACCGAGCACCCCAGTTACGATCACACAGAGGGTGATTACTTCCTTTTTTACTTCGAGGCTGGACCTTCCGGCACAATTAATATAGCCTGTAAGGGAGGACAGAGGCTCAGCCCACCTCAGGCTATCATAAGTTACTACCAGACATCGGCAGGTACTACGACCAGCAAGGAGTCCTCTCTGGCCCTGATGGCAGACTAATGTTCGGTGACGCCAGGAACCAAAGGCGCGTTTGATAACGTTGCTCATCGAGGATCAGCGCCATGGGGCCGACGAGCTGGCTGAGGTTCATGTTCTACTCAAGGCTGCTGGCGAGGGCTACCTTTGGGTACATGCAAAGGATGTATGTGTAGCCTTGCAAAGTGGACCGTCACGTATCGGTGGTGCGTGTGCGCGCGCTGCCAGTGACTAGATCAAACATTTCTGCGTGTTTCTACAGATAGCGAAGAAATCAGCTAACTTGAAGGTTGAGACGAATAAAACATTGCCGGTTGTCGTGGAGGGCGTTCGTGTCTCCTACTAGTACTCGCACTATGACCATGCAACGCTTACACACATTCACATATCCTTTTGATAGATTTCGAATCCCCATGTAGTCATGCCCATACCATTTCTTAGCACAAGTTCGCTCTTCGGCACAGGACCAGGTTTCCCAGTCATGAATTCTGTGCATCCACTGACGCCCACATCGGATCACCCTGGTCTAGTGGCACAAGAAAGTGCATTCAACTGTGCTCGGGAAACGGGAGACGGCGCTGAGCCAAAAATAATACATTCAAACCGGAGCGCTTCAACTGCTGGACCCAATGAAGAACAAGATCTGTGAACGGATGAAGTGGGAGACAAAGCGAATGTGCCGAGAAACTCACGATACATCTTGATTGCAGCTTCCACTCCTTTGACGCGACAGCGGCGTCCTGGGGAATGGGCGGCGTGGGCACATTCCAAGCCGGGGTACATAAGAGAGGTCGACTCAGGGAAGAGGGAGGGCGTTGTGATGTGTGACTGATATTAGTAGTAGATCGGATGGGTGAGCAATTTCACGATGGGGAAGTCGAGATTGTGCGGGGGAGGGAGAATATTGGCTGTTCGTTGGCAGAGGTAAGAGTTCTATGTGGAAGGACGTCTACATCTTTAAGCACTCTGTCAAGCCCATCGGCTGGAGCCTTAGTCAGGAGATCTTCCAGCCTCTCGCTCTCCAGACCCTTGCACATCAATTTCGACAGTGTGATCGGCGCTCAACGTTGCTCGAAGAGAGGCGATGGCGGGGTCCCATGTGCTATCGAAAGAGGGTGAAGGTGACAGAAAACGTGGTACTGTAGAGGGGACCGAAAGGACTGTCCCGCTCGTCAAGCTGAACAGAAGTACAAAACCCAGACGGCCAGCACGGTGCTTCCAGCTCTTGAGAAGCCTGCGATTTAAGCCTATGGCTTCATATCAATGGTTGGATTGGTAATTAACTGTAAAAAAAAACCGAGGGAAACGAACCTTTCCAATTCACTTTCACTGGCCTTCACCACGATGGCACCTACGCGACCTCCGAGGGAGGAACCGTTTATCTGCACCTTCCACTCTGGGATCGAGCATCGCACACTGGCATCGACGATGCGTTCTGGATGGACGGCAGTTGGACTTTGGGGAAGAGGGAATCTGTCCGAGGCGAGTTCCAACTGCGTATGCGCGTGTTGGCAGTCCAGGATCGAGTTCATACCGTGTTACCTCTGTCACCTGTACCCCTGAAAACATAGAGAACAATAATAGAGATAATTTAGAGATAATCTAGAGATGGTTTAGTACAAAACTAACTTACTATTGACCGCGTCGTTGCCATAACCGTACGTAACAATTATTTCCCTTGTTCCTCGCTAGCGCTCGCTAGACAATTGTCTTTTTCCTGATGCAGAAACATACAGTTGATAATATAAGACAATGCGTTTGTAAACAGTGCTTTGTACAGTATAGCGTTGTACCCAGGGGAAAAGAAAAGAAAGTGCTGTTTGAGATCCGCGTTGATCTTGCTCAGATGTCGTCCGATATTCGTCTAGATGGTGTTGCGATGTACTGGCTTCTAGAGCGCCCATCCCTAGCGCAATCGAGGACGGCTCTGGACGGTGTTGGATTCTCGTCGTGTCGGAGACAATTGCCGGGCCAGCCAGATGACTATCTTGAGGAGCCAGTTCGATGTCCGGCCCGTCGAGTTCCTTGGGGCGAGGGAAGAGGAGGATGTTCGGTTTGATAATCAGGAACAGGAGGACATGGATGGCACCGGAGAGGTAGAACATTGAGTTAGCGAAAAACGTAGCCGCCGACGATACATGGTGTTCACTGAACAGTAACCACCGTGTTATGGAGTTCGGAAGGACCATGAGAGAGTATGCCAGGGGGTAACTTGATGATCGATATCTGTGAGCGGAATTCACGACTCGAGATGATGACTTACAAAAATATTGCCAATATTGCCCGCCTCTGTGCGCGTCCAAACCTCGTATCAGGGACCCACCAATGAAACTTGTACTCTTCATCGACCGACCAGAAGCCCTCCGCCCAGTAATATAGTGAAATGAATAGTACTGTCGAAGCAAATAGTACGATCCACGGCCAGATGTATTCGCCCCCAAGGCGTTCTCCCAGGTACTGAGGGCTGATCCAGCACCAATACTGAGCCGAGTAGTGTCAGCAGTGAGGAAAGGATAGGAGAGAATAAAGGTGAATCACGCACAGGTGTGGGTGTTTCGTAATTCTTGTCAATTTCTGGGCCGATGGCAGCCCAGAGGATAATGAAAACGCAAATAAGGCAGACAAGGCTAAGGGAAACACCACGCGCCAGGCCAACCCGCCCAACCGGTAATACAACTATTGCCAAGGTGTGGACAGTGAAAAGCTGGTAAACTTGTATATCAGCGAAGTCTCACACGCAAAGACATTAGGAGAGGAGACACACGAGGGTGATCAGGGCGACTCCGAGATTACCAATTTGTTCGACAATACCTTGTGCTGTGCAATAGGGCCCCGTCGTGACGATCCCCTTGTGAACCCACCTAATATTGAGGATACCACTAGTTGTTTGCAAAAAGTAGAATACAAAAAGAAAGAACTATCGTGAAAATTCAATGAGCCGAGCAAATGGCAGCAGAGAAACATTCAGGCAGACCATATAGATGTCAGCAGGCCCTCGAAATAACGTCCAGTCACTGTTTGGGAGCGCTCTCCTATACCAACGTACGTTCCGCTGGGCGACATCTTGTCAAACAGCATAACACATGAGTGTAAGTCGGACGTACGCCAATCAAGATAAACATGACGACGACACAAAGGCAACTAAGGAGCGATGCTTCAACCGACAACTATAAATTGAATGAGTTCAGAGTCGGAGACAGATAAGCTAGATACTCACAATTAGGCCGATAATATCCCCGCGTGTCAAACACGAAATCCAGGGGCTGCCACTGTTATAAGCCTGCTGGGATTGCTGATACTGGGTCGCATTACAGACAGTCCCGTGCGAGTCGAAAACCGTAACCACTACTGCCATGAATGAATTGAAAAGAAGCGAGTGGTGATGACACTCTTATTGGTCTTGTCCGCGAAGGGCGAGTGAAGGGTGGGCAGGGATCTGACAGCCCGAGTGGAAGACGATGGAAATAAATGCTATGTCCCTACATCATTATGAAGGCGCAACTTTACGGCCATTATATAGCGGCGCAGGGGATCCTGTGACGGCTGACCCTGGAGGTACACTAATCGTTGCCCTGTGTTACGGCGTTCAAGTAGCGTGCCGAGCGCATTTCGCGAGGCTGCCATGTGCGGGATAGCTAGATAGCTCGTCCCAGTCATACAGTCACGTGTTCCGGAGCCTAAAAGGGACACGACCTTGCGTCGTCTACTATGTTTTATCACCTCTCCATCGTTACTGCAGAAGTCTATTCGGGGCACATCCAGTGCAGACCCGGATGGTATGAGAGGGTATCGTGGCGAAAAGCCGGCTTAGAGGTAACCAGTCAACAAAACCAATGGCCTCAGCCGACTGAGACGTTTATAACGATAGGCGCATCTGGGTACATGGAGGTGGAGATGGTTCAAGTTCCTGGTGCGACCCGACCGTCATAAGTTAACATCAGGTGCCGATCACTTGGACTGGATAATTTGAGCTTCAGCACCTCAGCGTCAGCTTTCAAGAAGTTTGCAGTGGTCTGGCTTCGAGGAGGGGTTAACGGCACTCAGTATAGTTATTGAAAGCTATCTATCACAGGATTACTCCAGTTCCTGGTCCCAGACGATCCTATAATTCCGATTTGTATAGGGTCGTAAGTATAATAAGCTCCTCATTCATGGCACAAAAGGGATATATCTATGCCTCTTTCCCAGCGGTTTATGTATTTTGCGAGGAGCCCTCCTGAGTTTTCCCCCACCACGATGGTGATTATATTCGCGTTATCGATCATATACTGTACTGGGTCATCTACGTCGTCGTCGTCACCTTTCTGGTCATCAGTGCATGGTTCAGCGAGCTCGATATTGCCACTCACTCTCCGCCAAATTGGCTACCGATGTTCAGTGCCGTTCTTCTCGTCAACGTCAGTACAAGCTTTCACTGCAATGCATCCTATGATTTGACATGTCTCCCAAATTTCTCTGATTAGTTTATTATCGTCGATGGCGTTGTTGTCTGGCGAGCTTGGGTCGTTTGTTCTGACCAAAATACGACCATCTTGATAACGCCGGCGGTCATCTTTGCAATTGACAGCCGTGCGCTTGCTAGCCGTCTTTCTCCATCTGTTCTGGATGAGTTCGAGATGAAGACTGAAGGGATAAGATACTCACAGCTAAACCAATACTCTCTCCATGTGTAAAACAAGAAATCGAGGGGCCACAATAGTTATTATGCTTGAAAGGAAAGCCTGGGATTGATCATTCTGCGGCGCATTACAGTCCCTTCGACACTGTCGAGTGTCGTCAGCACGCCAACTACTCAGGTTGGTACTCCTGCGAATGAATTAGAAATGAGACAAGCGATGATTCTCGTCTCAATCTGGTCCGCAAAGGGTGAGGGAAGAGTGAGCACGGATTAGAAAGTTGGGAAATAAAAGAAGCCTATGCCGCGCATTACGAGAGCGCAGTTTTGATGCTCATACAGTGGCGTGGGTATCTGCATTAACGTCTCCCGCATTGCCCTAGTGCCATTGTATTCTATCCTTGCGACATGGCCATCACCGGTTGCGTCCACAAATGCGAGTTCGTCATCGCCATAATCGTACGTCATCATTGATCCTAGTCATCTTCCGCGTAATCCTCGAGCAAAATCAGGTGGCGGCAATACTTCTGGCAAGGGCAAAACACTTCCTCCCATTCTTCCCGTTCCTCCCAAATCACCAGGCAATGGGAATGACAAGGGTGGCAAGCAGGGATGCGAGCATGGTTTATTGCCGTCGGGTCGTCAACTGTCAGAACAGCCCTGCACCGAGCTCCACGAACTGAAATCTGTAGTGCAGGATCGCCCCCAAAACGTACAGAAGAAGAACAGGGTGGCAAGTTCGACAAAAGTTGGTCCCCTTCCGCGGGCACTGCCCGCACCTGCCGACCACCTCAGTTACGATCACGCAGAGGGCGATTACTTCCTTTCTTACTTCGAGGCAGGGCCTTCCGGCACAAGTAATATAGCCTGTGAGGGAGGAGAGAGGCTCAACCCACCTCAGGCTATCATAAGTCACTACCAGACATCGGCAGGTACTACGACCAGCAAGGAGTCCTCTCTGGCCCTGATGGCAGACTCGTGTTCAGTGATGCCAGGAACAAAGGCGCGTTTGATAACGTTGCTCATCGAGGATCAACGCCCTGGGACCGACGAGCTGGCCAAAGTTCATGTTCTACTCAAGGCTGCTGGTGAGGGCTACCTTTGGGCAGGTGCAAAGGATGTGTGTGTAGCCTTGCAAAGTGGGCCATCACGTATGTATCGGTGGTGCGTGCGCGCGCTGCCAGTGACTAGATCAAATCGACTGACTTATTACTGCTTCTGTTTAGATCCCGCCAAGGTGTTCGCTATGCGCGGAAAGTATCGACAAACATTCCTGCGTCTTTCTGCAGATAGCGAAGAGATGACTCGGTCGGCTAACTTGAACGTTGAGACGAATAAGACATTGCCGGTTGTCGTAGAGGGCGTTCGTGTCTTCGCACTATGACCATGCAATGCTTACACACATTCACATATCCTTCTGATAGATTTCGGATCCCCATGTAGTCATGCCCGTACCATTTCTTAGCACAAATCCAAATTCGCTCTTCAGCACAGGACGGGGTGCCCCAGTCATGAATACTGTGCATCCACTGACGCCCGCATCGGATCACCTTGGTCTAGATGGGATCCACACGACCCCATCTGAGGTGGGCCAGTGGCCTGGTGGCACAATAAAGCGCAAACGAGAGACCAGCCTCAGTCAGGTGCCACAACCGCCATTCGGTTCTCCCACGGCACGGAGTATGCCCACCTTGCACGAGCAACACTATGATAACTGGCGAGGTAGTTGATTTAGACGTATCGACAGCTACCGCGGTCAACGGCAAATGAGGATTTGGTCGAACTATTTGGGACCAAGGGCTGGGTTGAACTCGCGGAGATCTTATTTGAGGGCTAAAGTGCAGGCGATGCCAGCCGGTGGTTCAGTTTGCAGAAGTCGCGGAGGCGGAGACAGTCGTCGGTACCGTGAGGTTCCTCTCCAATTTGTTTCCTTCCTTGTCTGAAATGGTGCGGGGGGACCCAGCCAAGTTCCAGCCGTACAATGCATGGGGGATGATCCCTCGATGTGCTTCCGAGTCAATGAAGCACTGTCGCACGTTTACCCCACAGGAGCCAAAGGAGGCCGGGCAGTGCGAGCGCAACCGGTGAGCGTGTGATCGCTTACTTGGTACCCCATTATAGTAAGGTTTACAAGTCCTCATGCCGGCCTCATGTACGGTACGATATGTGACTTGAGGTAAATATATCTGGCCGAGATGATAAGGTTTGATCGCATTTAATGAACAATGAACGTCGAATGTTGAACCTCCGACTCAATTTTGTAGGCCTTCGAGTCAGTCCCCGTCAGTCCCTTGCATCGTCACTTCGACTCCTCTGCTTCGTAGACCCCACCAACATGGAACTTCCATCTAAAGAAGTCAATCGAATGTGCAATCGGTTTCGTGTGCTGATCATGGGTCGACGGAACGCTGGAAAAACCACCATTCTTGAGAAAATGACCGGCATTGAGGCAGGGGCCAAGCCAGAAATTCGCGATAAAGAAGGACGCTTGGTCGTAAGGGCTTCCTTCATATATCTAACATTGGTATTCAAGCTGATGGTTATAGGATGACGCAACACTTGTCAAGGGAGGGTTGGAGGTCCGTCGAGTCGATAGGCACCTCCATTTATTCTCCCACCTAACAAAAATTCCAGCGTGGGATGAGCGTGATCGACTACGAGATAACATACCCGAGTAACCCACGCTTTGTCTTTCACGATTCTCGTGGGATAGAAGCTGGAGCAGAATCAGACTGTCCTGGTATGGAGGCTAGAGGAGATCACGACTCAAGCAAGCTTCGTATGGAGTATATTCAGAAGTTCATCAACGATCGAGCCCAGCAGAAGCGCCTTCGAGATCAACTTCATGCAATCTGGTAAGTATTTGACAACTCTTATGACGTTGTCACGTTGATATGAAGCTCTTGAAGGTTGTGCATCCCAATGGACACTCCGAGGGTGCCCAGTGATGAGTTTGAGCTAGCGTTTCTCAAGAAGGTCAATCGCGATGGTAATTATCGTTTTTATTAACCTAGCCAATATTGTTACCATTGCTAAGCCAAGACAGTACCAGTGATTGCAGTATTAACCAAATACGAAGCATTGGTTGATAGAGTCAAGGGTGAATATAAAGGAAGACAGGTGGGAAAACGTGACATTTTTAGCTATGCAAAGAAGAATGTTATGGATCCTCTCAAGAATGTTTCAAATGCACCTGCAGCCATTGTCCAAACACATCGTAAGTCATTTATGGGCATTACTGTTATAATAACAACAATAATAATAACATTATGGCTCTTTAGATAAAGGAGAAGGTTGTGAACTATTAACAATTAAGACATTTGAAGCTATAAAAGATGAAACCCTTGGTATTATTTTTGCAATGGCTCAGCAAAATTCTATAAAGCTTGCATGTCAATTGACATTTAAACAAAACAAGTATGTATATTTTATAAATATTATATACTACTCATCTTTATGTTTTTAGAGCATATCCAATCCCCTTAAAACTTATAACAATAACTAAAAAGGACATTAGAGCAAATTTATATAAGTATCTTGTTATTAAGGGTTTAAAATTTCTACCATCTTGGAATTTGGTTAGTGAATTCTAATAAATTATATTAATATTATATACTTATAATTTTCTACATAACTTTAGATTGTAAGTTGCTATTTATGCTTATTGCTTTTATTTAATGTTATTTATATTATCTTTTATTCTTCATTTTAGTATGTAAGTTATCATTTATGTATATTGCTCTTATTTGATATCACTGATATTTATTTCTTTTAGCCTGTAAGTTGCTAACTATACTTACTACATTTATTTGATTCTTATTTTTACTTTAGTATGTAAGTTATCATTCATTACTGCTATTATTTAATACTACGTTTATATTTATTCTTATCTTGCCTTTAGGATGTAAGTTGTTATTTATTACTGCTATTTATATCATTTACATTTATATTTATTCTTATCTTATCTTTTAGATGTAAGTTATCATTTATTATTACTACTATCTAATCTTACTTATATCTATCCTTATCTTACCTTTAGGATGATGTAAGTTGTTATTTAATATTACTTATATTTATGTTTATCCTTATCTTACCTTTAGAATGTAAGTTATTATTATTACTGCTATTATTTAATTTATATTTATTTTACCTTTAGGATGTAAATCATTTATATCTACTTTTAATTAATATCACTAACATTATATTTATTTATATCTTACTTTTAGAATGTAATTTGCCTTTATTGCTTTTATTTGATATTACTTATATTATTTTTTATCTTTTTTTAGCATGTAAGTTTTTATTTATGCTTGCTACTTTTATTTAATACTTACATCTTATTTTTAGATTGTAAGTTATTGTTTATGATTAATGCTTCTATTTAATACTTATTTTTATTTTTCTTATAGACTGTAAGTTGTTATTTATCCTTATTGCTTTTATTTAATATTACTTTTAGAATGTGAGTTGCCATTTATATCTGCTACTTTTTATTTAAGATTACTTATATTATATTTTACTTTTAGGATGTGAGTTGTCATTTATATTTGCTACTTTTATTTAATATTACTTACATTATACTTAAACTTATTTTACTTTTAGGATGTAAGTTGCCATTATATTTGCTATTTTTATTTAATATTACTTACATTATATTATCTCTATTTAACTTAGGATGTAAGTTCATTTATATCTGCTGCTTTTATTTGATATTGCTCATATTATATTTATCTCTATCTTATTACTAGCTTGTAAGTTGTTATTATCTTTATTTAATATATCATATTTATCATTGTCTTTCTTTTAGAAAGTAAATTGTCATTTATGCTTATTGCTGTTTAACATTACTTACATTATATTTAATTCTTATCTTTTAGAATGTAAGTTGTTATTTATATTTGCTACTTTATATTTATCTCTATCTTATTATTAGCTTGTAAGTTGCCATTTATATTTGTTACTTTTATTTGATATTCTATCTATCTCTACTTTACTTTTAGAATGTAAGTTGCCATTTATATTTGCTACTTTATTTGATATTACTCATTTTACATTTATCTCTATCTTATTACTAGCTTGTAAGTTGTCATTTATGCTTATTATCATTATTTATCTCATATCTATCATTATTTTTCTTTTAGAATGTAAGTTGCCATTCATTCTTATTGCTGCTATTTAACATTACATTATGTTTATCCTTTTCTTTTGGATGTGGGTTGCCATTTATATTTTCTACTTTAATTTAATATTACTTATATTATCTTTATCTTATTATTAGCTTGTAAGTTTCTATGCTTATTGCTGCTATTTAACATTACTTATTATATTTATTCTTATCTTTTAGGATGTGAGTTACCATTTATATTTGCTATTTTATTTAATATCACTCATATTATATTTATCCTTGTCTTATTTTTAGAATGTGATTTGTTATTTATACTTATCACTTTCTTTGATATTACTTACATTATATTTATTTTTCTTCTTTCAAAGGTAAGTTGCTGTTTATACTTATTATATCTATTATTATTTATATTACATTTATTTTAATCTTATTTTTAGGATGTAAGTTGCTAATTATGCTACTCTTTTTTTAATGTTACTTATATTATATTTATTCTTACTTTGCTTTTAGATTGTAAGTTATTATTTTATACATATTACTTTTATTATGCTAATTATTATCTAACTTTTAGAAAGTAAGCTTTTATTATTTTAATTTTTCTTTATTTTCCTTTAATGTTTAACAATTACATTTTTATTTTATTTTATTTAGCAATGTAGATCTGAAATTGTATCTGCCATTGAAAATTGGGTATGTTAATTTTTAATTTTTCATTATTTCAAATTAATAAGACTATTTTTATTACAGTTGAAGCCAAATTCTATGGATATTCTTTCAGACAACTTTTATATAAAGTTTATTGCATGTAAGTTTCAGTACTTATTTATTTATTTGCTTACAGTTTCTTTTATATAGTTGTTTGCCTTATTGGCTGTTCTTCCTTACAGCGTTCAAAATTCCCTTGGGAGCATGTTACTAGAGCAATCAATAGGTTGGATAATGAAGAAAGAAGGTCTAATTTTATCAAAGATTTGGAAGTTTTGCATCAGAATTATAAATATCACTCTAGGGAGTTTGATTATAAACTTGCAGATTTGGTGGTGGACAGTGCTAGTATATCCTAGTGCCATTGACTTATATATGCAATCTGTCCTATGCCTTTTGTTACTATTAAATAGTGTAATTGTATTAGTGAAGCTGGTAATAGCACTCGGCGACAGTGATTGCTCGGTCTTGTGTTGAGATTTGTATGAGTACATTAACTTTGCAATCACACCCTGCAGACGCCTCTAAATGCTTCATCGCGTTCGTCGGACAGTCGCTCTTGTCCGAAGAGTAATTGGGAGATGTTATTGAAAGGCAAAACCAAGCGTCGTTGGCTCCGGTGCTGTGAATTCGAGCCAGAGGAAGTTGCGCGGTACCATTGGCCCTAGGTCGTGCATCTCTGCATCTTCCTCTCCACCATCCTTTCAATCCTCAAACGGAATTACAGGGTGTGAATTCAGTTACAATGTTTTTGAGATGCATAGGGAAAGGCTATAGGCCCAAGAAGGTTACAACAGTACCGAGTACACAAAATACCTCTCTCTGTCCTATGCCTTGGATATGCCCCACGCAACCTTCTTTTGTTGCGCCGGCACGGGCTTGCTCTCTGTCTCTGATACTGCGGACTGAGGAGCAAGGGGTAGAGGACTATTTTTGACCCCGTCCAGCACGCGCTGTGCGTGCTCCGTATTCCGTATGAACCAGCCTGCGAAGCGACGGCCGACCGTGACCTCAGATATGTGGACCATGTTCTGGTTATTGATGATTACGACGTCCTCGATGCAGGCAAAAAAAAGTGGGACGTACCTCGTTGATGACGAAGTCCATGTCGCTTGTCGAGATCATCTGTCCGTCGAGTAGGTTCTGCTCGTTGCCGACGCGGCTAACTGACCTGCTGGCGGCCTTGACGGCCATCATCTGCTGTACCATTTCTTCTTCGTCCGCGTCAAGGAATCCAGCAAGCTTCGCGGCGTCGAGCGAAGTGTACAGCTTCAGGAAGCTGCGCAGTGTTGGCACAGCCGCCTGTGCTCGCACGTCCGCCAAGAAGAGTGCGAGATGGCGCTGGGCGGGCTCTGGCGAAGGGTCTTCTGCGTAAGCCGCCAATTGCTCCTGGTCCTCGTACGGTGGCGGATTAGCAGAGATGAACTTCGGGCACGCGTAAAGGAAGAGCTCTTCAAAGGCAGGAAGGCCCTCGTCTCTGTAGGTGCCGGTAAAATTGATACGGCTTCAGAGATAATAGATGGATGAGACATGAAAAGGACCCACCCCCGGGATAGCTTGGCGAACTGGTCTCCATATCGATCCTTGACAATGTTGAGGATGTTATCATCCAGTCGGCTTGGCGAGAGAGCGTTGCAGATGGCGAATAACGCATACATACGGTCGGCGGTTTTGTTGATCTGATCAGAGACGTTTCGTCATTATCTTAACATTGGTTGAGTCAGCAGCGTTACCTGGTCGTATTGGTAACTTCTTGTGTGATACTGTCGCATTCGAAGGATGAAATTTAGAATTTGCACGAAAACGCGGATCGCGTCTGGGTAGCGACGTAGCATGATGTAGCAGAATCCCACGTAGTAATACGTTGCGACATGACAGGCAGTAACGCGGGTGAAGGGATTCTATGAATGAACGAAATGAGTAAGTCCCAGTACGTGAATTCTCAATGGCGGGATCTACTCACTTTTTGGTTAAGTTCGACATTCTCGACAACTTTGAGGGCAAGAGTAAAGTCCCCAAGCAAAACGTGTACCCGCAAGAGCCCGATGAGACTGAAATAGCCCAGCATGTGATAAAGAGGCAATGAGCCATAATCGCCCACGATCTCCCTTAGAGAGCAAACCAATAAATTATTCGACATGGAGGCGTTTTTATATACCAGATGACCTACGCGATTTCAGCTTCGGACTTTCCTTGCTGCTTCGCGAGTATGAACTCGTTGATCTTGGATTTTTGGATGAGAGAATAAAGCACGTTGAGGACGCTGTATGCGCTCCAAACCTGCGCCTAGGGTGAGATAGCTATGACTGAACATGAAAACATTCAAGTCACTTGCCTGGCTACCATCAGCCAACATGACCAATTCCTCCTCAGTCTTGGTTTTCACTCTCGAGCGCCAAACGTAGAAGGACTGGAACTGATAGATAAACTCGTCGACGATATCCCACAACCACTGTTCGGGGAGCTGAAGCGGTACAGGTCCGTCCTCCGAATCTGCGATGCTATTGTGAATGGACAGACGGTTCGTGCGAAAGAAGACACACTTAGAAGATAATTGAAGAGTTCGCAGCTATTCTCGTAGGAGTGGAAGCGGTCATCGATGTCGGGTTGTAGACGAGAGTATACGTGTCGATAGTATAACTCTCGGTAAAGGATGAGGAACAGCTGGTCTGCACACATCTATAAGCACGAAAGGACGACATCGACGAAGGGGTAAAGCGCGGAACGAACCGTCGTTGACGAGCGGGGCAATGACCTCCGCCTCTGGCCACTCAGTTTTTGAATAGAACTTTTCCGTGAGACGGTTCCAACCGCTGTCATAAGCAATCGTTATCTCTGCGAGGTTGTTTTCCAAAACTGATTTATGGAAGTGAACGATAAACTAGCAGGAAAAAAAAAAGTATTCAAGTTGTCCAGTTGGGTGAGTGGTGGCGAATCGCTTTATTTTCGCCAGACAGGACGCACTCGTTTGACCGCATCTGGAATCTGCGCAAACGCCGCTTGCTGCGCCATCTGATGCTGCACTGCAACGAGGGTAACTTCATCGATTCTTGGTTGAGCTGCAGCGCAAGGGGAATGATGAGGGTAGAGACAATAACTGAACAGATATACGGACCATCATCGTACAGGCCATTCTGGCCATAGTTTCCTATGGCAAGGTGGACATCCACCTGGAGATCCTCGTCGATATCCTCCGCTGCCCAGAGACTTGCTCGAGGTTGTGACATATCTTTTCAATTATCTCTCTCCCGCTCGCCGCCCATCAGCTATTTTCTCAACCGGGCCGCCATTTCCGGTGACATGCGCCATCAATGGCACTTATTTATTCTCTCCTGCTGATTACTACTACAGTGCCAACCCTTACTGTGACTGTTATTCCTCGACTTTCTAAGCAACCTCATCATGACTACAAACCCCGTCGGAACTGCCAGCAGGACCCTTATCTCCAAGCGGTGGTTCTAATTCTATGATAGCATGTTCGAGAACAGTTTCGTGAGGCGGGAAGAACTTTGAGAGTGTGAAGTAAACAAGTGATGCCAGAGAGTACTGCGCCCTAGGTCAAAGCATGCGTCAAGTCTTTAAGGAGGTGAATACTCACCCCTAGTATGAATGCGATATCAAAAAGATGTGCGCCAGCGCCCGTGTTTGCATCTCCCTTGACACTATTTAGAAACCCCGGGAAAGTAGGTGGCACGGATACCATCATAGCAGCAGCAGCGCGCCAGTTCTGCGAAACATTTTTAGAGATATAGAATGTATCCACGTCGCAGGGGCTTACTATTCCATAGGCGTACTTGTACCTTCCACGAGGCCTATACATCGAAGGAACGTCGACTCGGGTGCGGTGTACAAGCCAGTACTGAGGGGAGTCAGGTTCAAGCCATACTGGTTATTTCGAGGTAGAACGGGCATACATCGGTGACAATGATTCCTGTCATAGGTCCGAGAAAGACGGTGTAACCGCTTACAAAATTTAGAAACCCTGGTGCACTGTCAAGGAGGGTGAGGAAACGAAGATGGTTCTGGTGGTGGCCCCACCTAGCGAGTATCTTCCACGGGGAAAGCGCCCAGCCTCCGAGAAAGGCGCAGATAACCTGCCCACGTCGAATGTTGATATAGCGGGGATACATCGCAGCCAGTTCATTTCCGGCATCCAATGAATTGGCTGAAATGTTCGTGGAGAGCGTCGAGAGACCAAATACGAGGGACGTGAAGAATGCACAAGCGCGATTGTCCCACTGGTCGATCAGCTTGAGTGGGTCCCAGATAACTTGGCCGTAAAGGGAGATGCCTGCGCTTGTTACCGCAATACCGACGAAGCTGGCCAACGTGATCGCAATAGGAATTACGAGGAGCTGAATATATTGTCTGACAATGACATAAGCATCGTTTGTATCAAAACGTAGTTACAATAAAATATCACGCACGCCCTTTCGTTCTTCGCATATCTCTGAGTTTGTTGTCAGTAAAGACAACTGTATACGAGACAACTACTTACGGTAAAGTTCGGCATGTTGATGCCTAGAGTTCCAAAGAATCCAACCGCACTGTTGAAAGCACTAAGCCAGGCCCAAAGCAGCTCCTTCCCGCCCAATGTCTCATTTGGTGTGAGGAGAGATCTACTTGGGGGTACCCTCACAAATGCCCATATGAGCAGAGCTAACAACGTTGGTGGTACTGTGATTGATTTTGCCAGGAAGAGATATCGTAGTTTCTGGGGCGAGATGAACAAGAAAGGAAACTGAATGGACCAATAGATAAAGTAGCAAAGCATTCCTGGGGACATGTGAACGTGGTTGGAACCGTGAAGGACGGACGGAACATACCAGAAGTAGTTATGCTCGCATTAGCCGGGAGGTGGTTCGGGAGATGAGCTATGGACGGCCAGATGGCCTTCAGTATCTGGGTAAACAGAAGTTGTGTCCTCGGTAATAAGTGAAACAACAGACATCGTACCTGATAAACGCACTCGGAACCGATGTAGGTCTGTATACCAAACCAGAACATGGACAGAATAATGAGACTGATGACGCTGAAATAGCTGAACCAGAATCCGAATGATGAATGAGCGAGAATAGTGAAGGGTACACGGAGTCGTGCACCGATAGTACCAGTCAGCACTATGACGACCGCAAGGATGAAATGTCCAAGGGAAATAGCCAGTAGTGCCTGCCGCCTACAGGCAATCGGTTAGAGATAGAGAACGACATACAGTGACAAAATTAATCTGTACCAGGACAGTCCTATTGCAAGCATAGATGATCCAAGTTGCCACGTAGTAACACTGACGGCACATGAGATCCAGAAGGTTACATAATTAAGCATTGTCCATGTCCGCTTGTGTGGAGGTACGGGATCCATGTCCTTATTACTCCAAGAACTGTTTTCAGCAAAGGTTGAGGCCTCTGGTTCAAGAATCCACGCGGATGGACTAGTGAGTGATCGAAGACTGGACTCCGAGAATCCCTGGCCCATGGCGGGTGACTAGTAGTAGTGTGGAAGAAATATGTGGGTGCAGCGAGAAAACATTTGGAGTTTATATGGATGTCGAAGAGGTGCGAAGCGGACATGTCCCATGCTGTTTACCAAAGGCAAAAAGGCTAACGTCCAGATTACACAACGGATGAAGACAGTGGGGCTGCAATATCCATACGGGGGCCTTTCCATGACCAGAGTAATCATAAGTATTGGATATGACACCCAATATTCGGCATAAACATTGCATACGGACTTGGTACGAGCTGGAGCAGTTGTTGACGGTGCACTTCAGTAGGGATCGCCTATAAGCATAGGGACAATAATGAGGCCCAGATCTTCGCAGTAGTACGCATCATTGAATTGCATGTTCGAGCTGTACAATGTAAGTGATGACTGATGAACTGATTGGAGTAATCGGCGAAATGCGGCGGCAACCGTAAAGCTGTAAACTGTAACGTAAAAAAAAGTTGTAACAACGCGACTCGGAGCCGTTGCACTTGCGTCAGTCTTCGACTTCACTCATCCACTATGGCCACAAAACAAAACATCAATGAACGAGGTGCATCCATACTCGCTACGGACTTCAGTTTGGTGTACAAACCTCCTCGTTCTGCAATCCGACGTTTTTTTTGGAGGTGGCGGATTGTGTTTGAGTCAACCTTCGCGCTGACGATGTGTGAGGGTTGGGAAAAGGTTCTCATTGGTGCGTCCTCCCCGCTGTTAGATGACGTTTAATCCCTTAAATCTGATGGCGATGTCGCGTGAAGTGGCTTTAATGGCCATCTTTTGGGGTCTGCTCATCACTGGCATCGTCCGATACCTCCCCTACCACCTTCAATTTCTCTACCGTCGCACGATTTATTATCTGTCTGGAACCGAGCAGAAAGAATGGTCATCTATGGGAGGGATTGGAGCAGCTGTGCTATCGGGCAAGTCTTCCCACATGGCAGAGTTATAGAGCCATCTATTCGAGTTTTCCGGTCGGTAAGAACGTTTGTTCTCTTCTGCGTGTTCCCGAGCTGACCACCATGACCAGTCTCCAGACTAGACACCATACCCCAACTCACAGATCCGCGTTGGTACCAGCATATGAGGATACAGGTTCCAAAAATACGTCTAATACCCGTACGCCGTCGCCACTAGTACTCTTGTCCGTGTCCGAATAGGTGATACGTGTCATAATCACAATACCCATATTCTTGCGGCCCTTCATAGGACGATCGAATATAATTTACACACAAATTTAAAGCAATAGTGCTATTGGAAGCACGGATGCGATGATAAAGTTATCGATTGGCGGTGACACTAGTTCTGCTGCTGGCTGAGTTCCTTGCATAGCAGTGTCGGACACTTCGCCGACGACTCGGATGGGTTCGCCGAAAATGATGCGTGAATAATGTTCGCCGAAGGTTGGTGACGTGTCCGGGCGAAATGACAGACAGTATGGTATCGTCATATCTGAGAAGATGTGCAGGGAGAATATTGGGGATATGGAAGGGAGAGGTATTCAGGCCAGTGGGATAAATCGAGTATGAGGCGGTGGACGTAAACATTGTGAGAAGAGATAGGCGGATGCGTGATATATGCGCCTGGACTAGGATCCTGAGAAGGAGAAGAGAGTGGGACATGGGAGAGAAATGTCCCGTCGGGTTGTGTAAGCTTTTGGATATTTCAACTCGATTGTCCACTTTTCCATTGAGCCCTTCCCTCTTTTCCTCCAACCGCTATGTCCGCAGCCTCAAATGTCGCCGCTCCTCCCCTCCCTGTGGGTGAAAAGCCCATCGCAAAGCCCAAGAAGCAGCCCTATCCCTTCTGGCTTGGAGGTAACTAACATGCGCCATACTCTCCCCATCGCTCCCCGCAATTAATTCCGGTCACACGAACGTCCGCTGACCAAAATTTTACCCTTTGCTAGGTGTTGCCGCAACGATCGCCGCATCGATAACCCAGTGAGAATTTCATCTTCTGTTTTCCCGCGACAAAACATCAAGGCCTCACACATTCTCTGTGATCCAGTCCACTGGATCTTACCAAAGTGCGGCTGCAGGCCTCGGGCGACAAGCGGATGATACAATCCATGAAGAAGACCGTGCGCACCGCGGGTAAGGTCCCTCACCGTTGTCCCTGCACCGGCTTAGATCCGCACCTCAATTCCCACGGGACAAATTCATGATAATGACGATCCATCATATCGTACAGGTGCTCGCGGCCTCTTTGATGGCATTACCGGAACATGGATGCGACAGATGAGCTACTCCCTTTGCCGCTTTTGGGCATACGATGAGAGCAAGAAGATTGTCGGCGCAGGTGCGTTCTCTTTCCTCGCTGTTACGTGACTCTCTCGTTGCGATGGCATTCGTCTGCGCATACGGACGATTTGGTACCTTCCTCTTATAAATGACCGTATCTTGGGATCCAGGGACTTATATATCCATATTCTCTAGGACCCAATGCACCTGCGTGGAAACTTGCCCTTGCGGGATGCATGGGTATGGATCAAAGCCGTTCCTGCCAAGAGGGACTACTGCTAACACTTGGACTTCTTTAGCCGGTGGGATTGCAGGCATGATCGGCAACCCAGGAGGTATTCTCACGATTACTTATCTTGAGATATAAGCGTTGATGTGTGATGTGCTTTCCTACTTTACAGAAATTGTTATGGTACGCGATTAGCCTCACAGTCGATCTCCGCACAACGTGACAAACACCTCCCTCTACAGGTCCGCCTACAGGGCGATTTTGCCAAACCACCGGAGAAGCGGTTCAATTATAAGCACTGTTTTGATGCCCTATTCCGCGTAAGCAATATATTTGAATCTCATGATTTTCAAAAATAGCTAAGACAGCGCCGTTCAGATGGTCCGTGAAGAGGGCGTATCATCATTAACACGAGGAATGGGGCCGAACGTGTTCCGTGCGATTCTTATGAACGCGAGTCAACTCGCCTCGTACGTGTCCCTGTTCAGGTTCATTTGTCCTGAGCTGTTGTTTGACACTTTTACAGTTATGACTTCTTCAAGGCGGAGTTGCTCAAAACTCGTTTCTTCAAAGATGACATTTACTGCCACTTCACTGCGAGCTTCGCTGCGGTAAGGACTTTAATGGGAGATGCATCGCATGTGTGACAATTGACGTTCGCCGGATCCAGGGTACTGTCGCCACGACCGTCTGCTCGCCTGCTGACGTGCTCAAAAGCCGTATAATGAATGCTTCGGGTCCAGGCTCTTCAGTACGTATCAAATCGCTTCCTCCCATTCTGTCCTTACCAAATCACAACAGTCTACTCTAGCTGTGATCCGTCACTCAATGCAAACAGAGGGGGCGGCTTTCATGTTCAAGGGATGGCTCCCAGCATGGACCCGTCTACAGCCGACGACGATCCTTATCTTCCTCACGCTAGAACAGCTCAGGAACTTGGTAGACTGGAGTCGTACCCGTGGTTATGGGTTGTAGGTAGAACGAACACTCCAATTCGAAATAGAAGTTTCTTGTATCCTTTGTGCTGACACCTGACGATGTACTTAAAATTACGACGACGAACTTTTTATTTTGTTCTATAACAATGATGAACTTTGGAGGGCAACTTGATTCGCAGGGCGATATATGCCAGGGCCATTAAGTGTGCCACACTTGAACTGCAAGATTAGGATGCATTTAGGGTGTTGAAGCACGATACACAACGCAATTTTCATGTAGGCATGCAGATGTATGGGCATTTTAGTACATGACATGACAATCTGATTGGTGAGGGAGAGGTGAGGCAGAAGGAATGCATAAGCCTAGACCACTGTGCCTGCGTTTGACGCGATTCGTGGCCATAAGTCCGCCTAGATTGTTACACATCAGTATTGTTAGGCGGAAGAGACACATGTGGATACAGACGCATTCTTTCGCGACGGGACCGGTAATGGCAGAGCCCTTCATCTCGCCCTTGGGATTTACAATGACACCAGCATTATCCTACAATAAATGTGAGGTGCGTATAGGGTCTCTAGCTGGATACACGTACCTCGAAGTAGAGGAAGAGACCATCACGCCGACGCCAGGCCTTGCGCTGGCGGACGACGACGGCAGGCATCGCTGCACATATGCAGGTGAGCGAGAGTTTCGGTGAGACAAAGAAAAATCTACGCACTCTTCTTACGAAGTTCTGGCTTGCCCTTCTTCACAGACGCCACGACCATGTCACCGACTCCGGCATCAGGAAGACGATTCAGATGCGAGCCACTGCGATAGGGTTCTATGATATAGAGCGACTTTGCGCCGCTGTTGTCGGCGCAGTTGAGGACGGCACCAACGGGCAGACCGAGGGTAAGCCGAAACTTGTTACCGGAAGTCCCTGCACCTGTTGTCGACGAGATAAGGACGAAAGGTAAATGGAACACGGAGGAGAATAAGACGTACCGCGCTTGGACATTTTGTTGGTGGGTAGTCTCGCGTTTGCGGTGTTGGATGATACTCAGTCGAATGTGTCAGTCGAATGTGGCGTCAGAATTGTACAGTTTATCGGCATTTGCCGTTGGCGGTTATCTGGCGCGTCACGTGTTATTCCCGTTCTGGCAAAGTTCATATTCGTATTCGTATGTACAGTGATCCGTTGCATTGCCATGATGCATTCATTGAGCCTAGTCAGATACCGGGGCGAGCTTATTGACAGAGGTTGACAGATGTGCGCTGTTCCAGTGCTGTTGTGACCACTGCTAGTGAATATGGTTGGCTTAGAATGATATTGTGTGAAAGTTGATCGAGATGAGTTAGTTGCCATGCGCGGTAAGCGAACCGCGCCGAGTCCGAGTCACGGTTGAACCAACTGGCCTATAGCTCAGGACGTCTCTCGGCCAGACAATCCGAGTCCCCAACTCCATCATTTCCTTTTCTTTCTTTCTTAACCCCCCCCTGCCCTTCTGGGCCTGAAATCGATCCCCTTCGTCTCTCTCATCGCGCACACAATACCCCATCTCTCAGTATCCATATACCGCGTGTCCATGTCCTCGAGTGCCTCTTCATCTTCCACACCTACTCTAGTAGCTGGCCCGTCCAATGGCGCACACCCACTGCTCACTAATAATGACGAGAAGAACAGGTATCTGCGTCGTCCCTTTGCGGCACACATTGTATTAACATGTCATCACAGCGTCGTCATCAAAGTAGGCATGGTTGGAGACTCTCAGATCGGAAAGACGAGCTTGATGGTCAAATACGTCGAGGGGAGTTTTGATGAGGATTATATCCAGACGCTGGGTACGTCTCTTCTACGTGCGTGTATCCCTCGTGTTGATCTGCGGCATCTGCGCATCAGGCGTCAACTTTATGGAGAAGACGATCTCAGTGCGGCGAACGACGATCACGTTCTCCATCTGGGACCTTGGAGGACAACGCGAGTTCGTGAACATGCTTCCACTCGTCTGCAATGATGCCGTGGCCATCTTGTTCATGTTTGACCTGTCACGCAAGTCGACACTTAACTCGGTGAAGGAGTGGTACCGACAAGCGCGAGGGTTCAACAAGGTACATTTCTTTCTCATTTGACATGGGTTTATTGAAGCTGACTCGGAACGCGATATGCAGACCGCGATACCATTTCTTATCGGCACCAAGTTTGATACCTTTGCGACATTCCCGCGCGACGAACAGGAGGAGATCACGAAGCAGGCCAAGCGATTTGCCAAAGCGATGCACGCTTCTCTTATCTTTTGCTCGACATCCGCATCGATCAACGTGCAAAAGATATTCAAAATCGTGCTTGCAAAGGCGTTCGACCTTAAATGTGTCATTCCTGAGATTGAAGGGGTCGGTGAGCCCGTGTTGCTTTACGTCGATGTTTGAATGCCTCGAGTGGATCGATCAGCTTATCTGCTCCGCGCCTTGCATCAGTGCGGGCTGTACGCACACACGGTGTTGGTCCGTATCTCGACGCGATGCCACGTATTTGGGTTGGATTGGTCCTCCCGGGGTCTCGACCCTCCTACCACTTCATTTCGGCCACCCAGCACCCATTATATATCCCCCTTTGTCCACTCCTGCATTATTTGTCATCGTTTCGATCCACTGTTGCTGCTGCATATCACGCTCTGCCTCATCGACCTGTCGCTTTATCCATCCCACACGTTGCAACCCGCCCCTCTATCCATATTTCAGGCCCGTATATTTCCCTTGCCTTTTAGTTTGTTTTACATTGGGAGGTCCTCGTTGACACCGCCCACGCTCGTTTAAGTAGTAATATGTTTGATTGATTCGCATCTCACTATGGTCTGACATGTTTCGTCCCCGCCCCGGATAATTATACGCATTACGCATTTAAAATTCGACGGACCGGACCGGACCGGAATGAAAGTGTCTGTTCTTGTTCTGGGGACAGCAGAGAACAGCGTTCAACTTGATGTCGTCTGCATCTTCACATCTCTCTTACCCCGCCCCTCAATCCGATCCATCTACCTCCACCTCCATTCCGCAACCTCCACCTCAGCGTGAACTCCTCAAGAACCGTCTGTACGTCGGCAATCTTCATCCAACAGTGGATGAGTGAGTACCGTCTCTCTGCCACCGGACCCTGAACAAGGCATAATGGGTTCCTTCTCTCCGCAGATATACTCTCATCCAAGTCTTCTCCAAGTTTGGCAAACTTGTGCGCGTCGACTACCTCTTCCACAAGACTGGCGCGTTGCGCGGCAAGCCCCGTGGCTATGCCTTTGTAGAGTATTTGAACGATCATGTGAGTGCACTCGCGCACCCTCTTGCCGCGAGGGACGAGGAAATAAGAAAAACATCATGCTCACCCCGGGTCTATTCTTTCTTTCTATATATGATCCTCCGGCTCTGCGTCCCCCACGTCTCTTTTTCTCTTTACACCCATTGCAGACCCGGGGTATCCTCCCTGGCGACAAGTGATGAACTACGCGTGGGTTCTAGACGCTGACGCATCTGAATATGGCGCTTGTAGGATGCTGCTGCCGCGCTTGCAGCCGCGAATGGGAAGGTTCTAAGGGGTCGACACATCACCGTCACCTACGCACATCAGGCACCTCTCGACGCGCACACGGGCTCTAGCTCGCGCCGCGTGCCCCAGCAGGCATCATCACAGCACCATCAGCACAATGATGGGGGACGGCCGACGACGCTCAGTTTGCTTAAGAGTGTTCCAATGGCGCGGTCAAGGTACGCACAGAATCACACCTTCCCTCAACTCCCTTTTGTTCTTACAAACTTGTACTGATGGGTGTTTGTGTTTTTTTTTTTTTTTTACTGAACGTGATATAGAACGGATGATAGGATCGCGCAGATGGAAGCAAAGTTGCAGCAGCTTGCGCAAGCACCGCCGACGGGCACTCAACCACCTGAGCCAGCACACCCGTCGCTCCCAGCAAAACCGGGCGCTCGTCCGCAATCGGCATCAAATGCACCTGTCAAGGTGGTACCAACGACAGTACCAACACAGAGGACTAAACCGCCATTACCTGTCGTGTCGAGGTTGCCGTCACCACCGCCACCGGCTACAAGCTCCGTGGTGCGTGCGGTGCCATCGCGCAAGAGCAATGCGGGACTGAAAGGGGTAAAGTTTGTGAGGAAGAAGGACAAAACAAAGGTCGAAGGAACAGGCGAGGGTTCAAGCTAGTCTCTGGATCTCTACATTTTACCATATTTTACTACCCTTTCTATTCGCAAGTGAATGTTCGCTGTCACTTTGTCTGTCAACGCCTTTTACCGCTTCTGCTATCAGGAGCTCCTCCAGGTTGTTGCTTCAGACGTCTTAATTTATGCTGCGCAGTTCTATATGTGACTCATAGTGCTGTACTACGAGTGCTCAGTAACCTCAGTTAGTGGGCCGAGACAAGCCAGATTCACTGAGAGTGAAAGCGGCTTCAATGAGCCGTCACACTACAAGTTGTATTATGCATGAACGTGTACAGGGCCAGACCGCTAGTAGAAGCGAAGTCGGGCGCTCTATTGATGTAAGAATATAGGGAGAGAGGTGATGATTGCCCAGGGTCGCACAAACCCTTTGCCCGTAGCCACGGGGCACGGGTTACAGAATAGCGAAAAGAGCTCGGGGCAGCCCCTGAATTTCCCTTAGGCGTCGTTACGGAATTATACGCCATACGCTTATCAACGCGATCACGTTCGTTTTCCTTTGCAATGGATATCATTGCGGCCATATTTACCGAGTTGCAGTTTAACAGAACTTTATTAGAGGGATATCCGCCATGGGCCCGCCCTTGGTTCTGCGATCATCATAAAAAGGACAAAGAAAAAAGAGAGACACCTTCCGTGTTGGCATTGATCCATGTCCACTTCCAGCATTCTCAAGCCCACTGTGGAGCGTCGCGCTGTCCGTGCCAGCGGGTTCGCACTTGCCTTACTTAGTTTTCAGACCCTCGGTATTGTCGCTTCTCTCTTCTCTCTTCTCTCGCTTGCACACTCACT
This sequence comes from Russula griseocarnosa, assembly GCA_022884055.1. Lineage (NCBI taxonomy): Eukaryota > Fungi > Basidiomycota > Agaricomycetes > Russulales > Russulaceae > Russula > Russula griseocarnosa. Next base: position 1,052,499 of record JAGKRU010000002.1, on the reverse strand, counting down.
TCTCCATGACGTACGTAACTTAGGCATTATTTACTCCGATATTGGCACCTCCCCTTTGTATGTCCTCAATGGAATCTGGCCTACATCTGGCCCCGTACCTCCCAAGGAAGATGTCATCGGAGGTCTTAGCGCCATTGTTTGGTCCCTGACACTTCTGCCCCTCCTTAAATACGTGCGTGCCAGCCCTCTTTTGCTTTCTCTCTGCAAGAGATCAACTTTTTCATACATATGACCAGGTCTTTATTTGTCTGCGTTTTGGCACGTACGAAGGTTTGGGCTGCTGCATTTATCACTCTCGTCGGAACCAATAGCTTACAACTAGGCGTGCTTCAGGCGAGGGTGGAACGTTCGCCTTGTTCCAAGGCATCTACCCTCCGAAGTATTTCGAAAAAACTCCTACTCACGATTCTTTGATGGCCGGGAAGAGGAGACGTAGGGACATAAAGCCTCCGCCGTCCTTTCGTTGGCCCATGTTAATCTGGGTAGATCTCCTTTTTTTGGCAAGCGATTTGAATTAAAGTGTACCAATCACAGGCTCTGTTTGGTACAAGTTTAACCATGGCTGATGGCGTTCTAACTGCTGCCGTTTCTGTTACAAGTGCTGTGGGAGGCATTGGTAAGTCGTTGACAATGCCAGTTTCACAAGGATGCTAAGTTGTCTGAATAGCTGTCGCCAAGCCCTCCGTGTCAAACGATGTGGTCCCTATCTCCATCGTGCGTCTCATTCATCCCTTCCTACATTATGTGTCTCACCTCTGGTAGGCCTTTTTGGTTGCCCTCTTCCTCTCACAACCACTAGGCACCGCACGTCTGTCCTTCGCTTTTGCGCCTGGTTGGCTTTTTTTTTTTTACTTTCTCTCGGATTCCCCCTAACAAACACTGGTAGTTACCTTTGTCTGGCTGCTCCTTATCGCCGGGTCGGGAATTTACAACATCACAAAGTTTCCTGGCATCTTTCGCGCTTTTGATCCGTCGCGTGCCATCATGTGTAATTGTGGATTCTTTGGCCGTTCCGCAAATCGATTGACTTATCCCCAGACTTTGTGCGTACGAAACAATACGACACGCTTTCTGGCGTTTTGCTCGCCGTTACCGGCTGCGAGGCACTCTTCGCAAAGTAAAAAACCCTCACCTCTCGTTTTTCGTTACACGCACGCTTAGTCATTCTGTCGTCTTCCCTAGCCTTGGACAGTTCAATATGCTCTCCATTCAGGTACGTCGACTCACAGTGGTTTGAAATGGCTCATTCATTCCGTACAGATTTCATTTGGATCCTTTGTGTATCCATCACTTGTCCTAGCTTACCTTGGGCAAGGCGCGCGTCTCGTCGTTAATGGAGCGGACGTCCTTCCGAATGTTTTCTATCTCACAATTCCTGGCCGTCACAATGGACCGCTATTTTGGATCCAATACGTCTTTGCGATTCTTGCGACGCTCATCGCTTCGCAAGCCATGATCACCGCCACGTTTTCCTTGGTACAACAGCTCCTAAATATGAAATGCCTACCTCCGTATGAGCCTTTTCTTACGTGGGATTTGACTCAGCTCACGCCTGCTTTTCAGGCTACATATGGTACATACGTCGGACAAAATCCAGGGTCAAGTATATATTCCCATCGCAAACTGGATTCGTGAGTCTCTCTCCGTTTCAAATTTAACAATCCTGAAGTTAGTATCCAGTTATGATAGCAACTATTGTTATAGTCGCTGCTTTCAAGAGCTCCACTCAGCTCACCAATGCCTACGGTTTTGCAGTAGCGACAGTCATGTTTACCACAAGCGTGCTAATCTGCCTTCAAATACGCTATGTCAAGCACCTTCCCTGGATCATCGGGATTTTATTTTTCACTTTCTTTGGATTCCTGGATGGTAACTGGGTAACAATCACATTTTGCACTGATGCTGAAAACGTCCTAGGTCTTTTCTGGGGCGCATCATTAAAGAAGGTTCCCGCAGGCGCCTGGGTACCACTCACGTTGGGTCTGATTCTGTGAGGATTCGCCTGTCAATCTAAGGGCCTGAGTGCTAATTATTTTCAGTCTCACCCTCATGACCTTCTGGACCTGGGCCAAGGTACCCTATTTTCCTCTTATATTTGTGACAATGCCGATGTTCCATCTCCAGGGACTAGAGGACCAGTTCGACCGCAAGAGCCGGCGGCGGTTAGATGCATTTATCGTGCCCGAAGGCTCGGGTTCAATGTTCAAACAGTCTGAAAAAACTGACGAAAACGAGGTTGTCGAACACTCATCTCTCGACGAAAACACTACTTTCTACTACGTTTCGCATCCTCCTGGCTCTGCGAGTGAAGTGGAAGAGTATCGAGCTTTAACTCGCCTCCCAATACTCGTAATCTTCCATGGTATTGCCCACGAGCGCGGAGTGCCACCATCATTCACTGGTTCGTCAACTTGTCTTGTCTAGTCTCCCCGACCACCACGTAACCTAAAATATATATATTCTCCTCCTGACAACGCCAGGTTTTATCCGGCAGTGGCCCGCCCTTCCCCGTTTTGGCATCTTTCCTCACAGTGTCCGTCCTACCCGTCGCGCACGTTGAAGACATGGACCGCTATGTGGTGACTCGTGTCGACACACTCTCCGGTTTCTATGGCGTCGCACAATATCGGGGTTTCCGTGATGAACCTTCCTTCCAAATCGACGAGGTTGTTACGAAAATCAATGAGCTTGAGGTCCGCCTGCGACCCGACGCAGCTGGGCCGATCATAAGTCTACTCAGGGAGCAATCGATCAGGCTCACGCATGTGTATGTATCAGGCCAATCTTGATCTCAGTTACATGCACTGAGCCAGCTCAATGCAGAGTGCCTCATTATGCGGTACGAAGCGGAGGCCTGACCATGGGTCGAATCACGCCCATTATGAACTACATTCGTCGTGTTCTCATAGAGGAGGTGTATGGACGTCTCAGTAAGGCTTTCCGTCCGCAAACCACGGTTCACTGGATATTAACATATGTGTCAAAGGTATTATGTTCCCTGATTCGGAGGGTTGGGTGGCTCGCGCCGATGAGTAGGCCAACCACTTTTAACAACCGATGCGTGCCACTGACCTGATTGTAGGATCGTACACATTGGTGTGACTGCGAATATATGACAGAGGGGCGTATCATGGGTTGTATCCATTTTTTCTAGATCGCGCGTTAAGGATAACGGATAGCTACAGTAGTTACGATTCGAAACGAGATATCTAATGTACTAGTGACACGTTCAGTGAAGGCGTCAAGCTAAATTTGACCAAAGTTGGTTGGCATTGACTGAATATATTGTATGCGAAGGGGTGACCACGAAACCATCAATCACAACTGTTTTCTCTACACTGCCTGGAGGGTGTGAGCTCTTTAGTACACACCGCTCGATTGAGTGACACCAAGGTTGTTATCGGACATTTCTGTGACTGCAACGCAACTGAAATGTCCGTATCTAATACCTCCGCCCTCGGTATGTTTGTGATTCTTGATCACTTCGAAAAGTAAAAAGCAACTCCCTGGCGGGGAGTCGAACCCCGCTCTCGCGCGGCCAGAGGTATGACAGGCGCGTGTACTAATCCGATATACTACCAGGGATGATGTACATTGATGGGAATTTTAGTATATAAAGAGCATTCAGTTCACCCTAGTAGTCGGAGTGTGAAAAGCATATCACGCTACAACAAGGAGATTATCAGAAACGAGGCTGATATGATATGATGGTACCAGATCATTCAATTAGAATCTCAGCGGATCGCGGAGGTACCTTCTGTGACGTCTACGCGTGCGTTAGATCCTGCATGTTCTGCTTTTCAAACAACTTGTAACCTACCTCATCCCCAGAAATTATCCTGATCCATATAACCCGCGTCATAGGAAAGAACTCGTCGTTAAGCTCTGCGCGTCCCTCCTTATTGCCGTATAACGCACATCGCAATCTCATTCTCGTTCAGTATCACAGGATCCTGCCAATTACAAAGATGCCCCGACAGAAGGCATCCGGCGTGTGCTGGAGGCTGTCACTGGAAATGTGATCCCCAGAGGTGAAAAGCTTGATATCACCAAGATCGGTGGGCCGTAGTCCCAATACTTCATTCGCGTCCCCAGACTAATCGTTCGCTCTATTAGATTATATCCGCCTATCCACAACTGTCGCCACCAATGCACTCCTTGAACGCAAAGGCAGCAAGCACGCTCTTCTCATCACCAAAGGCTTTAAGGACCTCTTGCTGATTGGAAATCAGTCTCGCCCAAGGATATTTGATCTCAACATCCGCCGTCCGCCCCCATTATACTCGACTGTCGTAGAAATTGACGAACGTGTCACCCTTGTGGGCTACACGAGCGACCCCCAGGCAGAGGAACATAATGTCATTTTTGACAAGGATGGACGAGTCAAGAGAGGGTATAGAGGAAAAGGGCGAGACGGAAAGGGAGATGCTGAAGGACCAGGAAGAATTGTTCAAGGGATCTCAGGAGAAGCCGTGAGAATTCTCAAAGTGCCAGGTGAATTTTGCCCCAGCCGAGCACAGCTTCGCCACCTGAACCTTTCATAGATGAGTCGGTTATCAGAGCAGACCTGCAGAAACTCTACAGTGATGGCTTCCGCTCAGTGGCAGTCGTGCTGGCGCACTCCTATACTTTCCCGGAACACGAACTTCTCGTAGGAAAAGTGGCGTCTTCTCTAGGTTTCGAACACGTTTCTCTCTCATCTCAACTCTTACCCATGATAAAAATGGTCCCACGGGGTGCATCAGCCACCGCCGACGCATACCTAACACCAATTCTGCGTGCATACTTAGATGGGTTCTTTTCTGGCTTTGCTCAGCGCCCGCGCGTCGAGTTTATGAGCAGCGATGGCGGGCTTGTGGATGTCAATCGCTTTACAGGACTAAAAACGATTCTGAGTGGACCAGCGGGCGGGGTAGTAGGATATGCGCGTACAAGCTGGGATGAAAAGCGAAAGATGCCAATTATAGGGTCGGTGTCTATGACCGGCCTTCTTTCCTGCATTGGTTGACAAGGGTGATGGCGATAGACTTGACGTGGGAGGTACATCGACAGATGTATCACGTTTCTCTGGCCGCTACGAAATCGTGTATGAGACGACCACTGCAGGCGTCACGATTCAATCACCACAACTCGATATCAACACTGTCGCGGCTGGTGGTGGCTCTTGCCTCACATTCCGCAATGGTCTGTTCCTTGCTGGGCCGGAGAGTGCAGGAGCAGAACCAGGTCCGACCTGCTACAGGTAAGAGGAACTCCGGTCCTCAGCTGATTGGAGACATGATTCAATGTGCGATATAGGAAAGGTGGCCCGTTGGCAGTGACAGACGCTAACTTATTACTCGGGCGGCTCATCCCGGACTATTTCCCAAAGATATTTGGCAAGTCAGAGAAAGAACCTTTGGACGTGGACGCAACCCGCAGGGAGTTCGAAAACCTTGCGCAAAATATCAACGAAAATTCTGCGAACGACTTCAGTCTGGACGAAATTATCTATGGGTGCGTCAGGCCCGACACCCCAGAGTCTATCTCTGAATGTAATGTGCACAGGTTCATCAAGGTCGCCAACGAGACCATGTGTCGCCCTATACGCGCGCTGACGGAGGCAAAGGGATACGCAACTTCTTCACATATGTAAGGCCATAACACCCTAACCGAGAAAACGGGAATTTCATACCGGACACGCAGACTGGCTAGCTTTGGCGGCGCAGGTGGACAGCATGCCTGCGAAATCGCTTCATTGCTGGGCATCAAAACTATTCTGATTCACCGGTACAGCTCAATACTGTCCGCTTACGGACTTGCCTTGGCCGATCGGTATGTCACATCTTTCCCTCGACTCACTACCGACTGACACCATGCAAGTGTGTACGAAATTCAGGAACCAGCATCAACATTTTACACGACAGAGAACGTGCCAACACTTACCTCGCGTCTGGACGCTCTCACCGATGCAACGCGGAAAGAGTTCGAGGAGCAGGGCTTCGCTCCTGAGCACATTCAAGTCGAGCGTTTGCTCAATATGCGTTTTAATGGCACGGACACGGCACTAATGGTCCTTCCGGAGGCTGGTGAAAGCGCCGGGGACTACCTCGAAGCCTTCCGTCGCACATATAAAGCCGAGTTCGGGTTTCTTTTGGACGAGGCACGTGTCGTGGTGGATGATATCAAGGTTCGCGGTATCGGCACGACTAGTGACAAGTCGGACCGATCGGTTTTCGATGAGCTTGACCAGTTGAGTATCCGGGTGGTCGAGGTCGAAAGTGCCACAACACGTCATTCGGTGTACTTTGACAAGATTGGCCGAGTAGATGACACGCCGGTCTTTGAACTTGGCAAACTGGTTGTTGGAGATGCCGTGGATGGTCCTGCCGTCGTGATCGATGATACACAGACTATTGTGGTGATCCCTGGCGCGAGGGCTGTGTTGGCGAGTCGACACCTAGTTATCACGCTGCGAGAGGTGTAGTTAATAGTCAAAGTGCGAATGTAGTTGTTCAGGTCTTTCAGGAACTTGAACTTTTTCAAGTTTGTGCCGGTGTTCGCTTAATTGAGAATTTGGTTTCGGAATCGCCCAACTCACCATAGATTGCCAGCGGCTCAGTCCCTCGGTCCTCGGAATAATGGAACGCAGAAATAACAATGAAACAGACAAGTATGGGGAAGTTGGAGACCACGTGATGCGCCAAAGTTTCGTCGCATTGCCAACATGCATATGCGTCGTTTTTATTTGCCGAGGTGCTTAACGACCGAAATGCCCGGAACGGGCGCTAACATCTCGTCTGATGCATCAAACAGACACATCAAGGAACAAGGAATGGAATGATCATGAGAAATCTGTGTATCCAGTTTGTGTGGAAGGTCCCCCTGCCTTTTCTCTAAGGTACACTCCTCACACGGGCGGCCGCTAGTTGGATATTCATGTCCAGCAGAAAGGAGGGCATTCCCCTTCGGGCTGCGCGGAAGGCAACAGAGCAGACTTCAATTTGAAACATATGCGCGCCAATCGTCCCTGCCCGTTTTCATCGCCTATCAATTCCCTCAATTCCTTCCTTATTCTTTTTCCTGTGCATCCTGTGCATCCTGTGAAGGACAACGCGTTATCGTATCATGTGCGCTAATGTCTCCGTTATTATACTAAAATATAGCAAGCACCTCGATCTTTGCTTGTAGGCTCTCACGTGTATATAACCCTACCCTCGTTGATTCACAATCTCAGCGTTCTCAGCCCGCACATTTCTCTTCTCCTCTCTGCCCCTCACTAGTGTGTCCTTCCGTCAGCCCTCTTTCTGCCTGCCTCGACAACTCTCGCCCCGACATCGTGGAACTGTGACCGCTGTCCAAGTCGTCGCCCTTCTGTCTTCGGCCAATTCGTCTCAGCCTATCGATACCTATCTGACTCGGAGTCATGAGTGCGTCTTTATCTCCACCTTCAATTTTCCTGAGCGCTCAACTCATTCCAACGGCCTGAAGGCTCATCTAACAGCACTCACCATACCCCAAAGTTGCTCCCGTACAATTATGTCCCCACGGAATGGATTTGCATCGCCTTCCTTGCGGTTTTTGGTCTTTCCACATGTAGGGCCCCTCCCCATGTTATCGACGGATTTCGAGTCGCTGACAATGGTCGTGATTCGGATAAGTCATCCATATTGTACAAGCAATCCGTTCGCGTCTCGGGTGGCTCTTTCCCACGGTAGTTTTCTGCGGCATTCTGGAGCTCGCTGGTTGGAGCGCTCGACTATGGTCGAGTCAGAACCCTTTCATAAAGAGGCCATTTGTTATACAGTGAGTAAAATGCAATGGTCCCCGTTCGTCCCTTTGTTGATGGGCGGTTATAGAGCAGTGGCCCTCGTCGTCGCACCCACCCCACTCGTTGCTGCGAATTTTATTCTGTTAAGCCGGATCATTCGGCGGCTCGGTCCACAATACAGCCGGTTGACAACAACGCAATGTAAGTTGCATAAATTGATCCAATCAACTGCGCGATGATAATGAACGTCAAATGCAGATAGTGCGATCTTCCTATCTTGCGTACGTACATTTTATTTCACTTGGTTGGATCTTTGATTTTCATTGGTTACCCAGGATATCATTGCCATCTTCGTCCAAGGAATGGGCGGTGGTATAGCAGCGAGCTCAAAGTCAAAAAAGCGAACTGAATTTCGTGCGTGTTGCACTGCTATGCCTACAAATTCTCCGATACTCAACGAACTACCCCTTGGCGTCATGACAGGGTACTGACATTGCTCTCGGTGGCACGACCTTCCAGTTAGGTATGTGCGGGATCTACCTTCCTCATCACTGAGCTGTTAATATCATATACGACCAGTTGCTATCTTCGTGTATTGTGCATTGGCGGCAGAGTTTCTTGTCCGCTACACGCGGGACCAGCCAGTGAGGCAATCGTTCTCTTCCCTTGAAAAGGATATTCGGGGCACGATGGGCAAGCGTCTGCGTCGCATGTTGCAAGCTATGGCCATCATGACAATATTAATCATAATACGGTACTTTATTTTTCCCTATGGCTTTTGCATGCAACCACATCCCTAATGGGCTCTTGTAGGACGATCTACCGATTAATAGAATTCAAGGATGGATTTCATGGCAAGGTCATCTCAACGCAGTGGCTCTTCAGTACGTGGTCTTTTTATTTATAGTCTCTGAATCTTATAGTCATCATCATCGGGGATTATGCAGATGTATTTGATGGCGTGATGATTGTTCTGGCAATGTTCACACTAAACATCTTCCACCCTGGCATCTACATGCGAGATGATTACACCGCCGTACCCCTTGCCAACGAGCCATGAGAGTATTGTTATAGAAGACAAACTCCAAAAAGGCAGTGTGGCTGTATTTTTACAGTGCAATAGAGTTGTAGGCTATGCACTACACGAACGATATGTATTCAAGTTTGTATGGTCATATTTTACAGAAATCACAGATTCACACTATACGGTTACTATACAACAAACAATATCAGATCTTTATGAACACTCGGGACGGGATACCAGGGATCAGTTACTAGCTAGTGGCAACCTGCCACACATGTGTCCTATCTGGGCTGTTGACTGTACGTCTGAAACATCAACAGCAAAAACTACAGTACAGTGAAGCAGTTGGAGCGGACATTCCGCGAAGCAATTTATCGGCTTCAGGAACAGGAGAAAACTGAACAAACAAGCACAAATCGGTTTACCATTCCTGTAGACGACATATCAATGTGACTTCGCATATGCGTTGCCTGTGCATGCTACTGTACTGTACTTTACATGTTTGCATCCGCCAACCTGGGAATGACATAAATCGCCGTTGCCAACGTACGCACTTGATTTGTGAACATATCTTTTTTCCTTCCCAAATACTTTTCCGCTCGTCGAATACATACATATCTCTAAAAAAAAACTGGCTGGCATTCCATGCAACAACACACCAACAGCATCTTTTCCCTCGCTCATCCACCTTTCCACACTACTTTGGCTTACTAAACTGGTTACATCCGCTGCGTGGTGGCTATGTTGACCAATAATGTACACCGACCAATAGTAGGTAGGCGAATCGCAAATAGCGGCATGGTTACACAACACATTTGCCAATGGTATGCGGTGCTTATTCCCACGGTTTTCATCACATGCCGATTGGTGTTCACACAGGTCTAATCAACGCCACTATCGCCACTGTGGAGATTTGGGGACCTGGAGCACAAAGCTCGATCACATCTACACATTGCCGTTTTGGTGTCTTGCAAAGAGTTACAAAGATCCAACTCTGTGACGGTCTGAACCAAAGAGAGGGCCCATATACCAATTGTGCCGATCTGCCTATGAGACCTCCTTTGAATCACACTCACAATAATCACATGAGTCGCACTGAGTTGCCCTTACGGTTAGCCCGGGCACCGGCCGGGCAGTGACCTAGTGACAGTCCACAAATCACAACGGCTCATGCTGCCCAGAATCAGATTGGGACTTGGTCGGAATGAGTTTTCCTGTGGCTTGAGTTTTGTTGCCCTTTTTCGTGTTACATCTCTAAACAGACTCCTTTCCATTGAGAAGGTTGGATTGGGAACGGGTGAAGATATTGTAGGGTGGCGTTAATCGAATCGGATAAAAAGCGAGAAGTCTGACGAACGATATGCCGTCAATAAATATGGGTGGGCCCATCTTCATTGACGGCATATCGTTCTGGGGTAAATTTTTGCATTTACGATTAGAAGACTTAGCGGGCTGTCCTGTATGGCAGCGGAAGCGGACTCGGAGACAGGGGCACAAAACGAGTCCCCTTTTGGACAAGCGAGAGCTGCCCCTAATACTCACCGAGATCACCGAGCGACAGCCGTTGGTATATACTCCCCCTACGAACCCTTCCGAATCCCCCTCTTCCAGCTGCTAGGTTCTAGGGATACAGTATGTCAGAAAAACGTATCGGGACCTTCAGCCAATTCTTTCCTCCTAAGCCAACCTGGACTGCGGCGGACGTCCCTGATCAGACTGGGAAGACAGTCATCATCACAGGCGGTAACGGTGGCATTGGGAAGGAAACAGCACGGGTGCGCCTCACCTTACACATCTACATCCCTTTTTTTAAAAACCCTTTCTGATTTAAGAGTGGTTTATAGGTGTTGCTTTCGAAGGGTGCCAAAGTCTACATCGCAACACGCTCAGGAGAGAAGTCGCAGGCGGCGATCGAAGAGCTCAAAAGAGAGACGGGAAAAGAAACAATCTTTTTCCTCAAAGTCGACTTGTCGGACCTCGTCTCTATAAAAGCGGCCGCGGAAGAGTTTGTCAAGAAGGAGCCCGAGCTTCATACGCTTTATAACAATGGGTAAGGCATCTCGTGGCCACTGGACGCCTTTCGGAGCGAGAGAATAGCGTTTTTTTTTTTTTGAAACTGAAATGGGGGCACAGCGGCGTTTACGCAATAATTGATAAGCTCACAAGCCAAGGTTTCGACATGCAGTTTGGGACTAATGTCTTAGGTATGTCCGAGACGTCTAAGACGTCAATACCGCTTTCTCAAGTTCAGACAACACATGCAGGACACTTTTATCTCACTAAATTGCTCCTTCCGCTCCTCACGGCGACTGCAAAGAAGTCTCCTCCAGGGTCGGTGCGCGTCGTCAATGTCAGCTCTTACGGCCACCAAGTGGCGCCATCGGAGGGCATACGATGGTCGACTCTTAGTCCCGGAGATAACTATCTTGCAGTAGGGAAGAAAACTGGCGAGACGACGCTATACAACCAAAGCAAGCTAGTAATGAGACAGCTCTCTTCCGATATTAATCCGTTCTTTTGATATACTCCTCTATATAGGGCAATGTACTCTTCTCGAACGAACTCGCTCGACAATACGGCGGCGAAGGCATTGTTTCCATCTCCTTACACCCAGGAGTCATCAAGACGGATCTCGCGCGTAATTCGGATTCTTTCGTAATGCAGCTGTTCGGACGAATTTGTCCTACGATGTCTCATACGGGCAATCAGTTCCTTATACGCAGGCACCGCCCCTGCTGCGGCTAAGTTGAATGGCAAGGTAAGTATTCCTGCTTCCATTTTCGTGCACCCGGCCGGTAATAAGGCCCCTTTTCAGTATCTCACTACTTGGGCACGTGTCACGCTTCCCCACCAGAAGGCTCTCGATACTGAGCTCGGGAAGAAATTGTGGGAATGGTGTGAAGAGCAAGTCAAGGACATCTAAGGGTGCTCTTGTTGGAGATACAGCCACTCTCGCCGGAGGCACGGACTGGCCGGATGGCCGAATTCGGATATGTGAATTGACTGTCTCTCGTTGGGATGTTTTTTTTCAGGGAATGTAAGCTACAAGTACGGTAACCCCAAACTACTGTACAGTGCAGATAGGTCGTCGTTTATGGTACCACTAGCCTCAGTTCCTTTCGAATTTCCCCGGAAGCTGATGTTAGTAATGATCCCTTTCCTCTCTACAACGGACTGTGACTGACCATGTACATTAAAGGATGCTCGCCTCTAGGTTAGTTACGGGCTAGTTCCTTTCCCCGGATACACGCTTTTAGCTTCCAACAGCTCCTTCTCCCCGAATCAATGTCTGATCTCCTTTGGGCACCCCAGCAAATAATGCAATCTCGGCGCTGACTTGGCCGGTAATGGATAAACAGTGTAAACTCTCGTTTGTATCCTCTTAACTTTACACAACCCAAGTATTACTTCCCCGTCTCGTGAGATAATCCACACCTAAGGAGTAAAAGGCTCTACGAAAAAGCTTACGATGACCTCTGCAATGCAAGGCCTGTATTGTGAACTTGTATTGTCAAGTTGGGATCCATAAAATGTCGTCCCTTCGGGAGGATCGAACCCTGTGCTTGCACGTGATAGTTTACTCGATACATAAAAAACCAGTGGACTACAGTGCACGTACTTATAACAGTGTCTATGCTACAGTTAACCCTTCACAATCATAATGCTGAACTGTAACGCCACGCAGCGTTGTCCAGTCAGCTAGGAGTGTTGATGCCGTCACTGTACAACCTGACTTCAACCATGTGTGGCCGAGGATTAAGGAAGGGAACTCACGTTTCGACTCCAGACCTACACTTCTTGTTCGTAAGTGTCTTCCCAACCACCGTAATCATCGCCCTTGTCGCTTCCATCCCCATCATCAACATCGTCGGGATATGCTTGTAGCTCGCCAGTATCGATCAACCCAGCATGTCTACCGATGTGCCCTCCGCCCTCCTCGACGATTTCTTTGTCATCGATGGTGTACAACATAGAGCCCTCTTCTTCCTCCTTCTCGTCCGTGAAGAGATCCTTGAGGGCATCATAATTGATGCGCTTGCTGTAGCGTGCATTCTGTTTGAGAAGTGTACGCACAGACTCGGCGGCGGTGCTCCCGTGTGGAGTCGAAGCATCGCGAGGTTTTGCCGCGGGTTTCCGACGCTGCTTCGTCATCACCATCGTCAACATCAGCTGAGAGCCCGGAACACATATAAAACAGATGCGGACCTTCTTGTACTTGGTTGACGTCGCGCCAGGCTCGTGTTGCTCTCCTTTTGCTATTTGGCCATCGAACCATCAAATGAAGTCGCATCTTTGATGGAAATACCAAGAACCCTCACCTGCAATTGCTTCAAGATAGTCCCGGTTCATTTCAACCCAGACACGCTCCCTGATCCGAACCTCTTCGTCGGTCATCAGAAATTGATCGAGTTCTTCCTCGTCCAACCCTTCCAACTCGTCCACAGGCTGAATGGCTGCTATGCGCCGCTCACTAGCTTCGTTCAACACTGCGCTGAGCTGTGCACCCTGCTCGTTGAGCAGGAACTCTGCGACTTCTTCCGTGAGTAAGTTGTTGACCTCAACCTCGAGTGGTGACACGACATCGGCTACATTGTCGGAGTTGACAGCCTGTGATGACGGTAGGACGATAGAGTCTTCAGGAGGTTGCCCCACCAGAAGTGTAGGACCTGTTTGGCTATTGGGGATATCTTCTCCGGGCTCTGGTAAGAAAAGGGGTTCGGGTTGGGTTGTGCCCACTAGGATGCCCGTATTGAAAAGTGCAGGGTCGAGATACGAGCGTTGCGCATCTTCGGGAAGGACTTCACCGCCACCTTCCTCGTCACTTTCGTTGACGCGCCGTCGCTTGCGTTTACGTTTATCCGCCTTGCTCGGTCTCTTCCGTGCCCTGCCTGTCTCCTCAGAAGCCTCCTGGTCTGTTTCCGCCCCTTTTGTCGCACGCTCCTTCTCTTTACCCTTGATAAAGGCAGGTGGATCCATTTCCTCCTCTAGCCATACAGTACGGAAGTCCGTCAAAGTCAACGCGCCGCTTGGTGTTTCCTTGAACTCCTTCAGGCGCTTACGTAGCGTCGTGTCGGCGATCTTGACAACTTGTACAATCTCCTCCACAGAGCGGCGAAAGTTGTTCATTCGGGCGGCGAGGAGAAGACACGCGCCACATATGCCTGCGGGTCGTCGTCCCTTGGTCATCCAGTCACGATCGAAACGCTGCACGAGTCGAATGGCGTCCGTCGCAACCTTGTGCGTTTCATCACCAAACTCTAGCAGGGCAGCGAAGCGAGAGATATAGTGGGAGGGATCTACTAGGGGCAACCGTAGATTGAGCGTCTGAACGAGTTGGAGATATGTGTGCCCAAGCTCAAATACGTTGACCTGGGAATATGACTGAGTTAAGCCGAGAAGTAGCGTGAAATGTGGTTTCACCTGGAGGAGGTCAGAGAAATCGATGAGCATATAGTTACGCGTCTCCTTTTGCCGGCATGCAACATAGAGACAGACAGCGACAACGTTGAGGCTTTTCCGCCCTTTCGTAAACTTGTGCTCCACTGCGAGAGTGTACAGTCGTGTTGCCGCAAGAGAGACAACGTCAGACAGTCGCAAAACAGAAGCGATGCTCTGGATTTTGCGGTTCGCTAACAAGACGTGAGTCGGAAGTGGGCCCAGGCGTGCGGCGGGGGTGATAGGAAGAGAAAGGTGTAAAACGCTCTGAAAACAACGTTTCGCATTACAGAAGCAGGGGGCTTACCATTAGCAATAGTCTGCTCCCTCGACTCTGTGTTGCCTCCGTTTCCAAAGGGACCCCTCATGCGCGCATGTGCTACGAGTTGGCTTCAGCACGCATGAAATAACTTGCTTCTGACGAGCTTACTTGCGCCTTGCCCAACATATGATCCCTGCACCATAGCAGCGCCTGCTGCAGTCTCGCCAAAAGAGACCTCATTTACGATGGTATTTTCTTCAACAACAGTGCCACACTGCACGCAAAAGCCGTTCCCAGCTGCGGCATCATATTCAATGACAGTGCCCCCACAATCATTGCATACAACCTAGGGACAAGTAAGCACGATCTATGGGCGGTTGACGATAAAGTTACCCTACCATTACTCGCGAAGAATCTTCATCGCAAGCGCCGGCTGCAACCGACTGATATATGTATGACTTAAGCGGCAATTGCCGTGCGTGGCGTGGCATTTTCCGTAACTAGATGAGTATTATTTTGTCTCTTACTGTAAAAACTACATGATAGCATGTATTGCGTGTACTCGACTTGGTCGTAATCCCCTCAGAATTTGACCGGGTTATTCAGACCAAATGAACTATCTGGCTGAGTGAACGCATACTCTTTCCTATAGTTATATGTCGTCGCCATCGTCGGAAGTACTGGTATGGTAGCAGCCGTCTGAGCGGGTGGCGGATAAACCAGCGCCTCCTCTTCCCGAAGCTGTATGACATAACTGGCGACGATGAGACAAATACCTGTTCATTTATAAGTAAACAGATCTGGTCGCACGCCATGGTGAAGTTTGGAGAGAGATAGAAATGAAGACGCACAGAGCTCAAATACACAGATGACGACATAAATTGTGATTATAACGCGACGATAGATCTCGAACTCCTTCGCACAGGTATATTGACTGATCAAGTCACCCACATAGCTTACGATGCAGTTGTTCAAATCATCATCGCTGATCTTGTGGAAGAGTGTGTAGATGAAATACGCGCCAGCCGTAATGTTGAGCGCCAAGTGCGACCAAACGGCCGTGCTATACATAGAAACGAAAGAGCGACGTCTGGTGACAGTTCCAATCAACCTGGGGTACAAAGTGAGCGCTCGTATTTCACAGAGTTAGGTGGCACAAAACGAACTGACCCAAGGAGAGAAATGGCGGCCAGGATGGTATATGAAAGGGAAGCCATCACGACGGAAACCTCCTGGTTCCTAGTCAGATATGTTTCCTCTACAAAGATGATAAGGACATGATAAAGAAGAATAAGATGCCACTCACCTTTGTGCACAGCACTGTCCCAGCCAAGACCGGCCATAACCGAACCGCCAGTACAACCCAGTATGCTCATACTAAGCACAAGGAATCGCACAGGAATACAGCGGCAAAATGTACGAGGCGGTAAGTTACCCATATTAATGGGAGGGGGTGTTGGGAATTCGGATGCCAGGACGGAAAGCGATTCTGAGTTTGGCATTGTAGCGAGGTGTGAGTAGAACTGCTAGTAAATTGGATAGTTGGATAAGGGCAGACACGTCGAGTGTACAATACAACGATTGGGGTGGAGGGAAGTTCAGCAAACGAAAGGAGGCTCAGCCTGGGGTGGCCGAGAGTCGTACTTGTCATTATATACGTTGGCCCATCGCCATCAATCGGGTAATCTACCAACACACTGATGGATAATTTCTCTTCATGATTGGACAGCCTTCTAGTCATGATGTTTAGAGCCGAACAGTCCATTCGCTCCTCTTCTACGCGGAGGTCATTTCTCGTGTTGAAGATGCTGCCAATAAGACCTCTAGAGACAAGGGTACGCATATACAGGAGAAGGGGGATGGTTTTTTCTGCTCGGAAGTGATCAGCGAAGTCGCAATGGCAGAAAACAACATTATGAATTTTGCATACATAAATAGATCGGATAACTTATCCTGACAACGGAACAACGACATAGCTTTATAATTCCGAGGTTCAGCGTTGCGACCGGTGTTGCGTCGGACGAATGAGAAAAAACCACGCATCCGCGGCGCCACTGTCATATGATAGAAGTTTCAGTTTGCATTACCAGAGACTTCGGAAGAGCTGATGGCATAGCACAATGGAACTGAGCCAAGATTTCAAAGCCAAGACCCGACAGTGATGGCACTTCACAGAAATGGCTGGGTGTAACAGATTGCCTTGACCGAGGTCCGAGGCAACGAAACGCAAAGAGCCGCTTATGTAAGGGTGAATGCATGAGCCGCTGCCGATGGAGGGTCATTGCATGACCCGTTTACCTTCTTTTTCCTCCTTTTCGGACTGTGGTCATCAATACACCTCATACACCGTTTCTATGTTCCCTCCAACAAATCTCGCAACCTCTTACCAACGTCATTAACCACCCGGAGGCGAAAAGCCATAACAGTCACCCTCGCGGGTCCCTATCTACGCGTCGAGAGTACAGCATTCAATTCCAGCCATGACATCTTGGCTCAGTGGTTCTCTCGAAACCGCACTTACCGTGCTGCCACAACCTTACGAGTGATATTTGACTCTGGCATCGTTGTCGCCCTATTGGGCATGGTCTTCGCTTTAGCCGTGCTATTGTGGACATTCATGCAACTGGCACGAAGATCGGCAGCCGATTTGGTCCCAGTGTCTGCGGGTGTACCTCCACGCATAAAACGGGCATATGACAGTTACGCACCACCTACGGTCATCCAGCGTCCGACAACGGACATACCTGTACAATTACTGGTACGTAGATCCTATTCTTCCTTCATGCCAATGGCAAATGTTCCCACTTATGCACCAACTCAGATCCCCGGGATCACGCTTCCACTTTCTCATTTGCCTCTCCTCATAAGCGCGCTGTTCTTCTCACAAGCTATACACGAAGCAGGGCATGCACTCTCTGGCGCATTGTTCGTCCTGAGTTCCTGAGTACCCTGCCTCTCCTTTCCTAACACTGATGTCTCTGACAGGGACGGAGTACCACTACAGTCTCTCGGTGCATCCTTAACGCTCCTGCTACCTGCAGCTTTCGTCGCGTTCCCCACACATACACTTACTGCCATGACACCACGCGTCCGTGCCCGTATTGCAGCTGCCGGTCCACTTTTCAGTGTGCTACTGTACCTTGTCCTCCTACTCCCGCTCGGGCGCCCGTTTTTCCTTCTTGGGTATTCAGATGTTTCCTCAGACGGGTTGTTAGTATCATCCGTTATTCCCGGTTCGCCGTTGGCATCCCATATCCCTCCTGGCACGCTGCTCACCACACTCGACGACTTCCCGCTTTCCGATGCTCGGGCGAACACATGGAGCGACTATCTGACAGGACCGCACTCGCTCATTTCAAAAGAACCGGCATTGTGCCTGAATACTGAGTGGTTCCATAGTGGGAAACTTCGCTGAGGCCCCATCTGTTTCCCGCTGATGACTCATTGCACACAGAACACCCGCATGGTTGTTGTGCAACCCCACCGCCCGGACCCGGCTCCGAAGCATGCCTGATACCGCTTCGAAGTGATGAAACACCGCGATGTGTTGAAGCATCAGGATTACTTGTACCAACTGAAATCGAAGTTACACGTTGTGAGTGGTCGTGTGCAGATGGGCAGACATGTGCGCGCCTGCGCGGAGGCGAGCAGTTTTTGCGCATTGGTGTACAGTCTGTTGATCATGAGAGCTCCACGCGCGTCGTTCTGTGGCGGGGGCAGCCTGAAGAAATCTACGATGATGGTATGATCCATAAATATTTGCACGGCTTGATTGCTTTATACTAATTGTAGATATAGTGGACGTTACTCGGTGGCGACCTCGGTGGCCTATTCTTCCCCTCTGGCTCCCAACCCTTTTCACAAAGATCATAATGTGCGTGCGTCGCTAATGTCACCTGCAACCGACACGCGACTAAGCTCGCGTGAGCAGATACACCCGGACACTGACACTCTCGGTATTTTTACTCAATGTTCTTCCGCTTCCCCGATTAGATGGAGGAATACTGATGGACGCTGTACTCCATCATCTCGACTTCACCAGCTCAACCGAGGTAGACATTGAAGTCGGGCTAAGGGAAAGGAATGTGCCATCACGAAGTCCACGAGGCAGGCACCTGAGCAGGGTTTTGCGAGGCCTAACGACGGGTCTGCTTGGCGGGTGTGTACTATTAGCAGTGTATGACAGCGTCTTGCGAAAATATGTGCAAACGATTGGATGATCTGCACAGATGTAATTGCAGAACCTGAGAAGGGATTTGGCTTGTGTATCTTATGCGCATCTGCATCATGATTTTATGGCTATGAACATACACGGACCCTCCCGGCCAAGTATAGTGATGATACCCCCATCAACAGCACAACAAGAAGGTTTACTTCTTCTTGGTCTGTTTCTTCACTTCCTCAATGGCAAGACCTTTGACACATTTCACATTAGTTAGATAGAGAGTGACGGTAGTAACGTGAAGGAGCCCGACTCACCTGGCGGAAGACTCTGTTTAAGTTTCTGAGCCTTGTCTGGATCATCAAGTGCAAGGGTGTAAAGGTATCGTGAACACCGAATCTTGAACTTTGTACGCTCTTTCGCGCCGGGTGTTGCAGGTGCAATCTTCTTGATGCGTGCCGCTGTGTATATGGTCATTAGGGTTGCTTGCGAATAAAAGAGAGGATATGCAAGGGTGTACGCACAACGGGCGTCACTCCGCCGCGCGATGTCGATGAATTGCTTGATGTCACGGATCTCCTTGGGCTATATAAAACTTGTTATGAGCACCACCAGGGACGTATATACCGTTCTTGAATGCACATACCATGGCGGCGATGCGAGTTTTTGTGCTCCTGACAAATTATTATTTCGGTGTCAACTAACGACGGGTTGTGGCTGACGGAGCTGTATAGCAGAACTCGGAAAATGCCGCTCCTATCTCACGGGTGCCTGCTCTGCAATTCGTTGACTATCTCAACCAACCAAGACATATATATAACCCATTGATTCTCACCATTTTATGCCTACCTACGCCCCATACTTTATCGCCCTGGCCCGAAGGCATCTTCAAATCTCTTAAATTCTCTGTTTCTCAGATACCAATTTCAGTTTATGGGCAAAGCCATACAGCCTACCCTTGCGTGGAGACGTTACTGCTTCTATGATCACGTCAATTTTTGCCGAAATTACTGCCTGTAATGTGTGCAAACCCGCTTTGTAAGAAACTCACCAGCAGCAGAACTAATATTGCTGCCGTTCGGTAACTGTATGGTATCATTGCATGATGGCGCGTTTTCTTTAAACCTGTCTGCAATTGATATTACGAAACTTCGCAGAAAATAGGTACATTATCGATGGCTTGCGAGTATTGATGGAATCAATATGGTCAACTTGTTGACGCCAGTGGATGAGCTGGTATTGTCACAGTGTCTGTGCCTAGTCTAGAGACTGACCACGGTGGTCATTCGCGATTGGGACTATGATTTCACCGCAAAACCCAACCCTCCCAGCAGAGGAATCATAACCATCGTCGCTACTCCTCTTCTATTCGGTTCGGAAGCGAATGATTGATTACTGATAAGATAGCCGTCGGTAATTGCAGAAGCTGAACCTTCACTTGATTGTTGCCGTTTGAAATCCCGCTGGTGATGAAATCAACCCGGACGTGGCACCGTGCGACAGGTTGTGCTTAGACCCACGTTTATTCGCTTTTCACTACATCCGATTTAGAAATACCTGGAACGTGATGATAGAAGGTATTCGATGCTATTGATCGAATTTTATTGCAATTGAGAAGAAAGTAAGTGGGATTTCCGAGGTCCCACGTTCAGGTCATTAACTTGAGTAGTATTGCCCTGACTTGGTCAGTTGACGACTCGCACTCGTGTATTAGCCGACCACACAATTCAGAGACGTATACAGGGATGATTCTAACTTCTTCAAGATCTCTGTGCTCTATAAGCGATCCCTACTGACCTGAATCATCGGTGACTGCTCAGCGCTCAGCGTCTGTCGACTCCGTACCTGATCCTTGTCATGGGAAACTCCTGTTCGGGACGTCAGCTGATACAATAACGCACTAGAGTCGAAAGCAAATGAGGATAGTAGACCTAGCCCAGCTCCACTGTCCTCATCTGTGCTTGACCCTAGTCCTTGAATTGGATAACAAGATGGGCCCTCTCAAATTCATATATAATGTCCTCTCCCTGAACCCACGGTTTTTTTTTGCTTTTATCAGGCTACTCCTAGCACTTGCCTGGCCAAATGTCCTCCATGTTTCGTCTTCTGGCGTTCGCTTGTCCATATACGTGGATTCTTGGACCAGAGGTTTCGACCTTTGCTGAAAATAGTTTTTGGACCAATAAGGACATGGACCCCGTACCTCCGCACAAGCAGACATGGACAGCGCTTAACTATGTAACCTTCTGGATCTCATGTTCCGCCAATGCTACTGTGTGGCAGCTTGGATCATCCATGCTTGCAATAGGGTTATCCTGGTACAGATCATAGGTCGCTGTATGCTTTTCTCCGTTGTTTCTAATCGATGGCCTGTAGGCAGGAGGCACTGCTAGCTATTTCCCTTGGGCATCTCGCCATCGCGTTTGTTATAGTGCTGAATGGCACCATCGGTGCACGGCTCCGCGTACCCATGCCTATTCTCGCTCGCTCGTCGTTTGGATTCTGGTTCAGCTATTTCAGCGTCATCAGTCTCATTGTTCTATCCATGTTCTGGTTCGGCGTCCAGACTGTCGTCGGATCTGAGTGCGTTTATCAGGTAGTGATATCTGTTGTCTCACTATTTGTTGACCACTCAGCTTCTGTTCACGCAGATGCTGAAGGCCATTTGGCCGTCCATCGCGCATTTCCCAAACCACCTTCCCGCTAATGCGAGCATGACTTCCTCTGGTATGGTCCAGTCGTCTTTTACAATCCCAAGAACGCTCATGTGTCCTCAGGACTGCTTTGCTACTTTATCTATTGGTCCATTCAATTCCCTTTCATGTTTGTCTCGCCCCAGAAGATACGATATCTCTTCTTGGCAAAAGCCATCATAGTACCACCAACTTGGTTAGCTCTACTCATATGGGCATTTGTGAAAGTACCGCCAAATATCTCTCTTCTCACGCCAAAGAATACCTTGAGTGGCAGCGAACTGCGGTGGGCCCGGCTGAGTGCTTTCAACAGCGCGTTTGGATTTTTTGCAACTGCTGGTCTCAACATGTCGAATTTTACCGTAAGTAACCGTATCGTATCCAATCGTTTCTATCAACGTGACAACCATCTCAGAGATATGCGAAAAACGAAAGGGCGTGCGTGCAACTACGGTCTGATACAAACGAAGCTCATATCATTTCTCAGTCAATATATTCAACTCCTAGTAATTCCTATTGTGTTCACTTTGGCCAGCTTCGTCGGTATTGTGGTAACAAGTGCAGGTGTCTCCCTTTATGGCCAAGTTCTCTGGGACCCACTTAAGCTCATTGACCACTGGGACAATCGCGCTTGTGCATTCTTCACATCTCTCACATTTATTCTCTCTACCCTCTCCGCGAACATCTCAGCTAATTCACTGGATGTTGGGAATGAAATGGCTGCGATGTATCCCCGTTATATTAACATTCGACGTGGGCAGGTTATCTGCGCCTTTCTCGGTGGCTGGGCGCTTTGTCCTTGGAAGATCCTCGCTAGGTGGGGGCCATCACCGGAACGATATACGTCTCCTCATCGCCACCGCCATTGACAGTGCACCGGGATACTTGTCCTTTGTGAACGGATCCACCGTCTTCTTAGCGCCTATAACAGGAATTATCATCACCGATGTATGCCCGCTCTAACTCCGGTTTATCAGTACGGCTCGAACCTGATTCCATTCAGTACTGGCTTGTGCACCGCACCCGGGTCGACGTCCCTTCGATGTATAGGCCTCGTGGCAGGTATAGGTACACCCATGGAATAGTAAGCCCCTGCGACGCGAATACGTTCTATAACTCTGAAAATGTTCCGCAGAACTGGCGCGCTGCCGCTGCTATGATAGTCTCCGTGCCACCGAATTTCCCAGGTCTCATAGATAGTATTAAAGCGAGTGCCAACGTGGGCGCCGGCCCACACCTATTTGATATTGCATACACGCTAGGGGTGCGTTCACTTCCTTGAGTTTTTGACGCGTGCTAAGACCTCAAGGGGCAGTTCGCTTTGGCATCACTTGTCTACTTCACACTCTCGAAGCTCTTCCCGTCTCATGAAACTGTTCTTGAACATGTTATCATAGAATTGGAAACGACGCATGGAGAAAAAGGCCCTGCCGGCGGTTTCGACGGGGCAGGCGGTCACGTTGAGGTACCGAATTATGTTTGAACAGTCGAAGATGATTGGATGGAATGAAACGATGTCGAGTCAGGTCTGGGGCAGCTTATATCCTCCTATGAAGCAGTGGGCTGTCGAGAGAATCTGAGATATCGGATACTGCACACGCTCGGCCAGAAGAAGTGTCCGCGCGCCCACGGATCATCCCGGCACGTTTTGACACTCTTCTTCGTGCCCGGTGTCTCTTGTGCTTCAGATGGTGCTTTCGTAAAGCATAAGCTTGACGGGAACGACATCCGAATTGAAACCTGTGGTGGGGTATTTCCGCGGTCCGAGGGGAGTCATCGAGAATCATATTTACCATACAGTATCAAGTAGCAATTTAAGCTGCAGCGTTACTTGATTCAAACTGAGCCCTCCCTCGAACTGGGTCTCCAGAGGAGTCGAGTGGTGTGGAGATAGCTTTTAAGCTGCCGATAGGGTTGTGATGAGCTCATTATCTAGAGCAAACGCAAAGGAGACAAATGTATCACAGAGTTAAGCGCTGGACCCGGACCCAATATTCGCCGAACGAGTAGTACGATTTGGAGATAGACCACAGGTAATGTTCTGCCAGTGTTGCCCCAATTATGAAGCTAAAATGCAATTCCGCCAGGAGAATTAGTCAAATATTTGTAAATTGTCCACCGGGTATTTATACATGTGAAAAGTAAGATAGAGAGCGTATTTCTTGTCGAGCGCCTCACATAACGGTACAGCAAGAGTTTTGCTATGAAGATGCGAGGTTGGCCAACGAGGATAAAAAAAAGAGGGATAAACGCACCTTCTTAGCCGTCTTGTAAAACATCTTGCTTTGCGCAGAAAGCGCAGTCGAACGTTCGACGAGATTGTCTAGCTTCTCGCCGCGTTGGAGCACAGATTCGATCGTTTTATGCTGCGATCACACATGAACACAAAAAAAAAGGTTAACGAGGGAGAGAATTGCGAACTAGGACGATCTTGGTTTCATCGAGTTCTTGTTGGACACGCATAATGTTATCCGCATGTCGCGGGTCTTGGTACTTCTGAAGGTAGGTATTGATCTCCGGAAACGAAATCGAGGATGGGCTGGAGAAGGACGACTGTGGAATCTTCGCTGTGAAGTCGTCGAGGAGCTTGGTGAGAAGGGAGAATGCCGGTCGGACAGGATACTCCTGGTCGGTGATAATGACCGCTACAGTAGGAAAGGAATCAATCAAGCTCCTTTGTACTGCGCAATGGGGAAGAAAGAAAGGCTGACCTGCAAGTTGCTCTGCGCCTCCCCTGTTGTACACGTGCGCTGTATAGTTGTTCTCTTGGACACTCTGACGTGCACCCTGAGCCGTGCGTTCGGCGACCGTCTTGGTGAAAAACGACAAGAATTCACCGACGGAACCCTTTTGATAGAAGGAAAAGGAGGAAAGGTCAGATGCCTGGCATAGGGTTGCACTGGGACCGGATGGAGGGGCAAGAATGACAGCGAGAGAGAAAATCTTCATGATAGTGGTCGTTACAATGAAATAAAGGGCGGCAGTGCCCGGCTGCGGTGAGAAATGCGCGGGCCGGAGCGGGCCGGTTGAAGAGACGGTTGGTCGAGGCGTTAAGCAAGGGAGAGTTGAACGGGAACGGGATGTCTGCAGCACTCAACCTCAACCAACAGGACGACTCTTCCTTTCAGTCCTTGGGCACTCCAGATCTCTCCCTCGGCTCTCTCATATCTGCCGTCCCAACTCCCTCCAAGTCACTCAGAGTATCTTCCGTCTCCTCTAACACCACAGCCCCTTCATCTGCCCCCATATCCACTCCATCACCCCCTCGTGCACCCATACGGCGTAGAGGTGATGAGGCCACTCCGGTTGCGCTTAGGAGACACATCGGTCGCGAGGATGATGATGACCTAGAATCAGATGCCCTCAATGCGTCACAGAAAGAAAACAACTGGGAGGGTGACCTCGGGACACCTCTAAATACAAGGGGAAAGCGTTCCAAGTCAAATGCTACGAACCCAAAGGGGAACAACCTCACTCTTCGAGATCAGGAGAAAGTCTGTGGTCTATCTTGTCTCTTATGACACGTGTTGATTTTGATAACCGCTTTCCCTGCAGCATATCGACAATCTCAAGAAGGAAAACTTCAACATAAAGCTCAAAGTTCATTTCTTAGAGGAGCGGCTCGCCCAGCTGGCTCCAGACCAGGTGGAATCTGCACTCAAACAAAACATCAACCTCAAAATTGAGGTTCAACAACGCGGTATGGAGCTCAAGAAGGTTCGGAAGCTCGTTCTCGAGCTCGAGAATGAGCTACAGCGTATACAACGTGGGGACGCAGCACGATCGTCACGTGAGCGTGAGCTAGAAGATTTGCTCGAGAAACGCGAACATGAAATCCGAGAGCTGCGCCGTCGTCTCACCAGCGAATCAAGTCAAGGTGATGCTCAGGCTGCTCTCCGTGAGGCAGAAGACCGGAATGCAGAACTTGAAGATGATCTTGAGAATGTTCGCCACCTATTGGAAGAGAACATGGACGAACTAGAGCGGCTCAAGGACATTGTGGAACAGCGCGAGGAGGACACCGGTGGCAGTAGCGGGCGCCGGCACATCAGCGCGCTTCAGGAGGAGATTAGGGACCTCAAAGCTTTACTGGATGAACACGTCGATGCTCTTGCTCAGCGTGAGGACGAGAAGGAAGATTTCGTGGATCAGATTGATGGGCTACATTTGCGAATTGAGGACTTGCAGCATCGCCGGGAAGCGGAAAGTATTGAACGTAGCCAAAGCCGTGCCATGATCCTGGAAGAGCGCGAATCTCGCGAAGCAATCGAGGACGACCTCAACGTGCTCCGCGACAAGCTGGCCGCTGCGAATATCGAACTTCAACAGAAGGATGACGAGCTTAATTTCAAGAGCCAGGAGATTACCGAGCTTGTTAGCGAACACCGCTCTATCCTCGATGATGTTGAAGGCGAGTGGAAAGGCGAAGTTGACGAAGCTAAAACACAAATTGAGGAGTTACGTGACGTGCGTCGTATTCATGCAGCTTCTGGGACGGTCTCCTGATTTTCTTTTCAGGCTCTTGCAGATCGTGATGCTGAGTCAGAAGAGCTCCGCATGCAGATCGCAGAGCTAGAATCCAACACCAATGCACTACACGACAAATTCGAAGCAGCACTTGCTCATCTAGAACATGAAGCTGAGGAAAAGGATGACGAAATTGCCATTGCAAATCGCGAGATTGAGCAACTTGGTCACCGCATCTACGAACTTGAGGAGGATGCTGAAGAGCTGAAGAGGATTAACGATCGTGCGCGTGAAGATGAAATGGTTGAGCGTGAACGGTTGGAGGCGCTTACAGCAGCTTTGAAAGAAGTACGTGGCTTTGTTGTTGTTCCAGTACCTCCTTTTGACGTCTTTGCAGAAAGCAGCGCACCTTAAGGGCGAGTTGCAGGAAGTGACCAGGCTTTACGAGGAGTGTAGCCAGGACATTCATGCCCATCAAGTTCGACAGGAAGAGCTAGCGCAGCACGTCGAGGACCTCGTCAGGGAGGCACGAAAGGAGCGTGATGCTCGAGAGCGCGCCGAGAGTCAACTCGAAAAGTCAAATCGCGACTTTGACTCTGAGATGCGCCGTTCCCGCCGGGCCTACGAAGCGCAGGAGACCTCGGTGCAGACCGCACAGACCGAGATTGCACGTATGCAGTCTCTTCTTGGCCAGCGTGAAGCGGATATCGCCGCACTTCAGGCTGCGTTGAGCGCCCAGGAGGTGGCGGCCAAGACCCAGGGTGAACACGCGACGACCGCTCGATTCTCGCTACAGCTTGAGGCAGACCGGCTCAAGCGTGACCTCGAGCGGCTTGAAGATGAGCTTGCCCGCGCTCGCAAGGATCTGGACGAACGAGAGACACGCATGCGCGAGCGCGATGGGGTCATTGACACACTGCACGCAGAGAACCGCGAACTTGCAGCGCAGGTGGCTTCTCAGAGCCAAGCGCGATTGAATGTCTCCGACAAGCTGGATCTCACTCAGTCAAGCTTGAGCACGGCAGAGGCGGATGCCGTTTCCTTGCGCGCGCGCGTGCAGGAACTTGAGCAGCGGCTCTCGAAGGACCAAAGATCATTGCTTGCCGCGGAAAACCAATTCAGGGATCAAGTAACCGAGCGCAATACACTCTTGCTCACTATCTATCAGTACATGGACAAAATCCTTGGCGTCGACAAAACACCCGTACGTTTGTCAGTTGAATACTCTCGCACTAGGTCTAACGCCTATCCCAATTCTGACTATAGAAGAAAGGCAGTCAAGCGGAGACGAAGCCATACACAAATTTCGGTGTCTTCCACGACAATCTTATCAGCCGACTAAAATCTCTGAGCCAGATCCAGCTCAATTTCGAGAAGCGTACTAAGGAAGCAGAGGCTCGGTACACCGAGAGGCTGAACGAGATACGCAAGTCATTGGACCAGCGGTGGCGGCAATTGGACAAATTCGAGAGCAGTGTGAAGCAGTTTGCGGATACAAAGTCCACGTGGCGCCGCAAGCTCAGTACGAAGGAGGGTGAACTGGAAGCGGCCAAGGTAAGTTATCTTTACGCGCAGACCAAGATGTGTTCTAGGTTCTGACTTGCCGACATAGACAACGCTATCAGACCTGACGTCGCAGCTGGCCATATTGAAGCGGCCTACGCCCGGTGACTCGAACGAGGTCAAGGCACTCATGATCCGGGCGAACAATGCGGAGCGTCGCTTAGCCAATGCGCAGAATCAGCTAGCGGCCGCGGAGGAGAAAATGGCCGCCATGAACCAGAAGACCACTGCGGCAGATAGCAAGTGGGAAGCACGAGTAAAGGAATACGAATCACGCTTGCGCACAGCTGAAGAGAAGGTCAAGCGCGAGAGGCAGGGCTACAAAGAACGGGTACTAGAGCTCGAGAATCAGATCAAGTACGTGTCCTTCGGCAGGCCATATGATCCGAACGTTGTTCTGATTGGTCCCTTTGTTAAAGGTCTCTGCAGAGACAAAGGGAAATCGCTGAGAAACGTAGTCACCAGCTGGCGGATATTGAGGCAAAGGTGCCCCACAAGTCGTCGACGCCAGCGCGATAGTCCGTTACGGTACTATGGGTCCGAGTTATGACATTTTCTCCACATATGGTTTTTTCTTGCTGGTTCTTCTCATCTGCACAGCTGTCTAACGATGCAATCTGCTTTTGGTTCTGACGACCTCTCATGTCTATTTATGTAGCTTTTAGCACTACAGTATAATATATCAATCTATAGTAACATCACAAATGATCGCCCCTAAAAATAAACTAGGTCGTGGATGACATGCTCTCATTTTGTTCACTCGTGTTAACACCCACCTCAGAACTGCATGACTGGCGCACAATATCCATTCTCGAGTCTTCGGACTCGTGTGTGTGTGGATTAACCCGTTTTGGGCAAATTGAGAAAGATCGGCGCGGATGTAGCGTGGGCGTGGGGAACACAATGGCTTCTCACGAGTCGGAACTCGGAAGATCAGTTCAATTTGCAAAAGAGTGTGCAAGCACCGAGTTCATTGAGAGCAATGGGTTCGGTCCATACCAGTAGGTCGTGTGGGCGTGGAGCGCGTAATTGCTTCCGTTACCCATACTTACTACTTAATACACTTTCAACCAATGAATGAGCCTTCGTTTTCTTACGCACTTATTACGCCTCAGAAGCCGTATTTTTTTTTTGGCGGTAGTTTGGCTTCTGTCATGTCAGATGGTAACACTGGCCTCGTCTGTGTAGGTAACGCTCGTAAACAAGAACAAGAATATCAAAGAAAATAAATAAAAATGACAAGTACCCCGCGGGCAAGCTCAAAGGCTCTAGTCGGAGTCGGCTATGGTCCGGCGGCAGATGGCCATGGTTATTATAAGACACTTCCAATCGAATCGATCGAACAAGAACAACAATATTAGGTCTGTCTAGGTTCGCAACTGGTCGCGAAGTTCACGCTCTTCTTTGAGAATAGCGATAGCCTCGGGAAACCTCGGTATGGTCCTGCATGAGAACGGAACGGGCGTACTTTGTCGGATAAATGAGAAGTCGCCGCACGTTGTAGTAGCATTAGCATGAAAAAATTTCCCCACATCGATAAATAGATCGAGAGACTTACTGAACCATCCCGCTATCGAGATAGCCGTCCACGTCGACGGGGATGTCCTTCCCGCCTTCATCTTTAGCTGGCACAATTTTCATAGCCCAAAGGATCACAGCGAACGCGATGAACATCGTATTGTTCGCGACGTGTTTCCCGACGCAATTCCGCTTGCCAAAGCCGTACACGACGTGGCCCTCGTCCTGTGTATCCGGCGGACTGGGCGCGAGCGTGCCGTCCGATTTGAGGTGACGAGCGGGATCGAATTGCGTCGCGTCGTCGCCGTAAATCGCAGGGTCGTGGTTGCACACCTCGACGTTCACGAGGCACATAGTTCCTTTCGGGATGAACATGCCCTCGTACCAATCGTCCTCGATGGAACAGTGTGGAATTCCGACGGGCAGAACGGACCTCCATCGGAGGACCTCTTTGACCATGGCCCGCAGGTAGGGCAGGCTCGGGAGATCAGAGAAAGATGGTATCCGGCTGTGGCCCACTACGGTGTCTAATTCGGCCTGGGCTCGCTTTTGGGTTTCGGGGAATGCAATCATGGCGAGCATCCACCAATACATCGAACCGGTCGTAGTCTCAGCACCAGCACCGCTGACAAGGTAAAAGAAGGAACCGCCCTCGTTAGCATCGGAGAGTCACCGAGAGGATCCGTTCTAAGAAATCACTCACTACATCGTGCTTGCGAGCCATGCCGTCTCTCGATCACTGAGGCCACTACGGCTCTGAGTTTTGATAAATGTAGCGCTCAGGCAAGGGTTGTCGATGCCTTTTGCCTGTCAGAGCATACGGACAATTATATATTCACCGCTGATTAATACCATGTGACCCAGTACACAAACTCACCATGTTCGTCCGGACTGTATGGAGGAGGTTTTCGAACATCTCCAAGTCACGTTGGAACCACTTCTCTGCCGTCCGCTTCCATTTCGCAATTCTGTATAACCCATTTGTTCATCTGACTCGAGGGGCGTAACTTGCGGCCGGGCAGCGGCATCATGTGGAGAAAGACGGCCCGGGGGGTAGTAGTAGAAGTACTCACCTGCTCGGAACGTGTTTCATCCAAGGGAAGAGCTCGACCCAATGGGATCCAGGCAACGTGGACAGTGCGACGCGTATGACGTGTTCGTTGATCCGCCGGACGCTCTCCTCCTCCAAAGAATGAATCACGGGCGTATCGTAGACCGCGGTCATGATCATAGATGCCGTGAACCGCCTTATATGTTTCTCCCACCATTCTGGGCTCTCAAGCATTCCACTGGCCAACAGGACGGCTTCGGTCAGCTGTATGTCGTTGAACGCCTTGGACGCCGACTTGTGTAAGCCTTCGTGAGCCGCCCTACGCATCCGTCGCCATCTATGAAATCATAGTAAAATAATCTCGCTTTTAGCTATGGGGTTGTACTTCCCGCGATACCAATGTTGAAGGAAGGAGGAAGGAGGAAGGAATCACTCACAGCACCCCGTATTGAACCAAGCTGACTTCCATCCCACCTGTCAATATTTCAGCGGCCACGATGAAACGGGGTCTGTCAGAATAATTTCTAGCCCGCCGTCCGAGCAGATCGGCCGCAGCCTTCTGTGAGTTCAATACGACTATAGACTTTCCCAAGGCACTCAGGTAGACAACGTCCCCTGTTATCGTCCAAGGCAAGGCTCAGAGATCAACGATAATAAAAGGACGAGAGCCAAGTATACATACCGTAAGTTTCTTTGCATTCGCGTGATTTCAGCCATCGTTTGTCGTTGAGCTCTTGGAGGTTTCCAAGTATCGGAAGGCCCCGAGGGCCTGGAGGGAGCTTTCGCCATGGGCTGCGGGCATAGCGAAGATAGCATAGTCTCAAGACAAGTATCGAGAGTAAGGAGGTTAGCCCTGTCCGTACGGAGAGACCCGGCCACCTCGCAATAGATGCGAGCCGACAGAACGTAGTTGACATGATGGACTCTACGCGGGTCCTCGAGTAAAGCGAAGGACGCAATGTTTTAAGCTCTTGAATCTCAATTGAGGCACAGCAAGCTACACGTCATTCTGACTTCGCGACCTTCGAGTATATCGAGCTCAGTAACAATCGAGGGAGGCGGAGTTAGCACCTGGAATTCCACGCACTGTCAACGTGCCACGCAAGGCCCCCTGGAATCGGTCCCGAGGCGCCACCTCATCTCGGAAAGTCGAAAAACCGGCTGAGAGAGAGAAAACACCGAGATGACGACACACGAGCGGAATCAAAGGGCCGAAATGCCAATGCCAGACACTGGGTCCATTGATCTAATGAGACAGGATAAGTATTCTAACGATCGATGCTAACAACGACCAGCGGGGGCAAGGCGGAGGATCGTGACATAACTAGTAAGGTTACTGGGTCTTCTTCTCGTTATCACCTTGGCGGTCACGGCCCTGCGTTAATGACTCCTCTACGGCTCGACGTCTCTCCCGTCTCTCTCGTCCACGCGTGACTATGGACTTGGGCTCAAGGTCAGCAAATAAGTACTTGCAGACGTTCTCGATCGCCCAACAGCCAATAAAGTCAATAATCATAGAGGCAGTCAGACGGAGTTTGAACTGTGGGGAATCAGCTGAGCTGAGATAATGTGTTGAAAGAATCGGTGACTAACCGCAAAGTCCATTTCAACGACCTGCAACCATCGATTGAGTTCGGGAATGAAGTCTGTCGCCCCCGAAAAGGCGACGCCGCTGGCGCCGACCAGACCCCAGTACAAAGCGCTGTTCTCCCGAATGCCTTCACGAAACGGCCTTCCCTGCACGAACATCTCAATAAATGTTTGAGAGGTGAACATGGTCGGGACTAACCTGAAAATTGATAGCAAAAGTCGAAACTTGCTGAGAGAGACCGAGCAAAAACACGGCTGTGTTGAGCAGATTGGCCTCAAACTTTGCTTCCAAATCTATAGGTCCACGGCTGACTAAGGCGTCAGCATCATGCCGATACCGCGGGCAACGCGGCCGAGTAGCAGGTCCATGACATACTCTTCCAACCCATGCGCCAGCTCCGTAATATAGATCATAGATCCAATATGAAGTGCGAACTGCAATAAGACGGACAGAAGGACGTAAAAATTGAAAATATTGCTCAATGGCCGTCCGCGAGATAATTTCTCCACCGGCTGCAACGTCAGGGATTAGGACACGTGTATAAGCAAAGGAACCGATACAGACCTTCGCTCGGGAGATGCATAAAAAGCAAACGGACATCAACATTCCGGTCACTGTGACCTGATAATCTCCGAACTTAATTCCGTCCAGATATTGTACACTGAGACTGTATGCCGTGATCAGGCAATTCAGTGCTAAAATCTTGTACATCTGAATGGTGGCAACGAGCGTGCATCGCCCTTGACGAATGATGTGTGTGACTGATCGGAAACACTCAGAATCGTAAATTACGAAAAATATGATCGGGTTATCTCACTGGCAGAAACGTTGGATAGCTTCGATGTGAATGGCGCAGCACATGAGGCATCGCCTAATTTAATTTTTGGGACCTCCTCTTCACCTTCCATGTCCGCTAGGGCATTTGTGATGTTGCCGAGATCGAACTGATGGCAAGATAATATCAGAAGGGAAGGCAATATGATGACCATCGTGGGCAAACCTTCTCCAAGGGGTTCCTTTTCCTCGCCTCAGCTTGGTCCGTTGCTGCCTTTTGTTGCGCGGCCACGGCGTCTGGAACGAGGTGGGCAATGGCCGGTGGTACCGGAGGTGGTGGTTGGTTGAATCGGGCGGATATCTTTAGCTGGCTTTCGTACACTTTCTTGATGCGATCTAGGCGTTCGCGCTCCGCAATCTTTTGGAGGTCCTCCGGAGTCCCATCCAGAAGAGCTACACCAATGTGCGCCTGCTTGAGTGCACCAACGTCATTTGTACCATCACCAGCCATAAGAGTAGTATAGCCGAGCGCTCGCAGAGTGGTCACGATAAACTCCTTCTGCGACGGCGATACCCGTGCGTAGACCCACGTATGTTGTACGAGTTGCCTGGAGCTTGGCAGTGACATGAACTGCTTCAGAGCAGCTCCTGTAACACAAATGTCGTAATTGTCGAACAGGGATTGATCGAACGGTTCGGTCGGGTCAACAGGAATTATCTTGGTTTCATCAACGGTGCGCCATTCGAGGTCTTCCAAAAATGAGCTTTCGAAACAGCTGAGAGGGTTAGCTTACCCGATTCAGATGCCGCGTTTTCCTTTAGATCCAAAATTAACGCTTCCCGGTCTACAATTTCAACGTCCCGAGCGACGTGAAGGGCAGTAAGCGGGTTATCCCCAGTAATCATAATGCACTGATGACCACATGAGTGTTTCTTCTCTCTTGATAAGAACGATAACGAACTCTATGGGATGAATCAGCGAGCATTTTGAGCGCATCAACTGCATCCGGCTTGAGCGGTGAATGAAAAATCAAGAACCCGGCGAACTTGAGATGGCTCTCGACTTCATCCCGATTCAGCTTCTTAATCTGATAGGACTGTTGGTACTAATTCAGAAAACACAGCGGCGAAACACACCCTGTCCATCGAAATGGAATCATATTCCTTCATGCCGAGGGCGAGCACGCGGCTACCACGACGTGTGTACCACTTGTATGTTTCGTCGTAGTCAGAGGGAACATGAGCCAGCATAGTTTTGATTGTCTCCGGAGCCCCTTTGACAGCGGCCAAACCGCGACCACCAGGTAATGTAGAAACAGTCGACATCCGCTTAAGTGCGGAGGAAAACTGGAAGCGTCGGCGAATTGAGACTGTTGTGCGGTGTGGCGCCGATGATGAGGCAGGTGCTATGCCATCTCCGCTGCCTATTTGCCACTCAAGTGCCTCGAGGGTTGCTTTTTCCATGGGGTCCCCTACGATAGTGCCATCATCTAACCGTACCAGCGCATGTGCACCTGCTAGACAGAGGGTCGTCTCTCGGGAAGTTGCCTTCACGTCCACAAGCTTCAAGTGCTCAGAAGAACTAATAAGTGATGAGAAAAGTCATTTAGTCATTTCGTAATAGGAGAAGCGTACCCGATGCCGGCAATTCCCTCAACGACAAGGTTCTCTGCGGTGATCGTGCCGGTCTTGTCAAAACAGCAGACCTCGACGCGTCCTGCAAATGGGATGCGGAACGGCTCCGTACAGAATATTGCTGCGAAGAGGTTGAGACACGAATGTTGAATGTAGCCCATGGAATCTTACCAAACTTTGACAGGGCTACCAAAGAAGCGTTCACCGCCAATGACAATTCCATGGGTAGCTCTGGTGGTACAACGCTCGTAACAATCAACACGCAATCGAGCAAAAGCTTTGACTTTTTCAAGTTTCTCTCGATACCTAATGTCGGTGAGTCAGTGAAACATATCTTAACAGTATAATAAAACCCTACCCTTGACCCAGACATACCAGCTCGCGGCAATTGCAAAGATGAGCAAAAATCCAATGAACAGGAACGACTCGAGATTATTCGCAGATACACGCTCCGTGGAGAAAATCATGGTTCGCACAAGCTGTCCTTGAGCAGTACCGAATCCCGTGCGTAGAACAACACCAAGGCAACCACCATCAGGAGTGTTACCTGGGCGGAGACGCGAGGATAAGGCGAATAAAATCATACATAGATCCACATACCGCCATTACTCCCTTGGAGGAGTTTTGTACCACTAAACAGGACGGCGTTCTTGTGCTGACCGTCTGCATCCAGTTTGTCATTGGAATCCAAGAGTTCTATAGACTCTTTAAGTAGCGGAGTTGACTCGCCGGACAACATCGCCTCATTAACGATGCATGTCCCTTGAACCAAGAGTATGTCCGCGGGGATATTCGTTTCTGATTGGTGGCTGCGCGCTGGATTGGGTCAGAATACATGGTAAATCGCGCTATTAAGACGAAGCAAGTACCAAGAGAGATGACATCTCCAGGAAGTAGCTCATCAGATTGTAATACAGACCACTTGGAGTCTCTAAGTACTGGAATAGGGAACGGAGCGATAGCCATCGTGCGGAACTCGGTTAGTGTTTTGAGTCGCTGTTACAGAGATAAGACGGGTGACGACCAGTAAAATCGCGGTTATTCACACCTGCCAGACAACTGTGCACTCGAAAACCACGAGCATAAAGAGGGTGAAAAGGCTGTAGTACCAGTATTCGTCAAGCATCCACAAGGCCACGCAGAAGACTTGGAAGACGAAGAACGGAGCGGTGGCATGCTCAGAAAATAATGAGCTGAAGGATGGAATGGGAATGTTGAACTCGTTCTTTCCATACATTGACTGGAGGGCTGGAAGAGCGGATGCCTTCAGTCCAACAGGTTGGCGATAATTAGCGAGAGGGGGGTGGGTAGATGATGGATATGGGAGTAGGCCGAACGTAATGGGCGTAATAGAGTGCACCGAGTAGGTGTCTTGTTGATAGCTGAACGAGTACGTGGTGGGATCAGAAGGAACGGGTTTGACGAAGGGCACAATTTCTCCCTGCCCACGATGAGGAGCAGGGAGGATGCGAATGCAGTCCGCCTCGATGAGTGAGCGAGCCTAGTGTTGTCATCGGCATTTGTGACGCGTCACAAACTAGAATGTGATGGGGACACACCTTACGAGTAGTGATCCATGCCTTTGCCTTTGCACTCCAACGCGTTACCAAAAAACTCAAGGCATGACCGACACCGAGCAGGACACATGCAAGAAAGGTCCACTCCTCGCTTTTCAGCCACTGGTCGTATTTGATGTAGTATGCATAGGCGAGCAGAGGGTAGAATGGAAGGAAAGGTACTGCGTATACGTGTTGCCAGCGAGGTATAGAGACGCGTAGATCTGTACCAGAAATTTCTGGGGAGACAATGGCTACAGAGACCCTGCGGAAGTGATTAAGAAACATGTGATGACGGCAGAAAGTCAAGGAGAAAACTCACATGCCAGTGCAGTTTGACTGTGCAGAAGAGGACGTGTGCGTCTGCGTCTGGCTGTGGGTGATTATGTTATCGCTTCTTACGTCAGAGACCCTACTCGCCATCCTTTGCCACTGCTATCCAGTTGAAAGCCCCAACCCCACCCAAGACTCTTGAGTTGAGACCCGCACGCGCCTACTGTAATACTTACCGTGTTGTCCCCGCGCTCGAAAAAACTAGGCGTGTCTTCGTTGGCGCAGACCAGGTGCTGAATATGTTAAGAGCTACTAAACGAGGTTAGCATGCCATTTCTCATGAGGCCAGCACGACAAATATTGTACTTTATTAGCACCAAAGCAGTCCTTCAGCTCATTCACCCCAACGTCATCCCGATTCGCACAGGCCGATGCAAACATCTTATCCGCCGGGCGGCGGGTCATCCCATAACCAACCGAGTCCATAGCACTGCGTCTTGCGAACCCATCAGGGAAGTCCGTCGCAAGACCATCTCGATCGCCTGGTTGTCGAGTTAATGAGCGTGCACAAGTGACTCGTTCGCAACAATACAGCACGCAGCACTGTCCTGTACAACCGCGCGACAGTAATCTGTGTGATCAAGCAGTAAATCTGGCCAGCCTGACTTAAAGAGAGTACACTCAACAGAGGTCGGACTACACACTAACTTTTTGTGAACTCGTCTATAATTCGCGGGGAAGTGAGGATCTCCGCTTCCCTATATCCCGCCTCGAACTGCCCATACAGGTTATTGAGTGCGTGTCTATGATTTTTCGCCGCTAAAGCACTACCACGTCAATCACCACACTCCACACACCGTGTTCAAGTTCAAGTTCCAAAAGCTTGCCCATCTTAGCCAAAGATTCCACATATACTTTAAAATTTTTTGCAGCAGCAGCCCCAAACACACGCGCCGCCACCTGTATATTGGACCAGAACGGTCATGCCGGGCATCGTTCTTTCCAGCTCCGCTCCGATGGAACCAGGTGCCATACGCTCAATGTCGAGTGCGAACGCATGGCGGGCCTCACAAGCGCGTACGAGAATAACAGTTTGGAAGAGCGCGGTGCTCCCTGTCGCGCAATTGTTGTTCACGTTCATGATTGGGATACCTGTGAGGCCGAGCTGGTAAAGCGCAACCTGGCCACATGTTGAGGCACCGAAGATATAGCCGACGAATGCGGCCTCGACGGTGTCGTAAGTGATACCTGAAGCGAGCATGGATGATGCACAGTGCAGGCAATTGGGAGGCCGCGAATAGATCGGAACGCGCCTGCATCAAGGAGTGCCTTTGTTGCAGCTTCCAAGCCCATCTGCGCGCGTGATGAAGTTCGGGTGAGTGTATACCGTACTTCGTTGCTGGGCTTCTCTGCTTTGGGCTTTGCAAAGCTGGAGATATGGTTTGTATTTTTCTGAAGGCAGCGCGGCCAACACCAACGATGAAATTTGTTGCCTTTCAGCTACCATCATCGGATCGCGGAGAGCGTATATATAACGGAATAATATCAATTGGCAACACGGTTACTACCGTACAGTATGTAACGCTAGACTGTATACATCGTTTCACGATACAAATCAATACCATCGTCTCAAACGCGTAAGCTCTCTCAATCCTCGTCATCATCACCGTCCTCAGCCTCCTCGAGCCACTATACATTCTTGTCAGTAAAAACACAACCGCTACAAGGGTATCAATATTCACCTTCAAGAAAGGCTCGCTGGCCTTGCGCACTTTCTTACTCGTCTCCTTGTCAACATACTTTTTACTGACGTGAGTACCCCACGACGTCACCACATCTTCCTCCAGTACATCTGCCTGGTAGAACTCCATCAGAATCTTTGGGATAACCGGGATAAGTTCGGCATGATCAACGCCAACTAAACGCTCGATGCCACCCAACATGGACTTCTGATGCTTCTCAGATGTTACCATCTACGACCGTCAAATTCGGCTTTGCCCGTCAATAGCAACAAGTACCGACATACCTTCTGGAAGACGGGAACATAGCCAGGAATCTCGGCGAGAATGTCGCTGGTGAACAATGTCTGCGCAAGAACCTGGACAGCCTTGTGCTTTTTTTCAATGCCGAGCTCCTGCACCTTCTTGAACACTTCAACAGCATTGACACCAGCATTCTCCTGCACCCAGTGGCCGAGCTGGGTATAGGGGCTATCTGCATCCTCGTCGCTCTCATCTTCACCCCCACCCGCAAGTCCGAGGCCAGCAACACCGGCAGTAAGCCCACCGATTCGGGTCTTGACAGCGTCGGCGGACGTATCTGCGGACCATCCCTCATCTGCAAGCTGCGATTCGGGATTCAATTCTAAAGCCTCCGCTTTGATACGCTTCGTCATCTCGTCATCGCTCCCAGCATTGGCATCGGCTTCGTCATTCTCCCCTGCACCAACGTTACCGTTGGTTTCGCCAGATGGGCTGGGTGCTTCAGCATGCCCGCCCTTGCTCGACTTGTTCTTCTTCTTCGGCGGATTTTTGAGAATATAGGTGGACAAACGGTGGCGCATGTCGACACCCGTACGTTCGCCACATGCCTTACAGTCGCGTACAATCATCTCGTTTTTGGTGACGATGAGATCCGTCTCAGGGTTCTTGCAAGAGCCGCAGAGAACGAACTTGTCGATAAATGCATCAAGCAACTCGCGAAGACGTTTGGCATCGTGCGCGCCATTCACGATATAGCGATCATTCTTCTCGTCCACGGACGTTTGCGCACCGAGTTCAGAACCAAAGAATTTGGTAGGGTAGGTGGGCGGCCGCGACAGAGCACGCGCAACATCAGACATATTGGGGACCACGGTCTTTATGCCGTTACCTTTGCCTTCTATTTTGGTAAGGAGAACGGGCATGCTATTGAGTAAAGGCGTGAGCAATGTAACAGCCGCAACAGGGGGAACACGAACCGATAGCGGTAGAACTTGTCATCGACATCGCGACGGATATTGACAAATCCGGCCATGCTGGGCAAGTCTTAAGGCTAGAAGATACAGAGAAATATCATGTCAGCAAAGGAACATAAATGCATGATTAATGCACCACAATAGGGTGTCGCACTAGGGCTACAACCCTAGCCCAACTAAGACGTCGTAGCCGCCCTCAAGGCTAAACAGCCATTACCTCGAATGCGCTCACGCTTTGAAGGAAAGGCGTAGTGAGAGGTGTACTCACATAGTATGATATATTGGGATGAATAAAACGCAGTAGCTGTCTTGAATCGGAAAAGGGTCGAAGCATGAAACCTCTGGTCACACAGAAGATTGAGTTTGGAGTGAGGTTGGAAAACGACGAAATTGTGGGCAAGAGACAAAGCCCGGGAAAGGAGGAGATGGTGGTGGTTTGGGGGAAAGAGAAATCAAACGCGCTCGCTCAGCATTCCCTCCGTCGGCCGGCATATGCCGCCGCTCTCCTGCGGATCTAGAGATCTAGACCCATAGATGCGCACGCCTTCTCTCCCCTCCCACAACAACTTGTCCCCTATCTACTCTCCATACGATATATAAATATTACTCTACTCCATGTCTGCATCACTGAGAAGTTTAATTTCAGATACACAATGTGTTTCATCTATAACAATAGAAAGCACATTACTTATGAAGTCAGTCCATAGGAGTTTGAGAAATGTGTGTCCTCTAAACACAACACTGACGACGTTATAATGATATTATATGCTCGTGATCCGATCCTCTGCGTATAATCGCAGTAAGAACCGCATACACTCAAAAACCTCAACGCACCCTATGTCAATGCATACCATTATTGTATCACTTGCCTGAATCTCAGAACTGATACCCTTTTTTTAAAACCCTTGGCCTTCAGAAGAGCGTATTTGCAAGTCAGAGGGTCAAGGCAGCAAATAGATGTCCCACTTGATCAGTTTCTAGAGTGTTCAATAGAGATACAATCAAGATCATTGGCAGCCTGTCTGGGGAATCTTGCACAAGCGAGGGGGGCGCGGGCAGTATCGTCTTTGTGGCACCAGTTCCAGCAACCGCGACACAGTCAGGTCCAAGAAATAGTGCTTCAGCGGCATATAGCTGCCAATGATACGGGCTCCTCCCGCCAAAAACTTCCTGGAGCTTCTGGGTCATCACTTGTCGAGTCCCTGACATCCCTTGAGCGCAGTATCACGAACATTTTGAAGAAGCACTAACAGTGGGTAACATTGTTTTTCAAAGCACAAATAGACGGTGTATTTGCCAGAAGACAGACGACAGAAGTTTTGAGCTTGAACGTTTGAACGTCTGGTCCACGAACCACGAACACGAAGATTGTGCAAGACACGCGGAATCTTATGTCATCATCAGTGGTCATCATCTTACGCCAACCTCCTACTAGTAACTAACTTGCGCCTGGCTACTCTCGTCTCTGAATAAAAGCACGCGATGTCGTTTCCCACTAGTAGTCTTCTTTGCTTTTCTGATGTCACGTCCACCTTCCCCTGCGCCCGCTTCTCCAGCAGAGGCGATTCGCGATGCTGGTTCCCCATTCCATGACATTATGCCTGGCCTTACAGTAGTCTTACGGTCTTCAGACGACGTTGATTTTTACGTCTTCAAGTCCATCCTTGCCAAGGTCTCTGTTGTGTTCAAAGACATGTTTGACTTACCCAATGCCGCTCCTGAAGTCTCCTCCGGGACCCCACTCGAATCCGATCATCAACGTCATGGCCTCCCTGTTATTCAGGTAACAGAGACCTCAAGCACCCTCAACATCATCCTTCGCCTCTCCTATCCAGTTGAAAACCCCGACCTATCCAATCTCGAAGACATTCGTCTTTTCCTGGAGGCTCGTCGCAAGTACATGATCGAGGCCTTTGACCAAACTATCAAGGGTGCCCTTGCTCAAATCGCCGAGTCACGACCATTTGCTGTTTATGCACTTGCCAGCCGGTATGCACTCGGAGACGTGGCAAACGACGCGGCAAAGCAGATGTTGTGCTTCTCACAGGCGGACGTCCTATTGGACGAATCGGCATTGAAGGATATAACAGGGGAGCAATACCATCGCTTGATGCAGTACCGACGTGATTGCGTTCGCAGGGCGACCAATGAACCCCAGATCATGTGGTTCAGCTCCCTGTCATCTGCTTATCCCCCTACCCCGATAACGTCCTCGTCCTGCCGCGCGCAATTTCACTTCTTCTTCGTTTCTTCCCTATCTCCACCTCGAAGTCTTTGGGTTCCGCATTGGTGGACTACATACCTACACAAAGCACTGCAGCTTCTCAAAGACCGCCCGCGCGGTGGTACCGTCGTCTCTCCTAGCCTTCTCGAAGATTTCTTCGACTCCGCAGGGTTTTGCCCAGACTGTCAAGAAGAGGGGAAAGCTGCGTTAAGAAAGTTCAGTTCCGCGTTGGCGAAGGAGGTGGAAAAAGCAATCGCACAGGCGCGTGCCAAAAATATTTTGACTCACATTCCGCTGCTGACGAGTAACGAAAGGTCAAGAAGCCCTATTGTGAATCATGAATCCGTCTAGACCATTGAAGGGGCTAAGATGAAGTATTGTCCTTTTTCTGACACGATGCGACCTGTTGCCCTCATAGGATTTTCCAGCGAGTCGATGGTATATCTCTAGCCAATGGGGAAATTATCAGTCGATGCCCGCGTTCTGGAATTAGAAAATGGTTGAGGACAATCCTGGCCCAAACATGCTAAACGGAAGAACGCATGAGAACCACCGTGAGAGAACAGATGCTCCACATCGAATTGGTGTGATACGATCATTATCGTATCGCAAGTTCCAAAGAGCGAAGCCACCCCGGATCCCTTCAGGTTAGATGTAACATCACACATGATCAACATGTGGTCGCCATGAGCTGGCAAATAGACTTCTATGACTCGTGCTGATTGCGCCTGGAATCCAAGTAGCAGGTACTGTAGGCCTGCCATAATCAACGATTTACGAGCTTTAACTTATTGGTCATAGATAACCATAACCAGTTGTCGTCGGTGTATAAAAATAGCTTCGTCCATACTTCTCGGAATAGTGTTACATCAGTATATGATGGTAAAAAAAAGGTAGTACAGAGCAGAGGGGTATCGTATATTCATATAACAGATACTAGTGTTGTCATCAGGGGTCGTGATAAACTACATTCGTATGTATTGGTATTTGTTGTGAGGTGACCAAGGTGGTTCATGCCTTTCGTGGTGAATTAGAGGGTGAGCCGCGATCCAAAATGGAAGATGGCCTGTCCATGCGAGCACGCATTCTCTCGACTTGACGTTCCAGACTGTCACGAGACATGCTCTCAGTCCGCGACATGCTTATACGTATTCGAAATCACCTACTTCAAGGATTTCTGTCTAAGTTCTGTGACCTCGCGCTCCGCGCGCCGCTTCTCCAGTTGCAGCCCGCTCTCGGTCGTTTGCTAATAACATCAACATCAGTTCCTCGAAAACGCGTGACGTCTCCTACGAGGGTACTGACCATGTCGTTCATTTGCTGCCGCATACGGTTGACCTTGTCCTCATATGACCGCACCTCTCCCTCCAATTTTTCTCTCTGACGTTCGCTCTCCATTAGCTGAGTAGAGAACTCGCTAGAAAGAGAGGTGCGGCGATGGTCCTTCGTCACCTGACTCAGTTGGTTCGTGAGTTCTTCTATTCGGGATTCAAGGCGACGAATGGTGGCTGCCGAGGAAGACTGCGGGTTTCGTGAGTACGACTTGGTCTCTAGATCAACAATACGCAAGTTGAGCTCTTTGAGCTGCTTCTCGAGATTAGCCTGTCGAGGAAGGCGAGATCAGCGGTGTCATAGTTTATATCTAACGATGGACTGACATTGAGCTTGTCCAGTTCAGAATTCTCAACTCGAACTTCGCCGAGCTCTACCTGACACTCCTGCGCATGGA
Source organism: Russula griseocarnosa (assembly GCA_022884055.1). NCBI lineage: Eukaryota > Fungi > Basidiomycota > Agaricomycetes > Russulales > Russulaceae > Russula > Russula griseocarnosa. The sequence continues at coordinate 1,009,835 of JAGKRU010000002.1, read as the reverse complement.
GTTCGGCCTTCTTCATGCGCTCATAAGCCATCTCTACTCTATCACCGGTCTCCCCTAGCGCACGCTCTAGATCTTGATTCTTCAGTTGTAGACTCTGCAGTTCGCGATCTGAGTTGATCCTGGTGGCATCGACAGTGTCTATCTTGATGGTCTCAAGCTCCGCCTGGAGTCCACGCCGCGCCTTCTGCAGTAGAGCGCGATCCGCTTCGGCGTCATTGAGTACACTCCGAAGCTCGCGTGCTTGGGAGTGAAGGGCGACGATTTGTGACTGCTGTTCGGTTTGGGCAGCTATTGAAGAGTCGTAGGCCCTCGAAAGATCGGCGATCTTGGTTTCCAGGCGTTCACGCTCCTTTTTCCAAGCAGCACCATTGTACACTTCGTCGTCGTAGCGTAAGGAAAGTTCGTCATTGTCTGAACGGGCTTTACGCAATTCTTCACGAAGTTTGCTGATCGAATCCCGTTGACTTTGAAGTTCTATCGGAAATAATATAAGCCTACTGACAAGCAGGCTGCTGGCTGAGTACTAACCTTCACTCAGCTGCGCGAGTTCGGCTGTGTAAGAGAATGACATGTTATTGCGGGTAAGTGTATATGAAAGGACGCCATACCTTGATATTTCTTGCGAGTCTGATCTGCAGTGAAATCGCGTTCAGCCAGATCCTTCTGGTATTGCTTGCGTTCATCCTCCATCTCTTCCGAGATTCTTTGCCGAAGGACACCCATGTCCGTAAACTCCCGGCTCCCTTCTTCCAGCCTGAGTTCAAGCTCGCGCATTGCGGCCTCCGCCGCTTTCAATCTATCTTCTGCAGAGTCTCTTTCCGCCATGAGGGATGACTGTGCTTTACCCGTGTCCGTCATTGATTGTCGTACTGATAATACACTCAACAAAATGCCGTGACTGCGAAGAAAAGAATGCTACGTACGAAGAGCTTCCGCACGAGAAATCTTGACTTTTTCGATCTCAGCAGCTTGAAGCTTCGCGCGGTACGACTCCGACTTGGAGCGGAAAGCCTCCACGGCTTCGCGTAGCTCCGACTGTGCAGCGGATGAAGAAGCCAAGGAAACCTGTAGCTCACTTAAGTGCGCTTGGACTTGACGTCTTTGATCTATGGAACAGGATATGAATTGCAGTTACCCAAGCAAAAAGGAGAAGAGACTCACTGGCTTCTTCGTTCTTTGCTGTGAGTTCGGTCTCTAGACGGTCCTTCACATCCGCGAGTTCGCGTTGCAACTGCTTCCTAATCCGATTAAGGTCTTGAATTTGGCGGCGGTTGTCCTCAACTTCCGCTTGAGCATTGCGCTGTTGAACGACCTGCGGTATGTCGATCAGTTAGAATAATACTACGGAATCACTGTCAACTGACTAAAGCCTTTCGTGACTCCTCCAATCGCGTATAGCTTTCGCGTTCGGCATTGATCGTATTCTGGAACTTGGCCCACATCGCTTGAACACCATCGAGCTGAGCAGCCTCGGCGTGGCGGCGAGCTTCCGACTCATCCTCTAATAATTCAGAGAGGCGGATGTTCTCGTTTGCCAAGCGTTGTTTACACTGCTCGAAAAATTGCTTTGAGCCATCGCCTTCTTCCAGTTCAGCGGCTAGCGCTTGGAGAGAAGCCTCGAGGTGATGCCTGACACGCAGTGAAGCGGCCATTCGGAGTTCTAGAACTTGAACCTGTTGCTTAAGTGTGGCAACCTGAGCGTCACTCTTCCTTGGCGATGGGGCACTCGGTGCCTCATTTCGGGGCCGTACAGCACCGTTTGTACTGAGAGACGTTCGCTTCTCGGGATGAACGTTGGCTAACGTCCGCGTACCCGACCTTTCAGGGTTCCGCGGAGACAACTCCTTGCTCGCCTGTTCAGCTGACTGCAACTCGCGGAGAACAGCGTCTCGGAACCGGACATCCTGTGGACTGTCTGCTAGTATTGTTCGGCGAATCTCAGCATGCTGCCGGTCAATTCGTTCCTGTATCCGCGCCACCGTATTTGAGGTGACTTGTGCTTCCTCTAGTTGGGTTTCCAGCTGGGTAATGCGTGCTTGATACTGACGTTGTACTCTTGCTAACGATTCGGCTCCATCTGTCTCATCAGCCAGGCGCGCCAGCTCGGCTTCCAAGTCATCCTTAGATCGCTGCATAGAGAGGAACTGTTGATTAACCTCCGCAACCTGATCATGCGTTGCTTGGAGGTCTTCCTGCAATCGACGGACGTGGCCCTCCAAAGCCTCTCGGTTTTTTCGCTCATGCTCGGCTTCAAGCACTGCTTTCTTCGCTAGAGCTTCCTGGGCGCGGACTGCCTTCTCCTTCGAACGCAACTCCGCATGCTCCTTCTCTGTCGCACGAGCAAGATCTTCGGCTTCGTTAGTTAGTCTCGTCTTCGCCTTCTCCAGAGACCGGATGTATGCAGCTTGGCTCTCGAGCTCCTTCTGGGCGTCAGCAAGTTGGCGATCAGTGACTCGTTTCGCCTCCTCCAAAACGTGGACATGCTCGACAATTGTCTTGTCTTGGCGAGATTCCAACTGCCTAACTTCCCATTCACGGCTCTTCAGTTCCGTAAGGAGTTTGTTCAATTCACGGTCGAACTTGACATTCTTATCTCGTAGTTGGATAAGTTCGGCCTTCTGCTTTGAAGCATGTTTTTCTAGCTGAGAGCGTTTGGCCGTCTCCGCATCTATTTGTTGCTTCAGGGTATCCACCTGACGATCTTGCGCATTCTTGTCCCGTTCGAGTTGCAGCGTTGCATCTTCGAAGTCTTGGTATTTTGCCTGAGCAGCATGGAGCTGACGCTCTAGGCTCTGGATACTCTTCAGTACGGCAGAACCTGTATCAGGAAATATGTTCTATTACCTCTTTCACCTTCTGCGACTCGGCGAGCTGTCCGTCCGTATCAATCTGGCGAGAGCGCAGCTCCTGTAACTCTGACTCTTGGGACCTCTTGGTCTTCTGTACTTCAGCCAGGGACGCCTCAGTTTGCTTGAGTTTGTGATCGTTGGCCTGCAGGCGATCTGACAGAGAGCGATGACTGTGAAGCAATGAATTATGTTCGCGCACAGATTCTTCCAAGTCGACTTTCAGCTTGTTCTGAACATCGAGGGCGGTTCTACGAGCATTGCTCAGCTCATTTTGCAACTGACTGGCCTGGAGACGAAGGTCCTGTAACTCTGCATCCTTCTGTTTTTCTACCTCGCCCCTGCGACTTTCTTCACTGGTCTTGGCTTCCATTAACGACCGAAGCTGATCCAACTCATCCTGAAGCTTCTCTTGAACAGTGGTATGTCGAGCCTCATTGTCTCTTTGGGATATAATTTCTGCTGTGAGAGCCTCGATCCGCGTTCGATGTTCAAGGATCTCCTTGGATAATCGACTACGTTCGGCCTTGGACGTTTCTAATTCCGCAGTAAGACGAACGATATCGGCATCCATTCGCTTGATCATATCGGAGTAGTCGGATGCGGTGCGTGTAAGTTCAACCAACTGAGTTCTGGCCTGTCTCACGTCATGTTCGAGCGTATTTGCACGGTCCTTCGCAAGGCCACTGTTTAGATACGAGATTGATGAGATTGATTACGGTGCGGATGGGAGGATAACGCACTGTGCTTGCACTTCGGAGGCAAGTTTCACATCTAGTTCTGAAATAGCAACGTCCATACGCTCCTTAACGCGAGAAAGATCCTCTTCACGTTGTGCGAGTTGCCGTCGGAGCTCGGTCGCCTCCTTCTGCAGGTTGACACGTTCCCGATGGAGGTCGTCTTGGTTGCGGTCTGTAGAAGCCAGCCGTTTCAGGAGCTCCTCTTCTCGAATAGCCCATTCTTTCTGTTCACCCTCTAAGCGAACAAGGTGTTCAGCTGCCTCATCAAACGCTTGACGGAGGGCTTCGTGCTTCTCTTCGCTCTCCTTCTGCATTTTAAGGACACGATCCAGCTGCGAGTCAAGAGTATCGAGATCGCCCTGCAGCGCGGCCACATCTTCTTCAAGTTCGAGTTCCCGTTTCTTGCTTCTTTCCAATAGCGTATCCTTGTCAACGGCTAAATTTCGCTCGGCCTCTAAAGCGTCTTCAATCCTCCGCTTTTCGGCCTCGAGGCGCATCTTGAGGCTCTCCAGGGCTTCCTTCTCTTTCGCATCACGCTCTGCCCGTTCCTTGATCAGAAGAAGCTCAGCCTCCTTCCTGTGAAGCTCGGCGTCGTTGCGGGTGGCGGCAAGTAGTGGGCGGACCTACACGAAGAACGAGGATTAAATACCATCAAGAGGGGAAAGGCGCTACACAAAGAACCTTCGTATACAGTTGCCACCATGGCCATTCACGCAACTCTGCATAAATCCGTGCGTTCCTTTGGATGGTACGAATTGCCACTGCGCGGTTGAGAATCTTTTTCATTTGTCTCCGCGCAGAGAACATGCGCGCCTGTGCCTGTAGTCTGGAGAAGATATCAAACAGAGTCGCATCACGACGCTCTTCCAACTCCGCGAGCACACCCGCTTTAAAAAAGATCTTAGAAGTGCCGATACGGAAAAGCGTTTTGTCGAGATCGAGCGCATCGACCATACGAAGGCAAGCCTTGCGTCCGTCCATGTACCCACGTGGAATGATGCCCGGAGTGAGAATCTCGTAGCGCTGGCGGAATTCAATGAAGGGTAACCGATTGGGGTAACCTAGGCGCGCGATGCGAATGCCTTCAAGTACACCGTTGCAGCGCAGCTGATCAAGAACAAGAGGAACATCTATGCGACCGGGTTTCTTGTTTGCATTGGGAACAATGCAACGCACGAAATGCGGTTGGGTAGCGTACAGCTGTGACATCAGACTTTGTAGCTGCTCCTTGTGTCTCTGGCCAACTGTGCGGAATGCCCCTTTCTTCAACGTCCGTTTCTTTCCTAATGAAAGCGCATTCGAAGGGCCCGGTGCGGTGGCAAAGGAAGAGGGTGCGGCGACGAATTCGGAGAAAAGTGACGCAACATACGGCTCCGAAGATGTGGCGAGTACACGGATAAGATTGTCGTTCAGCGGATCTTTGTTCTTCTCGAGCCAGCAATCAGTATGATATTCGACCTTCCCAGCGTAATGATGTACGATAAAACCCTGCTCGAACCGAGAGGGCTCGTATTTATCACGGCCAGGATGAAACTCTTCGTCTTGCACGTCGCCGCTCCAAAGTTGATGAAGTTTGTTTGTGAAGGTGAGATCTGTCGCACGAGGCATGATACACTCCTCGTCCAGTAGGCTTAGGACACCAATTACGCTCCCACTACCTTCGATGAGATCGATGGTTGGCTGGAGATCGAGCCCGAAGTTAACGTAGTCCCACTCGATCCCTTCCCGTGCATACTCTTCTTGTTCCAGTACGAACATGTGGTGGTTGAAAAATTGTTGGAGTTTCTCGTTCGTGTAATTGATTAAGAGCTGCTCATAGGCATTGACTTCGAAAATCTCGAATCCTGCAATGTCCAGCACACCAATAAAGGTTGACTTAGACGTTGGTCGGTCTAGTGCACGATTGATGCGATCGACCAGGGCACCAAACGACTTTTCGTACAAAGTCTTCGAAAGGGCGCCAAGCTCGTCCAGCGCTTGCTGACGTGTGCGGGCCTGTGTGACCCATTCTCGTCCCGCGAGAACACGCGGACGTAGGACTGCCCGGGTAAACTCGGCCACAGGAATGCCTAAGACATGACAGGCACGCTCCGCTTGTGAAGGGTCAGGCATCACAGCGTCATCCGCACGGGTTGCCGTGATCGTGATATTGCCGATGTGAAGAACGGCAGCGACGATACGAAAAAGGTCAAACTGCTCCAAAGCGGAGAAACCGACCACCTCAAGTGCGTTCTAGGGACATTCTTAGATACCCATCCCTTTAGCAAGGTTTTCACTTGCCTTGAGCAAGCTCCACTCTTCCAGGTCGTCAATACCATCAACTTCTCTCCTGCTCTTATTCAGGTAGTCATAATTTGACGCATTACCCTCAAGCAGTAGTGTGTCTAAGGAGAGTAAGAAACCCTGTTCACTCACAGTGTATAGACTCACCTTTCAGGGAACCACCACCTTCCAGTATCTGGTAGAATACATGGAAGCTCCGTTCTGCTGCAGCGCGAACGATGACTCGGCTCTTCTCGAGAAGGTACCAATCAATGTTCGCGCCTGCGATACTTCCGTCCGGAGCAAAGCTAATGCGCACGAACTTGCCAAACCGACTGGAGTTGTTATTTCGCTGCGTTTGCGCATTTCCAAACGCCTCGAGAATGGGGTTGGCTTGAAGAATTTGGCGCTCCAGTAGACCAAGTCGGCCCAATGGGCTTGATTGTGTGCCTGTATTTGTGACGGACATTGACTGGTGAGGTTTATGCCTCAGGATGGAAGTCCTTCCTGGAAGTCCAGTGGACGGCATGACGGCCCCAAAAGACGAAGAGGAAGAAAGTGACTGCGAGTGGGAGTGGGAGGGCGTTGTAGAGTGAGAGTAGGACTCGGTCGCGATTGCAGCGAGATATTGGATGACCTTCTTGGTGCTTTCCGTTTTCCCTGCCCCAGACTCGCCCGTGATAAGGATGCTCTGGTTTTCGCGTTCCTCCCCCATATTCACCCAAGCACGCTCGGCAATGGCAAATATGTGTGGTGGGTTCTCGTCACGTCTATGAGAGCGATACTGCTGTACTATTGAGTCAGAGTAGAGCGGAAGGTTCCGGTAAGGGTTAATGGCAACGAGGAATAACCCAGAGTAGGTCTGTGCGTGTATCAGTATTCGTATCTGTGGCAGCGAACATTCGACGCACGTATATTGCGCCAGATCCATATCTTAATCGCAAGTTGTGTACAACGCTAGCTTCATTCAAGAACGTCAAGTCTGCTATGTCTTCGACGCGATCAAACTTTGGGGGATTCATCTTAGAGAGCGCGTACAAAGGCAGCCTACGGATCTATATTCGGGCCAGTTGAGAGACCTCAGGAAAAAAAAAGGAAAACGTACGTCCCCACCCGCGGCCATTACCACCTCACCCATCTCATCCTCTTCCCTTGCAACCCACCCTGCTAAGTAACCGTCCTTGTCATCGGGAACCCAGACCCATTTCTTCTCATTAAATTCCGCTTGTAGAGCAGCAGCGCGCGCAGCTTCTGCGCCCTGGGATATCCGTGACGTGGAGATGGAAGAGGCGTACATCGCTGATTAGAGGAAATCTAGAAGAGATGTGAACTCGAACTTGAGGACTACGCGTCGAAGGGTGTGTCAGTATACCAGAGTGAAGGTAATATATAGTGAAGGCAGTAGACGTGAGGAGTAGTCCTTGGAGGTACACCACATTCACGAGGAGCCGTGTTGATGTGTTCGCGTCCGGCCAGTTGAGCAGAGGGTTGCTCACACGGCGTCGAACCGCGTCGCTCTTTGCTTGGTCATGTGGTTCATTCCTTGCCACATGTCAATCCAACCATCGCACCAGTACTGAAATACATCATAAATCACAACTTTACATCACAACAATAGACAAGCATCGAGTCGTGTTTATCGTTATAATCATTAGCAAGTGAAGTCAGAGTCAGGTGGGCATTCGGAGTCACGGACCGGGACATCCGGCCTCAGGAGCGATCCGTTGCATTCGCAGACACCAGAGTTCATGATATGGCTCAAACAAAAGATAGGCACTACTGGTCTCAGCTAAGGGCTGCACTCACAGGAGGCGCGTGGGGGTCATCTACGCCCGCAAAGAATTTCAAGGGCGTCCCCATATCCTGGACCGAACTCCTACGCAAGTTCAACAAACATTGCCACGGGTATATCGACGTTTCCGAGATCGCCAACCGAACGCAAGCCCTTGCTCTGCTTGTCGCCGGCATCCCCACTGATGGTGGACTGGATGGCGATGACCAATTTGACGAGGACTCCCTTTCATTGGGCACAGAGTGTGTGTTGGTTGGTGAGCATGCTGACGAGGCACGAACAGGTTTTGAGGTGTTGAAGAACCTCGAGTTGGAACATGCCAACTCCGATGTGAGTCTTTTAGCTATTCTTTTTCTTCATTTAATTCTCTAAACGGTTTTAGTCGCTGAAACTTGCCCTCGCTTACCATGCCTATGCACTCGAAAATCCAGTGCAATGTCTTTCGTACCTCGGTCAAGTGCGTGACCTTACCAATGCGCAAGTGCGCATAAATGCTATGGGGTCACTACGCTCGAGCGCATCATCCGCCCAGACACGCTCTGTTTCCGACAACACCTCATCGGTATCGTTCATCGGTAGCTTAGTGTCGAGCGAATCTACATCCATCGTTGCAGACGTTGCAGACGGAAGGGCTTGGGTAGCTATTGAAGTCGTTCGCAGCGTGTGCCTACAAGGTGATCTGCGACCGTCGCTCTGTTGCCAGTTATCCTCACGTTGTGTAACAGGCATGTCACTCGAAAAACTTTCACCGACGGATACCTCCACAATTCTGTCGGCCTATCTCAGTGCCACGCAGGCTCTGTCGACCATCGAAGGCATTGTCTCACCGTCCATTCCGCTTAATTCACTACACTCGCCAAGTTCTGGTACTGTCCACGTCATCAACCCTTCTTTTACGACATACCGTGAGCTTTGGAGATGGGTAGAATGCCTTCTCAGACGAGCAATCATTACTGCATCACGCTCCTGTAGCCTAAATGGCGAACAAGAATCTATCCTCTGGACGTTGTTTTCTCAATATCAAACGTACAGTACATATTGGCCCCAAACATTCCGTGCTAAGCACCGATCCACCGTCGCTGGGTTATTTATACGCGCACTTGTTTTACGTGCACGCCTTACAGAACACCTACCGTTCATCCTACATGCGCACTTTCGCCCGCCAAATTCGGATGTCCCAGTCACACCGTCGATGGTCGCGCGCCGCGCAATTCAGGACTATCGTGACATTCTGAATTCGAGTACACGTTTTCCGAAAGCAGGAGAATGCAATATCCAGGTGGAGGAATTGACAGACCTATGCGTTGCCGTGTGGGAGGCGGGTGGATCCAAGAGTAGTGATGCCGCGTGGGTCATGGATGTGAGTGTCCGTCAGAAGGACGAAGGCTGCTGAGTCACATTCAGGTAGATCCTCTGGTGGGCGACCCGATTAACTTTCAATTCTCCTCGCGTGTTCCGGCATATGATGCGCATTTCCGAAGCCAGCGGAGATACCACCCTTGCGACGCGCGCATTGCGACTGTATGCTCACACTGTCGGCAAGGCAAAGTTGGCCAGAAAGCCTACGGAGCCAGATGCGACGTGGGTTTCTACCCTTGTGTGGGGTGCTCGGTTGCTGTGTCGCGTTGCTCTCGCGGCGGACTCAACATTGGGGCACCGTGGGATAGATGAGGCGCGCGAGGCTGGTGTAATTCTCGAAAAGGCGAAGGAGCGGCTCGACTCATCAGACAAGGCTCTGAAAGCGTCTGTGGAGTTGGCAGAAGGTATTTGGAATACGGTCATGGCAATAAAAGGTACCCGCCAGTTTCATCCTTCCTTTGACACTGCTCACCTCGGACAGAGCAAGATCCCTTGAGTCGGACATCAAGGCTCACAAATGCGCTTTCTCTGCTGGAACACTCGATACGGGAACTACCATCCGCTTCTGCTTACTTCCACTTTGCCCTCGCATTGTACAGGCCTGTCCCTGCGCGCGATCTTAGACGAGCAATCGAAAACGCGCGTATGGCTGTTGAGCTGGAACCGGACAATATTTGTTACTGGCACTTTTTAGGTCTCCTCCTCGCAGCCTCGGAGGACTGGCGTGGCGCACGCGAGGTCCTGGAAGCTGGCGCCACGCTGGGCGATCAGGCATGGGTGGCTGAACTGACTTCGTCCCTACCTGATGACATTCCCGACTCCAGTACGATCGGTAGGAGGGAGACCAGCAGTACGGCTGGTGTTACGATGACTAGTTATGCATCTTCTACGCATCCAGAGCTGCCATCTCCGGCTTCCGAAGAAGCGTCGACTGTTACAGAACGGCCTATTGAACGGCAAATTGTTTTGGATGCGCATCGGCACACACTACCGCCAGCAGCGGAGCTCCTTCAACCTCTTCCAGACCACCCGCCTCCGTCAATTACAGAACGCTTTGAGCACGCCCTCCAGCTTCGAATGACTCAGCTAGCCCTGACAGAACTCATGGAGGGGCCGGAGGGGACGGAAGAGAAATGGGTTGAAGTGTTCCAGTGGTTTGCAAAGAGAAAGGGTCCTGAGTATCAGAGTCGTGAGATTTGCCACGCTTGCCTCGCGATGCTGGCTTTGCGCTAATGTGGCCGCTCACAGAACGCACATCAATCGACACTAGTCGGCATTCGTTCGAAGTGAAATCTGACGCGTACGATCTGCGAAGTATATCGTCTCTTCAGAACGATGCCAACGGCGTCTACACCGCCAAATCCCTACCAACCACCGGTCCGTCCACAACTTCGACGCACGACGAGAGAGGTAGCACCGCACAAAATGGAGGGGCTAGGACCTCTATCGAAGACACAGAGAAAGAGAAAGAGAAGGATAAATCTGCAGGAAAGAAGGTCCAAAAGATGCTGAAGAATCGGGTGCATAAGGAGCAACAGCGCATCTCGACGATAGGACGTAAAATTGGGCACGGCGTGGGTAGGCAACGTGGGGGTCTCACCCTGCGGAGGACGACATCGACGCCCAGTAAGAAGTCTTCGATTCTGCTTCGGCCGCTGATTTGAGTTTCCTTGATATCGGTACAGCAGACCTGTACAAAGTATTGGGAATCGATCAGGCGTCGTACCAAGCCTCTTCTATACATTCCCGTCGTCACAGTCCTTACGCTTCGACCAACGAACTTGTCCGTCCCGAATCGCCTCCTCCATTACCTCCCCCAACGTTGAGTCCTCGCGAGAAAAGAGAGCGGTCAAGGAAGGAACGGAGACTCCTCAGCGAACTATGGCTAATGAGCGCTGCAACTTTCCGGCGATCAGGGAAAATCGAGCAAGCGCGCGGCGCTATACAGGAAGCGGAGGTCAGGGATGAAGAGAATCCCAACGTTTGGGTACAGGTGAGCGAGCGCGTCATCAGCCCGAGCTCAATGATGGTAAAATTAATGCTTGAATAAAAATGTACAGTTGGGTTTATACCACACCGCGTCCGGACATCCAGATCGCGCCATACAGCCGTTCAACAAAGCTCTGTTTATCTATCCGGACAGCATCCCCGCCACCGTCCATCTGAGCCAGGTTTATCTCACACTTGCGAAGGAGGGGGCATCGGAAGTGGACAACGTCGACCTGGTTGTGGGAATGTTGTCTGATCTTACGCAGGGACCGGGTTGGGATGTCCCTGAGGCGTGGTATTTCCTAGGAAAGGCTCATGGGATGCGCGGTATGCGCGATCGAGAGCGTGAATGCCTTAATTTTGCTCTTTGCCTCGCAGAAGGCCGCCCACTACGCGATTTTGGCGAGGCAGTTGGGTGGTGCTTGTAGTCGACACGAGATAATCGGGACATCTCAATAGTAGTAGCCATATAATGCGTAGTATCGTCTATAAGATGTAAATCTTCACGCATGCTCTGGCAACAACCACGTACATCGATACAGGGGGACCTCTAATCATCAATGATAATCACATCTCCTTGCTGTTCCACACGCCTTCGTTTTCCTCTCCGTGTTGAGCTCAACTCGACTTCCTCGGACAGATCTATGACACCACCATCGGTCGAACTTACGTCCTTCTGCCTCTTTGACCCTCGCGTTGTAGCTTCTACCCCTTCGCTTGTCAAGTTTATCCCTGTCGTTCGGGGTTCGGTGACCCTATCCGTGTCCGCAGATTGGGCATTGGCCCGACCTTTCCCTTTGGCAGAAGTACGGCGGGCATCGGCGGAGGCACCCGTATTATTCACTGAAGAGGACGGACTTAAGGGAGCAGCAGAAGGGGATCGTGGTGGCGGTGGCGGTTTGGCATACAGCTCAGTCCATTGTCGAGCATTGTGGTCATGCATAGGGCGCTTGCGGAGGAATTCGGTCGCAATCGATGGCACTGGGTGATATAAGCAACTTTGACGCGCAGGAGCAAAAAGATTGCGCCATACATACCTAATGGATCAGCTAAAAGGATGACATGAGCGTTATGAGCAACAATACATGAATAAAGGGGAAGGAATGACATACAAGGATTAGGATCGGTGAGAAGAGAGCTGAGAGAGAGTACGACTTTGAAGATAGATAGTGCTGGTGACCAGTTGTTCTTTAGAATGTCAATACAAACGTTTCCCTTTTCTGAGATATTCATGTGATATATCCTAGAAATGGTATTGGTGAGCGAGTAGGTCGCATGAAGTACAGAGGGAACCGAACCGGGTCTGAAATAGGACTTTGGGGGCGGAAAATCTGTGACAATTGTCTCAGGTTCTCCTAGGAACGTCAAAGGTATAAGAGGACGCACGGATAATCATGGCCGAGCATAATCTCAACATTAAACATGCCTCCTTCGTAAACGCTACCTTCTGGACCAGGAATGCGTGCCCTCCATAAGAAAGGGTTGTCGTTGGAGACGGGTCCGACCGAAATGTTACCCAAATCCTCCTTCTTAAGGTCTGATATTTCGCGATGAATGCGCCTTAGAGTTGTCTGTGGGCTGTTCAGTACTAAGAGCGAATATATAGGGCGCGACTCACGCCTGAGGTGGCCATCGTTGATCTGGACAGTCAAAAGACAAGGCCGAGACCCGTGTGGATCCCGCACGTGATCGCGGAGGATGGACCGAGACCGAGTCACCCAAGTCGGTCTGCTTTCCTTTTACTTTAACGATTCTTTCATTCAAACATCAGTCTTCCAAATAACGCTATGATCCCTCGAATATCCGCCTAATCGATCCTTCCTCAAGCGGGAACTCACAACCAGCCTCGTTATTAGATCCTATCATTATGTTTGGAGAGTCAGAGTCCGAATCACCTAGAGTCCCTTCCCCATGGGACCTCGTCCTCGCCCCGGCTTCGGTTGACAAGCTGTATCATCGACAAGACGAGCTCCTACTCCCAAAGCTTGCCGCAGAGGTAGAAGAGGTGGGTGCCAGCTGGCTTGTACCGACGTCATTCCTGACCTCTCTTCAGGGCAACGTCGAATACAAACTTCATCTTATGAACCCGTCTTCCACCCGCTTCGCTCGCCTCGTCACCCAGATGAAGTGGCGTCTTCTCGAAGGTGGCGGCCAGGCTATATACGAATTAGGCGTTGCAGATTCCGGCGCCCTCGTCGGTCTTGTGCCGAATGACCTACGCGCAACTCTCGATACGCTTCATGCCATGGCCGCCGAGATCGGCGCACGGGTCATCATTTCAAAGGAAGTAGAGGTCACCGCCACAGATGTACCAGAGGCAGGCTTCCGTGCTCAGGTGGACAAGCGGCATGGAAGCAGGGACGGCCGGCACATGGTTGCCAAGGATCACCTCAAGGCTCAGACCTCCCCAACCTTGGCAAGTTCGCCGCGCTCATTTGTCTCGGCGGCCTCTACATCCACACCGTCATCCCTCGACTCTGCTAGCTCATTGGTCACCGATCCATGTTTGTTGGCGTCTGACTACTCGCCTCTATCTTCTCCGTCGCTACCCTCCTCTTCTCCTCTCTGTGATGATGAGATCATGCATGGCGATGACCCCTTCCTCGTGTTCCCATTGCTCACCGACTGTTTACCCCGATGCCCGACGCCTCCCAATAGCCATATCACCGGGGAAGAATCATTAATCGGGAAGAGTCATCTGGACGTTATTCCGGAGAAGTCCCTAGCTAGTGCCGAGAGCGGGGTCGATGCTAGTGAGCTACGCAAGGTTCAGTACGAAGACATTGGACCCGATTCCGCGGCAATTGTCGTCACCGCAATAGATGCCTTGCCTGACCCCGACGAGTTGCTTGTTGCTGCATTTCGTCAGTTGGAGGTTGCGACTAGCCCCTCTGTCCCAGAGGAACCCAAGAGGAGGATCGTAGAAGCTTTGATAATCCGTGAACTCGACCACGAAGAAGGATTTCTAGACTTTTCTTCTTTTTGACACCGACTGATCTCACTTATTTCTTTGTTTATTTACTTTTTTTTGCGTTTTTGAAGAACTGGAGGCTCCAGCCTGCGAGCTATTTTTATGCTGATCTCGTTTCTCCCTACAATACTCTTACTGAGCACTGATGAGGTTCTACTTGGATATGGCCCAAAGTAGCACAGCAGGATATGTCAGAATCTTGTGGTAAATGATCTTCGTGTAAGTAGTAGTTAATCGCTCGATATTATGAACGAGCAAGATTAAGGAGTCAGGCGTGTGACAAGTGATGAGCTTATTACGCTTTGGCATTCAGTACTACTTCAGTCCGCGGCTCTTAAAGCTTAATAGGTTAGTCTTCGACGCGCTGTTATCACCGCAAGATGTTATCATGTCTCAGTTTTACCCTAACAAGACGTCTCTCTGTGGGGTGGCGGTGGCGGCGGGTGGCTGATCTTTCAAAACACAAAACACGACCGTCCGAGTCAGTCCCCGCCGTCATAGGCCCAGGCTGACGACAAGATCTTCGGTCACTTGCCTGAATCTCTGCCAGTGAATGAGCTTGATCGTCGATCTTTCGACAGCTCCATGTTGACGTGGACGTAAGGTGGAAGCTTGCGCTCACCAGAAGTGCGTCAATCGGGATCTTTTAGGCTGCTCTGTGGACACGGTCAAATGTCCATGTCCATGATCACCTACTCTGCATCACTTTCCTCTCTTCAACGGCGACAGTGCTTTGCCCTTGATCCAATCTGGTGGATACAAGGGTTGGCAACAAGAGGGTACAAAAATACGCTGAACCCTCCTCCTTCTGCGCTCGAATTTCCAACGAAATCAATACGGATCTCTTGCAGTGGTTGACTCGGGCTGAAATGGTTTCAATTGTACTATCTCCAGTATTGGGCAGTGGCACCAGATCGGTCGACAGATTGGGCCATTTACAAATGACAAGATGTGGCATTCACGCTGGGGCCCCAGCTCAGCAGACGTATAAAACCAGCTGAATTTCTTTATAGTCGAACCGCAGCAAGACATCTTTCATCAGCCCACTCATCCACTATTAAGTCTGCAGTAACATATGTCGGATATCGAACAACAACAATCCGATCACCTCACCAGAATTTACTTCCTCCCTCCATTTCACGCGTGCGGAAACCTGATTCTGAGGTTAGCCCTTGGTATCATGACATTCCTCCTCTTGGGAGTGCTCATCTATCTGTATAATGTTCTTTTAGATCCTGCCCACCGCTAGCAGTAGCCAATTCGACGACGGACAAGATGTATCCCGGGAAGTGGCCCCGAGTCGAGAGGCTGTGCAAGTCACACTGCAAGACCCGCATCCTACCGATATAGCCATTCATGGCATGGAAGAGTACTCCCCGCCTCCATGTGTGAGTGATATCTGTATGTGTATTGTTGGTCTTTATTATCAGGACACACCAGTATACTACGGTTCCCACCGCCTCATACATGTATCCCCCGGCCGATGTAGGATTTGTTGAAGGTATCCCAGAACACCAGCAGGTCATTTTCCCCGTGGGTGGCAACTTGTCCAGCTCTCATATATTCTTAACTAAAACCCTTCGCTACAGGTGCACCAAGGAAACCACCAGCTTGGCAATGCTCTTCGGTGTGAAATACCATGCCTGACCCAGGCCGCAGTTTCTTATCCATTAGACCACGACATTCCTCTTGGCCCTCCAACGGCAGAGAACCTTCGACGACTCGCCAACTACTATATGCATTGTGTGGATTCACAGGTTGAGGCTGTTTGCATAGAACGCATGGAACGAACCTCCCCTGGTCGATGCAAGGTCACAATCGCACTTGAAGTGACAGATTTCCTTTGAGACCCCTCCTCATTCCAACGAAACTCTCTCTGTCATATCCCCAAGAGGAGTCCGCCTGAGCCTTGTTCTGTTGTTGTTTTTTGTGCCCCTGTATGCGAGTATTATAGGATCAACTAAAGACCATGCGAGAGAAAAACTACGCCGTGGTGTGGAAAAGCATAATGAAAAACTCTCCTTTGAGTGCCTTGTGAGCATTTTCATGGGTCTCGTTGAACACACTGGGTACTCTACAAGACTAGCCGACCGAGTCTGGATAATGACCACTTTGAGTGCGTCCCTCTGTCAGTAGTAGCAACGGCGCACTACGCGGCCTGGTCCGCAATCTTTTATGATGTGGAGGACCGTGACTTCATCGATACGACCACCAACTATACTGTATACATCGTGACAACCTGGCAACTGAACAAACAGCAATGCCAAGAGCGATGCGTGCCAATGTGCCAGTTGTGCCACGTGGTCATCCACTTTCATGTGGAATTCCGTCTCGAACACTGCCGACGGTCTGCCAACAAGTCGTCCGTTAAAAACAACTCTCACGGGCCGGCGACCCGGAAGTGGCTCGATGTACAGTAATACAAATTTGTCAGCCGGGGTTCGATAACTCGATCCACGCATCCAAAATTCGTATGCCTCACGATCTCCTCACATCGGTACTGTATTGGCTCAGTGAGAACTTCAACGGGAACTTTAGCGCCATACTGGTGCTATAATCTTAGATGCATGTGCCATGAGGACAGCAATACAATTGGTAATGTAACACTGCCTGAAATTACGGTCGTCGAGGCTGTATCCAAGTTTTTTTGAGGGGCAACCCGTTCTGCGGGAAATATTGCAGTGACCCTTCGGTCAATACATTGAATACCAGTACGCATAATCGTCTAATAGGATTTCTGAGTCGGAACTCTCACATAACAGTGCCAAGTGCCAGATGTTGGCCCGACTGAAAGGAGTCATGATTTCCTTAATCTCTGACGGCACTGCCGCAGTGCCAACGCTTTGTTCTACATATTTGTACGAGCAACTATTGTACTCGAGTGTAGGGACTACAGTAGAGCTACTCTAATAGTGCCAACCTGTGATTTGGAGTCGAACGGGATAACGCCACATCTTTAAAGCCAGCCCAGCCAGTTCTGGTAAGAAACCTTTCTTGATTAGACCCCTCACCCCACTGTTAACTCCCAAGCGCTACATGGCTGATATCAAACCTGAACCACAAGAAGCCGATCTCCTCTCCCAGGACTCACTTCTTGGTCCTATTTCGCCTCTACAAGAACACAAATTCGAGGTCAGCCTTTAGTACCATAAATAACAAACATCCTCTTGTTTGCGACTACTGATCTATCTGTATGATGTTCGTTTAGATTCTACCCGCTACTAGCGACATCCACCGTGAAGCCAAACGGGAGGATACACCAGTGATTGTCGGAGAAGGGTCAGCGCAAGATACGCCATACAACCCGTATCCCATAAATTCGGCCAGTTATGGTACGACACATTATCCCCCGCCCCCCAACGTGAGCAATCATATCCAGTCAGTTTGTGTAGTGTTGATCTTATTATCTGGATGCAATAGTATCCCATGCCAGTGGCTCCACACGCGTATCACAATGTAGCACATGTTCAGGGTGTCCCAGAGCGCCAGCGGGTTATGTATCCTGTGCGTGCCAACTTGTCCAGCCCTCATATATTCTCAAGCAGACCCTTCGCTTTAGGTGAACCAAGGACATAATGGCGAGTATTGCTATGCTCGTCAGCGTTTTATACCAGGCCCTACCCAGGTCGCAGTTCCTTATCAACCGGCTATCCAAGCTCCCGCTCGTGGCCTGCCCGCATCAGAGAATCTCCGACGACTCGCCAACCATTATGTACAACACCCGGGTTCACGGGTTAATTCAATTTGCATGGAACGAGGCACCGCTGGTCGATGTAAGGTGACAATTGCTCTGGAAGTGACAGATTTCGTCTGAGTCGCTCTCCTTATTCCGATCATCCACTCTCTGCAATCGCCCCCAAGTCTCCCTCGAAGTCTCTTCCCTTTGTATTGTTCTTGTTCCAAATTTGATAATCTCAGCCGTAGGATTGAGTAAATAAAATACACGAAATGTCTTTGTTATCTGACTGTTAAAAAAACCCTGTGGTTGCGGAAAAGCCATACGAGAGTACTACTGTAGCAAGAGACAAAGGTACTGGAAACTGGAAAAATAGTAGTGTGCCGGCCCGGCTTCAGGCCGTGAGTCAGGCGGCAACAAGCGCCTGGACATAGACATCTATAAGCTTAGTTCCTGTTCCGCTAGACCTTCAGATCTTGCCCAGGTGGTGAACCGTAGCTTATCAAACAGGTCCACTTCGCGCCCTGAAGACGTCGTACCAGAACGAACTGAACCCTCCAGCCCGCACCACCGCTATCAGGTACTCCTGCCCGGCTGCCTTCTACGATACAGTAACGATAGACACCTTGCGTCCCATCTAATATTGGAACGTGTCGTCTGTCTCAACACACTTGTGTCCGGCATGGCAACCACCTGTGGATCAAGCCATTGACGACGCAGTCACTAAACGCTTGTTACCCAAATATTAAGGTTTCACTGTTGTCTGCAGAGATGATTGAAGGCCACGTTTCCTGGTCTGAATGGACCCGTAGCCGTAGTATCATGAGTCATGGGGCCGTGGAAACCTACTCAGAGCATGCGTCGGGGTACTTTCATCCCTCGTATCGACACTTACGATCCACCCCTCTTCTCAGAAGTGGGGTACAGCCTTGGTTTGGACCAGTTGCAGGCGGTGTAAGGAGGTCAACTTGGCTGCGTTCGTACAGATCGCGCAAGTGCCCCTAATCACACGTACTGAGTTGTCAGGAACCCCAGCTGTGAGCTCCTTTCTGACGCGGCGTGGAGTCTTGCCTGCCTTGCCCAGGATCGCTGGCTTCGGGATGATCGGCCGAGGAGACGTCCCTTCTGTTATCTTGAAATACTTTCTTACCCTTTTACTTTACCTTTGGTGCTTTCGATTACTGTTCATAGTCTTGGTCGTCCTCGTGCTCAACGATGGTCTCTTCTCCTTCTCACGACCCCACTTCTTGCTCTCAAGATATCCATACGATTCCTTCGATGTCGCGCCTTTCGATATCACGTTTCTTCACCCCTAGTTTTCGTGCAGTTCAGTGCGTCTTCGATTACCACGCGCGTAAGTTACGACTTTGGTAGCGTACACTCAATCCGGAAATTCTTGTCCCGCGCGTTTTGTGGCGGTTCAAAAATCGTGAAAATTCAAAAAATTCAAAAAATTCAAAAAATCGCTGAAACACTTTCCTCATCTCTAACCCGCTCCCAATCTTCATGGTATATCGTACAATCAGCCCAGACCTCAAATAAAGCGCCTTATACTTGTTATTGGAGAAAGGATGGGAGATTGATCAGATTACAACCGTGTTGGTGTACCCTCGAAGAGCATCGAAAAGTGGGAACATAACAATGAAAATCATGGTAGTGTCAACCCTCCCATCCCTCTGCAAGGTCATCGTTAACTGCTGAGCCATCACATACTGTAGAAGAGAGCCCCACGAATTGCTCATTGAGAGCCCGTCATATCGGGGAATGGCTTGCCATCTACCACGGCCAACCCATATCAACGACAGCTCTGCACGATAACCTAAAGGGTCTTGGACTCACCTACGAACGCCTCAAGAGAACTGCTGTTGAGCGAGACGATGCATATTGTGTCGATTGGCTTCAATTCACATTCACAACATGACCTCAAACTACAAGGCTGAATTCGAAGCTGAAGCCGACGTGTGCACCGTGCACAGTGTGCCACTGACTCATGGTTTTGCCCCAGATCGTTTGTGTACTGTTTTCGTCGTTATCGTAGTCGTGTTGTCATCGTCATTGTCGTACCCATGTACTGTACCATAGTACTTTTTTTTCAGCCTCAATTCACAATTCTTGCACATCATTCCATCATCGTCTGAATGTTTGAACGTATCATCCTGTGGGTTCCTGTCAGACCCATAAACTTGTAAGCAACCCGTACTATAGAGTAAAGGTACAGGTTGCTGAAGTACTACAGTACATTAAGCACAACGTGGCTACGACAATGACGATGACAACACGACTACGATAAACGACGAAAACAGTACACAAACGATCTGGGGCAAAACCATGAGTCAGTGGCACACTGTGCACGGTGCACACGTCGGCTTCAGCTTCGAATTCAGCCTTGTAGTTTGAGGTCATGTTGTGAATGTGAATTGAAGCCAATCGACACAATATGCATCGTCTCGCTCAACAGCAGTTCTCTTGAGGCGTTCGTAGGTGAGTCCAAGACCCTTTAGGTTATCGTGCAGAGCTGTCGTTGATATGGGTTGGCCGTGGTAGATGGCAAGCCATTCCCCGATATGACGGGCTCTCAATGAGCAATTCGTGGGGCTCTCTTCTACAGTATGTGATGGCTCAGCAGTTAACGATGACCTTGCAGAGGGATGGGAGGGTTGACACTACCATGATTTTCATTGTTATGTTCCCACTTTTCGATGCTCTTCGAGGGTACACCAACACGGTTGTAATCTGATCAATCTCCCATCCTTTCTCCAATAACAAGTATAAGGCGCTTTATTTGAGGTCTGGGCTGATTGTACGATATACCATGAAGATTGGGAGCGGGTTAGAGATGAGGAAAGTGTTTCAGCGATTTTTTGAATTTTTTGAATTTTCGCGATTTTTGAACCGCCACAAAACGCGCGGACAAGAATTTCCGGATTGAGTGTAGTGGTGGCCGTGGGCCACGCGTCGCCTTCGTTGTTCTGATCTTGTCTCCAAGTTCTCCGATCTACTCTTTTCCCGTTCACTCACGCACTATTCTCTCAAAAGTCCTGAAAGTAGTTGTGTCAGATGTATTTAAGCAGTGATCTATCTACCCCAATACATCCATCATCCAATTCTTTCCTCTCTCTTTTGTGGGCGCAGTCGTCTCAGGACGCCTTTTCTTCTTCCCTTTCACCCAGATTAGTTCGATGAAGGACTACGACGATCCGAGCCGCCGAGCCGTCGTACGCATTCCTTTGCCGCCTCTACGCCGACCTGAGGCTAAAGCAGATTCGACGGGGAATGTTACAAACCGCCACCCGGTGTTCGGAAAGAAGTCAATGCCCAGGTCGTTTCTTCAACAGGTATAGTGATTTCTCACTCAAGTACCGATTCTGACTGCTTTTCATTTACGTCTAGACATGGGCCAAGGCGGTGCGCAACAAGAGCACCATAATGATCCTCCAATCGGATATGAGATGAAGCAGTGACACAAAGGTTCGCTAAGTCGGATAGCACTGTGAAGGTGTCAGGCCTGTGGATTGATACCAGTGTCGCAAGCAACGAGTCTCTGCAAATGCTAACTTATTAGAACCAATAGCATTTGCAGAGATTCAATGCTTGCAACACTGAGGTTAATCCACAGGGCGGACATCCTTCACGGTGATATCTGACTTGCGAACCTTTGACTATAAGCGAGGACTTTCATTTCTTGACTCTCTCCTTTTGAGAAAGGTCAAGAGATAAAAGACCTCGCTTATATTCTCAGGGTGGACTTACCGGCGGAGCTTGCGATGAAAGACATGTAGAGAAGCCCGTTGTACACTCAGTGCGCGAATCAGGGAGTCGTGAGCAAAGCACAAAAACGAGCAGGTCAAACGTGGAAAATCAAGCGGTTGAGCCGTCGTCTATTGGTCAGTATGGTTCGTATCTCGCATTAAAGCCGTTAAACCTATTTTCTGAGTATAATACCGAATCTTTAAAGTCGTATGTGCTTGTTAAGTCCGCGGTGTACTTACAGAGACCACATTCATCTGAGCTATGGAAATATGCATGGCATGGAATGGAGGTTGCGGCGCGTGATGGACACCATACAGACTGGCAACCGCCGAAGAGAATCAATCGGTAGTCAGTAAAATTAAAAGTACTCAAGTTCCTATGCTATACGAACCGAGATAATTCTTATGTGATAGTATGAACACGGCCTCATCACAATTTATTTTTATCCCTCGCACCCACGCACTCGTAGCATCGAGTCTCCACGTGCTTCTGATGTACGGCCGCTTGGATCGTGTGCTTGAGCCATCTTACGCTCATCGAAAGCTCACGCCGCATTCAATGTCGTCCGAGTGGCGATGACAGCAACAATAAGTTGCTTAAAATTGATAAGGGCAATCAGAAAAGACACAGCCCCAATCGTAGGGGAATGCATCAAAATATGTTATTTGCGGATTATACACGGACCAATACACCCATGAATAAGATCTGCACGACAGCGACGAGGAAGAGAAAAGTGATGCGTCGCGAACGTTGTGCATGGGAAACAGTTCCAACAGCTCCTGGTGCGGCACCGACATCGGGCAGAACGACAGAGCGCAAAGAACGGAGCTAGGATAGGTATGTGAGCTGCACAGATTCAAAGTACACAGAGGCACGTACGAGGAAAAACGCATTTGCTAGAAAGGTGTAGATAAACGTGATTGAGTATAACGTGGGCGAAGACCCAACCAGTCCAACCAAAAGCGTTGTGATCACGCTGGAGGGGCGTGAGTTGATTGACGAATTAGCGAGGGCAACGACGTACCCAACAAACTTGTAACCACCATACGCGATGAGATCGACGATAGGATTAGTGCCTTGTATTCCGAGAAGATAACAGCCTCCTTTGACGAGTAGAAAATCAAGTAGTACGACGGCAATTGCCTTTGTGGCAACGACGCCAAATATTTCTGGGTGAAAGCGAGATTGTAGACCTGACTGTAGGGCAGCTACGAGGATATATGTCACAAAAGCCATAGCTAAAGAGATATATGAGCGAGCTAGAAGAGGATGACATAAGGGGGATGGCGCACTGGGGATGTAAAGGTCCGGCGCATTGAGATCCTCTCTCGGTGGCTGAAATTCACCAATGCCTGTCTCTGAACGACGCATTTTGCGTGTCCATGGTCTATGCCGCCAAGGAAACACCACGAGACGGAGCTTGTGGATGACATAAGAATTTGAGACATTGTAGTGGTGCTTGAGATGAGTGATTGGTATGAGTCCGCCAAGCTGTGGTTTAAGAAAAAGACGATCAGAATGAGGTTGAAGAAGAAAGAGAACAAAGCAGCACATTTTGCTGAACATAATTTTGACCTGCAGCGACCGCATTTTGGCCAAGTTGCATGCCAAACTGGGCGGTTGCGCCGTCTATTCCCCATGAAGAAAAATCAGGGATAGCATGAGGAGGAACGGGCTGGTTGTGTAATGGGGAAAGATGTGGTGGCTGATGAGGATATTGAGGGTAGGCCGAGGGATGAGAAAAGTGCTGTGATGATTGTGTCGGTGTGGGAGAAGAGGCGTAACGCTGGTAGCCCTGAGGGGATGCGGGTGTTGAGGGTGGTTCGGGGATGTATGCAGGGTGGGTTGGCACTGGGTGCTGCAGCGGGGGCGGGGAACGCGAATTGTAATAGTTGGCCATGAGACTGCCGCCCCCTGCAAATGCCCGCAAAGCCAAAGGGGCGACAAACACGCCCAAACAACCACGTCGCGCTCTCAAAAAGTCAAATTTTTTGGACAACTCGACGTGGTACGACCATGTCCCGTCTCACCAATGTGCCAAATTTCAAGAATGCCCCTCCGGTTGGCCTCGCAGAGGGTAATGGCTCTTTCTCAAATTATGTCCTTGCGTCGCTCGTTCTCGGTGTACCCTGGCTACTCAAGCGCGCCCTCCCTTTCATAAATCGCGGTGGCTTCAAGACCTATCTCTTCCTTACCGCTCTCCTCGGTGTTCCCGTCACAATTGCCTACTGGACTCTTATGAGCATGTATGGTCCACGCAAGAATGAAAAGGTCGTTCTTCCAGGCAAGGATATTGAGGAGTACATCAACATAAAGGATCCCGAACTCAGGGCTCGGTATCATGGCAAGGAGAAAATACCGATGCAAACATTTCACGACGCGTATTTTGACGGAAAGATTGATTTCAACGGTATTTCTCTCTTCGTCCCACTTGGCATCTCTTGACCGCCGTCCCCATATAGGAGATGTCCTTGATACTTTGGAGGCTCGCCACGATTGGGCAAAGATGGTTTTCACCCCAGAATTGTTCAAATACGTTCTAACCCAGATGATTCCGGAAATAATTGTCCATTCTGAGAGCCAGGACGAGGAGCAGGTCCGTGGACATTACGACCGTACGCATCACCATCCAAGTTGTTGCCACCGTGCTCATTACTCATCCCTATGCCCATAGGCGGTGATGACTTTTACGAATGGTCCGTGTCATTCTCAGAGTATGACCCACTAATACTTATTTCTTTTCCAGGTTTTTGGGACCCCGCATGGTTTACACCTCAGGCATCATGACCTCGCTTACCGAGCCCCAGACTCTCGAACAACTTCAAGACAACAAACTCACTGTCGTCTGTGAGAAGCTCGATCTCCAGCCTTCAGACCACCTTCTCGATATCGGGTGTGGCTGGGGTACCCTCGCCGCCTTTGCGCATAAGAACTACGGCTGTCAGGTCACCGGTATCACTCTGGGCAAAAATCAGACCAAGTTCGGAAATGAACGCATTTTGGCCAACGGAGGTGATCCGGACAGGGCTCGCATCCTCTGTCTAGACTATCGTGCCATCCCTGGCGGTCCCGGCCACTACACCAAGATTGTCAGTCTAGAGATGGCAGAGGTTAGTTGTCTGTTCTATTGCTTCAGCTTGTTTACAGTCCCTTGTAGCATGTTGGTGTTCGCCGCTACGATACCTTCCTTCGTCAGGTGTACGATCTCCTTGACGACGATGGCGTCTTCGTCTTCCAGGTAGCCGGTCTACGGCCTTCGTGGCAGTACGAGGACTTGATCTGGTAGGTGTCACCTTCCATTCTCGTCGAAGATATCCCCTTATTTCTCCAGGGGTCTTTTCATGAACAAGTATGTCTTCCCTGGTGCCGATGCTAGTGCTTCTCTAGGCTGGGTGGTAAACCACCTCGAGGCAGCTGGCTTTGAAGTGAAAAATATCGACGTCCTTGGGGTCCACTATTCGGCCACGATCTTCCACTGGTATAACAACTGGCTCTCCAACCGCGAAAAAGTAGTTGCCAAGTATGGCGAGCGCTGGTTCCGCATTTGGGCCTTCTTCCTTGCTTGGTCGGTTATCATTGCCCGCCATGGCGGCTCGGCGGTTTTCCAATTCACGTTGCACAAGAACCTTAACGCGTATCATCGCATCCTTGGCGTGCCAAACCACGCTTCCATTCATGTCACACCCAAAAAGACGCTCGAGTCCGTATGGCGCTCTTATTACTCGGTTCCAATCTGACTTTTTTTCAGGCCGGTCTTGTAGCATTAGGAGATAGGAGGGGTACGAATTGAGCTGATGACTGCTCTGCATTGCTCTGCATGCCTTCTTACATCATCGTTGAAATCTGTATCCTGTTCATGCGCAGTCTTGCGTCCTGTTTTCCGAAATCTATACCTTTACTGATTTGGATACATTCTCTCCGTGAGGAGTACATGCAATGGTTTGGGGTAACCTTGGAGCTCATGCCCTGAGTACTTTTTTAACATTTACAACCCCTGGATATCGGTTTCACTGAAGGAGCGTGGGTTCGCACTGCAACAAAACAAACCGGAGTCGCATTGTATAGAGAATTTCAGTTATGACTTTCACATATACATAACGGGTATAGTATTCGCAAGTGGTACAGAGTTCCATCGTAGGGGTCCCAGACGCCCCAGTGCTTCCACTAGAAACAATAAACTGCTCACTGAGCCAACTTAGGCCTGAACTATGGCACAGCAACGGCATGAACAACCAGTTGAGCAAGTGGCGCTCCGGCGCGACCTCCAACAGGATAGATGGCTGACGTGACGACATCCCAAGCAATTGAAGGAGAGGCCTACACGAGAAGATATTTTGGTTAGAAAGAACAATGCAGGACGTGGGATGGGAGGACGCGCCTTTGACGGGAAGACGGCATACAGAGCATCTGGGCATTCCGAGGCGGGTGCCACAGGCAGAACAAGTTGATTGAGTCCGAGAAGCTGTCGATTGACCGCACTGAGTGCACAGGATGGATACACCTGTCCCACGACGACGACGACATGATAAACACGGTAGGTAAGTAACGGGATGGGGCAACAGACATACATGACGCAAAAGGCGTAACCGTAACGTACCAAGTTGGCTGTGATCCGAATTGAAATATGAGTCGGACGGCAATCTCAGGAACGGGTCGACCGCTTTGAGCAGCTCAATGCGCTTGTGTAGCAGCTTCCAGCGGAAGAGGACTTCGGCATATGCAAGGACGTGCATGACTAGCTGTTCCGATGACGCGAATGAATACAACAGCTTTGATTCTCTCTCACTGAAATCAAAGAGTGTGAGGGAGAGAGACTTCTTCGAATGCAGAGATTAGAATAATACTCACCGCTCCTGCTGCAATTCATGTTGCAGGTCCACTACTACGACAGACTTATGAACGATGGTATGTCTTGCTTTGGCGACCTGGGAGAAGGTCGGGCGGCGCCCCTGCCCGGCCATTGAAGGGGCTACTGACCCAAGACTACGAGCAGCGCTAACATCGGCCCGAGAAGTGGGGGAGAGGGGTTGGGGTGAGTCGGATTTTGAGGGTCGTGGTCGAGGGGAGTCAATGTCACTAAATTTCCGGCTGCGATTTCCAGGTACCGGAATGCCCGCGAGGCCACCACCTTCATGAACCGTGAGTTCTCCGTGCCCACCGTCTCTTGCTGGGTCGAGATTACTCCCAATTAGATGGCGAACGTTGTTCGTGTTGAAAAGACTGGACCACGATCCACGGGAAGACATGGATGAAATCGATGTCGACGCGAAATTCGCGACTGGAGACGCCGGGTACGCCCAGGGGGGTGATTGAACGCGGCCGTCTTTCCATGAAGAACGAAATGATAGAGACCCATCATTCTGTGGTTGCCGGCCAGGCGTACGATGTGTCATAGCGTGGACGGGAGAATCCTCGCCTTACAAGAGAGTTCAGTTAGAAGTCATTGACACGCAAAAAGTAAGACGCTTACGAGGCGGTTCAACACGCCGATGCGTTTTCAAAACTAGTATGGCCACCATGGCCAGCATCTGTATATTCTTCTCTTGTGCAAATTTCTCGTACCTTGTTGGAAGTTAGGATCTGTGCGCGTTGAACCCATTCCTCACCGACATTTGTTTGATAAAGCTACATGCAAGAGGGTTTGCTACCCACGCCTTCGAAGAACGATCGCCGTACGAAGAGAGAAGCAACCCAAGACTCACGAAGAAATCTTCGTGATCTCGACGATTGTGCTTCCGGGCTATTTCGGCGTTTTTGTTACATGCCTCTGAGGGTGTGGTGGCGTCAAGAACATATTCCCCTGCCAGTTCCTGGCCTAAATCAGTGATAGAGGCCCCATCCCGCAAAAAGACCGTCACTGCGTGTGTGGGAAGTAGTGAGTAATTGGCGGGTATGTCGTCAAGTGGGCGCGACTGTTCCGATGGACGCCTCTGCTTGAGACGTGAAAACAGCAACAAGTTCGTCATGATGTGTAGAATATTGTCGACACCTTCTCTGCGTTGTGCTTCTCCACTAGACTTGCGGGAGTCACGCGAAGCGAGCGCGAGCCGCTTCACTGCGTCGGCGATAAGGGCAGGCGACTGGAACAACCTCGGGATGGAATCCGTCGGATGAGAAGTTGAAGGGGAACTGGTCAACTCATGAAGTGGATTGCGGACTATACGTGGTGGGGCACGGCTGAAGCAAACAAGCTGACCTGTTATGGAAATATGAAGCGATTCTCTATTGTGGCCGGACGAGACATACCGTTGGGGCCAAAAACGCCTTGAGAAGTCACTGGCTCAGCCAGGTTCTTGTCGCTGTGCAAAGGTGTAACGATGGGTTCACGTTTTGAACGCATAATAGACGTCGTCTCCTCATCAGAAGAGCTATCATAGACGACGTGTGCAGTTCGACGTTGTTTCTCGTCCTCACTACCATAAAGGAGAAATCGGAGGCATGCCTCTAAGCATGGTCGGCGAGTCTCCCTCAACATGCGTAGACGCCTTAGCATGAATGCACGGTTGCGAATTGAAATGAGTGGAGTTCGCTCTAGGTCAACCATCGGTGTGCCACCAGGATGCAACTCGTACGGATAGCTTTTGGGGAACATAAATGAAACCCGAACGAAAACCGAGGATGATTCTCCCCACGGTCCATTAAGTCCGAGAGTGCAAGTCCGCCTCTTCACTAAATCGTGCTAGAATTCGCTTAGTAGTGGGCCCATTTGACACTGTTCGACCTACCTTTTCTAGCTTGATCCTCGAAGATTCCTGCTGCAACCTGGTCACAACGGACGTAATTCTACTCGTGTGAACACGAAATTAACAAACCAAGAGTGCTGGCGACTCACTCATCTTGCAAACTCTGCCCCTCACTTTCATCATCCCAATGCCCTCGACTATCGCTGTTCCTATGCAATACCGCAGGCATGTTAGCGGAGTTTGCGTCTCGTGATGGTGGCCTGCTACGACTGCCTATACGGCTGGCGTTCCCACTCTCTGCACCACTACCGGCTCCCGGAGACCCTTCACGGGCCCGCTCGCCAACTCTGAAGCTAGAGAGCCATGCGAGAGCGTCCATGCGTGCAGAGCGGTTCCCACGTGTCATCGTCCCGCCCTGCCGGGGTGGAGCTGAGATTGAAGTTACCGTTGGCGTCTGCTCCGGCTCTGATTCAGGTAATTGTTGGACGAAAGATGTATCCCGTGTTTCGCGCAAAGGGAGGAGGACGGGGTTCGGCAGGCGGTTGCCGAATTGCGTAGCACGGACCTCAGCTAGAATTCCACGCTGCCCGACGGGGGCTGAAAGAGCCGGTCTAGCATGGCTTGCTTCGGGTGGTGTACGGAATGAAAAAGAATTGTTACCATAACCCTGTGCTCGAGGTGGGGGATCACCATCTGCGGGTTGACCTGCGCTCTTAAGGGGAGACACATGGGTTAAATAACTGCGTTCCTTGATCTGGAGAGAAACAAACCTGCAGGACATCTTTGTCGATTGGCCAAAACCGTAGGGTCTTATCTTTTGACCATGTGATGAGCTGGAAGTCACCCCAATCTACGACGTATTGAGGGGGTGGCTCGAATCTGAAGGCATGCTACTCACCACGACCACCTCTTCTCCACACAAATTCTTTCACGACATCAGCATGGCCTTCAAAGGCCTCGATTGGGACGGAAGGACCAGGTATTTCTGTGCTATGCGCCCACATCTCCAGAGCATCGCCACCACGCTGAGGCAGACTGAGCAGGCCGTGACCAAAAGGAAGATCACGTGCACGCCAGACTGGGTAGGAAGTATGGATGGTAGTGTACGGTTCATAGATTGAGCATTGGGGGAGTATGGTAGCATTGCCTTCGCAGTGATGAAGTCCATCCTGTCCTGTAGATGATGAGTCGACATCCCATAATTTGATAGTCTTGTCTAGTGAGCAAGTCACCAGCTCTCGAGAGTTGTTGTGGGCCCAATCAATACCATAGATTTTCGCCGAATGCGCCTTGATACATTTTATCGGAATAGACCCTTTCTGTGGAACGTAAAGAAACATACATAGACGAGAAAATGATCCCCTTACTCGTCTATCCCAAATAAGCACTTGATTCAAGTGGGATGAGGCAAGTACATTGCCGTCTTGGCGGTTCCACTTGACCTGTGTACCACCAGCTGGTTGCATGGATGAGAACATTATCGAGGCTGAGTAAGTAAGGGCGCATACCATTAAAAGCGCAAAGGCCTGGCGAAAAATGCCGTCAGACACGAATAAGACGTTACAGTAGGATGGACTGACCCATGATTGGCTTTTGGGGCGTTCGCAAGTCCCAAGCCCACAGCCAGGAATCGATGCCAGTACTAACAACAACGTCCGGATCCTGGGTGTGCCAGTTGATGTCCGTTATCGCCCGGTAATGCGAGTGCAGCGCATGTTGTATGGCTGACTTGCCCGAAAGACAAAGGTTCCAGATAAGTCTTGTACATGTAACATAAGCTAAGATCTGGAGGAAGACCCACGCACTTACAGCTTCTCGCTTGACGTCGAGATGATGTACTCTGCACGAGCGGGATGTGGATTCCATTGTACATCAGCAACATTCCATGTTCCTCCCTGAGGAAGGAAGCGGGGAACGTCGGATGGGGCATTGAGATCTATAATGAAAAGACCATTACGCCTTTACATAGGCGAAAAGTCAGTACATAAAGGATTTGTTTCAAGAGATGGACACACGCAGCAAGGACTAGATCGCGATATGAGGGGCTTATGCTCATCTATTTTGAACGAGAGAGGGAGTGAACAGGACGCATATATGATGTATAATAACATACGTTGCCAACCGCGTCGCCCACAAGGTCCTTCATATCTATGATCAAGCTCTTCTTGATACCATCTTCAGAAGACGATAGTGCTTCGATGATATCTGAGGGCGCAACCCCGCCAGCAGCGGGGTGTGCGCCAAGGGAGACGAGGGAGAGACGGGAGGTGGAGTCGTTGTGGTTTGAAAGTTGGTCTGTGAGTGCGGACATTGTACTAGTTTTGCAGAGCTAGCATTGAGTGGGCCCGTATCTGCACATTGTTGGCGACAAGATATAGTCAGGACTTAAAGGTTGAAAGGTGACGAGGTTCATCCCTTAGTAGTAAGAGGCGGAGCGCGTAAACAGAGCACCGCGACTATGGTTGGCTCAAAGCGACCTGCATCTCTGCGCTCAGACACTTCCCTTGCTAAAAGGCCACGCTTCAACAACAAGGTCGCTCCTCGCAGGAAAACTCAGTTTACTGAGAAAACAGGCCAACTCACTGGCAGCGATTCCGACAATTCTACATATGCGGTTGAGGAAAATAATGACGAGCAGTCCCCAGCGAATGATCAAGGACACCCCCTTGGACCTCCTGGTAATGGCTTTCTCTCTGCTATGATTTGACGCCTTACATGCCCATTGGTTGCCAGTGACAAAAAATCCTCATGCAGCCCAGCGGCAAATTACCCATCAGCGTCGTGCAGCGAAACCACATTCCGCTCTTCTGGCCAATGCAAAAAAAGCCTGGTCGCGTGCACGGCAGAAGGCAATATCCAAGGAAGAGCGTGCATCACATTTAAATTCTTTGATGGAAATTGTCCGCGGGAAGATTCAAGATATAGTTTTTAAGCACGACGCAAGTCGAATTGTGCAAACAATAGTAAAACGGGGAAATCAGCGGCAGCGGGACGAAGTTGCCACGGAGCTTCGGGGGCGGTTCAAAGAGCTTGTAGAGAACAAATATTCAAAGGTGCGATGTATTGGTAGTCTAGTGAGGTCGACGCTAAACATGCGCTAGTTTCTCGTGGCGAAGCTTGCGCATTTTTGTCCTTCTCAACGTCTGTCGATGATCATGGAGTTCCGTTCGCACGTCGTTCGTTTGCTCCTGCATAGGGAAGCATCACAGATCATTGCCGATATTTTCGAACTGCATACGAATGCAACGGAACGGGCAGTTTTACTTCGTGACTTTTACGGTCGCGAGGCTGCACTGCTTCCGTTACCCCACAAGGACGATGAAGCCACAAAGGATGGGCGTAGCGGCCTTTCTGTGGTACTGCGAAATGCGAGTGCGGAACAAAGGAGGCGCATTCTTGCTTCGCTTAGTGAAAATCTTAACTTGATGTTGGTTTGCCCTCTCTTCCGCATGTCTGTCCTTTACCCTGGATTGCAGGTTCAACAACTCCGACAAGGGTCCTGTCCGACACGCAATTGTCCACAGGGCTCTGTGGGAGTACTTGTCGGAAGTGGCAATTCTGATGATAGCGAGCGCGATAAGTTGTTTTACGGGATGTTTGAGAGGTTATAAATTTCACTCCTTCGTATCCCTCCAGTCGCTCACTGGCACGCAGTTGCAAAGACTTGTTTGCAGAGATGGTACATACTAAAGACGGAAGTAGGGTTGTACGTGAGTTCTTGGCCCGGGGTACTGCAAAGGTTCGTTGTGTTCTCTACGCTGTACTGGTGTAAGCTAATAGTCCACAAAGGATCGTAAGCATATTATAAAAGTTCTCAAGCCCTACATCGCGACAATGGCCAAGGATGAAGAGGCTCAACATGTCCTCTTCACGGCTTTAGACGTTATTGAGTATGCTAAGTCGAACAATCATTACCCTGTCTGATGACTGACTGATTTTCTCCAGTGATACCAAGTTGATCGCAAAGTCTATCTTGCCATTCATTACTCAGAATGCGAAGTCGCTACAAGCGAACGCCGCTGGGCGGCGAACTCTCCTGTACTCTCTAGTACCACGAGATCGCCGTTACTATACACCATCAATGATTGCTAGAATCTCTGAGACTGACAGCCTTCGCGCACTTACGAGCAAGAAGTCGTCAGATGTCCGCGCCGCTGAGATTTGCTCTGCGGCAAGTTCAGAACTTCTCTCTTGGGTCGTGCGCGATGGGGCTGAAGTCAGTCGCGAAACCGGGAGGGTCACTAGTAATAACGGAGATCATGCTCGAGGCCCATGGTGGTAAGTCTCATTATCAACCTCTATCAACTCGGTCCCTCAGTTTGTCACTTAGACAAAGAGGCCGCAATCGAGGCACTACTAGTTCCTCTTGGGACTGCGTATGCTTCCGACGGTGATCCTCATCCCATTGCCTTATCCCACACGTCGCGGTTATACAAGGTGCTTCTTCAAGGAGGTCACTTTTCACATGCCACAAACGCAGTTGTGACACGGCCAAATTTCAGTCCATCTGGTTTTGCCACTGCATTCCTTCGCCACGTTCAACCAGTGGATATTGTCGCTATGGCCCGTGGTGGAGGGGGCTTTGTAGTGGCCGCGCTGTTGGAGCGTGTCGCTGTCCACGGAACAGCTGAAGAATGTAGCAGATTGCACGAGTGCATTTCTGAGCTAAAAGATGACGAAGATCAATCAATAAGGGGATGGGCTGCTCTGTCAGAAGGGATGCGCTTATTAGGGTCCAAGGTGTTGGGCGTTACATAAATACTCATACAAAACGTACAGTATCATAACCATATTGTGCCTCACTGGCGCCTTTTTGAGCCACTCCATCCTTGATTCGTTTTGTGATAGCATGCCTGACCTATTTCGCCGTGCGCGACCCTCCTCCACTGAGGACCATCTTCTGCCTGCGGCAAACTCGTATAGAACGACCATCGCTTCATTCATGTCCATCTCTACCCTTTTTGCATGGACGTTTGGAAGCGGCGCTGTAGTATGTGGCAGATCATCACTCGTATTCATCTCCTAACACCATCTGGGCTATAGTTTTGGAGGATATGGCCAGCTGTGTTAATGCACACGCTCTTTGCCACCGGTACGTATACTCGGCTCTTCCCGGATGCAATGGTGATAACCGAACCTGGAACTAGTGATCACTATAGTCTCACTGCGCACCAGTCTAGATCTTGCTATCCCCAATGTTATGCTAACGGTGCTTGGTGCGTCCACTCCTCTTTTCCTCTGTGCTAGGAACAGTGCCAAACTCCCTCTGAAGGTGTTGTCATCGGTTTTGTAATCTCGTATCGTGTCATTTGTGCGTATGATCAGTACTGGATGGGCAGGACGGCGTGGTCCAACGTAGCCAAGAGTATCATAACGTTATCGCGGCTTATCTGGTTCCATGTTCCGCTTCGCCTGACCCCGAAAACTAAACAAGAGCTTGCCAAACCAGTCGCGCCTTTGCGTGACAAAGAAGAGGTGGAGACGATTATGGCTGAGAAGTGGATCGCACTGGAAATGATTGAAGGGTAATGTGTTCCCCATGCGAGGTACTGTACATGCGGCGTATAACTGACGTTCGCGCAGTTTTGCTGTCTCACTGAAGCATCATCTTCGGGGTACGAATGGACATAATACTCTGTGCCACTGCCCACTCACGGGGTCTTCCCGGCAGGCGAACTGGGCATCTTTTACGAAGATCTGTATCATCTGGTCAAGCCGCTTCACGAGGTGAATCACCTAATCCACCGTCCAATTTTGTTTCTAACCAGAGACCAGCATCATGCGCACGGCATTGCCGGTCAATCGCCGACTGCAGTTGGTGAACCGTGGCATAGCCGGGGCAAGTCCACGAACAGCGCACTCATCCCTCCAGTGATCCCATATAGTCCAATGTCTATTGCGCGCTCTGTCTCAGGCGCTAGCTCGGCTCATTCTGTTCCGCCTCCGCTTCTTCCTGCCAGTAGCCTTCACCCGCCCTCGCTTCTTGACCGGGTCTCAGGGGACCTTATCCCATTTGTGGCGTATCTACGCGGAATTTTCACGTTTTATGGATCCAGTGAGAAATCAGACATGCAACCGGTTTGTACCGTCCATGCTACGGATTGTAGAACTCTCGCGCTGATTCGCATTGACGGAAGGGGATTGGTATAGACAGCCATGGAGGCCTTCAGAGACTCTGGGCCACCGGAGTCCCGGTAGTTGGTCGAAAACCTCTAAGGCGTATCGTGAGAGGCGATGAGAACATCCCTGTAGAGATATTACGCCTACTGAGCGATTGGTTTGCCATGCTCGAGGAGCGCATGACAGTCCCCGGGACAAGCCTTGGCGCGATGATTGAAGCCATTTCGGCGTTGGAGGATGCTGTATATCGTGTGTCCGATCTGTACACTTTCCCCCCAGCATGGCTGATGAGTTGCAGAGGCGGAGAAAACACTTACAACGCCGCTTCCTTTGTGCGTTGGTCTTGTCCTGTTTACATCGAGTTCCTCATCTGACGGCTACCTAGCGTCTACGCCGTGCATATTAGGTATGTATTAACTTGAACATGACGTTGCTTGTCTTGTCACGTTCATTCGATACCTTCTCTAAGGCAGTAAGTAGTCAAATTGTGACTCGATGGACGCCCGCGGACCTGAGTTCTCTGTCCAGGACCGTCTGGATATACCTTTTCTTCCTACCTTTTCAGCTCATCCATCAATTTTCTTGGTACACCATTCCAGGTGTTGCTTTAGCCTCGTTTATCTACCTTGGCTTTCTCTCTGCAGGCGACGAGATTGGACAACCCTTTGGTATGACTTCCACGTTCTACCAGCATAAGACGCGCTTACAAACACCCCTGGATAGGATATGATGAGGTGCGCGAGTTTGTGCATGGCCCATTCGCCTACGATTAATGGATGGCGTAGAACGACTTGGACTTGGACTTGATATGCCGAGAAATGGTACACGCTGATCTCGCTCGGCTCAAGAAGACGCCTGGAGTAAACGTGTTCCTAGGTCCGCCTGAGACTACGCCTCATGACGGGCCTGCTCAGGCGGATGCGGATCTGCTTGGGATGTAGACGGAGTATGACATTGGATTTTCTCTCCGTGTATCTGCGACTGGTTACAGTAGCCTTTGTCTGGGCTCTCCCTATGGGAATGTTTGATGTATCTAATCCGAGTCGGTCTCAGTAGGGCCCATATGGTTCGCGATTTCCAATTCTAGCTTTCTTGACCACGGTAACTGCCAACCAAAGATGTATCCTACTAGGATGTATTTTCCCGTAACAGGGTACGAGAAAAGCCGTTCCAAAGCGGCATCCAACTCTGGCTAGTTACTCTGTTCCTTCGGATTCGTCACCTGAAAAAGTGCACAATCCGAGTCCAGTCGTCATTTTCTTTTCCAGAAGTTTGTGCGGTACTATTCGTGATGCCGCTTTTGAGCTTTACACAACCTTCCAGCTTTGTTCATTTGAGAGAATTGATCGTGACATGAGATATTGGGGGCAGGGTCGATTTAGTTATGAGAGCATGCTGTCCTGGGTGAGTTAGACAGATGATGCATGATGATCGATGAGAAACTGCCTGTTTTGACCTGTCCACATGATTGCTATGGCCCCGCCCCGAGGCCGCTCAGGTTCCACACTAGAGCCCGCGTTGCTCCATCATGACCACGCCAGATTCCGATGGGTCTCTGTTCTCTGCCGAATCGTACTTTGGGACGCAACCTCCCCCACCGACCCTTGACGATGACATAGCTAACGTGAGATCCTTCGTACACCGACAACGGGATCTGGGAAAGAAGGTCGTGCTCGTGACCGTAAGCGCCGCCTCGTCCGTCCTCTCTCTACCGGCTCAAATGTCTCTTTCTCAAAGAGTGGCGGGACAACTGTCCCGTTGGAGCTCAACGTGTGAGCATTGTTGTGTCGTGCCTGTCAACTGTCTTGGCTAAAGCTCACTCATTCCCTCCTGCGACGTCCAGGGTGCGCTTTCTGGATAACTTTAGCGCTGGTGGGTCACTCGCCAGGGCGTCGATAGTTTCTTCCAGATTCCTGAACGGGTTATCGTGTCGTCGTCCGGCCAGGTACTCGCGGTGCAACATCCGCCGAGTACTTCCTTAAGGCCGGTTACGCCGTCATTTTCATGCACAGACAGTTTAGCCTTCAGCCTTTCAGCCGCCACTACTCTCATTCCACAAATCCGTTCCTGGACTTCCTAGAGATCGAAACCAACCCAGATGAGTCTCTCAAGCCCCCCAAGATCACCGCGACGCCCTCGAAGTACGATTATCTACTTGAAGTGTTGACCGCATACAAATCGGTTCAGCAAGCTGGCGTGCTTCATACCCTCACATTCGTGACCGTCAACGACTATCTTTGGTTGCTACGTGCGGTTAGCCAGGAGCTGTCGGTTCTCGGCCGAAACGCCCTATATTACCTTGCCGCTGCCGTTAGTGACTTTTTCTTGCCTCGGCAGAAGATGGTGCGTCCTTATTCCCCCACTGTTGACAATGTATAAAGCGAACTGGTATACAGTCAGAACACAAGATTCAATCTGGGAAAGGAAGTTTGTTGATTGAGATGGATCAAGTGCCCAAGATATTAAAGCCCCTGGTGGACGAATGGACCCCCGATGGGTTCATAGTTTCATTCAAGGTTCGGTTATTAGTATATCCGCGTATCGTGGTTGATTGATGGAATACACTTTTTATTTATTAGCTCGAGACGGATCCTGCTCTCCTTGTTCCAAAGGCCCGCGCCGCATTGGAACGTTATGGGCATCATCTCGTTATCGGAAATGACCTCCATCGACGTAAATACGAGGTGGTGTTTGTTTCGCGTAACCATCACGGTTCTACCACGAACGATGCAACCATCAATTGGTTGCGTATTTCTCCCGATGCAGTCGATGCGCGTGGTCATGCAAAAGAGATAGAAGAGGATGTTGTTGCAGAGCTGGCTAGAAGACACCAAGCTTGGATTGATGGCCCGCAGCCGCGGCCGCCTGGGTGATGAAGTCGTGTGAGCGGGGGAGAAGCAAAACCTAGAAGATCATATTTCGGGAGTGTATACAATTGAATAAACAATAACACAATAACATTGGGTTTCCCGGCCTCCGCGACGTGGCTCTCCCATCTGGATTCACGTACGCACACTTTTTGATTTTGACACATCGCTACCTACAGTATGAGATCCCGCGGACACAAGCAAAATTGAAGTCAACGCGGTCACGTGATATGAATTGATAGTCGCCTTTGCCGCTCAACGCGCACTTCATCCATTATCACAATCCCCCCTAGTGGGGACGGTCGATGCCCTCTTTCGCTCCTCTCAATCCTAGACTAATTTTAAATTATTGATGGGTATCCAGGGTCTCCTTCCTTTTCTCAAGTCGATTCAGAATCAGCGACATTTATCTGAGCTTTCCGGCCAAACACTGGCAGTCGACGGCTATTGCTGGCTTCATCGTGGGACGTACACATGCTCCACGGAGCTGGCGACCGGGAAGAAAACGAGCAAGTAAGATATTCGCGCGCTTTCTTAATCCTTTGTCATCAGAAGCTGATCGTTATGGCAAAGGTATGTCCACTATTCTATGCAGAGGGTCCGTCTCTTGAGACACTATGGCATCCATCCCTACATAGTCTTTGATGGAGGGCACCTCCCAGGCTAAACGTGGAACGGAGGAGGAACGAAAACGTAGACGCATGGAGAATTTGGCGTGCGCGAACGCATTGGCAGCGAAAGGGAAGCATTCACAGGCAAGGGAACACTACAGTAAATGCGTCGATGTCACAGCGGAGATGGCATTTCAGCTCATCAAGGTGTGTCACAGTCAGCCTGTTTGCTGAAAGGAGACTTGACGAGCTTACAGGCGTTGCGTGCCGAGGATGTCCCCTACGTTGTTGCTCCCTATGAGGCTGACGCACAACTCGCGTACCTCGAGCGCATCGGAATCGTCGACGGGATCATCACGGAGGACTCTGACCTCCTCGTGTTTGGTTGCAAGAATGTATACTTCAAGCTCAATGACGTCGAGGGAACAGTGACCGCTATCTCACGGAATGACTTTGGAAAGGTCACAGAGTGCTCTCTGAATGGTTGGACAGATGCGCAATTCCGCGCGATGGCGATTCTCAGCGGATGCGATTACCTACCAAGTATTCCTGGCGTCGGACTGAAGACAGCATGGATGCTCCTACGCAAATACCGGACGCCGGAAAACGTCATCCGTGCACTGCGATTAGAGGGGAAGAAAAAAGTCCCACATGGATACCTAGAAGATTTTATGGTGACAGAGAAAGTCTTTCTATACCAAAGGGTGTATGACCCGCTAGAAGAGAAGTTGGCAAACCTTACCCAAGTTCCGCCCGGTGAAGCCCTGAGTCAGGCCCACGAAGCATTTATTGGAGAGTAAGTTGATACGAACTTTATCCGATGTGCCAACTTACGGTAATGCTACACATAGGGAGATAGCGCCGGCTATAGCAAAGGGAATTGCCACAGGTTTCGCGAACCCGAGTACACACTTACCCATGGAGGATATCAACCCGTCCTTCGCGCCACGCGCTATCAAACCATTACCGCTTAAATCACATGATCTAAATTCGTCGGAATCAAAAGGGAAGAAGGCGGAGAAGCCTAACGGCGCGACCATCCTTGGTTTTTTTGGTATGTGAGTCCCGGCACGATCCAGTGCAGTCAACTCTAATTGACTACTTACAGCTCCCAAGGCCAAAGATGCCTCACCAAAGACACCAAAGTCCGCCGTCCCTCAAATTGTCGCCGGCCGATCTAGTGGAAAGCGCCGACTTATGGGACTCATGCACGATGACTTGACTATTAAGCGGAAGAAATTACTCGTAAACGATGAGAGAGAGAACATCGCGAGCCCTGTTCAAAGTCGCTTTTTTGGGAACAATGCAACACCTGGTCCGTCGCGTCTTGGATCAACACCAAAAGACGACGGAGTACTGGTCACTCAGGAGGTCGTCTTGGTTGCGGATTCTGATGACGCCGAGGAAGTGGAAGATGCTGACGTAGCTGATGAAGAACCTGACCAAGTCGCGCAGGAGGACGGATATCTGTCACCAGCCTCATCACTTAAACGGCTTAGCACGCCTGACATATCTTCTCCGCCGCGACCCTTAGAAGCATCTCGGGTTTTCTGCCGTGACAGCTCCACACGAGACTTCGCCGTCGACATCCTATCGAGTCCGGAGAGTCGGAAACCAGTAGTACCCCTAAGAAGCAAATCGTTTTCGCGTCAAGATGGCAAAGCGGCTGGGTGTATCCTTGTTCCCGACACACCCCGAAAATCTGGACCGGTAAACTCAGCAGATGGTACAGACGCGGAGGTACTCTGTGGGCCTGACCTGTTTGGCGATGCGGATGCGTTGGAGATCGCTGATTTCTCGATGCCACCTTGCTCCTTCGGAGGCTCTACGCAGTCTTCCTCAGGTCTCGATACGCCTATAAGCCAGGAAGCAGCGGGTGTGGCGACGTGCGATGAGGACATTGATCTTGAAGATGACATTGAATTCATCAAAATACAGCGGGCGAACCAAGACGCTGTTGCGCAAGGCTGGTGGTCGAAATGGTCTCGTGGGGGAGCCGACAACCGCGACGGTACGAAAGACCAGAGTCGTCATCGGGTATGTCTCATCGCCACGCATGCTCCTGTCAACCACGAATTATTATTTTTTTTGGCTTGTTGAGACTCACTTTACCTATTTGCAGAAACGCACGCCTTTGCGACGCCGAGAAACGACGGTTACCTCCGACGGCCTTCATGGGCGTTAAGGTTCTGGCCGAATGGGAACACTAACGGTGACAAGAAGGCACCAACAAATCGTACGGATACCCGCCAGCATGGCTCGGGGAGGAGAAGTCTCATTTTTTCCGAATCGGCGCATAGTGTCGAGTTCATACGACGCCGTAGAAGCACCGGTATGGCCGAGTCGGGTATGAGTGTGGTCGGGTAGTGTGGAGCGATGCTTTGGTTGGTTTGATGCGAGGGAGGGTTGTTGCTCTACATTGCAGTACGTACCGTACGCTAGTCATTGGTTCCACGGACGAAAGGCTGATTGATGGGCATGCAGTGGTGTATTATACTTTATTCATAATTCTAACTAGACGATGAATATTCCCCTCCCTTCTCGCCCGAGGACTGCTGGAGAGCGAAATGGTAAGTGAGCCAGGGGGATGGCGGGAGATGAGGAAAGAAAGGAAAGGAAGGTATAAGGATATAGAGATGAGTGGAGATTTCCGATTCTGACAGGGATTCGCATCGTATGGAGTACGTGACTTTAACCTGATCTAGCTTGGTCCGGTTCGATCTGGTAATCGTCATGCCTCGGCCACACGTCGCGTGCCCAAAGGGCTTCCGCTTCCTCTTCTTCCTGCGTTTCTGGACATCCTTGTCCCACCTGACCACTCTTCCTCCTACTTACTTCAACCGATCATGTCCTCCACTTGTCATCTCCCTCCCCCGTCCTCTCCTCTCCATGCTCAATTCAGATCCTGCCTCTCCCTACCTGCTTCCCACTCCCCATCGTGTCGCTCAGCTCCAACCACAACCACAACACCCTTCAACTCGCTGCCATCCAATCCACCACCATCTTGTTCAAGTCCCGCGCAAACCTCCCTTTGCCTTCCACTCCTCATCCCTGGATCTCGCTGCTCAGGTCATGCATCCTTCGCATCCATTCCACCTCAACCTTAATGATAATCTTTTATGTACTACCACCCCCTCTCGCGCCGCCTCTTCCTCTCAATCACTGCCTCCCGAGGCAAGTTTTCATCCTTATCCTCACATGGGAGACAAGAGCGATCGTTGTTCTGGGACGCCTCATCAAAATCAGATGAACCCTTGGCCACTCCCTACTAGTGGTACTGGGCGACCTCCTGCCATAATGACTGGCCGGCCGTGGCAAGGGCCTACGGGACACACTCCCGAAGTCTTTCTTCCCAGCGGTGACACTCAGTCCTACAATGGATATCTATTAGACCACACGGACAGTAATTCAAGTTTCTCTCCAAGCAGCGAGGCGTTCAACCCCGCTGCACCACCTGCTGTGGCTACTCCAATAATAGCGGCCGATGCCGCACGCCCGCACGATCAACCTCAAGATCTGGCTGTGTACCTTTCTGGCTCAGAGTCCGATTCGGGACAGGAGCCAGAAGATGAGCGCAATATAGTCCGGGACGCCCGCCAAGATCAATGGATGTCTATCTCTGCGGCTTCTCCCCGGGCCAAGTCGCCGGCCACGGCCTCGTCTCGTCGATCTGCTTCCTTCCTAGCTACAGAGGTGCCCACTGCTCACCTCTGCTCACCCACCCGCCTTGTCTTACTTGCCCCTCCATAGGAGACGAAATTGGGTGCCAGTCTTCTTCCAAAAGACATAGAGTGCTCTGCCCGAACGACCCGCCGCCCCCGGTCGTCATCCAGAAAACCGAAAATGCATCAATGCCAGACTTGCAAAAAATGGTTTCCGCGGCCTAGCGGCCTTGCCACCCACATGAATGTCCATTCAGGAGCGAAGCGTGAGTGAATGGTTCTGTTCTCCCGTCTTGCTGTGGCGTCCGCCGATGCCTTATCCGCAATAGCATTCACATGTCCCGTGTCAAGTTGCAACAAGAAATTTGCCGTTCGGTCGAATGCAAAACGTCACCTCCGTACGCATGGTATCATGCCTACGCCTGACATGAGTTTTATATCTACCCCTGCCGACGATAATGATGTTGCAGTGGTTCCTGACACTACTTGTTGGATACCCCAGACACTCAAGGAGAGGAATCTGAAACTCGAAAACGTTGATACCTGTCCGTCATTAATTTCTGAACTACCACTTGTACGTCCGACTACGTACATGTGGGCTAGCGAGATGGTGTACGAAGAAAGGGATTCATTTGCCGAGGTATCAATCGCACCGTACCATCCTGCCTATGTACGTTGTGGTTCTTTCTCCTCGAGTCCTGAGCTTGTGACTGACATGACACCTCTTTCGTAGTGGAGATGCCTACCTGGGCCGGCTCCAAAAACTGCCATGTGCGTCAGCTCGACGTGATATGCTTCCTATAAAGTCATCCGTATACCACGAAACGCCTCTATCGTACCTTTTTTCTTGATTCCTTCATTCAGGGCCTTTATTAATCCGGTTCTTAATCGCTCGTTCTTGGTCCAACGGCGCATCGTATATAGGTAGTACGGGATGCTGCGGCTTCCCTCTTGCACGTAAGCTATGCGTAATTATACAGCGACAATCTACGAATGTATAAACAGAAAGGCGATGTTGGTGTGTGCAAGTCAATGCCACATTGTGGATCACAGACCACATGCAGACCAGCGGTTTCGCAGCATGCAATTGGGAAACTTGAGGCATTCCATGTAAGGCACATATAATTGCCAATATACGTAGGCCTATTCTCCTGTGGGGCTGTTGTGGTCGTAAAGCACGCGATTGACCAAGCCAATCGGTAGATCATACGCCTCCGGTATTGCATTCAGTCCGGCGTATGCAAGGTAGGGATTTGGACCACTAGCATCCGGGTATTGCCCTCTTGAATCTGTAACGTGGAAACCTTAGAAGAAAAGGCAGGGAAAAATGGAAACCAACCGACCAGTGTAAGTACTGATATCAGAAAAAGCCGGCGTACCTCTAATGGTCATCGAGAAATATGTAAAGTAAGTGAGCAGGACGACTACGATCGACCATGCCGGGACGAGCAATGCCCATTCTCTATGGGTGGGCAAATTAGAAAAGGAGAGCACACAAGCGC
Organism: Russula griseocarnosa; assembly: GCA_022884055.1. Lineage (NCBI taxonomy): Eukaryota > Fungi > Basidiomycota > Agaricomycetes > Russulales > Russulaceae > Russula > Russula griseocarnosa. Next base: position 967,005 of record JAGKRU010000002.1, on the reverse strand, counting down.
AAAGAGAGAGAGGCCGCGTTTTACCGATTAGGATACCAGCTGACCCCGAGCCATACGATCCACTCGTCGGGAAGGATCGCCCAAAGAAAGTAAAGAACGAAAAGGAGATAGGTGACTGCCCAGGCGACGAAGCCGTAGAATTCGGGCGCTCGACTGGGCGACTCGGTTGGGAGGGGTGGCGGGAAGGGAGCCAAGGGAGATGTAGGGGATGTGGGGGATGTGGGAGATGTTGTTGACTCGTCTTCGCTCCGGCGATGGTGACGGCGATGAGAGGTCTGCTTCTCCTTGTCGGTGACTATCATGATGATGGTAATTTCATTAGACTGCTAAGCGCTAGGCGCTAAGCTCCAAAGCTCCATAGGCCTCCGAGTCGCGATGGCATGGCAAAACTGCCACATGTGGTCTTGCCGCGTCTTGCCGCGGCTTATTGCGGCTGCGTAAATGACCGACGGCCCGGCGTGCTCTCTTCTAGCTTCTAGCTAATACTAACCGTACGGCTCGGAGCGACCTAAACTAATATTTCAAGTCTATCTCAAAGAGATGCATATTCTCCCGTCATTCTAGACGAATGTATTGGCCATCGGGACCCGCGAACGTGCCTCTGCCACGGCCTCATACGTTGCGGCATCGTACTACTCCACCGCAACCCGTTCCGAGCCACTTATATTAAAACACGGAACATACATCACGAGGAGAACAAAAAAAAGTGCGTTTCTTCTGTTCGCAGAAACTCAACGGCAAGTCCGGATTTGCTGTCAACGGGGACGGCTTGCTTTACGCCCGGGAGCCATGTCCGCTCGAAGCCGATTTCCAAAACACTAACAACGGGCGTGGTGACGTCCGGAGCGTCTACCGTAGTATGACCGTTGACGGGCAGTCCATGTGTATTACATTAAGCCCTGCGAGCACCCATCGTATTGCCGTCCTACGAGGTGTGTCAGAATAGCGTCTGGGACTATGCCACGGAACTTGCCATTTCATACCACTCTTCGGGGGTAGTGTTCTCACTATCACAACTGGGTGACGAAAGCAAGCGTAGAACCCTAATAAAGCGTACAATTTACTTCGGATTCGCGATATGGAGTGAAAGGAAATTCAAACCCCGATGTCTTTGTTTCAGGAACAATTATAACGCGATACGTCCGGTATGGTGGGAGATACGTACTCCCTGAGCGCAAGCGTTAGTCTATTTTCACCACTCGTGGCCGGGATACAGGACTGAACGGACTTGCCAAGTTGAGGAACAAGAACTGCTCTCGAGCCAGAGTCAAAGCTTGCCGGAGAACCGTCCGGATTGAGGAGCTTGGTGGCTAGTTGAGTAGTAATCACAATCTGTTCCCCAAGTCAGATGAGTACGTGACAGAGATGGCGAACGTATAGATGTGCGATTACAGCAATGTCAAGTGAGGAGCATAACCTGGCCAGCACCTGTCTCACACGGGCCAGTAACGTTGTCCGCCTCGACTGCGTCAAACCCGGAGATGTTTGGAAAGGAAACCAAATCGAATTGAGGATTATGAGGCGGATCTGGGAAATCTTTTATCAGTCAGAACTCAGCAGATTGTCTGAAATCCATTCACTGATGGGTGCGTTTCCAAGAACGAGGGAAGGTTGTGGAGAAATATCAAGAGATCTGGCAGCGTGAAGACGTTCAGGTAGTGTACATGGTCTAAGCTCGCATCGGTGAGATTTTTAGAGCCTAGCGGAAACCTTCGTGAGGCGAGGGCATGGAGAATGGTGCTCAGGCCTACGAAGTTCGGAGTGCAGTGAAGCAGGACTAGCCATGTTTTGCATGTCTAGGATACATCAAGGGTGCATAATAGGCCATTGAGTTGGCATCTTACCAACAAAAAGTACCTGATCATTCGACATCACTGCATCGGACGCAAATTTGATTGCCAACGTCTCCTTTGCTGTGCCTGGTGGACCTGAAAGCTCCAGGACATGACCACTTGGTAAGCCACCTTCCAGTAGTCTATCCAGCGGTACGCATGACGAACTGAATCTTTTGTTGATTGAAATTAGTTCGGCCGCAGACCGCCCAAGTGAGGGAAAGGACCCAATCATGATCGCGTGATCTCCAGGATCAAGTCACGTTTTACGGACGCGAGTGGTTTTTAAGTTGGACGCGCGAGGGCATGCTCCCTCAATTCAACCCAACCCCCCACCTAACCCTCCTGGCCATCCCGCTGCTTTTTCTAGTTTCACTTTCTCATCGAACTCTTATTGTAAATAATGCCCGGCTCCGATACTTCCCTCTTCAAACATGCATTGGCGGCATCGACTGTGAAAGTGGATCAGGTTTCCAGAGGCGGTTTGTCTTGTCTAGTTGTGATTGGTACACTATGATTGCTAAGCTTGCTAAGCTTTCTCGCCGCTAGGCTGTCAGGAGATAGTGGACCTTTTTAGAAACCACATTGGTGCCGCCTCTGTTGTCTATATTCTCTGCACCCGTAGCTCACGTCTTAACCGACACAGGCCCAATAAGGAACGCTGAATTTGTCGACAACGGGTCTTCTGTGGAAATTACTTTCTTCAATCCAGATGATGCCATGTGCGTTCGTCATCATTGTCCCGCCTTCCTTACCAATTGTCGTGCGCCTCAGAAAATCTCTCACCATGTCAGGATACATGGCCTCAGGACATACTCTGTAAGCTCTGCACCTTTTGACACCTTCAATCTTCAGCTCGTAGGAGAATGCGATAGCTGTTGCTCGTACCTCCTTTGCAGGATTGGATGCGCCCCTGGATGCGCCTCTCCCTTCACTAATCGCTTTGTCTGACAATAGTCCTAGAATTGTTTCCACTAGACCACCTCCCAAGCCCCGTGCAGCTATTCCAGCCAAATCTCCGGATACTCGTCGTAACCTCTATGTACTGGGGCTACCATTTGATCTATCCTTGTGGGTGTCACACTTTGTCGTCAGGTATCCTTTCAACGACAGAGCAGGACCGAGCTATCGTCTATCTTTTCTCATTTCGGTACTGTGACTCATTCTGTTATCCTCGCAACCGTCGACAATGCCTCCCGACGTCGGGGCTTTGTTGTGATGTCGACTCACGCTGAGGCAAAAGCTGCGATGGATAATATCTCGCAGACCAACATTAGGTGTGTCACTGCGACGGCGTAGTAATTTCATCCCTATATCATATTCTCTACAGAGGGTCCATTGTCGATGTATCCTGGGCTGTAGTACAACGTTCTCAAGGTAGGTCCCCATCCTCCAGACGCTCGTCTATTTACTTATGGTACCAACATGTAGGGTTCCTCGATGGAGGAGATAGAGCCACTACTCTGGAAGGTCAAATTGACTCTGCCCCTCATAGCTCAGATCGTGGTGGCGTTCCTCCGTTCAAACTTTCCACTGGCAGTGCTTTCAGTGACAACTCTAAGACCGTCAATTCACTATCTGGTGCTCATTCTGGTCCTACTAGCATAGTTGTCCACAATCTTCCAGCTCTTTTATTCGCTCAAGATTCTGACTTGGAGCCATTGTTCTGTCCATTTGGCGAGGTCAAGGGGATCCGAAAGCAAGGCCCTTCCTCGTCTAGTCAATCTCGTGCTGGCACCATCTCCGTCGTCGTCACTTACTTGTCTGTCACTGGTGCTAGGGAAGCCAAGATAGCTCTGCACGGCCAGACTTACGGAGACATACCTTTGATAGTGGAGTCTTTTCCGCCCTTCTACAATCATGAGACCAGCTTGAAACCAGGCCGAGACCATCTCTCTAGATCATCCTTAAATCCTTCCGCATCTCCTTTTGTCATTGGCACTGCCTCTGCGCCACCCACTTGTCCTATCTCTGAAGACTTTCCCGACTATTTTTCTAAGCCCAGGTTAAGCAGTTTGGCTCCGACATCACACGGACATAGATCACTTCCCGCCTCTAACCTTCCGTCGCGGTCTAACTCTGCTGCGTCATGGTCGGTCCCCGTTGCACATCCGAGCTTTTTTGCATAGCAGGGCTTGTGGCACCATGGTCGACTTGACGAGCAGCTGTAAATATCCCCAGTGGCCTTGTAAACTCTCATCATAATGCACGCCAGCGATACCAATACCCAATCCATCCAATGAAGTTCTCGCTTTCCGGATTTCGCTTCTCGAATCAAAGACATGCTGTTTTTCTTTCCTCATGCCTATGTTTAATTGCTCAATCCTATCAGATATCTGGTATGTGCATTTACAATTGTCGCGTTCACGAATGATGAATAGTAGGCACTCAGGCACGACCACGCACTGTGTAGCACTACTTCCCAAAATATGGCCCCATTAATGTCTGTTATTACTCTCTCTTCTTGTGTCTATAATTAGCTTCTGTTTGTTCGCTATACGCAATTAAATGTTCATGTTGATCTGACTGTTGTGACGCCCTTAAGGAAAATGGTTACCACGGTTGACCAGAGATATCGGAAGTGGCGGCAACTCGGCCCGGAAGTGATGGACTCGGACTCTGACAACCGCGATAATCGAAGACTGCGACCCCGCCATCGTCCGTTGCTTTCAGGCGGTTCGCTGAACGAGAATACCACCCAAGGAGTATCTGCATCTGCATCAAGCTATGATTCTGTCTCTCATCACCCTCGCTCTCGAACACCGACGTCTTCAACTGAACGGATTAGGGACAGGACTCCCTCAAGTGACTCAACAAACGTGTTTCTGCCAGGAGCAGCCATAACAGAATCTCCCACTTCTAGTCCGGTTTCATTGGATGGACAAAGGTCGTTCTCCCCAGCCCCTTCGCCTACCACCTCGAGGGCGCCTTTACCTCGATCACGCCCTGTCTTGAAGTCATCGTTACTCTCGAACGGGTCTTCTTCTGCTTCTGACCTATTAGAGACCGATGAGCCATCACAATCAAGGCGACGCTGGGATCAGCTCCGTCGTCATTTTTTGCATGCACATCCATCTGCCCAGGCCACACATGTTCGATCCTCCACTACCCCACCCCCCAACCCCTTCACCGACCCACCTCAACGCCCCTCAACGCCCAAGCAGTTTCGAATCCCCAAGTTTGGATTCAAGCAAGTCGTCGAGCAAGCGCAGGAATCAGTCCTAGACCAAAACAAGAGGTTCGCAGATGATATTCTCAGCGCATCAAGGGCAATGCGCGTCATTGAGCCAAAGGCACAAAGAAGAGAACGAGAAGGGACGCTAGCAACCATGGCGACGTCGTTCAATATGAGCTTATTGAGCTCGAGTGCAAGCCTCGGGATGGCAAACATCGCAACCTCAAACCACCTGCAAAGTCGCTCTTGGTCGCGAAGACCACCGTCCGTGCAGTCCGAAGCTTCTCAATTGCCACTAGCCGCCCCTGTTCCCCTCTACGCCATCATCGCTCATCATGCTTCAAATCCTTCCAGCGAACTCCATGTTGCGAAATTTCTACCCCACGAGAATGAAGTTCTTTCCGCCCTATTAGTGCCTTTTATGGCTCCTCGAAGAAGCGAAGCTGCTGATAGTGAGCGTCTACAAGCCGTGGAAGTCTTCGAGACCACAGTGAAGACCTGGCAGGCAGCTTCGGACGAGGCAAGCCCCGATTATATTTATCTGTCGGTGCCGAATCTAATTACGAGTTTGGACCATAGGACTTCCTCGGGCGCTGCCTTTGGTGCTGCAAAGTCGCGCGGATGATCCAGGATCAGCGAGAGTTACGAATAAGGGTGCTAGGCAATTTGTTCACCTGTTTGTTGTCCTCCGGTGACCCATCGAAGACTGGGTCGGTCACCATTCTCCAGGCCCTTTTTCAATTCTTGTTTTCATTACATGGGTCGCTTCTTGCTGAAGGTGATTCGGAGGGGGCATCATACGTTCTTAAACTCATCAATGGTGTCAAGAAGACCGGATGCGAGGGGCTAAATGCATCCTCAATGATGCAGCAGTATGGTGACCACATTCGTTCTGAAGCTGATGCTCAAGCAGTCCTCGATTGCCTCATCATCATGGCTTTGGCCGCTTGTATGGAGAATGCGCTTGATGGCGAGCGTCGGTATATGTTGAATAATGTGATGGCGGTGAAGGTGGGTACAAACTGTTTCTGCTTGCCCGCGTTAAACGATTGGTTCGCAGGATGATTGGTTCAGTGCCGCTGGCTCATCGCATCACTTACCGAGCCTAGTGCGCATCGAAACACTTTGCGTCACTCGGTGTACACGTGCTCTCTTGAACTTTCTGCACCCAACTGATGGCCCGCGCCCGTCCGCTGAGGATTGTTACTTAGTCTTCAAGATTCTTACTGAGTGGTCAATCCCGGCTGCGCGTGCTCTCGTCCCTGAAGGTTCCTTTGACTGCAAGGTTATGTCTGCCAGGCTCGCCATCAGTATCTTGTGTCTCTCAGGAAAAGGGATAGGGGAAGCCATTAACTCCGTTATTGAAAATTGGTATCGCGATTCCGGTCAATGGAAAGCTGCTTTAGAAGCCGCCATCCAGATTGTCGTAGGTACTATCATTTTCATGCTCTTGAAACGCCACTGTGTTACTGCAGATAAAAGATTACAATTGGGAAAGCGTAGTTGCCATCCTACTAGCTTTAATGGACCAGCTACCCTACGAGCTTTGCTCAGCGGCCGCAGCTCAGTTTCTCCCGGCATTGAATGAGGTGTGTTGTGTCGTCTCAACGTCCATGTATCCTGGTTCTAAAGTACGCGTTTTCAGAAACTCGTCCTTGACCTACCACCGTTTCCATTCTTGGCGTTGACGGAGCTTCTCGGGATCCTCTCCCAGAAACTCCCAAAGCTCTTCTACAAGCCGCTATTTGCCTGCGCTGCAGGATCCAAGACCTCTTCAATCCTGAACCATTTACGGACAATAGCAATTGTAGCCCGATATCTTCCATCCTTCTGGATACGGGACGCCGAAATGTTACTGGTTGCACTGATGAGCGATTCCGGTAACATTGAAAGGGGATCACAAGATAAAGTGGGCCTCCCATGGGGACAAGCTCGCCTCGGTCAACTCGTGGTTTTGATAGAGCTTATCGCCCAAGTCCAAGCTACAAAGCAGGAGAAGGATGGCCGAGGGGTAAGCTTCGTGTAATCTGACACACCTAAGACTGAGTAATATGATCAGCCTTCTAGCTCTACCTTCTCTGCTCACGCACGGTTTTTCTTTGACCTGGAGCATCGCCTCGGTGCTTTCATTGAAAAGAAGGTCCGCACATCACTCATCTGGGCTGGTTTGTTGACCAACTGTTCTCCAAGGAGCGCATGCTCCGAATACCAGTGGCTCAGCGAATTTTTCTGGTTATCCTATTTCTCGAAATCCGTCTCCTTGTGTGTTCCCTGAAGCCGTAGGTTCACCTCCCGCTGCAGCATAACCCTGATTACCGATACGCGCCGCAGGGCTCAATGGCTGTCCCCTATTATTTCCTGGGTCCTCAGCTCCGAAGAAGACCTTCAAGTCTCGCAGAACGATACCACACTGATTCTTGAAACACTTACCGAGATATATAGTGCTATCCGACAATGGTCACGTGATTCTCAGAAAGTGAAGTTCCCACCCCTTCTTACTTATTCATACTGACTTTTCGCAGCGCACAAGTACTAGTATATTGTCGCCCTCGAAATCAGTGCATGGTGTATTCTCTGGATCTGGCACTCCTCTAACAGCCCACCCTGTCGTCTTGATATTTTCGACGCGAGAGCAACTATTGAAAAACTTCTCCAAGGGTCTAATTATCAACTCTCTTCGTCTTTTTGTAGCAGTCTCTGGTCTTTTTTCAAAAGAGGTCCACGAGAGTCTTTGTGGATTTCTTTGGCAGTGTTGCCTAACACAAGCGCCATACGAGATTCAAACTTTAGTAGGTTTCATATCCTATTCGAGTTTGCCCGTCAAGCTGTGATTAATTACGACCATACAGGCCACGTTTTTGATCATGCAGTGCGCGGAAAATGCTCCAACGGCCATACTAGATCTAATACGGACAGACATCAGAAGGTCTGTCTTTGGGACGTTGCTCTTATGTGAACGGTTGATTCAAAGTTGGATATAGCCCGCAGGCTTCTCGTCGTCTTCTCGCAGGGCACCGCTTGAGTTTATTGGCCGGATGGCGTTTTCAAATGTTGTCACAGAATTATATTGTTGACAAGAACCACCGGAGGCCGTTCAAGCTCCCCCGGGTCCCTGTATCCTTTCTGCCAACGGACATCGGTTCTAGCTCTTTCGTCTTGAGGGAAGATCTCGCAAACTGGAACGCCGGTGGACAAGCTCTCGCGTTGGAAATCCGAAAGCGGCTCGCCGACATAGGCTGGACCCAGGACGAAAGCGCAATGGACCAGAAGCAGGAGCGGATAATGACGCCGTTCTCACTGATCTCTGGACAACAGCTAGAAAAAAGTGGAAGACGGACTACCAACGACGATGATAACTCGATCTCCTCAAACCGGTACGCTCGAACGTCCTCCGTCGCCTGCAGGCGAACATACGGCATCCAGTCGCGGAGTCAAACGTCGACCCATCTTTGTGCCACCCTTAGTATCAATACTACCTGAGCTCGCCTCCCTTGCGTACGACGGTGATTATGGTGTTGCCAACGCCGCTCGCGTCGCGGTCATGGATTGGATGAGACATGACCCCGCCCTGATCACCAGACCCGCCCTCGACGCGTTATCAGCACGAGAGACTTCCCTCAACTCCGCTTTCTCCCTTTTCAGAAGCTACCTATACGCTCAGAGTACACTTCCCCCTGCTATGGCGCATTATATGTTCAACCATTTGACCGGTTTCCTCAGGTTCTCTTCTAGAGAAGCTGAAGGAGACGACGCGCCCACCGGATTTGCCTACACTGTTCCACTACTTTCGAAACTTGTCACTCAAGTCAGCGATATGTCCCTACGAGAACTTCGGCGTGCCAAAATAGATATCTTCCTAGTCCCTTCTGGTTCTTTGTGGTTTCCCTCGTCTGCTCCTGAAGGGCCCATGTTTCCTCGTTCTCTAAGCGATATCAAAGGCAGTTCCAGCAAGGACGCTGTGCACCGGCTGGGCGATGTGATTCTCGTCCGGGTTGCCCAGAATTTGTTTGTTGCAAACATGTTGAAACGCGATCGCCAAGAGATTCAGTCGTTTCGGAAGAACATGCCTCGTCTAGTCCTACCAACCATATCCTCCACCATCACTCTGTCTACGGAGCCGCGCTCTTTTTTGCCAAGCAAAACCTCTTCACGTGCAGGTGGCGCGGACATCGATACCCTTGGTCTTTCCCTTTTACTCTCGAGGAGTTACCTACTCTTGGTAACAGAGATCTTTCGTTCGCTGCCCCGGCACCTGAATGATAGGAGCGAGCTCGCCATTCTGGTTGACGGCCTGAACCAGATATTGTTTGTTCATGGGGAGGATATCGGAATTGTCGCACACGTTCTCATCGGTGAGTTATTGTTTGCTTATATGTAAGCACTCCCACACTCAAACCGCGCCAGCTTTGATGACTGCTAGTGCACGCTTCCACCGATTATTCACTTCTGGAGGAAGCTATACCCTCTTTATACCCGCCCTCTTCATGGTCTACGCCGAGTCCGAGTCCAATGAAGGCGTGAGACGAGCCATAGAGTATAGCGTAAATCGGTTCTACGCAGTCCACCGAGAAGGCTTTTGTCTTCCAGACGCTTAACATGCTTTCGCACATAGTCATGGTCCCTGAAGTGGATGGGCCATGGATAGCCAAGCAAATATTTCTGCTCCTCTCCACATTAAAGGACGACGCTCCCATACACGCTCCCGACGCTGCTGGTATCCACGGCTCTAACAAGGCACAGGAGCGGGAGGCATTAATGATTCGCACGGCGGACGAAAAACCACAAGCATTTCTCGCTCTACTGCGAAAAAACAGCGGATCTCAAGGCGAGGATGTCGCTGTCGCAGTTCCTGAGCAATACGACAGCAGTCGCCTTTCATTGGATAATTTTGTCCGGCTTCTTCTGACCGTCATTGGTCACGACCCTACGATCCGGCGAGCGGAGCAGTTCCTTAGGCTGTTGCGGTTCATGGCGCCACATTTCTATGACGCATCGCCTCAAGCTCGGAGCGTGCTCCTGGAAGGCATAAACGCCCTGAGCCTCATATTTATCGGACGTAGCACTGGCAAGAGCAAGGTCACAGAAAACTCAAGGACTCGCGCCGAAGAGTCTATTGATTCATTCTCACAAGCCGCTGGTGCGAGTATCGATGCTGTCGAAGCAGCAAGAAGTCCGAGTAACTTCACCGAGATGAAGTTTGACTATCTTTCTCTAGTCACGGAGTTTTCAAAATCCGGCGGGTCCTTTGGGTTGCAAGCGTTGAGGCGCATCTTCGATCTCACTAAGACAATATTGAAGGGTTCTGACCCTAAGGATAGCGAACGAGCGGCTTCTTTCCTTGGCTCGTTCACTCATGCTGTTCTCCTACGGAATACATCCGACATCCAACTAAAGCAGGTTCTAACTGTCCTAAGCGAACTGGGCCCTATTTTCAAGGCGCACGTGGAGGACTGTTGATTTCTCCAAGATGCTTGAAGTCGTCGTTCGCCTAGTGGAAAACCCTGTTTATGCCAACCAGCCTTCATTTTCGCTTATAGTGGTCCCTCATTTCTGCACGGCTGGCCTGGAGGCTCTTGACAGGCTCGCATCGGATGGATCCACATTTTCCAACCCCTTCCGCGTTGTATTTGTCAGGTTGTTGTGTCGGGCGACTCTCCTGACAGGGACAGACGTTGTGAGCCTAATCGAACACCGCTCCATTACGTTCGAGTTTGTTGCTGGGGTTTTGTACCCAATGGCGTTGAATCTACCATCGACGGCAGAGATCGCAAGCGACACGCGTTGGATGGAGGCTTGGAGGAAGGCAGCGATCAGACGGATGTGGATCTGCCTCCTTCAGCAGGCCATGCAAGCCTGCCGGGGACAATGGCTCGCAAGGACAAGCGACAAGACCGAAAAGTTACCCCACTTGAACGGAAGCGATCACATGAAAAGAAGGGAATGTCGTGAAGAATTACCCTGCCGCGACGCTATCAGTAGCGCTTCAGACCCTCAAAATAATCGTATTGAAGGCGGAAGACGAACTCTCTTCCTTCTCTTCCGAACATTTGGGTACAAATGGGGCTACTTCTCAAGAATGTATTGTCCGCTGGAAATGCGAGATTCGCTAAACCAGATCGGTTTACTTCGGTGACATCGTCTCCCCGACAGCCGTCCACCAGCTTGAAGCCAAGAACATCAGAAGATTCTGATCTGTTAACCCCTTTATCACCTCGCATCTCCTCACCTCGTGCTCGCTCTCCTCAGCCATTCCTTATAGACTATCTACTCTGGTCCATGCTGGATTTTGTTTGCCGTCATAGGTCTCCCCTCATGATACAATTGCGGCTGTTTTTGCAAGAGGCAACAGCTGCTGTAGACAGAGAGCTCCATGCCCAAGAGACTCCAGCAACTCGAAGTAGGCGTTTTTCTTACACGTCTGTGTTCGCCAAAACGCCTCAAAGGCAAAGGTCGGGGCATCGGTCGAAGGGGTCATCTCCCGAAGTCTCACCCTTCCTCACTCCGCTTCGGCTACATCAGGGTGATGTCCTTCTGACCCCGCCGAAACCAGAACGCCAGCCTGGCTATGCGAGAAGCCCGGTGTCCCTTGGGGGCTCGGAGGGGGTGGGACCGAAGATTGTGCACCTAGGACCCGTACAAAACTTTGATATGTTCCGCCGATCACCATCACCTGGCCCCGGGGAGAGTGACACAAAATCACGAAAGTGGTTGCAGGCCAATTCAATAACGATAACATCGACGAAACTCGTGTTGGGTACATATCGCAGAGTCCGCGCTGTGCAGCGCTTCATGGGATACACTGATTTACTCCCTGTACCTGACGAGGCCGAAGGGATTGTAGATGATGTGAGGGTTTGGTCAAGGGGAACAGCAGTGAATGAAACCGAGGGTGAAACCACAGATTTGATGGAGGAATTCTGGTCACAGGACGAGGAGTAATGCAGCAATGTCTTATGAGACCTCTGAGCACGGTTAGACAACGACTACAGTACTATTTATTCTCATCCGCTTTATTAACTTTGTCTACGCTACACCCTTTGCTATAGTAAACATCAGTCTGCCCCTGGAAAGATGATGCAGTTTATGGAAGAGGGTCGAGAAGAGAATAATCGCACGCTGAAGATGTCAAAGTTAAACAGACCGTAGCACTAGCTCACAACCGTTGTCTGTGACTGTCATTAGACATTACCACTACTACTGCACTGTTATTGACTTGGACATCAACGGCATCCCAACGTACTATTTACGAATATAACCGTACACACCTAATACTTTTGTTCAGTTTCAATGAAAATATTGGTTCATGACCACTGGCTGGCTGACTCGGATCTATCATCACAACACCACAGTGACCGAAGACGCGAATGCAAGATTTCAAAGACGACAAGGAGACGTATCTCTTGCTCATCCTTTCGGACTCCAACCTCCCAACAGGCTCATTCGTAGCCTCTGCCGGCCTCGAATCTACCGCCACCCACGCCCTTTTCCACGCCGCGCCGCCCACAGGCAGCGCTGGCACCGACAGCTCAAACATCCTCGCCTTCCTCCGCAACTCAGTCGACACATACGCACGCAGCGCACTACCGTTCGCCCGTGATGCGCACCGCGTCTCCGCCGCATACGCCAAACGTGAGATAGCCGAGCTGGACGTGGCCCTCGCGGCCCTCGCACGGATCGACGCGCTGTACGATGCTAGCACGCTGAATCACGTCGCGCGCCGGGCGTCGTGTGCTCAGGGCATTGCGCTTCTTACGCTCTATAGCAAAGGGTTCACTCGTCCGCCTTTTCTTTCAACGTCGATGACTGGGATATCAACGTCGGATGATGATGATGATGCATCCCTCCTCGATGAGCAGGAGCGTGATCGCGACAGTCGCGCTGGTGCATTGGTAGCGGCGCTCAAGCTACGCGTGCGGCAAGGCGAGTCGGATGATGCGCCGGGCATCTTCCTGTTTGTTGGGTGTCTTGGCCGGTACGCTCGGGCTTGATGTCGGTGAGCCCGAAAAGCTTTTTTGATCTTACATCTACATCATCATCGTGCGGGCTGAACCCACTGTCATATATACACATCCAGATCGTGGAGCCCATCTACACCTCTTTCTCCACGCGCGGGGCGTACTCTCCGCGGCGGTGCGCATGAATATTTTGGGCCCCTACGCCGCACAGCAGCTCCTCCTACACGCAGTCAAGCCTCTGCTTTGTGAGGCTAGATCGTCCACTGCGCATCTCGTCTCCGGTGCATTGAAAGAAGAGACGTACCCGGAGCTGCCGGCCGAGCAGCTTCCTGCAACTACATGGCCATTAGGCGAGATCCTCTCTGCGCGACATGATCTACTTCATTCTCGGATTTTTAATAGCTAGCACATTAGCAGCTTCTCTATGTGACTATGGAATGCTGTTCACATACATGCAGTAGATGTTTATGTCCAATTTGCAAGCAGATCACCAACTCCGTCGCATCTATCTGTGACAATGGCCCAAGTCTTGTCTCCCTTTATTTCTTTATACATTACAATGTATCTATAATGCTCATACCCGGCGGAATACTGGGGTACTGGCGAGTCAGAGGCAGGATTAAACGACGGAGGGAAAAAGGAGAAAAGGTTCATATCTGGCCTTATTAATCCGCAATATTACCCAGCTATAACGCAGCGGGTAACTCGGGGTGTTGATACACCACCACAAAGCATGTAATCACTTGGTTCAGTCATGGTGCGACTGACTCACCAGGGTGAACGAGAAGTCTTTGCCAAATAAAGAGTGGGGCTCGTGCATGATTACTTTTGAGAAGAGAAAAAATCTCCAGTATCTACATTGTCCATACGAGACTGGAGAAGAGGTGTATGACGAGAAGTATCATGCCAGCGGGCTGATCAACCTAGCCAGACCAATTAGACATCCGTAAGGAAGGACGATTAACAGACACACTTAATCAAAGATGGTTGAGGATTGCTTCGCGTGTAGCCAACATAAATGATGAATGGAATCCAGCCGTAGTGGAGCACGGTCTGTGTGTAGTTAATAGACCTTGGAAGAGTAAAAAAATGCGATGAACATACGCGACCGAAGTCAATAGCGCGAATAACACGTTCCTGCGAGATGTTTGAGGAGACTGTACCAGAACCAGAAACTGATTTGTGGACGAACCTTTGTTTCCTCAGAGGGCATCGTAGTGATGGTCAACAGCAAGACGCTTTCGGGAATCCCCGCTCACGCAGTCTTTTCCTCATCCCTCCCTTCATCGCGTCTGACAATGACTTTGGGCCCGTCTTCATCCGCTGTGAGCCTAAATCGCTCATCGGGTCCCGTATAGTACACCTCCTCTATTTTATCTATTTTTTTCCCAAAATTTTTGACACAAATTTCAGTCGTGCACCCTCTGTCACCATTCACCCGACCGCTCTCTTCTCCATCCTTGACCACTACCTACGTCGCACAGATACCCAACAGCGCGTCATCGGCACACTCCTTGGTACAAGAAGTGAAGGCGATGACACCGTCTCGGTGCGTACCGCATTCGCGGTTCTGCACTCGGAGACGAGTGAACAGGTCGCTGTCGATATGGACTATCACCGCGCGATGTTCGACCTCTCTCAACGTGTCAACCCGAAAGAATCCATCGTTGGCTGGTGCGCTTTTCCCTTGGTGGCATTCCGCTGGTGCTAGCCGAGAGGCTTAACTAGGACTTGACTTTCTGCGGGCTCAGGTATTCGACGGGATCAAATTTGAACACCTATTCTGCCTTGATTCAAAATTTCTACTCGCAAGAAACTGCGCCATATCCTGCGATCCATATCACTCTGAACACTGGTGCCGAATTGGGTGAGGAGGCGGGCGTTAAGGCGTATGTCAGGTAACTTTAACTTACTTACTTACGACCATCGTATGGTTATTTCACCGCTCACATTACGCAGCTCACCCGTAGGCGTCTTCCCCAAACCTGAAAATGCGGTCTTTGTCCCAATACCCATCACGCTCCGCGCGAACGATGCCGAGCGAAGTGGTCGTGCGTCCTCTCTTACCACTTGGTCAAAAGTTTCCATTACTTAATACCTACTCTTTCTTCGGGTTGACAACATCCAGTCCACCTTCTGGAAAACACCCCCTCGTCAGCTGTCGGAGAGCTCGCCCAACTCGAGAGCACGCTCAATAATGTGCTCGAAATGCTTGATCGCGTGTTGGCTTATGCCCAGGAAGCGGCAGCAGGAAAACCTGCAGACGCTGCACTCGGGCGATATTTGATGAGCGCATTAGGGGGAGGTGCAGAAGAGTCAGGAAAAGGTGGTGGGTTTACAAGCAGTCTTCAGGTGCGTCCTGTCGCGGAGGTCAGACATGGAATAAACTGCGCTAACACTGATACTCTTGCTATTCTTAATAGGATACGCTAATGATGTCATACTTGGCCAACCTCGTGCGTGCACAGGCAGAGTTATCGGCGCGGTTGGCACTGGTAACGGGCGTTTAGTGAAAAATGCTTCCACATACATGTATGTTGTATCAGGAACTTGCTGTAACTATAGCACACAAAATTATCACGTCCCTCGCGACAAACTACCCTAAGCCAAGTTACTAGGGGTCAGAAAATTGGTGCAGATTCTTTTCATGGTAACCCAGTTCGACTATACTGTAACCAGTCCCTTCGAAATTGCCATCTCGGCGTTCATAATGCTGCTGGTTGCAGCACCGATGTTGACGTTGTTGGACAGCACGACAAATTTGATGTCTAGGACCGAGCACTGTCGTACACGTCCAACAGACACACCTGCTCCCTGTTGAAAAGTGCGGTCTAAGCGTGGCTGCGGACGATCGGGCTCTTCGTGTACCCATATTGCATGACGCGGGGCAGAGGGGCAACCGACGGACTGGACTACAGGGGTGAATGCGGTGAGCGCCTCACGGACCTGCTGCGGGCTTGGCGCAGGGCGTCGTGCAAAGCGCACCGAGACTGTCTCTGTGTGACCTTCTACGACGGGAACGCGCGTGCAGCTTGCGGAGACGCGCAAGGGCGTGCGAGCGTGCATGTCGAAGGACAATACTTTCTCTCCCGACAGGTCACCCAGGATCTTGAGCGTCTCCCATTCCATCTTCTCTTCCTCTCCCGAGATATATGGCACCACATTATCGAAGATATCTAGCGAGGGAACGCCTGGATATCCTGCACCCGAAATGGCCTGTAGAGTTGTGATGATGCAAGATTCGATGGGGCCGAAAGCACGTTCTAGTGCCGCGAGGGGAATAACGACACCCGTGGTCGAACAGTTGGCATTTGTTACGATGAAGCCCTTCTTGAGTGGGGGGGAGTGGAGGGCTCGCTGCTGGGGGATGATGTTGAGGTGGGAGGTATTGACAAGGGGCACGACGAGGGGTACATTGGGATCCCTGCGATAGGACTTGGCGTTAGAGAATACCACAAGTTCCGCAGTGCGAAAAGCGGCCTCTACGCAATCCGCGTCAAGGGGAAGGGAGATAAAAAAAATTTTGTGGTCGCGTCGTACCTATATCACCCGCTACGTCGGCATCTAGGCCAGAGAAAACGACCACACAATCATTAAAGTGCTCTGGAACGCAGGGCTTCACTTCGAGGTCGCGCACGCCGGAAGGGATAGGTGTTGTCTGCTTCCAATTTGTAGCGAGAGCGTATGTCTTCCCTGCCGACCGCGCTGACGCGCCAAGGGCGTGCACCACGAAATACGGATGGTTTTCAAGCAGGGCAATGAAGCGTTGTCCAACTGTACCGGTTGCTCCGAGTACACCGACCTTGACCGTTTTCCCCTCCGGAACTGTGTACATTGTTCTGTGATGGGTAACCGGGAGCCGTGACCGTGTGAACGCGAACACCTCGTTGCGCTGCTGCTGTCCCGACCTAGCGAACCGAGTATGTCAGCCCCAACCGCGGACGACCAGCAACAGCGGCTCTTCGCCCCTCATGTTTTCTTCAATAACAACTCTATTTACAACGTCAAGTTTATCTCCTCCTGCTTCACCGGTGCAGTCGCAGGGATACTTGGCCTCGAGAACTGGCTCGGGTTTATTTTCTTCATCTTTACGACACTCTTTACCGCCCTCGTACTCCACTTCGTCAACCTCAAGACGAAACCCAGAAAGTTTTTCCAGGGCGGGCTTCTCGAAGCCGTGAATCCAGGGCAAGAGAATACTTTCTCGTTCATCCTCGTGTGGACCTTATTCTACGGTTAGTCCCTCGATTGACCTGGCTGTGGATTTGGAAAGCTGAAAGATGACGTTGTTAGGCATCGTTCATGGTGTGTCCATCCATTTGTCTCTGCGCACCCTTGTTCATCCTTCCGTTCCAGTATACGATTGACCTACTATATGCGACCCATTTTGAGCGGTTGCAATTGCTAATGTCGTCTTCTACTCCCACGTAAATTGACGTCTATACTACAGTTGGCTGTCAGTCGCTTGGTATCTATCTCACATGGGTTGAGCGCCGTAGGACATCCTTGAATAATAATAACGCGCAGGGGTATTGTACCGATATGGCAATAACAAATTTCCTTTATCCACCCTCAGGCTCTCGTATCACAGGGCGTTGGGAATGCCAAGCGGATGTCTGTATCCTTCTGCAGACTCATTCGCTCCTGGACATTTCGCATTTGTGCCCGGAGAAGACTGGAATAAGTACAAACTACATAGGCGGTAGTAATGTAGACGGTTTACATTACTGCCGCCCCATATCGTTGTACTTGTTCCGTTCCTGTCTATTCTTCTGGGCCCTTTATTGGCACTTCGAAAGGAAATGATGATGTTTGGAACTGGGTTCCTTCCCCGTTCCGTACTGGATTGATCTTTGTGCTTTGTCTCATGACAGGCCTACGTATGGCTGCAGGCCAAGAAAGGCATCCCTTGTATTACTGTCCCACATTATAGCTCCCCTTAGTATTCGCAGTCCCCAGCCATGTAGCATCCGTCTTACTCCCCATTTCTCTCCACTCCATGGCTACATCGAGGTCTTATGTTCTGCTGCAAAAAGGGGAGGACCCTTTCCATACACGCTTCGAAGATCTCGACGGTCTCACCGCTTTTACTGTGTACGCTTTCCACTTGACACTGACCCAGCTAAGCGAGCTGACCCTTTCTTTAGCCAGGAGGTGCAGCCCGCTTCCACCATTTTTAATTAACTAATCTAATTGCGGTATGCGCGTGGGTCAGGTAGATCGCATGCCAAATACATTTGTACAACTCCGACGTGAAGCACCGTGGGCCCAGAAACATCGAGGCGTCATGGGTCCCGGAGCTGCTTTCTTCTACTTTGGCCCGGATGGTATGCCAGGCCACATCATCTATGGCAATGCACCATCCCAACCTATGTCAACTACGCTACGCCGGAAGCGTTCCACCGCGTGAGTGCCGAATCTAACCATATTCAACTTCAGAGATTTGGCCTTCCTTACCGCCCTCTTCCCACTACAGTTCACAGTACTTCACGTCGCGGAGCGGACGGTTGCTCAAATGGAAGCAGCTGCCTAATCACAGGATGGAGGTAAGCTCCGAACCGTGGCTCCAAGCTCGTACCCCTTGTTCAATGTGACGTATTTTACAACCTAGTGTGTCGACGGGAAGGAGGTGCTTGCAGTCTATGAAGCTGGGCATGCCTCGCGCGACTATTCCGCTCTATTGACGATCCGCCACCCTGGCCTGGCAGTTGTAACCGAAATTCTCACCACACTCTTTGCTATCTCAGATGGCAGTTATCCTGCAATGGCAGAGCTAAACATTTTTCCGATACGTTGAATCGTATTCCTTCGATATGTTCGATTCACTCGACTGGCGTCGACTATGTATCTCTAGCGGGTTTTTTTCTCTTTCCAATACCCCTCTGTATTCCAAGAACTGTTCGCTCTTCTACTTTCACATTTTTTTTTTCACTGTGGTACAGAGGGAGAATTAGTTATTATCTCCTTGGCTATCAAATGTCAAATCAAACCGTTTTTTCCTACAACACCCGCTCTACCATTCAGATTCCTTCCTTCTCCAGTTGCCTCGCGAATAAGGTTGCATATTTCTTTGGTATAAGACACTAGATTCTTCTAGAGAAGGAAGTGTATGGAAGACCTTTAATTGAGGAATGGGTCATAATCAGAGATATACAAGGTCCTTAAAGCTTTATCTTATCTTATCATCTAGGCAGGCGTCATCTGCTTTGCTCCGTCTGAACTGTCACTCTTTACCTCACTTTATCACTTCAAACATGTCCGAGCTGGCTCCTCTGGGGCATGATCCCAGTGGCGGACAGCACGCGGTTTGGCTTTATGCACCGTAGTGGAGAATTATCGGACGTTACTCCACATGGTGTGCCATTCTTCCTCTGGAGAGTTTGTGGTTTGTGGTAATTCCCGAGAGCAGGGAAGGAGCAGCTGCGGGCCCTCGGCATTACCACCATATTCGACCTGCGTTCAGACACCGAAACTGCAAAGTACGATGCAAGAACCCCCCAAATTGCCGGAGTAACCGCATTGCTCGCTCCAGTGTTTACCAAAGAGGCCTACAGCCCAGAGCGTATGGCCCAGTGAGGATCTCAGCCAACTCATCTGGTCCAACCAAGCCGACTCAGACTGTATCCCTCGTAGACACTTTCAACTCTATTCAAGCAGAAAAACGGAGGTGTGGTTCCGGTCCGGATTCTTCTTCTACCTGTTGATCTTCGTAGACGTTCATGCAGTTGTATTCCGAGATCCTCGACGCGGGCGGGCCCGCGTTCCGCGTCATCCTCCGCCACGTGCGGGACTCACCGAATGATGCTTTCATCTTCCATTGCACTGCGTTATCCACACCGTGCGACCGTCTTTTGTTGAAGGTCCATCCAGGCGGGAAGGACAGGACTGGGATTGCTGCTGCTCTGCTTCCTCTTATATCGGTCGTGCCCCAATACGTCCCCCCATTTTGTCGCGCCTTATGGGTGAGCCATTTTGCCTCAGATCCAACAGCTGTTCACAATATGCTGTCCTCACGGTGCGTGCGGTGTTGCCCACTTGTTCCGACTGATCAGTTGGGTAGCGAAGAGACTATGCAAGCATTCCCAATAATGCCGGGGGAGCGGTATCACAGTGTGAAGGAGTACGTGCGACGTGCATGTAGCCTAGACCAGATGGGTGATGCCGCATCCCCGGCGATACTGGTGTCGGGGCGGGGGAGTTGGTACCATAGACATGGGAAGTTATGTTCGGACATAGTAGTGTGGAATCGGAGCACCGCAAGTCGACAGACATCCCGAGTTTATTACTACCGCATCAGCATTAAGTTGGCCAGGTCATTGGTGGTTTTAGCGCCAGGAATTCACCGCCTGTCATCCTCGATGTTAATCAAAACCGAACGAAAGCCGTGACAGTACTCCAAGAATCTGCCAAAATTGACAAAGAAAAACCTGAACCTGAGGTGGTTTATGGATTTGATGCTTGAAGAGGAACGAAGAAGGCGCGCCCACGCGTCGGAATTGCCGTCAAAACAAACACACACCAACAACGCGTCAATTCAATTCATACGCGCGGGGCGCGCGTCGAAGTCGCGGCCGCTAACTTGCAAACGGCGACCATCTAAAACTCAACTGGCTGGGCATTCTAGCCCATATGCCTCTGCCCTCTGCGAAATCGAAACCTCAGGAGCAGAAAGATCCGAAGAAACAAAAAAGTCTTCTCGGATGGCTCTCTAAACCTGCTGATACTAAAGTTGCCAATTCAAGCTCAGCCGTACGAAATGCTCCCGTCAGGTCCTCCAGTCCCAGCGGGCGCGAATCAATCTTCGAAACCCCCTCAACCAAAAAGCGAACCACTCTCGGAGCTGACGCGCCGGCAGTGAGGAGCGCTAACTTTACTAAATCATCTGACGGTGGCACAAGCTTCAATGAAACGCCTCCAACCAGCGATCCAATCGATGTGGACATGTCCTCCGATGAGGATGTGCCTGGCCGCGGCATTAAATCTGTGTGTACCACCTGTACATATGCATTTATCTCTATTGGTGACTATGATTTGTGTCACAGGCTCGGACAAAACGGAAAATTGCTATCGAGGATTCGGATGAAGGGGAAGCTTATGACAATACTGCTGCTACTAAAGGGAAAGGTTCATCCGCATATAGGTCCTCTAAAGAACCTGGTAAGATGAACACTCGTTTACATCACAGGGTATTTGATCGATTGACGCCCATGGTTTAAGGGAGAGCGAAGAAGGCTCGCGTGAATCCCTCAGAAAATGATATTTTCCTAGAGAGCGATGACCAAGATGACACGCCATCTGCCTTCTCTCAGACTTTGAGTAGGTTTAAGAAGTCGCCAAAGAGAAAAGGTAGACATAATGGTTATTACCCCCGCATATATGGCCACATTTCTTACCCTTTGAGTTACAGCGCGTCTTACGAGACGCTCGGATGATGACGGTGACTACGGCGATGATGACGATTTCATTGTCCCTGACGACAGCGAAGATGATGTCGCGTCACGCTCTTCTCGTGCTTCTAAGCGTTCTTCTCGTCAATCCCTTTTGAGCAGCTATGAGGACGATGAAGTAGGCTCACAGACTACGAAGGCTAAGAAACCTGCACCGACCGTCGGCAGGCCTTCCTTGAAAAACACCCACGGAGCCGGTGGCTCGGCGAATACTTCATCCAATAATTTCCTCACTGCAGCAGAACAGAGAGCTCAAGCAATGAAGGAAGAGAAAAAATCGCAAGAAGACGCATTCTCCTTTTTGTTAGACGTCAGAGATGTAGGATGTATTATAATCATCATGGAAACTTCTGTTGACTCGCGTGTTCTTCTCCGCAGAAAGACGGTGTCCGGCCAGGAGAGCCTGGCTATGACCCCCGGACTTTATATATACCTAAGAAAGCTTGGAATGACTTCAGTCCTTTCGAGAAACAGGTGCGCGATATGTCCTTGAGACTACTATGGATCATTGAACACGCATTTTCAGTTCTGGGAAATCAAGCAGAATCACTTCGATACAGTTGCGTGTTCCACCTACCTTGTTGCTCTGATCCTAGAATTGACTCGACGATTAGATTTTGTTCTTCCAGAAAGGGTAAGCTGCGATTACGCTGTCGTAACTGAGAAATGAACAAGCTTTCTCCCTCCATAGCAAATTTCTCGAAGTATGGTCACCTCATTTGAATTTCCCCGTGATCCGTGATTAATCTCTTACCAATTCAGCTATACGAAGAAGACGCCAGGATTGGACATCGCGAGTTCGACCTTAAGCTGACGCAACGTGTTAAGATGTCCATGGTGAGCCAACTTCCGCATTGGCTGCAGACCCGTTCGCTCAAGCCACATTAGGTTGGTGTACCGGAAATGGCTTTTAACTTCTGGGCAGCGTCAGTACGGTCTCATGACATGTCCGTGTGTCAGAGTGACTAACGTCTGTTCGTAGAAAATTTCTAGCGAAAGGTATTATATTCTAGCAAACTTGTGCCGCAGCTGGGAAAGCCGACGATGATGTGTCGGCTCTAGGTTACAAGGTTGGTCGCGTAGATCAAGCTGAAACGGCCCTTGGAGCGGAAATGCGTGTTGCCGCAAACAAATCCAGAGGTAAGGGAGGCGATGACAAGCAGAAAGAAAAGATTGTGCGAAGGTCCGTGGTTTAATCTTGAATACGATAACTTCTGTCTGATGGAGAGTGCAGAGAGCTAAATAAAGTCTACACCAACGGAACTCTGGTTGACGACGAACTGCTTATTGACGATCAGGCTGGTCACTGTATTTCCATCCGGGAGAATGAGGAGGGTGGAGAATACGGGAGTTTTGGAATCTGTGTCCTAGACAGCGCAACTAGCGAGTTCAACCTCAGTGCCTTTGATGACGACGTATGTCGTACCAAGCTCGAAACGCTCCTTCGACAACTGCGGCCCAAAGAAATTGTGTTTACTAAGGTACAGTATGCAATCCCCTTTCTTTTCACCCCCAAATTGACATCTACACAGAGTAATTTATCCGTCTCCACAACACGCCTTCTAAGGGTCATTCTCCCGGGAACCTGCCTCTGGACTAGTCTCCGTGACGTGGAGGGGTTTGGCTATGACAAAACGTTAAGCGAGCTGAAGTCACTTTACGCCGTAAATGGCGAGGATGCCATGGACGACGATGACTATAGTTTGGTCCCCGCAGCTATTCACGATATGCTTGGGTGCAAGAATGCAATCGAAGCTCTCGGTTCCATGATGTGGTGCGCTGTTATTATCTTCCATCCCATGGCGGCTGGTCCAAATGATACTCTAAGGTACCTTCGTCAGCTGAACATCGACAAAGACATTTTGACAATGAAAAATTTCAATATATATGACCCGATGAAACGGGGACAAGGCCTTGTTCTAGATGGACAGAGTCTGGCTCACGTTGAAGTGCTACTCAATAGCGAAGGAACTGACGAAGGGTCCTTGTTGCAACTACTGAGCCGTTGTGTGACGCCATTTGGTTAGTCTTGCTTTACCTAGTCCTTGCCGATTCCTAATCCCGGTATCCCAGGAAAGCGGCTGTTCCGCATCTGGTTGTGCATGCCTTTGCGTGGTGTCTCCGATATCAATGCCCGGTAAATCCCTCTGTGTACAGTATAATGGCTCGTGAAACTGAAGGTCGTTTCCTAGCCTCGATGCGGTAGAGGATCTAATGAGCCATCCTACCTTTGAGGGAGAGTTTATGGACATCGCCAAAGGTCTTCCGGATCTGGAGCGTATTGTTTCTCGCATTCACGCGAAGAACTGCAAAGTCAAGGATTTCTTGAAAGTGCTGAAGGTAATAATACATTCGTTCATTATTTTCTTCGCTCACCCTTTTTCGACAGTCCTTTAAAGTATTGAGCAAAGGCCTATCCAAATTAGCTGATGCTTCTGAGACCTTTGGATCGAAGACAATTCTTGGGCTTCTACGTTCTGCCCCGGACCTGCTTCCACATATCAAGGACGTTGAATCCAGGTTCGAGAAGCCAGAGAAGGGTACGTTAACTCTGCAACTAGTCGAAGATAGACTTGTTTGACAACTTTTTATAGATAATGATGATCTCTTGCCCGTGGAGGGTAAGGATGAAGCGTATGACGAGATTGCGCAAGAGATTCGTGAGCTTGAGACAGGGCTAGATAAATCGCTCAAGAAGTTGGAGAGACAGGCTGGGTAAGTACTGTTTTCTTTGCTTTCCTCTTTGTTGCCCACCACCGCACGGCGATTACAGAACTCCCCTGCAGTTTTGGCATAGCGCACAAGGAAACAAGGTAAGTACCATCGTGCGCTGCGGTCGAGATGGCTGAACCATCGCTCCAGGACATCTACCTGGTTCAAGTTAGCTCCAAGCACCGAGATATTCCGGTTGACTGGGTCAAGAGCGGTGGAACTAAGGTTTGTTAACCAACTCATTATCCCCATCAGCCCTAACACCTTATAGGCATTCTCCCGCTGGACTGTCCCAGCCCTGACGGGCACCATCCGACAGCTCAAAGAAGCCCGTGAGAGGCGCAGTGCCAGCATTAAAGACTTCAAATTTCGTCTGTTTGCCGAGTTCGACAAGGACCGCAGCGTTTGGCTGCGCGCAATTCGCGTCATGGCAGAGTTTGATTGCCTTCTCAGTCTTGCCAAGTCTTCCAATGCTCTTGGAGAACCAGCCTGCCGTCCGCAATTGGTCGAAGGTGATACGGCATGGGTTGACTTCGAGGAACTGCGTCATCCTGCAATGGCGCTGAGAACGAAGAGCGACTTTATTCCAAACGATGTGAAGTTGGGTGGGAAGGTGGGGAGGATTGCACTTCTAACAGGTTCGTATGATTCCGACACTTGAACGTAAGATCAAATTATCTTATCCTCTCGCACAGGGCCGAACATGGGGTACGTGCTCTGATTTCTGTGACGTCACACGACCTTTGATAGCAGGATACTGCAGAGGAAAATCCACTGTAAGCATGAGAGATCTTTGAGCCAGCTCCCCTACTCATTGTCTATAGGTGATGCGCATGACAGCAGCGGGCATTGTAAGTTTCGTCACCCAGTACGGCTGTGATATATAATCATGTACCCGCTTTACAAGATCATGGCACAGATGGGCATGTTCGTTCCCGCTAGGAGTGCTCGGTGTGTATTTCAAAAATATGAAACGAGCCAACCCGCTAAGTTATACTTCAGGTTATGTCCTGTAGATGCTATCCTCACTCGCATGGGTGCTTATGACAATATGTTCTCAAATTCGAGTACATTTAAGGTAGAGCTCGACGAATGGTAATGTGACCATTTACCCCTCACGAAACCCGCACTGATACCTATTAGCTGTAAAATCATGCGAGACGCAACACCGAAATCGTTTGTGATTCTTGATGGTGAGTCAGAATGGTATTCACCGATGACAGCATAATTAAAGAATATTTGGCAGAGCTCGGCAGGGGTACTTCAACATACGTAAGTCTCACTCTTCAACTACTTGATTCCTGATAATAATATCGCTCTACAGGATGGCATGGCAATCGCTGGGGTAAGGCACGACCTCGGCCTACTGCTCAGTACCATTCTAACAATAGTTTGACATAATAGGCCGTCTTGCATCGATTGGCCACGCACACACTAGCCTTGGCGTTTTTTGCCACCCACTACGGGTCTCTGACTGATGATTACGCCTACCACCCTAGTATCCGAAACATGCACATGAAGACACTGGTGGATGACGATAAGCGCGAGGTACGAATTCTGCGATATCGCTCCTTAGATCATTCTCAATTCTCCATAGCTTGTATTCCTATACAAGCTTATAGATGGTATTGCGACATCTTCTTTCGGAACGCACGTGGCAAACCTCGCTGGGGTGCCAATCGATGTTGTTGAACGAGCAGAAGTGATCTCGAAGGATTTTGCCAGCAAGTTCAAAGAGAAGATCGAAGGCAGACGGAAGCAATCGGCATCTTCTAGGTTGTCAATCGATACTCAAGCAGACTTTGCGTATCTATGCAAGCTCGCAAGAGGGATATGTGAATTGGACGGAGATGGAGTGAGACGACGAGAGGTGCTGATTGTGTTGAGGAATTCTATTGAGAGACGTGTTACATAATCATAAAGTGATCGACGAGTTGTTTCCTTCTTCTCACTCTGTCCACACACTCCATCCATCTTTCTCTCTCACCCCTCCATCCCTCCTCATCCTTATCCCCTCTTAGACTTCATCAACGATGGCGTCACAGTACCCCCCTCCACCTGATGACTCTTACGAATCGCCCGAGCCCCAGCCTCACCCCTACCTTCATGAACCTATTCTCTACATCTCCAGTCTTCCCCACTATGTCACCGATGAGAACCTAGCCATCGCATTTTCCACTTGTGCACCTTTTCGCCCCCGCATCGAGCGTGCTGACATGACAAAGCCGCTTTCTGGTATGATTGAGTTCAGAATCCTAGACAAAGGTGTTCCTCCGTTAGATCACATCTTCTCTGATCTTGGTACTGACTGACGCGCGTTTCAACGCGTGTTTTTCAGCGGAGAGAGCGCTTGCCACGCTTCACGGGCGGCCGATCCCAGGTCTATCCCCGGCCGTCCTTCTCGTTCTCTCACCGTATCCCCCGACTACTCCTCATACACCCCTTCCGCCTCCGAGCGCGTCTCCGCGCCTGGTAAAGCATCTTCCGCCAACTTACACCGACTCACAACTCTATGATCTCTTCCGCCCGTTCGGCGCGCTAGCTTCAGCACACACCCAAGCTGGCTTCGGTAAGGACACGGGTGTAGTAGAATTTTGGAGAGAGGAAGATGCACGACGCGCGGAAGAAGCCTTGCACTGCGCCGACGTCGAAGGACAGAACATCGCCGTTCAATTGTACCAGCATCGCAGAGCGAGTGGCGTCGTGTCAGAGTTTAGTCCCAGTGCTCCTTCATTCGTTCCATCTGGAACGGCCTTTGCCACACCTTACCCTACCCAGGTGAGTTTCCCTCGACAGATGTTTTCATTTTCATTCTCACTCCACTAGTACTCCCCTCCGAGGGCAAGTCCATTCCACCCCCGTTCACCCCTGCCATTTATCCATGGTCCGGGTCAGCAAGTTCAACTTGCACCCCCTCATGGCCCAGGCTCCAACAGCCATAGTGGTCTCATCGATCCCTGTAACTTGTTCTGCAAAGTATGTTCTTCGTAGCATTCTCCTGTGTCACCCGCTTAGACCATCCGTTTCCATAGAACCTCGACCCAACGATTGATTCAAATGGACTTTTCTCACATTTTCGCCAGGTGAATTCAAATATACTTCTGCTCGAGTGGTGCTTACTGTCCTGCAGTTTGGTCAAATCGTTAGGTACGTCGGAACAGGTTCTGCGGTTCGTCTCCTCACTCGGTTTGTCAAAGTGCTCGTGTCATGCGCAACGAAGTCGGTGAGAGCCGCGGTTTTGGCTTTGTATCATTCCAAACACCGGATCAAGGTTCGGAAATCGCTACCATTCCGTGACATCTTGCGCTGAAACGTAGTGAACCAGCTTCCGCTGCGCTGCAGGGTATGAACGGCGCTCTTCTAGGCTCCAAGCAGCTTGTCGTCCGCTTGCACGAGCCAAAGCAGTTGCGTCAGGAAAAACTCGCTGCACGATTTGCTGGCCATAATGGCCACCCACGTAGTGCCAGTGGTGCTACAAGTCCTACTCTCAGCGAAGGTGGAGAAAGCTACATTGGGTGGCCGAGCCCGGGCGCCAAATCCGCAATCCTGGGCTCCCCTGTGAGCCATAGCGAACGCTTGGAACGACCTCGGAGGGGGTCTGGTAGCTATTATAACGTAACCCACTGTCCGTTTATCTATTCATTGTATTCTGACTCGCGGCAACAGGCCGCTCTCGCGGGCACGTTGAACCTACCTATGCGTTACGACGATCTATCTGCGCTTTCTCCCGTTGTTCGCAAGGAAGTCCTCACAGGCGAACTCAGCAGGCGCCTCAAGTCCATGCCAACCATCCCTTCCCCGGAAGTTGACGGAATCGTCGAGTCACTCGTTGGGCTATCTCTCAGCGATGTTGTCTCTGCTATTCAAGATCCTACCAGGCTCGATGAACAAATCCAGCGTGCACGAAATGCTCTTACCACATCCGCTGTGACACCCCCAGAGAAGACACCGTCACCCGCGAACTCACAGGACTCACGTTTGCTTGATACGAACGCTTTGAATGCCACTGCTTCCGCACCTGAACATCCCTCAACGCCAATTTCTGTTGCCGCTTCTCTTTCAACCCCGCCACGCACCTCATCACCTTCAGGCTCAGTGGCCCCAGCTACTGCTTCTGAGCGTGAGCGTATTTTAGCTGCAGTAACGCGCTTGGAGCCTGAACGTGCTACCGATCTGACTGATTTGTTGATGAGTCTCCCGAAGCGCGAGCGCGCGATGTGCCTGTTCAATGTCGAGGTGTTGCGTGCCAAGCTAGTCGATGCGAAGGTGGTGCTAGATAGCGATGACGCAGCAGATGGGCCCACTGCTAACACTGCTCCTCAAGCTAGGCCGGACCCCGTCACGCCCCAGAGCAAGCGTCCCGTTCCGGCTTCGCAGGAAAGCAGTCCGCAAACTCCCGATCTCTCGTCCCGTGGCGCATCTGCAGCTGCTTCACCTACTCCTGCGACACCTGGCACGACACATACCGTCGCGTCGCTTGCCCGACTGCCCGCGACAGAGATTATCAAGATTGCAAACTCGCCGTCAACAACAGGATTGCCACTGCCGAAAGCAGATCCGTTGGTCATAGAGGCCACGGACCAATTTATTGATTCATTATTAGACAAGCCGGTTAATACACGGAAACAGCAGGTCGGCGAGAAGCTGTAAGTACTCTTATTGCAACCATGTTTCTTACTTATGGGACTAAACGCCGGCTTAGTTTTCGCACGATCAAGGCATTTGGCCTGAAGCAGGCTCCGAAGCTCACGATCGCACTTTTGGATGGTGACGATCTTCGCGCCCTCGCCCACTTGATGAATAGCTACCCTTCCGTGTTAAAGGAAAAAGCCCTCCTCGTCCAGGCATCCTTATCCAAGTAGTCTCGCGCCTTCTCTAATTCCTCACCGGCTCGTGTCAGTGGTCCACAGTTTCTCTGCGGCATCACAAACGAGCCACGACCTCTCAAATGAAAATACCATTTACCTCCGGAACAACTTCTACACATCTCTACCTTACCATGGCATTGACCGAAGCGATTGGGCTGATACCTTCATTTCATATAATCTGACTGCATGACAGGCGTGGCAAGTGGCAAGTGACATTCGCCGTCCTGGCTGTATGCCTGCCTTCTCTCTGATCTGTCCCCCGGAGTTTGTATCTAAGGCGGAAGTTTGATCTATCCCTTTATAACGATTACCCTGCATATTCACGTCAGACTTTGTGTTAGCTACTTTTGCTCCGTCTGATTGTTTTCTCGTTCTTTTTCCCAATAAATTCTTCCCGAATTGCGGTCACATGATAATCACGTGTTGCTGTGGACTTGTGTCAACGGAGATTTCCGATGACGCGTTGAACTGGTGTTAAAGGTGCACCTTGAACCTGGCCACCCCGACAATGTCCTCAGAAATAGTCGACGTCTTTCAGAGCGAGCAACCCGTTGTTGTCGACGGCGATCTGATAGAGGCGTCCAAGGAAAACATTCAACCTCTCGCTTCTGGCCGCAAGGCAACTGCTCTCTCCGCCGTTCTCTCCACTCCTCATGCACAGCGCGAATCCAAACTTGCCGCCACGAGGAACCGACTGCGAATCAATGTTGAGGTTGCTCTCGAGGACGATGACGACAACCCGTTGGAAGCATATTGTCAACTCGTCTACTGGACTCTCGAAAACTACCCCCAGGGGCACAGCGCAGAATCGGGATTGCTTGAGCTTCTCGAGGAGGCCACACGCGTCTTGAAGGACCACAATGACGGAATTTGGAGGAACGATCTGCGATACCTCAAATTATGGGTATTATACGCCAATTACGTCGAGAAGCCGACCCTCATATACCGATACCTCTTGGCCAACGAGATTGGAACGACCTTCGCACTGTTATATGAAGAGTTTGCCGCCGCACTGGAGCGGAATGGGAGGTACGCACCTTGATTTTATTCAAATGTCAAAACACACGCTGATTGCCGCGCAGTCGCGTGAAAGCGGACGAGACTTATCTTCTTGGTATCAACCGACGGGCAACCCCGGTAGAGCATCTGCAAGCGAAGTATCGAGATTTTCAAAAGCGCATGATGGTCGCCACACCTCACGAAACCGGCTCCTTACCCGAAGGATCGCAGCCCCCAACAACAACAACGACCCAACGTAAAGTCTTAGGGGAATCGGCTCGTACGTCAAGATCAAGCCGGCCGACGCACTCGACATCAACGACAGTATCTTCTCTTCCCCCGGACGATGTCTTTGGCCCTGGGTCGGGTCCGTCCTCGAGACCCAAACCACCAAACGCGCGGATGCAGATCTTTGTTGATCCTTCCGGGGCCTCTGCGGACGAAGCGCTCGCAGCCGAAGACACTGTGGCAACCCCATGGAATGAGCTGGGGACACGGAAGGAGCGCATAAAGGAGAACGTGCCCAAAGTGTCAAAACTGAAAGGAACCACGCTGTCCCAACCAGGACGACAGCAGCGTGTCACATCCGCATCAGCAGTTTCAATGTCATCTCAGATTTCTGTTTTTAGGGACCCTGCACCAGGTGAAGGGGATCTGATGCCTCCACCGCTGGCAGCCCCTGATGCCAAAGTAAGGGGTAAAGAACGAGAGGTACCAAAGACTCCTGGTTGTTCTTCAATCATACCATTCAAGGATGAGGTGAAAGAGGCCCCTAGTACACCTCGATTCGTGCCATTTAAAGATGAGGTAGTAAGTATTTGCATTACTTTGAGGGAAATCGCGTTCTCAAAAGCAGTCTCAGCCAAGGACACCTACTTCGTCTGGCGCCCAAGTCCCAGCGAGTGTAATGAAAGTGAAGACAATAGGGACGAGGGGACAAGCAACATCCTCAGAAGCGGAAGCTCTGAGGAAAGATCCCTTCAAGAATTATCGAGACAGACCACTGGAGACGGAGTGATAATCGAGAATAGGAATTGTGATGGCTGGCGTCTGTGGCTCAGCATCTTTATGGTAGTTAGCGATAATATTGTACCTTATTGATATCGATCGAAACTCTCCCAACAAATACGATGTCTTTCACAAAAGTCGCGTTGTATTCTGCTAATCCCACAACAGTCAGAGGGGCGTACACCAGACTCAGCGCAAATAAAGAGAAGATCATATACACGAACGGCAAGACCGTCTTTGTGAGCACTTTTCAGTCTTGATCTAATGAAATTCCCGCGAGTGACGGCAAGCCGCGCAGATACGCGATATTGCTGTTAGTGCTTCTCTCTACGTACCCCCACGAACCTCTTCTGATTATCAGGGGAATGGACAAAGAATCCTGCACTGGGTATAACGTACAGCGGCCACGTTCAGAACACGACCGTTGCTCGTGTATCCCCCACGGGATATTATTGCGCCTCAGCTGACACGACTGGCAATGGTGCGCCCCCGCCTTGACCGCTCTATCGCGTAACCGACCTTGAACCCGGGCCTGCATTATTTGGCCAGTTCGCATCTGGGATCTCGTAGGCGAGGATCAGGTGCTCAAGGGAGAGTATAAGGTTATCACGGGGAAGATGTATGTGGGATCTCTCTTCCTTTCTCCGCCCGCGCGCAACTCATGAGAGAATACACTTTTTGGATTTAAATAAATCAGCAACGATCTCGAGTGGGATGGCGAAAGCAAGCGCATCATCGCCGTTGGCGATGGGAAAGAAAAGTGCGTGGACTTCTAATACGTTGTTCAGGCAAAGTCGCAGCGGCTTTGCCGACACTCATCTTCTTTATGGTTGAATTAAAACCAAAAAAAAAAAAAAACAAGATTTGGCCATGCATTCATGTTCGATACGGGTTCTTCCACTGGTGAAATCACCGGACACTCCAAGGTACTGTACCTATTAGCCCATGTTTCTTGCTCGATCAGGTCACGTTGAGGACAATTACGTCTCTTATTATACCTCCTGCAGGTCATTAATGCAGTCTCGATCCGACATCAACGGCCGTTCCGCGCAGCGACAGCTGGTGACGATAATTTAATTATATTCCACCAGGGTAACGGTGCTACTTTGTACGTCTACGGGACCAAGCTTCTCAATTCAAATCCCTAGGGGCTCCCTATAGGTACGATAAGGTAAGAACATCTTGTCATCTCGTCAAGTGTGCCATGTTAGTGGCAAGCAGCCGTAAAGCTGAATTAAATGCGCCCCTCTTCCCTTGCTGCTGACCAGACGATCAAGACGCACACCAAGTTCGCCTTGGACGTGCGGTATGCGCCAAGTGGAGACCACTTTGCGAGCGTCGGATCGGACGGCAAGGTCTTCCTGTATGATGGCAAGGTGGGCAATAGTCTGGGCGAATTCTCTGAGAGCCATAAGGGCACCGCAGTGAGTCAGCTAAACGTTGCCCTCTTCCATGACCGAAAAATTCAGTCGCGTGCCGGTCACTGGTCATAGTATGCGTTAAGTTGGAGCCCTGATAGCAATGCCATCTCGACTTGTTCGGCCGATACCACCGTGAAGTTGTGTACGTCAGAAACATTATCGCATACATAAGTATTTCCCCCTCAATTGATGTTACCGGGGACCAGGGGACATAGAAACTCGCAAGGCGACGACAACGTATACCCTCGGGACTGGTCTTCCTTACCAACAAGTGGGAAACGTGTGGAATTCTCCGGACACTATTGTATCGCTGTCTTTCTCGGGAGACCTGAACGTTTTCGACAGGCGCATTGGAGAGAAGCCGGTGAAGGTACTGCACGTATGTGACAATAAAATAACATTAAAAAGTTGAACTACCCGTTCCTACTTATTAATACGTTTCGGTGTTTGTAGGGCCCACAGAAAACCGTTACGTCCGCTATCTCAAATCCTACCGCACCTGGGCACGTTCTTTGTCGGGTCCGCCGATGGTCGGGTGCTGTCCTACGTTCCAACAGGAGAAGCGGCTCCGCTAACCGGTCAGGGACACACGAACCTCGTTTCCGGACTCATCGGTACGCCAGACGGTAGGGTCTTCACTGCTGGATATGATGATCGCGTCCGCGAAGTGGAAGGAAGTAACTTCACGTACGTATCCACCTCAACTACGTCTTCTTCTCCACGCTCTGATGGCGGGAAAAAAAAAACTGAATGCTGACGAGATTATACTATTCCCACTACAATTCTACACACGTGCGTTTTGACTTGACCTCTTTTTTTTTTTCTTTCAGCGAATCTGTCTTTATCACTGGCTCCCAGCCAAAGGCGCTGGCCGCTACGAGCGACAATACGGTTTTCGTGGTGGGAGTGGATACCGTGGAAGCCGTACGGAATAATCAGAAAGTTGCCGAGCTTCGATCACGAGGAGGCGCTAGTGCTAGTGCGAGTAGTGCTACCGCCATCGCCGCTGCGGGTTCCTTGATTGCTATTGGCTTTGGGGTAGGTTGGCAACAAAGCAGTCCGCGCATGCCGGGGTGTTTGCTCACACGCCCCGCGCACCTTCCTCTCCTTTCTTATTCATCCATCATCAATGACATGAATTCTTACTGAATTTTTTTTTTCTTTTTCCTTTTCCTTTTATTTTTTCCCCCTCTCCCCCTTTTTTTACCCAGGATCAGAAGGTTCGGCTATACAATTGGGACGGAAAGTCGTTCCAGGAAGCTGGAATTTTGGAAGCTAACAAGGGCCTCGTGAGCGCCCTCGCGTTTTCACCCGATGGTCTTAAACTCGCTGCAGGCGACGTGAGTACTACTATTTATATTCTTATTTTGATCATTATGGCTCAACTTCTTCCTAATAAAAAACAACCTGTTTCCGCTTGTCAATTTAACTCCATATGCTTACGACCTAACAACTGGCACGTTCTTTTTCTTATCAAACCAAAAAAAAAAGTCTAGTGGAAAAGTTATCCTTTACGACGTCACGAAGCGCGAAGTGATCACCTCGCGCTGGGCCTTCCATTCGGCGCGCGTAAACTCGTTGAGCTGGACCGCGGACTCGCTACATTGCGCCTCTGGTGCGCTCGATACGCACGTATACGTCTGGAGCGTCCAGAAGCCCCTCAAGAACATAGCGATCAAGAACGCAGTGGCTGGCGGTGTCAATGCCGTCCTCTGGTTGTCCGGCGACGAGGGCAGCGGCGGCGGCAGGTTGGCGGTGATGGGCGTAGACGCAGCGATCAAGGTGTGGCAGGTCAAGTTCCACGCGTAAGGAGGTCAATCAGGAGACCTGAATCTGTACAGTACACTGCTCTAAATTTGGGGTGGACCAGGCTGCTGTGAGGTGCGATCGGAAGGTGGAAAAGCGTTGCCCTAGTCCCGGTGCCTAGTTAACAAAATGAGGGTATGATGACGGGCGGCTGATCGATCATTCAATCCGAGCTAAAAAGAACGGTTTACGACATAACATGCCGAATTCTTGCAAGACCAAATCATCATTTTTCCTTTCATTTTCTTCCAGCCGCTTTCCTTTACTAATATTCCAGTTGCGGAGCACAGAAAGGAACCCAGAACCCTAAATACTGCCATGCGGAAACTATCAGTTACATTGCTACTAAACCGAGAAAAACCGAGAGAAAAGGAAACAACTCCATCCTAGTGATAACTGTGAAAACCGTAAGTGATAGATACAACGCCCATAGATGGTGCCCGGAAACAAGAAATACACAAATTACACAACTTTCTTTTCCAACACACTGCTACACTGAGAAGAATGCTTGTGCGGGTGATTTCTGTACCAAAATCATCAACCAGATCCCGATCATGATTCATTGTACAAACCTAGAATGAGCGTCACTGCCTAGTGTACCAATTGACGTGCAAGGTCGCCGTTCGGGTACGGTACCCCGATTACATCCGTCTTCCAGCCGACGTGTTCTAAAATCGTTATCATCCGCATTGCTGTCATGCCTAAGATTCCTGATAGAGCCACCTTGGGGGTTACAAGGCTGGCCAGTTGAGTAATCCTCTGGATGTTCGTCTGAGTTCTGGCCAACCCAGCGTATGCGAAGAGCGCGCTGATGGTCCTTATCTGTCGGCACGAACGAAGAATCAGATCCCGAAAGCGAGGCAGCCTCGGCTGCTTGAGCCAGATGGGGGCCGTGCGTTCGGATGTGACGCTTTGCGTTTGAACGGACAGTGAAAGACTTGGCACAAGACGTAACAGGGCACTTGTAAGCTGATCACGAAATGGGCCAGGTCAGCAGATTTCGGGGATGCAACGCAATATGACGCACGTTTATCGCCCGAGTGAGAATTCATGTGGGTACGAAGGCCGCTCGGGCGCGGGAAGGACTTTTGACAAAGCGTACAGGTATGCATTTTGGATTTTCCCTTACGCTTTGGGAGCGCGGATTCCTCGTGGGGAGGTTTTTCGTCTGAGAAAGACTGTGGTGTTGCGCTTGAGGGAGAAACGGACTGCAGAGAAAAGTGATAACTATGTCCTTGATATTCCTGTTCCTCGCTCGGAATCATGAGATCATGCAAGGAGAGGGGACACGGGTCATCAGAGGGGTCGACGGATTGGAGGGTGTCGAGGCGAAATGCATGGACGGAGGGAAGAGAGGGAGGCGGAAGATGATGGCAGTCGGGGCTCGACGGGGGTGAAGAGGAAGGAGAGGTGTGAGGCGAACAAGATGATGGGGGCGGTGGCGGTGGGAGGAGGGAAGGAGGAGCCGAGGGAGAAGTGGCCGTGGTAGTGGTAGTCGAGGCGGGAGCAGAAGAAAATGCAGCTGAAAGGGTGTAAGAAGGAGAAGAGTAGATCTGGTCAAAGATTAGAGATCGAGACGAACGGTCCTCGTCCAGGGAGTTGGTGGTGGTGGGTATATGCTGTGGGGAAGGAGAAGCAAAGGCGGACCTCCTCTGGAAGGTATCGTTGGAATACGGTAGCATTGGGACCAGCCTCGAATTGGAGCTACGATCGTCTTGATAGGCAAAGTGGGGGAAGGAGCGACGGAGAGGATCGGAGGGAGAGGAGGAAAGATGGTGGAGGGCGTAGGATGAGAGGTCAGAGGAGGCGCTTTGCCAAAGATTATAGACATTCGAAGAGGACGGTTGGTCGGAGAGCGAGAGGGCGAGCCAGTCATTATGACGATGACTTAAAGCGAGGGGGCTGCGAATGTTGTTTTGTGGGGAGAAGAACATGAAAAAAAAAAGAAGAAAAAAATGAGAAAAAAATAAATGAAGAGGATCCTCGCGGACCAATTCAGCTGGGCGCGGGCGGTTGCGTCCCAAGTGAGCAAGCCATTGGGTGTTTAAGTACGATGAGAGGCGTGCGAGGCGTGCAATCGGTCATCGTTGGCAAAGTCAACAGCCTCTTTCATCTCTGGCCTCAGATGTGGATCCTTTTTCGAAGCCTTCCTAATAGGGAATCTGGCACGACGAGTCCGGATGATTGCGAACGCGAACCCTTTGTCTGTCCACACGCAGATCTGTCTCCGTTGCACGTGATAGATCCGCCCCTCCCACCACCACACCGGCAATGACTGCAAGACGTTTATCTGCACCTCCACATAGTATGCCCTCCCCTCCCTCTCTTCCTTTCCTACCCTCATGTCACCCTTCAGAGCCGCATCATCATGTCCCTCACACACGTATGCCCTTCCCCATCACCTCATTTCCCTCTGTTTGACTCTACCCATCCAGCATTTGCGAATTTCTTCAGCGACGACATGTCAGATGACGTTTCCAATTATTTCCCTTCCATGTACGACCATATAAGGGACCAGGCCATCGCAGGCACAGCTGCTCCCCGTCGCAGGCTCAGAAAGCTTCTCATGGTCGTATGTTCTTTTCTCTCACACTCTCTTGTCTCTTAGTCTTATCAAGCTCCATCGATCTTATAGAGTATGATCATGACCCTAAGCATGGCTGTCCTAGCGGTCCATTCGATGCGCATAGTCACTAGAATCGGATTAGTCTCTCTTAGCCAAACCCATCAACAAGTCACGACCAAGATCTTGAACCATCTCTCTGCCCAGCTTGTTGCCGCGGGCATCTTAAATGACACCACCTCTTTACCATTACCACAACCCCCCCAGAGTTGCAAATATAACCCCCAACTGTGTCGCCTCAGCCTCCCATGGCTCTATGGGTCCGTCGTCAGCCTCACTTGCGCATTAGGCGCCCTTAAGACCATCGCCCGGGTAAGAAAAGACTCTCAACAACACGAGCGCGAGATGTATGCTATTCGCATTGGTCTGGGCGGTGCCTGGGTCCTCTTCGGCGTCGGGATTCTCAAGTTTCTTTTCTGACACGGCTTTTACTGACCACCTTAGTTGTACCGAGTACTTTATCCACCCTGTATACTACCCTATACAGATTAGTTTCATTCTTGTAATGTCCAGTCTCTGTCTTTTCCCTCGCGGATCGACTATATCCGGATGATTTAGCATTCAGGAGGTCATGGAGCGTCTATCTGATCCCGCAATGCCACACACCTGGGATCGATTTGTCTTAGTAGCGTCGTTCTCGTGAATGAACTCGCGTGATTTGCCCAGGTTCGTTATAGAAACCCCTCCTACACGACCATTCTTCCATTAGCATATCTATAGCGCCGCCGTCCAGGAATATTGGAGCACCAAGGCAGCCCCTCGACTCTCACTCTTGGACCATTTATCCCCTCAAGGATGCGCCCAAGAGCTTACCGCCGCCCGTCACGCGATCGACGACGAGCTGTCTGCTTTACAAACGATAATGTGCGCCATGCGAACCAGGCGCAACGACTTTTCGCTCATAGGAAGACTCCCTCCCGAGATCCTCTCTCGTATTTTCTCCTTCCATGCCATCAACCAGCCAATCCCAAGGGATCTCATTCACAACTTGAACCCAGCAGACGGCCTATTATTTCCCTTTTTTCCCTCCAGCTCCTCCAGTCCAATTCGGCTCGAGCTCGGTTGGATTACCGTCACCCACGTTTGCCGTCGCTGGCGACAAGTCGCGCTCTCTGACCCCATCCTGTGGGGGACGGTTATGTTTGATCTCGGCGCGGAATGGGCAGAGGAGATGCTGGCGCGGTCGAAGGCCACCCTCATCTCTTACACTCGAGACTTGTCATTCCACCCCGGGGAATCGAGGGAGAGGTCCCTCGACGAACAAGTCACTCTGCGCAAGCACCTCTCACGCATCCGACGACTTCTCTTGTCGTCCGGAAACCCAGAGTCTCTTGCACTCGTCGTGAGAGCGCTCACCACGCCCGCTCCACATCTCGAGTCGATCGAGTTGCTCCGGGACACGCCTCAATCTCGCGAGTTATGTATCGCCCTTCCCTCCGACTTATTCGCTCACGACGCTCCAAAACTGCGTCACGTCACCCTATCTGGCTTCGCGGTTCCCTGGGACTTGCTTCTCTTCCGTGATCTGACGCATCTTGATATTCGTATCCCACCCATTGTTCCATTTAGTGCACGGCCGGCACCCTTTGCACAATCCGACCTCCTGTCGGTTCCAAGCCTCGAGCGACTGCTTTCCATACTCGAGGCTATGCCATCTCTGCAAGTACTCACTCTTGGCAATTGCCTTCCTCGCCCGGAATCTATTAATCGTATTGTTACTCTACGACATATGAGCAAGCTCTCCCTCGATGGATCTCTGTCTGAGGCCGTTGCCATCTTGGAGCGGGTCTCCTTACCGAGTTCGGCCTCGCTATCCTTGTGCTGTCCCGGTCACAAGCCTCTGGATGGACTTCTCGTCACTCTAGTCTCGCTTCTGGCCTCTCATTTCGAGACATCTATTTCACCCCTCTCTACAATAAGCATCGACGAGGTTGGTTACAAGCTGGGGCTCACAATAATGGTCTGGGACACAGACGCCCCACCACATCAACCCCAATTCATACCATCCGCGCCGGCCCGGCTGCACCTGACGTTTGGCACCCAATACGAAGGACTCGTCGATTTTCTTCCCTTGCAAATCTGCAAAGCGCTTCCGCTCCGGGATCTACACACACTCTCAATAACGTACCGCGAAGGTATATGGTCGGCCGCAGACTGGGTGGACGTATACAGGCACTGCCCTAAGGTGACCCACCTCTGGTTGTGCGTCCGTTCCGAGTGGGCCTTCACTCTCGACCCCACGCTGAAAGAGCGCAACGCGTTTCCGTCCCTAGTTACGCTTGTCCTGCAGGGTATCAACTTCTATACTTCCCTGTCACCGGAGCATACAGAGCCATTGGGCGTAGTCTTGCCCGTGATTTTGCGCGCGCGCAGGAACGCGGGCATTCCTGTCCGACGTGTCAATTTAACGTCATGCGTGTCGGCCCGCGAATGGGTAGAATCGCTCAGGGAGATCATAAACGATGTTGAATGGGACTTCCAGCGGGGATGCTTGATCGGATGACCCCGGATGAATGTAGAATGTTTGCCGTGAAGCGACCTGGTGGTGGCCCAAGCTTTCCTTAATAAGGAAATAGCGCCCGCAACGCCCTCGTTGCACAGCCCGGCCTTCATCTACAATACAATACACTACTGTACCACGATCCTGCACCACGCAGTGGCGCACCGAAAAGGACGGTATACAGACGAGATCGTTCCTAGAGTCCCCGATTCGATGGTATTTACGAATACTTTTCCCCATCCATTGGCTCCTAGGTCTCTTTGAGCCGTGACTCGCCTCACCTGGGCCAGCAACCAGCCCTGGGCGCTGAGCGCGTTTATTAACAGCTGTACTGTAAAATTCTGTTAAGTTAAGAACAAACCCCGCGGGGATGCCCATGGCTTGGTTTCAAATATCCTTTTTGGGCGGCCTGCGGCCTGCGGCCATGACATGCCATGCCAACATGCTATGACATACGATAGATCAGGGGGTCCTAACGCGTTGAAGACGCGCGCAAGCGCAAGGGCTCTTTTTTTTTTCAAAAAAATTTGGCTTTTTTTGCTTACCCACACATCCGGCGTGAGCGCATCCCGTTTGTCGCTCTCGGGCCCGTGGGCCCCCCTCATGCAGTAAAGGAAGCAACGTGCCGATGAATGCCGAGTGGGGTTCAATTTTGATTTTGTTTGGTCAACGAGGCGTGGCGATGTCGACAACATGATGCACACACTTTAATTATGAATGATGCGAGCAGCTATCATGTCATAGCTCAGAGGAGGTACAGTGCGTAGTAGTACTGTACCTTCTTCAGGTTTGTTCCAAGACTCTGGTTGAATTGGACTACTAGGACTAGCCGACCCCGCACCGTGACACCTTGTTGTTCTTGTCTCCGCGGGCAGCGGGCTCAATGCTCAAATTTCACGGCATAATACAATACAGCAGCCATCGATGGGTACGAGAAAAGTGCGAATGGAATACTTACGAGCCCAACCAAACGAGTTATTCTTAACCCATTACACGGCTCGACTCGACATGCATGCGGTAATTAAGGAATAAAGAGAACAAACATTGTTGGATTATAAAACAGTGTCGTCTTGTCCATTCGATGCTGCATACTACAGTATATACAGTACCTATAACCCAGGCTATGTTGTACTGTAGGGATTTTCTCTCATTTTCTTTCATCGGAACCGGAACCGGAACCGTGTCAAACGATGTAGCGGAAGCCAGGCGCCTGTCAATCAACAACATTTTTTTCAATCGAATGATTTCCAGAAAGGTGATAGTGGCCTACCCTGTCCGCAAGCTCTGACGTATCTACACGAGCATTGGGGGCTCGCTTGCCATACACGCGATTGCGGCGCGCGTTCTCATAATAGTAGTGACTCTGCACCAAGGGAGAAAAATACGACACATGACCATTAATGAATGCGGGGCCGTCAGGGTGATAGCAGGCCATACCGTAAGAACGGAGGCGCATATAGATCCGAGGAATAGTAGGCCGACCAAGACTAGTACAAATGGGGTTAGAATGTATATGAATTCATTTACAGTATGAAAGCAGGCCAATGCAGCGTGATTGCTGCTACCCCGCAAAAAACTTACCTGAAAAGCCTTTACTGTGCATTTTAATTATGATTAGAAACCTTTAATACTCGCCTCGCCGACACCTTTCCGACGAGACAAAGAGTACTGTAAGGTAATGCAGACACTCACATATACCGCGGGCCTTCAGCAGTAGGGAATAGATGCGAGCCGAGAATACTACCGCACTGTCCGATCGCCATATAGAGCGGTGTACCCGTAGCGCGCTTGGTTTCGGAACCTAAATTGTGAGCGTCTAGATACACTCATCAGTGATCGCGCAACAGGGGGGAGAAAGGGAGGGCGGAGCCGCAAGCGCGCGCTTACACCATGCAATGACAAGTCCGATCGTCGTATACGTGCCACCGACAATGCAGAACGTCGCAAAATATCGCACGTGGTTATTGTGCGCGGCAGTGAGTAAGATCCTGTCCAATGGTTCATTGATGTCAATATCACGCCGTGGCCCGGTACGGTCACAATAGTACAATATCGTATAGTCGGCATCAACTGGCCGACCACAACGCAAAAGTTCCTTTTTTTTTGGAACGTAGAATTTAAAAAAAAAATGAACACTTACAGGTATCCGGCTCCGCCCACCGCGCTTGAGGTGATGATGAAAAGTCCGCGGGTGAGGAGGCGGTCGGATAACCAGGAGGAGATTGTGATGACGATAGATGTGACAGCATAGGGTGGTACTGTGAGTAACTGGGCAAGCGCGTTAGCTGCGTAAACACGCCCCCATTTAGCAGCTAGAAAGAATACAACGAGAACACCCGGGAGAAAACTCACTGTATCCGAACGTCTTGATAATCGTGGGCAAAAATGCGGAAATAGAAGCTAGCGCGGCATTCGCCCCGAAATAGATGACGCCACCCAGATAGATCTGTGTGTGAAGAGAAAAAAAACTTGGTGTGAGCCAAGGTGTTGCCACCGAAGGAGTTTGAAGGACTTACTCTCCAGTCCTTGAATGCATCAGTGATATGACCTAGTAAAGTAACGGGTGCGTGAGCCCACGCTCCCCCTGTCAACGAATACGTTGACTTTACGCTTGTTCACATGATAGCCTATATCTCCACTAGCGTCACGATTGGCTCGGGCCAAAGCAAGCTTCCGCTCTTCCTCCGTGAAAAAGTCCGTCGTTTCTGGTCGATCTGGCAGGAAAAATATGGTGACGAGACCTAGGAGAACCGCGGGAGTACCCTACTAAGGTATTGAAGCTACCAATAACGGGAAATGGTCACACGGAGAAACAGACCTCTATAATAAAAAGCAGACGCCAATTCGCGATCGCAGCGTGAACGTGTTGTATCCCAAAGGCGATGAGACCACCAAATGCGCC
The DNA here is from genome assembly GCA_022884055.1 of Russula griseocarnosa. NCBI lineage: Eukaryota > Fungi > Basidiomycota > Agaricomycetes > Russulales > Russulaceae > Russula > Russula griseocarnosa. Next base: position 924,757 of record JAGKRU010000002.1, on the reverse strand, counting down.
AGCCACGGCTGCGAATCCGAACCAGTAGGCAAGGCGTAAGCCGAGCTCATGCTTCGTATAGAACAATGCTGAAATACACTGGCGTCAGGGTATTGGATGGTGTTATTGATAAGCACCTACTATAGTAGAGGGGGATACCAGGACCGAATGCTGCTTCAAACACACCGAGACCTATCCGAGCAACCATGAGTCCAGCTTGATTGGTCGCAGTGGACTATACGGGGGATTCCGAGAGATGAGACTGCCACACTTCCGTGCCTAGAAGAAGGGGACCAACCGAGAGGGTGGAGCAGATTCCCCAACCGATGGCCGCCGAACCCAACCAAAGTCGAGGGGGAAACAGTTTGGCGAGGATGGTAGCTGGAACCATGCATAGAATCTAGCCAAATCCAATGTGAGTCTTATTATAATAATGACTTTTGCATATGGGAAAGCCTACATAAGATAAAAAGAATATTGAATTGACCCAGTCGAACCTCTTTCCTGTGGGATCGCCACCGAGGACGTCCTTAACCAGACCCTGTAAACGTGCGTTACCCAAATTACTTCTGTCCAGGTCTGACGGTTGCGGTACTAGTGAGTAAAAAAAAAGCCGCCATGGAGCGTTCCAAATACTGACACGCAAACAGGTACAAGAGGCAAGTAATGGGTAAGATACGACGGTCCAGCTTGCGAACCAGGCGACGTTCCTCCACGGACACAGGCCCCTCGGGCTGAACATCTGACTGAACATCTTGTGGTTCAGTCGCGTCCTCCTCACGTTTGATGTGGAGTTTGTCGTCCGGTGCCATAACGAAAGAACAAGGAAAACACCTGGTGTGGATGAAGGAGGAAAGACTACGGTACCCCGGTGGGAGAAGAACTACTCATGAATGGAGGCTGCCGGAACAATGTCATGTTTGTGAGAAGCCCCTTACGAGGCGACCATGTGGCCAGGCTAGAGTCCGACATAGTACTACTGTACGTCTGGCTTCTTTGCCACATGTGCAGAGAACCACATGTCACCTGCTCTTGCGTGCCAAGTCACGGTCAACCACTGACAGTACTGACAAGTTATAGCCACCTTGGAAGCGTCGCTCGCTCACCGTGGGTGTATAAACAGTTTTTCCAGACCCCAATTGAGAGGACACGTGGCATAAGAGGGCCCAGAGATAAGTCACGGGCAACCGGTTTACCCGTCTGTAGACAGTTTATTAGCCACTTAGCCACAAGACGATGCCACGGTGATAGGAAACTGGCCCAGCGGAGACGTCCGAGGTTAAGAATTTGACAGTCATCATCACTGGCCACCTTAACTCCCAGGCGGGGCTTGGCAAAGGACAACATTCCCTTTTCCCATTTTTGGTTGGCCAATTCCAGCCTGACACCGCGTTCGCGTTCACGTTCAGGTTAACGTTCTCAAGCCGTCTGAACCACAAACCGGACTTAGCTGTACGTACAACGCGACAAACCATGGGCCGCTCTCTAAGACTGCTCTTGTATGCGAGGACCCTGGAACAGGGGTCTAAGCTGAGATGCGCCAACGCCAACACCCGGTTTGGATCAGCTGCTGATGTGCTGGTGGAGAGTGGCTCCATTCTTACCCCATACGTTGGGAGACTTTCAAGGCGGCGGAGGAAGTGAATGATCAAGGGAGGGCCGATTTTAGCCGGGTTTGTCCTTCTCCAAGAAAGAGACAAGTCAAAACCATAGGGTATTATGGATGTGATGTGACTGGTAATATCTTCACGATCCGAGTGTTGCTGCTCTCGAGCTAATGGCATGATAGCTCTACGGGCATATCGGTCAATCCAACGAGAAATAGTAATAGCATTGCAATCAGTAGATATATGCTAGTCTACGAGGCACTGTAATGTAAAGTAAACAGTGCTTGGAGAGTGCGGCGCGAACACGCATTCGGGTATAGTATGTGTGTAGTCTCATTTTTATTTTATTTTATTTTCAAATCCATTAACGTGCGCCTCGGGGTACAGTACCCCATGCAGCACTGTGTGTAGTCTCATAACGCTCTCGGCACTGAAGGCTTTCGTGCGATAAGTAGGTACATTGGAGTAAAGAGCTGCGTAATGCACTCAGTAAGAAATTAATGATTATGCGGCGGTCGACTCACTTTTGTCTGGCCACCCTTGACCAATGCATCACCAGCAATACGTAACATTTCACCAACTTCCCATGTGCCCTTGGGAACAACGCGGAAAAACTCAAGGAGGCGCAAGACGTTGTGGGTAACAAGTTTGCCGGACCAGCTGATCCGCCAGACGGTCAAATAATCCCAAGCCGTCTGGGCTTTCAAGACGTCACCCTCAAGAGGATAATACCAGGGTACTTCATCGGGACGCTCTGCCAAGTCCTCCTCGTGCTCGATGCGGAAACCGACGGATTTGATAGCTGCTCTCGCCTTGGACAAGGTGCGCATTTCGGGGATACCACAACCCAACTGGATCTCATGAGCCAGGGCCTTGTGTTCTGGAATGGATGGATCCCAACTATCCGTCATACACCACTCGTAGACACCAAACTGAGGCATAGGTGAGCATCCGTATTCGCCTACATGCGCAAGTCCTGTACTTACCACACCCCCAGGTTTGAGAACCTTCAATATTTCGGTATAAACACCTTCCCATGTCGGAGCATGAACCGTAGCCTCGATAGCATATACTGTATAGTGAGTGACCAGAGTCCCATATATCAGCTCGATAAATAGTATGATATACCAGGGAAGACGCACCCGCGTCAAACGCATTTTCGCCAAACTGTTCCGAGAGCTTCATAAAGTCACCTTTGACAAATTGGACCTGATCCTCCAGACCAGCAGCCTTGGTGTACCGACGCGCGCGGCCAATTTGGAACTCATTGTTGTTCAAACCAACTATTTTCGCATCCGAAAAACGAGCAATCTCCCTGGCGGGGCCACCGACACCACAACCAACATCAAGAACGCGCATCCCGGGACGAAGGGACATCTGCGAGGCCAGATAGTGTTCGTGGCGAGCAAGGGATGCGGCGAACGCCTCGCCCTTGTAGAATCGCGAGAAGTGGAACGACTGGGCCCATCCATACTCGTAAAGCTCTGTAACGCCGTCGTAGTAGCCTATACGGCGGAATGTAATGTGAATAAGTGATGCCAAACATGTGAAGCATTCAATGGAAAGCACCATTTACGACGTCAGTATAGTTTTCAATGCGGGTATCTGTGTCGACTTGGGCTTCTTTGCTGGTGTCTTTCTGCCAAAAGCCAGCGTAATTTTCAATGCGCGAGCGCACACGACCATCATCGAGTCCGGTGGAAGACATGACGACTAAGGGAAGGAGAGGAGAGAAAGACGGCTTTTCAAGATTGACCCGCGCTGGGGATATCTATAATGAAGGACGAGGTGGTTGAATGAAGAGAGGGACCTGTGTCGCTTTAAAGAAATCGGTCATTTGTGCGATTTCATTAGCGCCCCAAAATACAGATTAGGGTCATTCAGAGTAGCCACTTATTGGCTACTTATTAGCATGTCGCATAAAGAATGACAGTGATCGATCGAATGGAAATTTGGTGAAATTTCCGAAATTGTATTACATAAGTTGACGCGTGCCATGGGCTATCATAGGATCAGTCGCGATGTCAAAATCACTGCTACCAAATTCTCAAGCTATGGAAAGAAACTGGAGACGTTATATGCCCTTCCCGGTCCGGGTCCACCTCACTCGATTCTCAATCGCTAGCATGTTCTGCAGCCACCTCATCTGCTGCTCGCACTTTTCCCCCGGCCTCCTTCTCGAAGCCAATCTATCCTCAGTACTGGTATCAAGGTTTGGCTTGGGTGTGGATGGTGAAGGAGTGGCGGTAAGTCCCACGGCGGCCATGCGTTCGGCAGTGCAGCGCTGTGCCTCGGCTTGGATGAAAGCGTGACGCTCTTCCGGAGTCATGTTCTTAACATTCACTGCAGGAAACTTGGTGGGGGTCGGAGGTGCAGGAGGTGGTTTAGAAACCATGGGAACCGGGGCCACAGGAGGGGGGTGGGGGTGGGGAGCGGGTTGAGACAGGGGGGATCGTGCACGCTCCATGTCGTACTTGCGATCCCAGGAACGAGAGTGGTCACAGTAGGGGCTGTCATAGTTGAAGTCGCGTGAACGGTCATCACGATAGTCATCACGGCCTATCTCTGTCATAACTGCTGGTAATACGGAAGAGAGTGCCCTTCGCACTACGGAGGATGATGCCCTCAATCGCGAGAAATGGAGAGTTCATTGCATGCAGGAGGACTTAAGGCCCCGTTCGGCAACCACGCTTTCCAAAAGCGTCCCTGCCAAATCATGCCAAATCAAAAGCGGTCTGTAAAGTAGATAGTGCTTGGAGCGTGCGGCACGAACACGCATTCGGGTATAGTATGTGTGTAGTCTCATAACGCTCTCGGCACTGAAGGCTTTCGTGCGATAACTAGGTACATTGGTGTAAAGAGCTGCGTGATGCACTCAGTAAGAAATTAACTGATTATGCGGCGGTCGACTCACTTTTGTCTGGCCACCCTTGACCAATGCATCACCAGCAATACGTAACGTTTCACCAACTTCCCATGTGCCCTTGGGGACGACACGGAAGAACTCAAGGAGGCGCAAGACGTTGTGGGTAACAAGTTTGCCGGACCAGCTCATCCGCCAGACGGTGAAATAATCCCAAGCTGTCTGGGCTTTCAAAACGTCACCCTCAAGAGGATAATACCAGGGTACTTCATCGGGACGCTCTGCCAAGTCCTCCTCGTGCTCGATGCGGAAACCGACGGATTTGATAGCTGCTCTCGCCTTGGACAAGGTGCGCATTTCGGGGATACCATTACCCAACTCGATCTCATGAGCCAGGGCCTTGTGTTCTGGAATGGATGGATCCCAACTATCCGTCATACACCACTCGTAGACACCAAACTGAGGCATAGGTGAGCATCCGTGTTCGCTTACATGCGCAAGTCCTGTACTCACCACACCCCCAGGTTTGAGAACCTTCAATATTTCGGTATAAACACCTTCCCATGTCGGAGCATGAACCGTAGCCTCGATAGCATATACTGTATAGTGAGTGACCAGAGTCCCATATATCAGCTCGATAAATAGCATGATATACCAAGGAAGACGCACCCGCGTCAAACGCATTTTCGCCAAACTGTTCCGAGAGCTTCATAAAGTCACCTTTGACAAATTGGACCTGATCCTCCAGACCAGCAGCCTTGGTATACCGACGCGCGCGGCCAACTTGGAATTCATTGTTGTTCAAACCAACTATTTTAGCATCCGAGAAACGAGCAATCTCCCTGGCGGGGCCACCGACACCACAACCAACATCAAGAACGCGCATCCCGGGACGAAGGGACATCTGCGAGGCCAGATAATGTTCGTGGCGAGCAAGGGATGCGGCGAACGCCTCGCCCTTGTAGAATCGCGAGAAGTGGAACGACTGGGCCCATCCATACTCGTAAAGCTCTGTCGCACCGTCGTAGTAGCCTATACGGGGGAATGTAACGTGAATAAGCGATGCCAATCGTGTGAAGCATTCAATGGAAAGCACCATTTACGACGTCAGTATAGTTTTCAACGCGGGTATCTGAGTCGACTTGGGCTTCTTTGCTGGTGTCTTTCTGCCAAAAGCCAGCGTAATTTTCAATGCGCGAGCCCACACGACCATCATCGAGTCCGGTGGAAGACATGACAATTAAGGGAGGGAGAGGAGAGAAAGACGGCTTTTCAAGATTGACCCGCGCTGGAGATATCTATAATGAAGGACAAGGTGGTTGGATGAAGAGAGGGACTGGTGTCACTTTACTGTAATTTAAAGAAATCGGACCATTTATGCGAAATTCCATTAGCGCCCAAAAATACAGATCAATTCTACTCGAGTACAGCACGTGCTCCCCTCTCGTGTCTATAATCTTACAGTTTAAGAAATAATGAAATCTAGCGTTTTATACGTTTGGCATCTGTGGTCCCCTGGATCGGTATATCACTGAGAGGCTCGCGCTTTACATTATTCCCAGTCAACCGTTGCTGCTGCTGTGCCGAACTTGTACCTATGGGTTGTGGATATGGTGAACTACGCACCAGATTTTATGTAAAAAACTATCCCGGATGGAACAAATGAATAACGCACTGTATGGCATCAGCAGGCCGCTTCACTCCAGTGCCTCCCGACGAGGCTGCGGAGGCTCTTATGGCTCGACGAAGGTTCGACATGGGCTGGTCTGGAGGAGGCGCAGAGATCCGGTTACTGCTACTAGCAGTTGACACCTACAATCTTTGTCAGTTGAACGGTCTCTAGTGGTCGGCTGATAGCAATTCACCGATGTAGCTGTCTTAGGACGGGCACCAACACTTGAAGACTCACTCGTCACATCCCGGTCGGTGCTGCCAACCCAACCATGCGCACCGTCCCGCTTGGCAGCCGAGGTATCGGAGGACTCTACCCCATACAAAGCAGAATCCTCTATGGCAAGGAGTGCGGCATTATCCTCGTCATTAAAGTAAATGTCGTCTGAATCTGATGCCTTGAGAGAGGTTGTTGACGCGATAGATCTCCTATCAAATTGCCTAGGCGAAGTTGTAGAAGTACTCGACCCCTGTTGTGGCATTTGCATGAGAGTCCTATCTGGGTGGAGAAGACGTGCTCCGTTCTGAGGAGCTGCACGATTTCCACTCGGTACTTGTTGCTTCGACGGGGCAGAACGTAAACCAGTGGCGTCCACTCCCGTTCGCGAACTACTAGCGAGCCTTTGTTCGTTTTCATTTGGTGCGTTAGCGTCCAGGACTGGATTTCGAAGAGGACTAGGCTTGGAGATGGCTGGACGTATTTGGGGTGGAACAGAAGGAGCGGCATTGGTAAACGAGCTCGACGAGACATCATGAGAGCTACCAGCAGATGGCGGAATGCTAACGGATCTCGTCCGGCGATGTAAATCAGACTCGTCAAACTTTGGCTAAAATGATGGCACGCGTGTCAGTAACGCAGTGATTATATGCGAACAACTGGTGCAGTCAGCGAGGTACGTACTATAGGTTGAGGTTTGAGTTTTACGACCTCCTGCGTGAATGACTTTTCGTAGAGGCAAAGACCAAGAAGATTTCCAAAATTGCGGAGAGCGCGTTTCACACCATCGGTCACAGCTTCCTTCTTTGCCTGGGGCAACAGGTTATCACAGTGAAGCAACCATAGACGCAAGCAACATAACAAACCGTACCTTGTCCAATGCAGCGCCCTTACTCTTCATGTTCTCCCCAGTACCATATCCAACATCTTCGTGGCAGGTTCCGTCCTTAAGCGTGACTTTGACAATGGCAGTGATTCCGATATTATATCTTCTCGTTTCGGGATCCATATCAACGAAATCCGTCTCTATCTTCGTCACGGTTGAGCACCATCCATTGTAACCAAATACCTCGTTCGCAAGTCCGATAATTTTCCACCCTTCCACGTAAGTGAGCTTGGGTCCTCCGCCAGGAGCCGGCCGCTGCGATACGTATTCCGGACCAAGACGTCTATTGAGTTTCGCTTGTATGGTCTCGGAGACCCCACCAATGTCAAAAACAGGCGCGAAGGAATCTCGAGAAAGTGCTCGGGGTCTGCGGTTCTGAGAACATGTTTGTCATGAAAGATGAAATGAACCGCGTCACGACACGAAAATGAATCACAACCGCCAAATCTATCGAGCGTGTCCAGTCACGTGTAACTAAACTCTATCACGTGATCTCACAAAAAGGTCCATCCTCTCGCCAAACTTTTGGTTCACCTCTGGCGCCTTGAGCCATCCCTCGCGTCCGTCTGTCGTTTGTCGCGTGTTACCGCCGTCGCCACCGGAGGCGGATCATATTGAGAATTACTGCCCCATTGAGGGTGATTAGGGTGATCGGGATAATACCCTTGGCGCCATGAAAGGGGTGGTTGGGATCGGCGAGAATTCTCGGCCAAGGATAGGGCCGTAAACGGTATCTCCGTCATATTATTACCGGCTGCATCGTTGTAGTGGTCTGGGTCTTCTGGTAGTGCTGGCACCGCACTGGTGAATGTCGGATACCCCGTCGAGAAAAAGAGAGGAGGCATTTGTGCCTGCGACCTCGCCCAGTTCCTCGATGATACCTTCCGGGTTGCGAATACTCCGCTGGTATCGTTATTGTCATGCTCCTGTCTATCTCCTTGACGAAACGAGCGGCTGTTCTCCGTAGGAGTATCCGATTCCATCTCCTCGGCAAAGAAGGAACCATACGGTGACACCGTACGGACGCGTCTCTCCTCTGTTGTCTCGGACTTGCTGCCCACAGAGCTGCTACTCGATTTGCCATCTTGAGAGGAGCTCGACGATGGTGATTCATATTCATAAATCCAAAACTTCCGGCTATTTGGTGGCCATTGTCTGCGCTCGGGTTCTAGGCCATGATGGGTGTCCCGAGAGGTTCGATGATGAGAAAAGCGGGATGGACCCCCATTCTCTACAGAAGTCCCAGTGCCGCTACGGGGAACGGGCAACGGTGATCGACGAGTACCATAGTGCGTTAGGGGAGATCTAGACATGAAGGCTTTCATCTACAAATGAAAACTGTCCCCAAGCAGGTCCTTTTATGTCCGTTCATGGATGTCCGGACTACTCTGGCCAAAGGACGCCCTAGCAATTTTCGGAGGAATCGTTCAGTTTTTGTCAGGCGGCAATCAGTCATGATCTACTGCGGGCGCTGCGGGGGCCTCTATCACAGCAAAGGGAGAACCAAGCATGCTATATATGGTTCAATGTGTTTTTGATCCGTCTCGAAAATTTGCATCTACCGTCCCACATGAGTCATTGGAGGAGGATGCACGCAACATGACTGGCTTAAACTGGCTTAAAAGATGTACCAAGATGGTTTGACGTAACCGTTACACAATTAGCCAGCTCATAATTACAATAGCAAGCTAAGTTACGAGGGAGTGATGTCCTAGGGACGAGGAGCGTGTTGTTAGGAAGTTCATCTTTTTGCATCAGATGCCCAAACCCAGGGCAGCACGATTGAGTGCCAAACAGAACATTCTTCATTGGCTTTTACCTTGTGCATCGCTCAATACAACACAGGATACTCAGTCGACATAGCCCCGCATCCCTAAACGACGAACAAGAAAACAATCCCTCAACTGGTCGGCGGTCGCTACTTGGGATTAGCCCCCCGTCCCCGACCAGGTCCCCCACCACGGCCACGGAAACCACCCCGCACATCGCCGTTTACAGGAGCACCTCCACGAGGTCGGCTAACGGGCCGCTCACCCCGTTCCTTACGCGTCTCGACAGTGATGCGCACCTGTTGGCCATCCCCTCCATCAATGCGGATACCACCCTCACCACCTTGCGAGGCGGGAAGCGAGGCGACAATCGCACGGCGCGCAGCGTCGACGTTGCTAAACTCCAGGAATGCACATGCCTTGTTCCGCACAAGATCAAGATCTTTTATAGGTCCAAATCGACTGACTAAAGTATTCCTCAGTGCTGCTTCGGTGACATTTTCTTGCACGCTCTAAAGGAGGTCTGAGAAATGTATCGCGGGAGTGACACCGCAACACCTCACCTTGACGAAGCATAAGGCATTTGACACGTTAGTTGCAGCGACATACAATGGATGAGGTTCCCGTGACTGTTGTTGAGGTCTTGCGCCGGGAGCATGATGGCTCACCGGCGTCTGAGTGCCACTCCCCGGAGATGACGAGCTGGCAGCAGGTACCTCCGACGTACCACGGGACTCTTGCGCCACAGCTGATCCCCATTTCTTCGGGTTGGTTGCTGCCAGGTTAGCCCACGTTTTCGGCACAGCCGGAGCGGGCGTGGGCGCAGGTTGAGACGGAGGAACAGGTGCAGGAGGCTGAGGTGGTGGGGCAGGTGAAGGAGCAGGTGGTGGAGCAGGTGATGCAGCTGGTGCAGGAGATTCTACAGCCGGGGCGGGTTCAGGCTCAGGGGTCGGTGATTTTGCAACCGGAGCTGAAGCGGGGGCCTCGGGAGCTTCCTGCTCGGCTTGAGCGTGGCCATTTGTGTGGGGCTCCGCAACAGGCGGCTCACAGGCAGGGGGAGCCTCCTCCGTAGGGGCAGCCGAAGGTGTAGGAGAAGCTGTTTGAACCGGTTCGGGAGCAGGGATATCCGCAGCGAGAGGGACTGGCTGCGAGCGCACAGGCGAAAGGGAAGGTACAGCCTGCTGCTTAGGAGATGCGGAAACCTGCTCGGTCTCAGTGGTTGTTTGCTCTGGCTCGCTTCCATCACTGTCAGGGTCCTTGAGAAAGCGGAATATGTCGTTGAGGACAAAGTAACCATTGGGCTGCTCCGCGAGGAAAAAAGTTTGAACGAACTTCCTCCACGGCTCGCTACGGTTTGACATTTCGCCAATCACTTGAATGATTATCCCACCGTTGGCAGAGGACTGAGCATCGACTGAATGGATGAAGACCTTGCAGTCCTCAAACCCTATGGAGGTGATCTTGTTGTGGATTTCCTTAAAAAAATATGAGAAAGCAGGACAAAATGATCAAGAGTGAGTATACAAACCTGCTGGCCGTAACAAGGTGTGCCATCTTCACCCTCAGTACCATGGATGAAGGTGGATGTTTTGTTATAGAAACAGTGCAGACGATCAGGCGACTTATTCACGTATGTATAATATTGAGGCACAAATTGCCATCCCACTTCAGATGGGACGACATTATTATGAGAAGAGTCACTGTTGGAAGGAGTGGTATTCGTCATAACGGGGTAGAATATGCTACGGAGGTCAGGCTAAGGAGAAGATTCTGGGCAGGAGCACATACCGAAAAGTGCAGAAAACGGAGGCAGAGAAAAAAGCGAGAAGAAAATCTAAGAGGAATTGAGAGGGCAAGCTCTGGCAGATGGATCAACCTCGTCGAGGACGTACGCAAAACTCAACGCGGCCAGCGGACAAAAGTCGAGCACTCGGCATCTTCCGTGTCTCTATCCTATATCGTACTGTACTCTACCTATCTACGTGCACTGCAGTCCAATCGCAGGCTTGAAGCTTGTGATCTCCTCATACAGTAGCTCCTTCAACTGCTCCCGGCTGATGTCGTCCTTGTGTACTGTACCAAAATCAATACAGATCGAGCACACCGTCAAATAGACACCCACAGTCAAATTCAAAAAACTCCGGATCCAGTGGCGGCGCCACTGGTTCATCGTCTGGGTCGTGCTGACGGGTAAAAGACAAAAGGTGAGTCTGAGTGTAGCGGTCGCTCCAACATTCACGTACATAAGACTCGAGATACGGGTGTGCGAGTGCCTGCTCGACCGTAATGCGCTTCTTCGGGTCAAATGTCTGACAGAATGGTAGAGTTGAGCAAGGAAAAAAAAGGGGGGAGAATAAACGAATGTACTAGGGTTTTTGATAAGAAATCAATCGCCAGTGGATTCGCATTCGGAAAAATCGTCTGGAAGGGCTTCTTCTTCCGGAACGGTAAGGCGCGAATGTAATCGCGGGAACGACGAGTGGTTATGGCATAAAATTCATCCAGTGTTGGCGTGCCAAGCACATCCAGGATCAGAGTAAGTTGGTGGTGATAATCGCGACCGGGAAAGAGCGGCTTCCCCGACAACATTTCTGCGAGAATGCACCCGACAGACCAGACGTCGATGGCCTAACGAACAGGTTAAGTCCAATACAACGATGGAAGGGGATAAAAGGCCGTACCTTAGTGTACTGTTTAAATGTAAGCATAATCTCCGGTGCACGGTACCAGCGGGTAGCCACATATTCGGTCATAAATCCTGTTTCAGTTCCCGACGGTTCGGCTGTTTTTACAGATCGTGCCAATCCAAAGTCGCAGACTTTTAGATCACAATTGGCGTTCAAAAGGAGGTTTGATGGTTTAAGATCACGATGTATAACATCTGCCGAATGCAGTGCCTTGAGTGCACGCAATGTCTGGTAGACGAAATATTGCGCGTGATCATCAGAAAGATCTTGCGTGCGGATAACACGATGCATGTCCGTTTCCATCAATTCTTGAATCACTATGTGAAATGTCAGCGCACGTCATGGGTGATGGCTAACGGAGCCTTACGGTAAACCTCCTTGAAAGCTTCCAGTGAGGCGGGCTTGATAATATCCAGAATAGAAATAATCTATACACGCGTTAGCGCCGATGGTTTATTCACACTCGTCACACGAATTGTCGGGTGCTAAAGGCAACTGTGGGGACATACTCACGTTCTCGCTCACACCTGCCTCGCTGAGGAATTTGAGGAGCTTCAGTTCTCGTAGCGTCCGCAGGCAAAACATTGAGTGGTCGAAAGGCATGATCTTCTTTATTGCGACCTTGCGACCAGTCGGTCGATGGGTCGCTGAGCAAACGATTCCATACGCGCCCTCGCCCACGACGTCGAGGACTTGATACTGGGTGCCTACACGTGATGCGTCTCCCACCGACATTACGAGGCTAGAAAGGAGAATACATACCAACATTGAATCGCACTTTCCGTGGTGTAGGTTGAGCTTGGGAGGCAGCATGGCCGTGCTTGGTCTTTTTCTCCATGCTGGGGTGTAACTAAGTGATGGTCGGAAGGAAAGGGGTGTCCCGCACTGATCAAGAACAAAAAAAGTAGAGTCAAGCGCCAAAGAATGAGAATGCCCATATTTGGATGGTTTGTCGGAAATCAGACCTTTACACAGGTTTTGTTTGCATGGCAATTTCGTCTCGTTGTCAAGCTGACCCTCCATCTTCCATTTACCCACAGGGCTACCATACTCTTTCTGGTTCACATCCGATCCATTTTTGCATTTCATTCAACTCTTCACACCGCTTCGGGAGGCCGGTCATGCCGACAGTGAACTTGCAAAGGAATGGTGGTATCCAACACATCTTACCCTTCGGGGTAACCGCTACCCGATCCACCTCAATTTCGAACTGACAGCATCCATGTGCGCGATGTCAGCTTTTCGGTGATCATCAGTATATCGGCTTGCGGCTTGGCATCACGGTCCCAAGCTAGTACCGTATTATGTCATCGAATCTAATTGATAACCCTGGGTGCTTCAAACTCGTCCTCACCACTCAACATGTCCTTCTCGAGATCAGTTTTCTGGGTCTTATTGGCGATTCTAGTAGTTTGCCTTTCGGGCAGCGGTGTCCATGCGTTCGGTGCTGGCAACATTCCCTCGTATGTGTCTTAAAGAAGCGGTAACGATACACATTTATCAGATGTACCCGCCAGATTCGCATATATGGAGGGTCGTGCATTCCGCCATGGCGATATCGTACGTTTTCACCTTCGACAGACCCCTCATCATGCATCCAACTCCCGATGTAGGAAGACACCCTGTCCGATCTGGCTAAAAAGACCGGTGGATTTGCTCTTGGCGCTCTTATTGGGAAAGGGGGGTCAAAGTTTGGTAGATTGGATATCAAACGCGTATACTTTGGGTTCGCGTACTGGTATCTTTTCCTTCGCCAAAGCTCATACCATTATCTAGGAACTGGCTCAGAGACTACAGTCAGGTTTGTCGTGTACAGGCGATCAGCGAGAGCTATCATGACTGATACTCTTCATCAAAGGCTGTTGACATTGCAAGTTTGAAGAAAGTCCAGCTCCAGGTAGGCTTTCGCCATCAAAGAAATCGTCTATAGCCGATGGCATGTTGTTCTAGACAATCATCAATTTGTGTATGGCACTTGGATTCCTTGTTCGTCTGTCTCGATGTGATCTATGATGTCATCGAAGACGTATTTCCTTTGCAGGCTCATGGCTACGCGACGGAAGAATTTGAGGTGACTGTGGAAAGACTCGGTGTGTACCTTCCGGTATGCATTATTTCGAACACGACTTCGGATAGTCACTCATTTTTTTTCATTATTTAGACGGAACACATCGACAACCCCAAGGGCTATGGTGACGGTGAAGATGCGCGGAACTATGATAGACGATTACGCGGACCCGTAGATGTATGCACAGTACAATTTATCATCCAAGTTGACCTCATTCCTCTCAATCACCTAACACAGTCTAGAGAACTTGAGGTCGACCCCCGCACAGGGATGAAGAACTACATTGCCAACGGTTAATGCGATACTACTCGCTGGTATTCCATGCTGATACATCAATATTTAGAATATGGTCCATGGGACACCTCGAAAGCCCTCGTTCGCCGTACACTCGAACGTTGCATCCATATCGGTCGGCAGCACCGCTCTCAAGGGAAGAAGCAGGACCAATACGAAGCGTTTCGCCTTCTCGGGCAAGCCGTCTGTCCTATCACCTCAACATGCTAAGTATGTCGAGGGCTAACGAATATATTCTGTCCAGTTACACACCCTCGAGGACTTCACGGCGCATTCGAATTTCTGCGAACTCGCCCTTGTTTCGATGGGTCACTCCAATGTATTCGTGCACGTCGGCGATAATGCGCGCATTCAGGCCCCTAACGGTAGATGGGTCGCGCCCCTGGTCACTGGAACATTCGGATCTAGTGACTTCCTGCACAGCTTGCTAGGGGGTAGGTTTGATCTATAGATGACGCAATCCTTTTCTCACATAAGAATACAGAGGCTACTGACCACCTTGTAAGACTTCGTATTTAATTCAGAATCCTTCCCGATAAACTGCTCTGACGAATTTACTAGAGCGAAGCATCCGTTTCCGACCTAAACAAGGCAATGGATTCCGCACGCTCGCGCTCGATGTCCGAGGGGTCGTCACCCGTGGACGGTCTCAGGGACCTACTACTTAAATTACCTGGAGGGACGGGGACGGAAATAACCCGTGATATGGAAGGAGTACAACGGATCCGTGATGCTCCTGCCTATGGTGGCAAACCTCCGGAGCAGATGAGCCCTCAGGAATTGCACTCCGTTCTTTGGCAGGTGTTGAGCTTCAGGGACTCAGGTTCGTGGCGCCCTATCACTGGATGCGATTTCTGACAGCTCTCCACTATAGTGGTAAAAAAGATTGAAATCACCATCGGTAGGTCAAGCGCCGATCAATTCGTGCAGGGTTGATGGCATCACCCGGATCTTCTAGAAAAAATTCCTGGACTAGGACCACTACTCGAGAAGATTTCGGATTCTATCTCAGGTGAGCGGGAGCAGAAGTGACTGTCATACTAACGTCTTACCAATCTCCAAGTTTTTGTGTTGACCACACTTGAGGTTAGTAAGCAGCCTGTACTTCATCTCGTTTGTCGTGCGTTTATCATATTATCTAGCCCTTCTTGAGGCCCATCATGTCAACTGCCACCACATCGTTGATTGCAGCTTCCGGTGAAGTCATCAACACCCAGGATCAGTATGAGGTTTGTTACTTTCCAACTACTTTCCAACCGCGAGGAGAGTGGCATTGATCGACACATTCGCTACTACAGGTGTTTAATAATCCACACGCGGTAAGCCAAAGCCCGCTCCTGCCAATGAACACTGTGTCATCCGTAGTCGGTAGTCGGATCCAAGCCACTCATATTTGAGCAAAGATCATTTCGTGAGTCGACGACCTTATACATAAGAGTGGGCTTTATTGACTCTGTACCGCCTAGAATTTGATCCTCAATGAACCCGCGGGCAATATCGCCAAACTAATTGTAGTACGTTCGATTTCTCTGTATACGACTACCTCGCTTTATCCCCTCTTCAGAGAAACACCGTGGGGTTAGTCACGAAAGCCTGGGATGACAATTCTGTGAACCCCAAATCAATTACGGATGAGATATTGCAATGCCTGTTTGTGCCTCACTCTTCTCTCACGAACGTGGTATTAAATTATTGCAGTTTCCATCCCGACTTTCATGATCACTCCTCCCACATTCAACGCGAAATGTTGGGTGGTTTGAGTGCCTGGCTACAGGCCCAAGGCCACCAGCAGAGTACGATTCTGGCGCGCTTATCGAAGCAAGCTGTCCATGATCACAAAAACGTACGCCTTGGAGGTGAAGGTGTGAGTCACAGCACCTCCACTACCAGTGCCGGATCGCAGTCCGGCTTGCAAGGGATCCCGAGTCTGGCGCAGGCACAGGGGTTATACAATCAGTTTGGCGGGGGATCAGGTGGACGACGTGGTGCAAATGAACCCTATGGACATGGGCCGGGAGCGACTTCAGGCTCTGGCACGGGCCCTGAGGCAGGTCCGCCCGCTGTGCCAGTCCATTTAAGGCCTGGCGGGGGTCAGGCTGATAACTTCTATGGAGACGCTCGTCCTTACTTACCCCAACCCTACACGTCGTCGTATCCTGGCGGACCATCTCCAGACGCGCTGCCACACTCTCCGGGCTCACACCACGGGCATGGGGACGGGCCCACCTACGGATTCGCCCCTCCTACCCAGCCCGGCTTTGCCGCACCCGAGCAATCGTCTTATTTGCCTCCAGGCTCGAGCTATACGGAACCTGGAATACCTTCCCCGTATACAGGTGGCCCTCCAAACACCTCAGGGTCGCAATATCCTGGGTCATCTTATCCTGGCCAGTCGTATCCAGGCCAACAGGGGACTGGTAATATCCCGTCGTATGGCTCACCGCAGTCGAACTTTCCAGGCACGGGGCCTGGCTTCCCGTCCCAAGGCGGACGCCGATTCCCAGATCCCCAGTACGACTATGGATCTGGAAGTGGCAGTGGGTATGGACATGGTAAATACCAGCCAGAATACTAAATTGTAAAGGGCCGTCGAAGAAGTGTACATCTTCTTGCTGCCTGTAAGGATTGGCGTTGTTTTCTGTGTGTTCACATCGTGTAGTTGCAATTGGGTGTAGGGCAAAGTATCCGATCAGCGTGTGTGTGTAAATGGAATCAATGGGTTAAATTTCAATTTATGGAACAAGTATGCAAGTGATATTAAACGATCTTAACGAATCATTCGCTGTGGACGACGCGCATAAGGCCAGGAATATTGGTAACATGACTGAGGGCAACGGGTTTCCGAGGGTCGACACTCTCGTTCGAATTCTGGCTCTCGCACCGCGCGGGACAAGCCGAGTAGAACACCTGATCGAATAATAATAATCAGTCCCAATTAAGAAGGTTGTAGTTATTGTCGGGGTTAAACCACACACCTGTACGTTATAATCACCGTGCTTGGTTTGTCGAATGGTATATCGCCACCTAGTCAAAGTTTATCTTTCGTGTTGGTTTTTTTCTTTTTTTTTTTTTTGAAAGAAGAGACAAAAGGAAAAGGGACAAACTCTTCATCCACCAGTGCTGTCACACGTCGATCGGTCTGCTGCGCACGTTCGAGTAGTTCATTCCGTGCGAGGCGCAATAGGACCTCCGCATTGACTGCGTCCTCGCACACGAGTGTCTTATTATATACCAAAGCCTGAGACGATGCCTTATTGATACATATTGGAGGCCTTTTGAGAACCGCGTGTGTGCGCGGTTCTCCAGACGAATAGGTCATGTTAAAGAGTTCTGAGGACGGAGGACGCAGTCGAAGGAGAAACGGCATCGCGCGGAATATGCTGCGCGGGGAGATTGGTGGTGATGGTGGTGGTGGTTGAGATGATTGTTGTCGTTGTTGTTGTGATGATGATGATAGTGATCGAGCGGAGCCAGCAGTTGAATTCGCCGTCGCGGGAATAATGCTTGATGCGCCGAGTGGTGCTAGCCGCGTCGTCGCGATCTGCCGTCGTCGTCGGACCACCGGCGACGTCGGGGAGGACGACGACGCCAACGACGACGAGGATACCGACGACGAGGACGTCGTGATGGTGTGGGCGCTGGTGGTGGAGGGGGTACTACCACTACTGTTTCTGCCGCCAGTGGGAGGCGCGGGTGGGGAATTTGGGGATGAGTCACCGGCCATGCCTATGCCAAAAGGGGTATTCTCTAGCTTGACCCTGGAGGAAGATGCCACGTTCCTAGTCGCCGGATGCACCCGCGGCTGGGGTGACTGCGCGGAAACGCGTGTGCTCTCCCTGCGGTGTTGGTGATGCGATGAGCGATGACTTAACGGGGGTACGGTGAGAAACTGTCCGGATGTGGCGGACATGGTTTGGTTGGCGTTGGCGGCTGCAGGTACGGATGGACGGACTGTGCGTGTCTTTTCAATGTGGACTTTATACGTTGAGGGCCGCGTCTGGGGTCACGGTGAGGTGCGGACAAAGCATGTCATGTCGAATGGCGTGCACACTTGGCAAGGATGCCCAAAAGTCAATCTGCTGCCTAATAATTTGGGGAATCTTCCACATCCGAACGCACAGCATTTCGTAACTTTTGGGGTACCACAGCCACAGGTAATCAGAGTCATCCTATGGGTTTAGTCGCGCTATTCAACTAAAAATCCTTATACCAATTACGGCGGTACCGTTGGGATATTCACTTGCGAGTCTGCGAGATATGGGGAACGCGGAGCAACATGTTCCCGGCGAAGGAAAAATAAAAACAAGAACACGTGTTCAAATGGTACACGCGGTCAACTAATAATTCCGGTCCATTCCTCAAACTCCTCTACGCCATGCTTTGTATTTTTCTCGGGAGCAATATCAGCGCCAGCCTCAGCCTTTCGCACGCCTATCATACCCTCATGGTCTGTCTGTGAGTCAGAAAGGTACAATGTCGTGGGAACATCAAGCCACTCACACTCTCCAGCAAGCATATCGTGTGCAATGGGATTGCTTCCAGACGTGACGTATCGCGTGGACACACCCCTGGCGACTAGCGGTTGTTTTAGTAATCCTCTTAGTTCTGCCTTGAGTTGGCCCAATTTCGCCTCGTTTGCCTTGATCAGTCGCTTTCTTCCACCAGCCCTGTCGTCGCTGTCGCTGATCGACTTCAGTCAGCGAAAAGATGCAGCCGAGGAGAGATCGGAACACACTCAGATTGATAATCAGAATCAAGTTCGATGTCCAGCGCCTCGGCCGTCGCGCGCATCCATTTCTTCTCGTGTTTTGCCTTACTGTCCCGGTGTTGTAGTGTATCAATCTCCTTCGCGACCCTTATGCGCCTTTTGAGCTTGTCCAGAAAGTGATGCTCGATATTCATCTCAGGGACATCCGTGGCTTCTGATCATTCATCAACACAAATTGAAAATGGTAATAGATGGTACCCACGACGACCGAGGCTTCCAAACAGCGCACGTACGACGCGACGCTCGTCCGGTGCGCACACCAGTAGACTAAAGCCACTCCGTTGCGCTCGTGCTGTACGCCCATTACGGTGGATGTACGTGTCTACGGTCCGCGGAATCTGATAATGGACGACATGAGATACCAATGGAATGTCGAGCCCACGGGCAGCAATATCAGTCGCAAGCAGGATAGAGTGTGCATGTGACTTGAAACTGATGACGAGCAATGTTTACTAGCTGGGCACGAGGCAACGTCTGGGCACGCACCGATCGAGATTCTTAAGGCGCTGGCGTTGCTCGAGCTGGGAGTGAAGTGGGAACGTAGGTAGGCCGAGTAGCTCGAGAAGAGGCGCTAATCTGCGAATTCCGTCTATTGATGACACGAACACAAGCGTGCGCCCGGGGTATCGCAGAAGAAAGTAATACAGATAGACATCCTGCGGCCGGTGACTCGCTGAGAGAGCATGTCAAACAAAGAACACGAACCTTGTCGGTAGCGAGGCATTCGATCCTAGACTCTTTTAGTGTAGGGACTACGCCTCCTTTTGGACTAAGGTCGTCAATTTCTGGCTCAGCGTCTCGGAAGTCAAGTCGCAAAAGTAGATCATCGAGAGTAGAGGCACTGTTGTTCTTCTGGAACCCTCTATGCCGCCACCGCTTTTTCAAATTTTGCTGGAGCTCCTTGCTGAGCGTGGCAGAAAACACGAACGTCTGCATGGGAGGGAACGAATTTCCATTGTCAGCTATTGAAGTTGATGGGGGCTCAAAATGAAACTCTGGATCTGTCACAGTCCGCCTTTCACGTTCAACTGGTCAGAGTGGTGGTGCGCCGAACGAAGGGAGATATGATACATACTGGAATTGTCTCTGTGTTAATTTCAAGATATTGTCTAACTCTGCGAAGTGCCCTATTTCGACCATCCTGTCTGCTTCATCTAAGACAAGGAACCGAAGATTTTTCACGTCTTCTGCAAGATCGTCATCCTGCTCGGGCTTTTTTCAGTTTACAATAAGGAGGCTCGGCTTGTCTTACCCCTTCGAGGATATCCCATAATCTCCCGGGGGTGGCGACGAGGACATCAACTCCTCGTTCTAGTATCCGTCGCTGCTTCTGTGTTGACATCCCACCCACGATTGCAGCGACACTCACGGGTGGCGGGGCGCGAGGCATCGACGGTCCTTTCTCATTCCCCTTGTTAATAACCTTCCGCTTCCCTTTTTTTGGATTCTCTCTGGAAATCGCAGCTATGTCATGATGGTTTAAGCAAGCGTTAAGATGTTGAGAGACTTGAAGTGCAAGTTCACGGGTCGGTGCCAGAACCAGGGCACGCAAGGGACGACGGGATTTTGTTTCGGGTGGTGAAGCAGAAGCGCCCATGAGGAGTTCATGAAGAATAGGTAGACCATAAGCGAGAGTTTTCCCAGATCCCTAAGAGCTAGAGGAAGAGAGACATAAGGTACAAAAATGATAGTCACTTACGGTCTCCGCGACGCCAATTACATCACGCCCAGAAAGTGCCTTTGGGATGGCTCGGGACTGAATTGGAGTTGGGTTTACGAAATTTTGGGAATAAATTGCGGCATATAGTTGCGGATGGAGGGAGAAGGAGTGCCATGCTGGTAGTAGGTTTTCCGCTGGGACAAAGTCAACCCAATGCCCGGAAGCACACAAGAAGTAGCGCATACAGTCGAACTCGGTGATAACACTATGTTGGCTTGTAAGGGTATTGCTAGGCTTGGGAGTCGTCTGGGTAGCCTCTGTTTCATGTGGGACGCCGTTCTGAGAGCGTAGTTCATTCTCTTCTGCTTCGGCACTAGCATCAGCAGAAGCACGACTCGACTCATTCACCTGCTAATATTACACAATGCCTTATGTTCAAGAGAAGATACGCACCAGAAATTTAGCAACGCGTCCGTTCGCCGTTTGCTCGTATTCGACCTGGACGCCCTCTACTTCTTCCAGTTCAAGTAGTCCCTCATCAAATTCAATGCCAGCTGTATGCGCACGCGCAACAGGTTTCCAAGATAAACTATCCAGAGACACGTGTGTTGTTTTGCGCTTCTTGCATAGATGCGAGGTAGGAGATACGTTCCTGCGTTTATCGGACGCTGCTGTCATGGCAGACCGTTAACAAGACGACACCACTGGCACTCGGGCCGCGTCTGCGTTGATCCGGTCGTGTTCTCTCCCTCATTCGGCCGTTGCTTATTTTGTTATTTTTCCTTCCCCTCATAACTTACAGAGCTGTTCCATCTGCATCAAAGCAAGTTCCGGCATCATCCAGGGAAAAATAGCGCATTTACTGGCGGTTACTTTATCACGTGATTGGACCTCAGCAAAGTCTGATACCACTACAACTCGCTCGCGCCGATGCGTGCGCACATCCCACAACCGCCTCACAGCGCAGGGGCAGTGCAATCAGGTAGATGCTTTCTAGCCCAATATACTAGCCGTCGCTGATCTGGTAGGCTTTCGCGTGCACATCGAGCCCCACCAGATACCTTCGCCCGTGGATAGCATCGAAATTGATCGTGCAAAATGGAAAAACCAGACATATATGACTCTACCTGGGAGCCATGTTCCACAATCTACTACTGACTTTGTTGCAATAGACCAGGGTACGTAAATATCTACCGTGTTTCCAACCACCTTCTTAATGACTAGCAGGAAACTCCTCACCGAAATTCATTCGCGTCTCTACTTGGAACGTGCCAAGTACCTCTCGCCTTGCGGAGAACCTCAGCATTCCTGTTGCTGCCATTATCCAACCATTTGGCGATCTGGATGAACGGGAGGAACCCGTTCCGCTCGTTGAATGCGGAGATTTCGGTCCCGCTCGTTGCGAGAAATGTGGAGGATATGTGAATCCATGGTGCACCTGGGTCGCCGGTGGAACCAAGTGGAAGTGTAATCTGTGCTCACACGAGACGCGCGGTAAGTCGTCAGCTCAAAATCGAATCGCGACGGTGGGCTCACTTTAGCACATGGAAGTGGAGCCTCACTACTTTTCGGCTCTTGACGCCAACTTCGCTCGCCTTGACTATTCGGAGCGCCCTGAACTTCAGAAGGGCACCGTTGACTTTGATGTCTCGCAATCTACCAACTACTGGGCATCCAATCCGCAAGAAAGCGGGTTGTCCACCACTGATTTGAATCCTACTCCTAGTACTGCTGTGCGAAGTCCCGAAAACATGCGATACATATTTGTACTCGACGTGTCTGACACGTCTGTCCGCTCCGGCTTTCTCGCGGCAACCTGTGTTGCGCTCCGGGCCATTCTCCTTGGGCGCTTTCCCGAAGATGGGTCAGAAGAAGTGCGGGCGTGCATACCCTCATGCTGTAGTATTGCGTTTTTTACATTCGACAATGCACTTCACTTTTATGACCTTTCGGTATGTACGATATCCTCGTTTAGTGCTTTGAGGTCAACAGATCATTGCAGCCTAATCAAGCATCACACAAAGAGCTAGTTGTTCCTGATGTTGACGATCCTTTCCTTCCATTACCTCCGTCCGCTTTATTTGTAGACCTCTATCAGTCACAGTGCGAAAAATCTTTCCTGCTAATTCGGAAGATGCTCAATACTCCCTCGCCCTAGGGCAGTGATTGGAAGCTTGCTTGACAATCTTCAGCAGCGCCAAGCATCCTTACCTCCTGGTTTTACATCCGATTCATGTTTAGGCTCTGCTCTGCGTACGAGTCTCGAGGCTCTGGTATGTGCTATATTAATTTACAATTATCTCTGATCTAAGGGTAGTTGTGTAATCAAAGGCATATACTGGAGGTCACGTAGTGTCGTTTATTTGCACACTTCCGGGACTTGGCCCTGGTCGGCTGGTTCCACTTGAAAATTCCAATCGCGATGAGAACCTGGATGATCAAAAGTTCTATATTCCTCGCGATATTGAATGGAATAATTTGGGTGAGGCCTGCGCAAACGCGGGCGTAGGAGTCAGCATGTTCCTGGCTCCGGCAAGGTTTTTGGATATCGCGTCAATAGGTAGGTATCTACTCTTCTAGTAACGCACATCCGAGGACATGCTGACCAGCATGAACCCAGGTGCCGTGCCCTCGCTGTCTGGTGGCGATATTTTCTATCACTGGGATTTCAAACCGTTGCGCGATGGCCCAATACTAGAGTCACAGCTACGCCGACTTGTTACGCGCACGACAGCTTATAACTGCACCCTCCGCGTTCGCACTTCATATGGTTCAGTGCTTGTTACTTTTCATGCCTTCCGACTTGAATGAAGTGTGTATGCAGGTCTCCAGGTTGACCAATTGACGGGCAATTTCTATCTCTCTGACCCAAGTACCCCTACTTTGGGCACGCTCGATGCAGACCAGACCTTTTCCGTCTCACTAAGCGTGACAGCTACATTATCAACACACCAGTATGCGTCCATCCAGTGCGCGGTGTTGCACACCACTACCGATGGCCGCCGTCGGGTTCGAGTGGTCAACTTGGCGCTACAAGTCGCAGAGCTCGGTGCCAATGTGTTCAGGTTTGCAGATATGGACGTTGTGGTAGCACATTTTGTGCGGCAATGCAAGTTTTATCTTTATCATGCTCGACTACCGTTCGGATCCGGCTCACATTTTTATTAGCTATGTCTCGCATGACAGACGTGAAAATATCCACGATTCGAGAGGAGCTAACTGAACAGTGCTCCGCGATTTTATACTCCTACCGCCGAAATTGTGCTGCAGCAACTGTGCCGACTCAGGTACGTCACTTGGTTCGCAGGTTGAAACAAGGCTACTTGGATAACTTTGCCTCGTAGCTAATCATTCCAGAAGCGTTTCGTGTTCTCCCTGTCTACACGCTGTCTCTGCTCAAGAGCAAACCGTTGAAAGGTGCCAGTGGCTCAGAACAGTTATGACACTGGTCGCGCTCTGACTAACCGTTTAATTAGGAAAGTACATCGATCCGGACGTACGAAACTACTACAGACACAAATTGCTTAGCGCGAGCGTACGGGCTACCATGTATCGTCTATACCCGCGTTTGCTAGCTGTCCATGATCTGGACGCGACTATCGCGCTTCCACACCCGGAGACTGGCGTTATCGAGATACCATCGTTGATGCGAGGTAGCCACATTTTCATGCAAGAAAATGGGATCTATCTTATAGGTCCGTGCTCCTAGTTGGTGAAAACTCAAGCCAGTAAAACAAAACTGAAAATGATAATTGCTTCCTATCACCACAGATAACGAGGAGCTCCAAGTACTTTGGGTCGGGCATAGCGCAAATCCGCAGCTCATCCTCGACTTGCTCGGAGTAGATGACATCTTCAACGTGGACGTTCGTATCGTGCGTGTCCCATTTTTGTTTCTCAAACAGTCAAATATTTCTCTCGCCAACGCAAAGCCCAAAAGACGGAGCTCCCTGTTTTAGACACCCGCTTCTCCAAGCAGATTCGCAATATAATCGCACAGATGCGCAAGGAAAAGGGCGGTCGCATGGAGAAGCTTCTAATCGCGCGACAGAACTTCGACGCAGCCGAGATCGAATTTGCAGATATGCTCATGGAAGATCACAACAACGCCGCATTGGCTTATCCAGATTGTGCGTCACCTCACGAGCGCTCAATATCCTCACCCACCTTTTTACTACAACTGAGATAATAATAATAATATTCTCTCCGTTCTTCCAGACTTGTCTCTGGTTCACAAGCAGATAACCACTGCCGTGAGTCGTCGTCACTCAAACTCAAAATTACTACTTTGCTCAACTCGCACCGCTTTTCTAGCTTCAGAGTGGTTCAGGATTATCCCCCGGTGCCGCTATACGTGCCCCGTGGTAACAGACTTTTCATGGGAACTTTAGCAGATAGGGTCGTGATACTTCAGGTCTGACGCAGACTCTTTTGACCTCTGTCGCAAAGGCAACTGGTGATGCACTAGCCTGGACACACTTCTATAAGATTCATTGGCGGATACCCTTTGATAGGACATGACATCTTTTTCCGGTCTATGGGGCAATCCAACTATTTTATAGAGAAATGTAACAAAACTCGCATTGATCCGTAAGTTGAAGAAGAGTATACGTTAACGATTTTTTGCATGAGAACGAAACAAAATACATGAGATAACAAGGGAAAACTCATAAAACACCATACTTGATTACGAAGGAACGTATAGCCGGTATCATGAAACTGGAAAGAGTGGAAATACGGGGTGGTATAGAGTCGGTGTGCTGTAATGTAATTCAGGTAAGTTAATGTTGACTGTGCACTTCCATAGCGCTAGCCGACGTAGCATTGGAGGTTTTCGCCGACCGCCGGGAGCCGAAGCGAAGCTTGCCTGAAAAGAGGCCACCATCATGTGACGCTGTGCTACCCTCGCGCGAACGGAATGACCAAGCTGGTGATGACGGCCGCGGCGGGTCGGTGCGTGCGTCTAGATGTCCGTCTCGCATCCGGGAACGTGTTGGAGGTGGGTCATCGCGGTGGGGGTGATGATGGACGTGATGATGTTGGTCACCACCAACCGTATGCAAACCGTCGCAGCATACCCGTACATTTTCCATGCCTTCGAAACCGTGATCGGATATTGACAAAGACTCCTCATGCAGCTCAAAGTCCAGACCTTCGTCAGCTCGAGCGCCACCTTGAACGTGCCCGGAGGATTTGGTCGGGCTGTAAGGGCCATCGGGACCTGGGTATCGGAGATACTCCGCTGCCGGTGTACCCGAGCGTTTGCCTATGGAGCCATGAGCTGACAGCTGTGATGTACTTCGGTGACCACGAGGCGTAGTTCCCCAGGTGTCACTGCTGACATGAGGGCTACGACCAGTTCTAAAACTCTGTGGACTGGCCAATAACTGAGGGTTGTGATGTTCGGGTTGATGAACCTCTGCAGGGTGTTCAGCACGACCAGTGCCAAACGATGCCATACCTGGCCCAGTAAGTGTCCCGTTTGGTCCATTTGCCGAGGAGGATGGCGCAGTAGCTGGCCTAGTGAGCAAATATTGGAGGGCCTGTGAAATCAAACGTCAGAGACAGACAGGTCAGACAGGAAATTCGAGATAGTACATTGATCCATATGTCATGCCTTTCCTTACTTGGCGCGGTGAATTTCATCTCCCTGAATGGTGTTGATACCACAACGCTGTACTGGTGGAGACCGGGAGGGAGGGGATTAGGATCGAGCACGGAGCGGACGCCTTCGATATATGCTACGAGAGTGGCCACGTTAATTCCGAAAAGAAGTGAAATGGTACAAGTTACCGACCACTTTTGGCACTAGACTCGGAAACGTTCGATGACCCAGGATCCGCGTCACTCCAGTATAAGGTTCTGGTATACGGATGGACCCAGAAGAAACGTTTGTGCCGTCTCTCCCCATACCCTTTACCAATCGTCCGACGTGTGTACTTATACAAGAACTCGCCGATCATAGTCTGCGTAATCGCATGGAGAATAGCAGGGTCGGTCCCACGCGTATGTAGATTGGCTTCACCATTCTGCGGGTAACCGCCAACAGTTGGTGGGGCATTTGTGACCCTAGACTGGGACCGCGCAGGGTAATAGTGATTGTCAGATGACATGGACGACCGCCCCGATCCAAGGCTGCGATCAGACTGCAGAGAGGTAGTGGACATTTCTTTCATGCGATCACCACGACCGAAGATGGAGGCTGCTGTTGGATGAGCTGCCGACCGGAAGCTATGCGTGGACGGCCGTGAGGCCAGGCCTTGAGCGCTCGCTGGAAGGCTCGAGCCATGCGGGCGTGGCAAACCTCCTCTGAGTGAACCAAACGTTGGAGTGGTGGCGCGCTGTATAAGCTCTGCTGGGGGAGGGGATGTAGGGCGTCCCGGGGCGACATCATGCAATGAAGAAGGTGAGGTGGGGATCCTCCTTTCGGGTATGGATTGAGGTGGGGGCATGCTATTCGGCGGCGGAGGAGCCCGAGGGGGTGGGGGAAGCATCATCATTGGCGGACGACTCTTATCGACTGGTGTTGGGGAAGCAACTGAAGGTATACGGGAACGAGGAGTGCTATCATCGGCTCCAGATAGTGTCGATTCGATCGACTGCCTCCTATCATGATTGAAGGAACGAGGAGCAGGGATAATCGTAGCAAAAGAGTCTCTAACAGCCGATGGAGACGACGGGGCCGAGTGCACAGGTGTAATTGGTGCCACCGGCGCCGGTCCAGTTGAGGAGTGAGGCGCAATATACTGGAACTGGTGAGCCCCTGTGCCGGCAGCCTTGAACCCAAGCAAGGACGTGCCACGAGGATGCGCAGGCGAGGCAGGCGGCGTGGGTACCCACTTCTCGGTTTGAATAGAAATCTCCTTAAGTTCCGGCTTCGGGATTTCGGGGGCCACAGTAAGAACAGGTTCGGGTGTTGGATCGGGTGGGGCGGAAAGAGGCGCAGAATGGGGCTCCTCGGGGGGCTCTACTTGAACAGCTTGGTCTTCGTAGGTGATCTGAGGAGGGGGTTCGACAGGCGCAAGGTCCGACTGTATTGCGGCTGGTGAACCTTCGATCGGTGTATCCTGTCTATAAGCAAGCATAGACGCCTTGATGCTCTCAGTATCATCGTCGTCCTCCTTGCCATCCTCATCGCTGAACGTTTGCATAGACTCATAGTCTTCCATCGAAGCAGTCGGGGTGGCGAGGAGAATGCTCTGGCGAGCATCTTGGTAATCTGCTTCGGTGTCGGTGTCCGCCCCGGTCTCCGTTGCATCATCATCAAGCTCCTCGTCCCCTTGATCATGCCGGGGAACGAAAGCGCCACCATAGACGGTCGAATCCCCGCTGGTATCATGCGGCAACGCAGAACGAGTGATCGTATCGTCATCCGATAAATGCACGGTCTGTGTCTCGACATCAACCTTCGCTGGGATGGAGACTGGCAAAGTCTGCACTTCGGTTTGGGCCATTTGTACCGACGTAGTTTGAACTTCAGCTTGCGAAGGGATGGGAAGAGAGGCAGACGGCGTGGCTGGTGTCACATCGGGCTCCGTAATCGGGTCTGTCTCGATAGAGGTTTCGACGTAGAGACGAGAAGATTCGACGGGTTCATGTTGTATGCCAACTTCTGCATGCTCAACGATGACCTTCGGGCCGGGCGCCGGAATAGGTTCCGCGTCAGTTTGTATCTCCGTGTCCACCATCGACTTCAGTTCAGGAACTTCTTGCTCAACCTGAACACCGAAATCGGCAGTCTCGGGGGCCGGTGGGGTGATCTGAATAGGCATTGGGCTCGCCTCTTCGAACTCAGTCTGGCAACCGAACTCTGCAGTGGCGACCGGAGTCTCTCCCTCTACAACAGAATCCATTCCCGTTCCAAAGAGCTCCGCGGCAAGGGCCTCGGGTTGCCCGACAAGAGAAGCTGGTCGGGCTTCTTGGAACGCGGCGCCACCTCGTGATCGTCGAG
Organism: Russula griseocarnosa; assembly: GCA_022884055.1. Lineage (NCBI taxonomy): Eukaryota > Fungi > Basidiomycota > Agaricomycetes > Russulales > Russulaceae > Russula > Russula griseocarnosa. Next base: position 896,337 of record JAGKRU010000002.1, on the reverse strand, counting down.
GAACACTTCGTGAGACGACAGCCTGTCGTAATGGACTGCGATTATATGGGAGTGACCCTGAGGAAGAGGAACGCCTAAGCATGCTAGCAAAGGCCGGATCTAACCCGTCGAGGCTTCCACGGTTCGATAGAGGGGGGTCAACAGCAGGCTCAACAACACCCTCCGAATCCTGATAGTCCTGATAGTCAGGCTCTGGTTCGTCATCGGCTTCCGCACCTCCACCAAAGAATACAGGAAGACCAGGAGGAGGAACTTGTGGGGGAGTGCTGGTGATCGCACCGAAATCCTCGTCTCCGTCATATTCAGGAGTGGGACTCCGAGCAGCATGCTCCAAACGCTGAATGAGTGTGATGCCCCCGCGTCCCCGGGTTCGTCCACGTCCACGTCCGCGTCCACCTCGTCCTGGCCGGAACGAAGCCGTGCGCCAGGGTTTCTTGCCCGTGCCAGGCGTCCCGTCCTCGGTGTCTTCGTCGCTCACGTACTCCTCGGTGTTGAGCTCAGAGCCGACACCAGGCGAGACGTCGAGACGCTTGCGGTACTCGATCTTCAACTCCTTTTCGCGCTGTAGTGTGCTCTTAAGTGTATTGATCTGACGTTGTGCGTGTGCCAAGCGTTGTTGGAGAGCCTCAACCTCATTGCTGGGATGGTTGGGAGCTTGGAACGGCCGCGATGGGGAAACATCAGGGGAAGAGTCGAAATCTCCATCGGCCGAGAACATGGCAGAGGTATCCCCGCGTCTACGACTGGTCGAAGGGGCGGTGCTAAAGACGTCGTCCATCTCACGATCATTAGGAGTGAGAAGGTCAGACCGTTCCCTGCCTTCAGGTGTCATTGGGGAACCCATGCGAGGTAGCCGACGATTCAATCGTGCCATCTCTGCCTTCAAAGTATCAAGGTTTTGCTGTAAATCAGATTTATCGCGTTGAAGGCTGGCTGCCTGCTTCCGAGCTTGTGCGATCGCAGTTTCGTGGTTCGCCTTGAGTTCCTCCATGCCATTCTTCAGCCGTTCGGCTTCGTTTTTGTGTTGATCAGCAGCCTCGCGTGACTTGTTCAGTTGACGAGTAATGCGCTTGTTTTCACTTTCGAGGCGTTGAACAGTAGTCTGTGAATCCGAAAATTGACTCCGAAGATCTTGCAAGGCAACCTCCAGGTTCCAATTCTCCTCTTTGTATTTGTCTGACGAGAAATGAGAGAGGGATAGCTGTCGAAACAACAGTAAGACTGACCTGTGCTCTGCTCTTGCAATTTGAGAGCACCGCGGATGCTCTCAAGGCTCTTCTCGAGATCGTCCTTCTCCTCTTTCATATCTTGTATGGCCTTGTCGCGCTCTGCGAGCAAACTCTGAAGGCGTCTGACCTCTGTTAGAAGACCGCTGCCGATCTCGAACGCAAACTCTGGATTCCGAATAGTATGCATGTAAGTCCGTGTGTAGGCACTGGATGACAATACGCACCAACGTCATCGGCACGGTGAGCAGCATTTTTCGCTCGGCGAGACTGAGCAGCAGAAGTACCGGGTGCAGGCTTTGGTCGTTCGGGTTCATCTCGTGGGGTTTCGTGGAGCTCAAAAGGCTGGGATGCGAGGGAACCATTGATATTCTGGAGCGTGAGAGTAATGGGTCAATCACCGCAATGGAAGTGGAAGCACACGACCAGAATAAGCCCAAGAAGGCAAAACGAATTGCGAAAGGTATCAGCGAATGGAGAAACGATGCATAGGACCAAGATACGAACCGAGGATGTGAAGGTAGAGGTGAGTTGTACATTCCCGAACTCCCATCCCCTAACCGTGTCGGCTAATTCACGATAACGCTCGCGCATATCAGCAGTGATTTCATCACTCTTGTCAGCATCTATCTCCTGGAGGAGCCTGACACGCCCTTCGAGCTCTACCCGCTGCGCAAGGAGGCTTTCTCCGAGTGCGGCCGCTTGCTGCAGTTGTTTCTCTTTGCCATCGAGGAGATTTTGCAGGTGCTGACGCATATCGTGGGGAGAGGAAGAGTGTAGGGGGAAATCGAGGGGATTTCGACTAGAAGGACCGTCTGAAAAAGAGTCCATTGTTAGGAGAGTGGGGGCAGGTGGCCGTGGAAAGGGATGAAGAGATGGTAACGAATGGAACGAGTCGTGAGGAACACGCGCGTCCCGTGCACCGCGCTATAATTGTTCCCACGGTTGGTGTCCTTTGATTCGATCCGATCTGATCCTTTTGCATTCCAATCGTGTACCACAATCTCACTAATTACCCAATTAAGCCCCTTACAGATATGCGGTCAAGAAACAGGGATAGAATATTCCGTCTACGATGTCCACAAATCTAATCACGAAAACGAACCATGATGCCGGGAACCGCCCCACCGACGTTGCCTGCGCGGGTCATGTGACGTCGCAATGAACGATTCTCCGCTCATGACGGTCGATGTGCCAATGGCATCTTGTGACTAGCGTTACGCCTTTGAGACTAGAGCATGGCGCCGCAATCGTCCATGACACGCACCTCAAACACGTTTGCATAGCTTGGCCCGGGCGTCGCCGGCCGAGAAGGATCCCTCTGCGGCCCGCTGTACCTCCGATGGCCTTGTTCGGGGACCGCCCCGTACCCATACCCACAATTATGGGCCCCACCTCTCCCCGAGGGGCTCTGCGTGCCCTGGCTGTATGGACCATAGCGCGGGCTTGGCGTCTGAAGTGTACGCGATCCTAGCGTAAGGGCTGTCAACAATCCCCCTCGTCCCTTCATACCGGGGAAATCGCCATCTAGCCTCTTTGGTAGAATCGGCAACTCACCCAGTCCCATGCGCGCCCCACTCGCATCTACTCCTGCTGGCTCTCTGCACTCCACAACCCCCGGTGGCAAGGTGAAAGGCGGTGAAAGTTCGGTAGGAAGCTGGTAACTCCAGCCCAAACCGTCTGTTGTCCCTGGGGTCTCTACCATTCGCGGCCTATTTCCGAGTTCCGACGGAGGACGCGCTCGTCCCATCCAATCATCACCCGGCGACGTTGTCCGTGATTCAGGAAGCGTGCTCCCTGAGCGGACCGGAGGTGACGACGGAGGTGTTGAGTCACCAAGACGTAGCTGGAATTCGAATAAACGCCCTTCTTCTTCGAGCGGGCCTGCCTCCTCCACCGTTGGGGCGCTCCCTTGGACGGCGAACGGGTTCAGCCGGAAAACGCTCATCATTTTTCTCATCGCTTTCGTAGCTTGCGTCGCCCTCAACGGCACCTGCGTCTCTCTTGGCCCCTCATTCGCAGGACCTGGCGTCGACGGCGACGACTCAAAAACAAAGGCAGCTGTCACCGATCCATCCTCTTGCTCTTCCTTTACGAGAGGTGTGCTCCTATGTGTCAGCAGAGCAGCCTGCTCCACATCGAGACCATCATCCATCGTATACAACAAGTCTCCGCCGGAAGGGGGGAATCGGAACATTGAATCGAGACCTCGTAAACCGGGTGAGTGAGAGGATAAATGGCCGAGCTCCGTTACGGAAAGGCGCGATGCCAGCGAAGGGTCGCATCGCGGGACTCAGGAAGGGGTGTTGCAGCGGATGCGCCCCGGATGCGGTGGTCTGTGAGGATGTCGGCTCGCTTGGTTGGACGGCGGACTGGAGAGTGGAATATGACGAGTCAATTGTCCATGACGTCTGCGGCGTATCCCATGGTTCAAGGCCAGAAGTAGACTTGTTCCAGGAGTAGGGATTTGACATCGGCAAAGCCTGCTTCGGAGCGACGCTCAATAAGTAGGGATGCTTGCTTTGAATGGGAAGTTGTCGATCAAGAAAGGGCGGATATTGGGCGAGAGCCATGCTCTGGTTGCGCCTTTTTAGAGTGTTGATTCTGGTCTTTGTCGAGCGGGTTTGAAGGAGGAGGGAATAAAAAGATAAATGAAGAAGAAATGTCGGAACGGGGTGAGGTCGGCGAGAGATGACAGCGGGAGGGCGAGTATTAAAATAAGTGGTTGCCAATGCTATCAAGAAAGGGCTCAGAGAAGCGCCATTGGGTCTGACTGACACGAGTCCGCGTGCACGAGGATTTGAGAATCAAGAGGACCAGCAGGACGGACAGGTAAATGTAATGGATCTCTGATCTCATATCTCGCCACGGTGACTTGGTGCCGCGTTTGTAGCACGCTCTTAACAGCAGATGAACTTCTCGAAGCGATCCACACACAGCCAGTACGCATCTCCTCTCGGTCGAATCAAGCCCTCCCTCTTGTTCGTTTTTGGTAACCGGGCAATGGCGAAGCCATCCCCATGGCTCCTCTTTCCGGCCGGATCGCAGAACACCGCAGCTCTCTGGCTCGTTGGAACATCCTTGCACCCCCTCCAATCATTCACGATTGGTCGTCAGCCTGGAAGCAAGCAGCCTCAGATGATGCGAAGTTTTGCCAAACATTTGGGTCAGTTTACCCACTCCGCGGCGCGGTTCGAGTTACAGTGCGCGCGGGTGTATAATCTAAGACCGATCACACCGTATCTTGACGAAAATCTGACGTCTCCTTCCAACGCATTCTTCCTATCAATGATCAATGATCAAATCTCCCGACTTAAGAACTCATTCCTCCTACCAAAGGGAGAAATGCCGAACTATTCGCACCTAGAGCGCCCTTCGTCGTAGAACTGAAGCGTTGGCGCTCCCCCCCTTGCCAAAAGGGTAACCCAAACTCCATTCCAATCAAGCATTTCCAGGAACTTGCTTACGTCTACACGTCTTATCGAACCCCCTTCGGGCGTTCTTCTCTTCAGTGCTCGGCTCTCACGCCTGTGGTTGGTTGGACATTTCATTCGAGATCGTGCAGCGAGCTCAACGTTCTCGATCATCGAGGAAAAACGAGCGTGTAGTCCTCGCAGCAGCCTCCTGTGTGCCTCTAGAAACCGTCTGATCTGGACATGCTGTTTCCTGCCCGGCTTCAAACGCCACACAGCTAGTTTACATCAAACCCGGCCTTGTCCTTGTCTCTTTAAAAGGAGGATAGCAACGATGATCCCACAACAGTTTGTCCCAGAAGAGACGAGGAGGAGGACACACCATCGAGCATTTGTCGTTGGGGATCCTGCCCGCTGGTCTTGAGTCTTCCATGTATCATCGAGGACCTCCGATGATTCATAGCCACTCATGTTCTACTTTTATCGAGCAACACCTCACCGCCGAGGCCGGGAGCACTGCAAGGTTAAGCTTCCAAGCTTCGTCGGCCGACAAGTATGAAGGAGGTACCGAGCATCGTTCTTTTAGCGAACACTTCTATGGCGCAATACCGCGCAGAGGCTCGCACGGTAACTTCCCTCTAAATACCAAGACGATGGTAACTCCGGGGAACGACCCGAAGGAGTCTCTCGCTCCCCTCCTTCTCTCTCTCACAGCTTAACGGAACGCGTGCCGGCGGATCTACGTAGCCAAACCTCACAAATTGTCAGTGTCCTCGTGATTTCCCGTTGGACAGCAGCGCACACACCCCTCTGACACTCGTGGTATCCCTTCTCCTGACTGACTTGTGACAGCTTCCGGCAGTCCACCTCACATTCTTTCGCCGCCGACGTTTCAATCAACACTATTGACAGCATGCATCTGTCACCTGCTCACGTCGGTCTCCATCGCGCGGTCCGTGAACGCGGATGCCCTCCTTCCAGGGCTTGGTCTCTCGATCCCTACACGCTGAAGCAGTGTGCCTCATTTATCAGTAATAGTGAGCAGATTGTCGACCAATGCCAATACGGTCCACCATCCTCTTGTGTTTTACATACGGTACATGCTAGCCCCGATCGGGGCACAGACTGAGGTGTGATCCCGGGCCTAGTAGGACTTGCTGCTCTAACTCATTCATATCTTTCTCGCTCGTCATTCACCTTTACTTTCAGCCTGCTCATCGCCGATTTATCAAAAGTAGCTGTTCCTGTGGCGCTCAAGCTCAAATGAACCTCACTTCTCTTGCGTTCCTCCCCACGACCCACGCGCGTGCCGTTGACGGGAACCATCACTGTCTAGCGCTTCTTTGCCCTGGCTGCACATTCTCTGTCGTGGGGCGGAGAGAAGTAGTCAGGGAAAGGATGCCGCATCGACTTTTCTCCGTGCTGGAAGGCAGTCTCTTGACGTCCAAGCAGAGCCCTATTAGTTTGCTGACTTTGCGGTCTCAGAGCGCCTTACCTCTTAATGAGGGGACCCATTGCATTCTTGGACGAAATAATGCTTCCATATACGTGTTCAGGCGTGCAGGGACTAGACCCTGGCTCCACGGGCTTGCGGTTCAACGAGGTGCCGAGTCGCCGAAAATAATAATAATAATAAATGGCCGAGAAGGGCTTCACCTCAATCCCGGGCCTTACTTTCGATACAACGTCGCCCAAATTACAAACCATTCGTTTTTTCCCCATCCTGCGTGCGACCATGTTGTTCAAAGCGGTGGCTGCGTGCCAGCCTCACCGTCCATAATTATACCAGATTTCAAAATCGTTGCTGCGGATCGAGGGATTTGAGGGCGAGTTGTACGGCTCCTTCCAAGTGCGTCTATCAACGGGCGCGATCTGTTGCAACACCCAGCGCCTATGTATGCATACGCAACATCTATCTGCCCACGAGGACAGGATTTCGTCAGGAACACCTCCACCATCAGTACTCTGTCGTTCACAGACGTTCTAGCCCTGATGATAAGATTCAGCCCCCCGAAATATTTTTTTAACGTCGTTCGCTTGTATATGACGCAGTACGACTAGTACGTGGAAACTTGAAAATAAATGGAGATAATGCAGGGTTCAGTTCGCACAGAGGGAATAACTACCCTCAAGCAAGCAAGGAGAAGTCGGCAGTTTTCCGCGAAGGGCTACAGATCGCGGCTTGTTCGGGTTGAAAAATATGGGATCGCGGGGAAAGCTGTCACCGAAAAAAAAAACCCACCCGATCTGCCAAAGAGGCCCGTCTCAAAGGTGGACGACAACTAACGGCACATTCGTCCTCTAACGCCGTGTGTGTGTGACCTAAACATGCCTTTATCCCCCTCGGCCCCAAAGACTCGACGGAGTAAATTGAATTTTCCTCACGCTTGTTCATTATTACACTTCAAACCTGGACTCGGGACGGAAATTGCGCGCGCGTCTGACCCTCTCTTCTGAACAAATTTCCTCCGACGGCGTAAATTGCCACCCCATCCAAGGCTGGGTAACCTCAAAGCCCATTATATGCGATCCGTGCAGCTTCTCATCATTGCCGGCGGAGTCGTCGGCAACTTTACATTATGATGGCTGCGACTCTTGATTTTTAATTTTGTGTATACCGCCGGCTGGCACGCGAGCCCTCGTGGTTGGTGGGATGAGCCGATGGAAAATTGAAGTCTTAGGAGTGGCACAGAAATAGTAGGTCATGACCTGACATTGGTTGGCTAGCGGAGGAACCTAGGGTGTTTCCATAGGTGGGGTGCTCCATAACAAATTCACGTGGCTTGATAGTAACGCGTAACGTGCAAAGTAATGGGCATTCAATGGAGGAACCCAAAAAAAATTGGTCGGTGATTTCCATCTCTCATGGCTGCTCATCAGACAATCGCCCCACCCACCACCAACACATACTACCCCCAGCACAGGTAGAGTGCCTCTCCATTGTCAACCATATCCCGCCCGTCTTCTTTGTCAAGTCACAAAACGCCAGGGCGCACAACCTGGCGTAGGGAGGTACTACACGTGTTAGTAGACACCTCAGCTGCCACGTATATGCGTGCCCTTTCGTTACACGCGGGGAGCATCCAGATATAGATTCGAACAACAGCCCATGAGGTTAGTCAAAGCGCAGCATATCTGAGAGGACGTCAGCTATCGTAACTCTAAAGGACGGTCAATGTCCTTGAGGCGATCGTAGCCGATTCAACAGCCCGGGCGATAGGCATGGCAAATCAGTCGACGGAAAGGTAGGGGGGAGTTGCGCACAGTATGTGACTGAGGTCTTTGCTCAATCATTGGACTGCACCAGAATACCCATAGCTGCCCTGGAGGTCACATGAAATTAGGACGACATACCATGAGGGCTGCAGGTGGGGCAGGCACTGGCAGCATGGACGCGAGAGGGAGATGGGAGGGTGCTCAGTGCTCAGTTAATCGGTGAATTGACTGCGGGCAATAGCAGACTACTGAGAACGATTAGGTTGAGATTAGAGTGGTGTGTGGTGAAGAGGAGAGAGGGCGCAGTGCCACAGAATGGAGAGCACATTACTAAACCTCATTGGATACAGTAATACCGTCAGCCAGCAGGAAGACAGGCGACAAATGTGATTCGCCAGTAGGGTGTTTGTACTGTGTTTGCGTTAAAGTACATGACTGCGAAACTCAGCCGAGCGTTTATAAGCCCAGCCTTTGTTTGCGGCTAAGACGTACAGTGGTATGCGCATACAAGCCCTTTAAGATGGCTGCAGGAAGGATGCCAAGAGAATGGCCACGTGACGGTTCAGGGCGGGATTTCGTGGGAAAGATACAGTCATACCTTGATGGACGCGCGCGTGGGAGCCACGAGGCTGAGTCGACTTGGCAGACCATCCTTAACTACACCCATCTGTGCCTTACCTCCGCCACCACTCTTCTTGTCGTTCCCTCTCCCGCTCTCCAGGCCATTCTTTCTTTCTTTTCACTTTTCTTTTCACTTTTTCCCCTCTTCTCTTTCGCTTCTTCCTCTGTATCTTGTTCTTGTTCCACTATCGGTTCCCTCGCTCTTCATGGATATTCTTCACCCTCCACTCTCACAGGCTAGGAGGCGGAGCGTTGATGTCGGTGGTCTCTCTCTTGCGCTCGGTTCTCAGGGTTTGGGTCAGGGTTGGGTTGGATGGGACGAGTCTGAGATCGACACAGAAGAACAACAACTTCTGTACGTTATCCCTCTCTGCTCCAGTCAACCGCCGTACGCCAACTCATCTTTGTCTGTTCAGCTTTGCAGAACTTCTTAGCGACATGTACAATCATACGCACACTGTCATCAATGCTCACGAACGATCGTATGTCCATTGGTTTTCTTGTGTATTCTCCTTCTCATTCCCTATCACAAGAGCGCCTATTGATGTTTCGTTGGAGCGTCGTGCCGAGCTTATCCGGTCGCTGGATAATTGGAACTTTGAGCCCCACAAGCTTCCAGAACATGAAGTACTCTACTGCTCCCTCGTCATCTTTGAGGCGCTTTTTCGCCTCGACGGCCTCTTAGACATGGTTCCAGTTTCAATCGGTGTGTAGGAGCGCATGTTATCGAGTCTTTCCTTACCTAATTCTATTCGCGTCCCTAGATCAGGTCAGGGATCTGCTCTTCAATATGCGACATGTCTATCGTCACCAAAATTCGTATCACAACTTTGAGCATGCGCTTGATGTTCTACAAGCCATTCACATATTCCTCTGTTCTGCTGGTAGAGTTCCTCCTGCGTCTATCCTTCTCGAACCCGATGCCCGGACTTGGAAACCCAAGCAATCCGCAGGAAAACCGGCTTTAGTGCATTATCTAACGCCAGTCGATCTATTTTGTCTGTACGTCGCGTCTATTGGACACGACGTCGGTCATCCGGGCGTCACCAATAGCTTCATGGTCAGTTGCTTATCGGTCTTCCTTTGTTATCCACCCTCTTACTAACCCAATCAACCAAAGAAAAATGCTCAGGCACCATTATCGTCGCTTTATGACCACAATTCTCCTTTGGAGCAGCTTCACTACACCCTTCTTTTGCACATCCTTCGGCGTCAGGGATTTGGATTTCTACTCGATAATCTCCATTCAACACCCCATTTCCGAAAATTGCTCGCAGAAACAGTATTAGCTACTGATATGCGTGTGCACTCCCAGTTTATGGAACGTTTCCAACAGATTGTTAACGGCGCTGAGGTGGATCATTGGACAAAGAGGTTTTGGTCTGTCAAGCCCTCATTAAGGCCGCGGACATAAGCAACCCGGTAATTAAATTTCTTCTCTATCGACTATTTACCTCGTCTGAGCGATCCTTCAGTGTCGTCCGATCAATGTCTCACAACACTGGGCATCTGTCCTCCAGAAGAGTGGACATCACAAGCAACCCTCGAGCGACATCTTCACATGATCCCATCAGTAAAGGAAGAAGTTGATCCTCTGTCAGAAGCCAAGTCCCAAGTTTGGTTTATAGAAACGTTTGCAAAACCTCTGTTCGACCTCACTGCCACTGGCATTCCGGGTCCGTTACCAATATGCTTTTACACTGCCCCGTTTCCGGCTGACCTTGTCTTCGACTGCAGAGACCGCAAAATATGCGAACAACTGCATCGAGAACCTGGCTACCTGGAAAAAAAGGGCTCTATCGCTTTCCACGTCCGATGAGGCCTCAAGCCCTGTCCAGGACACTCACGGTGACTCGATTCACGACCGCGATCGTCCTCTCTCCCTCCCCATGCTCCTGAGGATTATGTGTCTGCGTTCCCCATGGCTCTCCCTACCTCCTTCAGACCTGGGGTTGATCAAAGCGATAGATCATCTGTCCAAGACTGGGCCTCGTTTCCTTATCCTCGGCTACTGTTCTGACTGATACCGACTCTTCTCGCGCGTCGTCGCCTACACATGTCGCCGAAGCACCAAACAGTACCTCTCCTCCTCACTGTCCATCACGAGCATTAGCACGAACAGTAGCGTCAGCTCATCTCCGAGCATCACCTCGACATCTCAATCTGCAGCGCTCTCGGATGCTCCTGTCACCCCGGTCTGCTCACATCAACACATGATGGTGCGATCGGGCTGATGGTAAGCGTTGGTACAGATAGCAGCGGTAGTAGCGCAGCGGCTATCCGTGCAGCGTATAAAGTGAGCGTACGCAAAAAGCCTAGCTTCCACCGGTATTCGTGGAGCCCTGGCCTGCGGGAAATGCCGGCCCGGCGAGACGTGGCCATCATTGACAGTTAGCTCTTTAATATTTTGGTGTTGGATTCTCAACCGGGCTCACTCGATGACAAATTGTATGTATATCTGTATCATCCCATCTGCGATCACAATGCACGACTGTCCGACGATCTTGACGAACGAGGAACATCACATACCTACATTTGCATTGACAGTATCCATCTATCTTGTCTGTCTCTGTTTTGTTCTTGTTAGCGACATCAATCTTTTTTGCTCTATTAGCAATCATTTTGTCGTATGACGACAACGATCCGTAATTGGAGGATTCTGTAGATAACTGCGCACGCCTTCTGTAATTATTGTGTTCGCATGTGTCTTGCGCGGGTATTATCGGCGTACAGCAACTGAAGCAATGTACGGGATGTGATGAGTCGATGACGACAGCGAAGTCGATAACGATTAAAATGCAATAGGTTGCCAACCAAGTTCCCAGCGTGAGTGCAGCTTTCATAACCGACATCGTGTATCGCGTATATCCAAAGTCGCGAGGGGCGTGCATCGATCATTGTTATGGATGGTGCGAACTTTACACATTACATATTTCTCATGCACTGAATTTTTTTGGGGGGGTTAACTTGGTAAAAAAACAGGGGATCAAAAATGCATGAACGATACCCACCTTTCTGATGATGACCAATGACGGTAATGATTTTCAACCTTATCTTAGGACTCGGAACACAGTGGGACCGTGACTACAACATCTGTCGCTGCCAGCACGGCGTGAAGGGTGAGGGGTGAGGAAGTAACCGGTAGACAGAAAGAGAGCACAGCACGCTTCACTGGCAGTGGTAGAGCTGGCAACACGATCGAGCGGGATGAGGCCTCACCGGCCTTCACCTATTGGGAAAAAAAAAAAAAAAGAATCCAAGTAAGATATGCAGTATCCACTCGGATAACCGAGAAAAAAAAAAGTGGGGTCAGAGCGTGCTGCACGGCATCAATTTCACAAAAAATTATGTCTATCATGCCTTTGCTGCAAAAGGTTAGTTTACTTTCTCGCAAGGCGCGGCCGTGTTCACGAGGACGATATGCGATGGATTGCCGATAATGGTGGAGCATGGATAGACAATAGTGAAAAGCAAGCCATTTTGTCGGAACATGTCGGAACAAACATCACTAGAGGATGCAGCGGTACTATTACTCGTGTTGTCAGACAAACAAGGGGATAAGTACCTTTATCGAAATTTGGGGGAGGTGACTGACTGGCTCAGGAAAGAATTAGAAACGTGACGCCATCAGGTCTCGGGCATTTGGCAGTGGCATGGGTCCAAAGTCGATCAACAAAACAAAAAAATTCTTGGAAATGGTGAGGTCGGGATAGTAAAGCAGCGTGGGTCCTAATCGAGTCTGCCAGTGGGCAGTCTAGTAATATCAACCGTGGTTTGATGGCTGATGGCATCCTCGACGCGGAATACAGAATTTGGATGTTTTCACGCTTGAGGGAGCTTGGGGGCCACGCCACGCAAAATGAGGGTTTTCGAACCAGTCCCCAAAAAGGGACACGACTGTATCAATCAGAACCAGCAGGCACGCCCACTGAACCCGAGTGATTCCTGTCCTGTTCTAATCCGTAGGGCACAAAAGAACAAAATTATTGTTCGAATGTCCCAAAGGTACCACTGGGATATTAGATTTCTCCGGTATACTTATTGCGAAGGAGGAAGGTCCTGTTGGTGTCAGCGTCGGTAGGCTAAACCCTGGCCCGGGTGTCACGGGGTGAATAGAACAAAAAAAAAACCTTTAGGATCATATTCTGCTCTGGGGGAGAGGATGAGAACTCATATTCTTTTTCCAGGAACGATCAGAACCAAAGCCCCAGATAACTTACTGTATCACGAAGTTCCCTTATATGATAGGTGGAACAGGCACGGCGGACTCTGAGAGATATTAAAACGGAACTAAGCGGGGTATATTAGTTAGCCAGCCAGGGACAAATAGGAAGAAGGACAACAACAATAGGAAGAACTGAGATAGTAGGTTGGCAACAACAACGGTCATCACGACACGCGCGCCCTCTTGATGGGGGGTTTTTTTTTCCCGTGCTTGAAGAACTTAGAGAGGCCGCTGCTGAACTTCGGACGGACGGAGGTCGACTCGAGAAGCCTGTCAGCGCCGCCGCCGCCGCTGTGTGAAACATAACATATCCATGCTGCACGGAGGGAAAGGGCCGATACGCGACTCAGAGTAGTATCAAGAAAAGATGGACTCGACTTGTTTTGAGAAAATAGGAACACGGTGGCGCAGTAGAGACCAAAGGAGGTAATCATATCCTGGGATGAAATGCCAGGTTCAAGGCACGGCACTCATAATATACCCATGCAAGATATAACATACACGAGGGGACGCTATTATTGGCGAGCGTTCGGGAACGACGGTTGAGCGCTGTATTCAAAGCTTGAACCAAGTTGGGTGTGGCTGTAGGAGAGAGCTAACTTAGCCGAAGAGCTGGCCCCCGATGACGGCGATGACATCGACGACGAACAGGCGATTGGTCGGCTTTTCGACTAAATTGTATACAACCGAGATGAGAATCGGGGCTCTTCGATCACTTCGGCGCTAAATCCCAGCATCATCCGCCACAAAAAAACAACAACGACAAATGTCCAGAGGGGACAGATCGGGGGGTCAACGCAAATGCAACCCCTTCCTACATCTCTCCCCGATCTCTCATCTCTCGTATCGTCCATCTAATAATGCTTGTTGTTGCGTACCGAGTGAACCGTTCGTCTGTGGTTCGCGCGAGGGTGGATCGCTGACGATTTTCACAGTGGTTGACGAGTTGGGAATGCTTCGCACTTGGATCTGCCCATTTTCATGAGTCGTGTGGAGGGCGCAAGTGCGGGAAGGGGGAAAAGAGGAAAAAACATGTGTCGTGCGTGCGACGTCATGGACATGCTCCGAAGAGCGTCCTATCTCCCACAATTACGTAGAATAGTTATCGCCCATGATGCCTATACATCATCAATGACTGTGAGAACAAGAAGTCGCCCTGTGTCATGGAGAATGCTGTTCACTTCAATGCGTGTGTGTATACCAATGGCGGATGTTCTAAGCGTTGTGAGGGCACTTGCTAAATTCTGAGAAAGGGATACTGTATATAGATAACCTGATCGATATCGATTTCGTCCCTGACAGGCGGATGCCCAGCGCCCACAGCAGCTAGTCACTGACTTCCAAACAGGGTAAACTAACAATTAGTTCCGCATGTCTGGCGCGCCAACTAATTTCGTGTTCAGGTTAAGGGTTTTATCATGAATCATGCCCCTGGAGGAACAAGGAAAGGCAGTCTCGGGGAGGCGGACATGATAAACTATTTGGCGGAAATTTTTCCCAATTCCGTACTTGAACGAACCGCATCAGGATACGGAAGGCATGACCGTAGATTACTCACCCCGGATTGTGGGATACACAGTGGGGTCAAGTTGAGAGCATCACCGGGGCTGAGAGAGAGATGCCATCATTGGTTCCTTTCCCACATCTCGCAGTGCGCCAATGCAAGTTCAAGGCTGGGACGAAACGATACGTCACCATAAGTCTATATCCCATCCCCTAAACCATAAAGCATCGTAAAATTGTGTCAAGGAGTGGGGAAAGTAGTAAAGACACTTCGGGGCGGGTTTACCAGGTCACACTTGCATCTATCCTGGGTATATCAAAGTCATTTCTGCACCGAAGACATATTGAAAGAGAGACTAGAAGTTGAAACGAGGTCAAAAATGGGCGGCGTACTCAAAGAGGGTATTTACTCACCCTCATTCAACTTCGTTAACGGTCATTATTTTCCTGCCCGTTCGTAGGTGTATCAGCTAAACAGACGCTGCCACGTTTTTCCGCAGACGATTGGTGGACACCTCGAACTTTCCGCCTTCATAGAAAGGGGTCTCAATAATGCGGACAAAGAATTGCCGCATGCGGATAAGCGGTGAAAAAAAAGTGCACCTGGTGAAGGTAATGATGTAAAAAGAATTGATGGCTTTGCCACGAGCGAAAACACATTAAGATGGTAACAATCGCGAGCACCAAACTCGTCCGATAGCAAGACAAAGCGGCATAACAAACAGACTCGGAAGTGACAGAATCAGTTACACAATCTCGTCAACTTTGGATCGGTGAATGCAGAAGCCCTTAAGATGAAGTCGTCAGCTGGCCTCTACGTAGCTATGGGACTTAGGGCCCACCGGAACTACCCATTCTTTGCAATTGCAACAAACGCCGGCCCAGTCGTAGTTTCCAAGCTTTGCCGCGCATTTCTTGTTTGGACAAATTATCTTCCCTGATAGTTGCCCATCCTGTAAAAAGAAGTCCATCCATTTCATCTAGAGAAATTTGAGCTCGTGGCTTATTACTCAGATATCTCAACCCACAGGTTCGACAAAATATCCGGAGCACTTTGGATTCATCAGGATGGGCGGACTTATACTGGATTTGTCGATAGTCTTCGGAGCGGTCTGGAGTGGCGTCATGGGCGTCATAGATAAACCACCAGGGGTTCGTAAAGGAGCCAGCTTGGGGTGCGCATGTAGCTGAGCTGCGAGGTCCGCACCGTGCTGAAGGGTTCCAGAGGTGGCGGGCGAAGCCGGCGGGGGACGGCCCTTACCCGTGGTTGGGGCAGAGTTTGGATTCTCCGAGATAGCCTCAGAGGTTCCGGGTGTTGGGTTTGGAGAAGGAACGGTGTCCGCGGTATCAATACTACCCGTTCTAGGGGTGGACATGGTCATCGAGGGTGCTGTCGTGGAACCTACAGATTCCTCCTCGTCGGTATCCAATGCCGACATCGACAGGTTAGTAGGAATGCCAGAGAAAACTCCGGCGAGCAGGCGAGATCTGAGGTTAGTCCCGAATGAGCCACTCCGTCGGCGTTGGGCTTGCGTCGCTTGGCCTGTCGGAAGGTCGCTCTCTTGGTCGTCATCGTCATCGTCAACGGCCGACATAGACAATGAAGTCATGGCTGAGAGACCACCGCTCCCATCAATTGGCGTCAGGGAAAAGGGCCGAGTTGGACCCGAAGAGGAACCTAGCCGTGGGCGGGACATGCCCAGCGCACCAGCAGACGGACGTCGAGAAGATGAAGAAGAGGATCGGCGGGCAGCACCATCGTGAGTAGAGGGCCGTCTTGAAGTCGCCGGCGACAGAGCCACGGCGGGCGTCGGGGGCCCGAGTTGCCCGTGGTCTAGCATATGTTCGCGGTTCGCAAGCTCTGTCCTATAGATGAAACCCTTAAGCGCCATTATCCGGGCTGCTTCATGGCTCATCTCACCTACACATCTTGCAGCGAATGCGCCGCCTGGGACCACCTGGAGTGGCAGGTGCTGAATCGGTCGGTGAGCGGGGAAACTTCGCAAACATGTCCGTTTCGGGCGCAGAGCCGTCTCCATCTATGACGAACTCAGCATACAGCAGGTTAAGATACGATTTAGATAGATGGTGTTACTCAAAATTTCCTCTACGGCTCTCTCCAAGTAGAACATTCGAGTTGCTTTGTCACGCCTGGAGACTTTATACGAAGCTTGGTGAAATATTTCAAGTTGGGCCATGAATCCTGCGTTCGGGCTGGGCGAGTTGAATGATAATCAACTTGGAGCAAATGGAACATACCTTACGGTGGGCCTGACCTTTCGGATGAGATCTATCGCTGTGCTAGCGTCTACGTTCTGGGAATACATGAGGTATGCTGCCGCAATTGTCGCACTGCGACCTGGATTACACCATAAGTCACGGCCAAGAATAGTCGAATAAATGCGCGGACACGCACTCGTTCCGGCCTGGCAGTGGACGAGAATGCCCCTACCCTTATCGAGTTCAGTTTGTATGAATGTTATCGAGGGGATCAGATGTTGTAGTACGTCGGCTTCCTCTACATCGTCCAAGGGGACCTGGTGTCGGATGAAGGTCTACGATCGCCTGAGCATTAATGTATAGATTAGCAAGTGGAGAGAGTTGCGGCATACCTCAAGGATGGAGAATCTCCCCCTCATCACTGTCAGGATGCTGTGAATGTTGTTCGCTCTGAGAGTATTAACATCTTTGGCGCTGTGGAGGTCTCCGATCCAGAAGCCCGGTAGGATCTGGTCCATATGGTGATGTTCTTCATCCATGGTTGAGGGCTGTGGAGAAGAGTGGGCCGCACGCCCTTAAGTCCAACTGTGATGGACCGGACGAGGTCATCGATTTGTATTTGTGTCAACAATCAACGTCATCCCTGCGTGATTATCTCCTCGCCGCCATTCGCCGAATGCAGCGTAAATCGTTTTAGATGTTCGGATGAATATGTTTTTGTAATCATGGAAACCGTGTCTGCCGTGATTAGGGCGTCAACTAACTACATCATGTTACAAGTGAGTGTTCTGTGCTAGGAATACAGCTATACAGTCGTTATGAACAAAAGGCGTCAAGCCTTGAGCTTCGAGCCCTCAAGGCGCTAGCTCGTGGTATTCTACATCACTTTCGTGGGGCATAGTATGTGCCAGGTGCAGCAGATGGTTTGGGTGCTGCGCTGGTGGGATGTACGATGCGATAAGGGTGCATCCTCACACCCTTGCCGAGAACCGTCCCCGGGCGACGAATCCGTTCTAACGCAGGGCCGACCACCAACAAGGGGGCTCCCGGCTTGACGTTACCCAAGGCATCGGGGGATGAGATCATCCTGGGTGCACCCGACGCATTTGATCCACCTGTTGAGCACAACACAAGAGCGGCATCGGCGTTCTCGAAGGAATCGGTGAGGACAAGGCGAACATGTGGTTCCGCGGGATTCGCCTGATGCATATATTGCGGGTGGTTGGCTGATGAATTGTATAACGTGGATGCAAGGGGACCCGCAATAGATGGAGGTGGGGGAGTCGGCGGGCGTAAAGATGTGGGAGAGGAAACGCATTCCTGCCGTCTGCGCTGCTGGGCATAAGGGTCCTGTAAATCTGTGTCAGAGAACGATCACCTGTACTAGAAATAAGTGAACGCACTGATTGTATGCTCGGTAGCGTCAGTTTGGAGGGGACACCATGCATCGGGAGAGCTAGGGATCGTAACGGCGGAAGGGTAGGGCGCTCAGGAACGAAAGAAGACATGAGGCCACAGTCGGTAGGAAAGAGTCGTGTAGATATGGAGAGAGAGAGGGAACAGGCAGGAGAAATTGAGATGGCATGGAGAGAGGTCCCGAGGGGGCTTTATAGACGTCAATGGGATGCCAAGAAGGGCGGAATGAGCAGACTAGACTATTGTGGGTCGGTGTCAACAAAGAGGGGCAGCATTGTTCGTCGAATGAGGGTGTCCAACCCGCGCTAAGCGGTAGGCGAAAGATCGCTCAACGTGCTCCGAACGATAAAGTTATTGTTCTCCGGCGGACAAAGTTGCGTAATTTCATTCTTCGCTCCTCGAGTCAACATGACCCAACCTCCTCCAAAAATTCGCATCGTGAGCACAGCATTCGAAACTGTCCAGGATCTCACAGCATACTGATAGCACTACCCCCAGATGCCAGGTGCACAGCCCGACCTGTCTGCTGCAACCTATCAGATCCACAACGAAACTCACACTCTCGGCAACGCACTTCGATGGATGCTCATGAAAAAGTATTCGTAATCTCTCTTTGACTCTACTAGCCGGCTTAATTGTCCCCAGTCCAAAGGTCGGGTTTTGTGGATATAGGTAGGTCTTATTGTTTCATTGCGTTCCTTTTATCCCCCTTCCCTTTACACCACCTCCCGATTATTGATGATCAACAATAAGCTCCGCCACGCTCCCATGATGTTGCTCTGACTCCATTCTTCACTGTCGCTGCATTCTATTGCTTCCACGATTCCAAACGTGGCCGGTCAGTTCATTAAACGGCTCCGTGGGGAGATGCTGGCTCCTTTGCATTCTCACGGCATTTGCCCTTTTGTTCTCCTTTCGAGCGGCGCCGCTAACAAACAATGGTACAGCGCCCCTCATCCATCTGAAAACCACATACAGATACGGATACAGATGTACGGTACGCGTTCCTTCCTCCACCTTTACCGAGTCACGCATTCCCACGTTACTCCTAGATAATTTGTCGTCCCTAACTGCGCTCCTTCGTGCCTTGGATGACCTGGATGCGTTATTCGAGAGCATCGAGGACGCATACAAAGCGAGCCTAATGCATGACAAGATTGTGCTTTGGGATGAGAGGCGATAGGCTGACGATCTCGCAACCCGTGGTCCTTTATCGACCTGCTGGACGGAAAAAGGCCCCTCACACAGTCGTTTTCTCCACTTTCCATCGATAATTACTTTGTCCCTTTACATGACCTCTAGACAACACATAGTGCTCAGCCGTACCGTCATATCTACCTCTTATGTTTGTTGGGCGATGATCGCCGGGTGAGAATAGGCTTGTTTGACACTGAGATTGATGCCCGCGTGTGATCAATCCATGGTGCTGCAATGACGAAATACCTGATTGCCGTAACGTAACTGCTATCGTAGAGATACTCGGAGGCGGTAAGAGGCGGTCCGGCCTCGACCAGACTGACTCCTTAGCTGTACGCCTAATCATAGCCTCATCCTCAGACCTCTTCGTCTCTTCGAACAAGCCCGCACACGAATAAGTATCATACGCTTAGAACGACCCATTCCCTTCCGTGCCATTACCACACTTCCTTAAGCTGCAAAATGCTTAGTCGCATATCTTCATTCGACGACCTCGCAACTTGGGAGGACTCGGTCTCCCACGCCATGCCCGTTATCGTTGTCGACCCCCTCGAAGAGTCCGAAGATCCTGTTGACCCACCATCCATGTACGTCTTTCTCTCTCTCTTCCCTTTCGGTACCTCCACTTAGCTCCCGTAGTGATCCGCGACCGCCACTCCAAGAGGTCATAGAGATAGAGGAAAATATACACTCTTTGCGGTCCCAGCTGGAAGCCCTACAGGCTCGAAAGTTAAACTTGCTCGCTGGAAACGCGCTCATTAACCGCATTCCGCCAGAGGTCCTCTCCCGTATATTCGAACTTGGGGTCTACGAATCTAAAGACCTCCTACCTGTCCTTTCGCTCGTCTCCCACCTTTGGCGCTCAATAGTCCTTTCGACGCCGTCCCTATGGTCCTATATTCGCCTAGATAACACCTTAAGTTACTCTCGTTCTACCTCGTTCCTCTGCAAGCTTAAGGTCCATCTGGAGCGTTCTCAGGATTGCAAATTCCTCCTCGACGTAGATTGTCACTATCTGGACGTCGCCAGTGAACTCACCCAGATCATGACAGAGCTGGATCCACATCTCCATCGTTGTTTCTCGTTTCGAATGTCCGTCCCGGACTGGCAAAGCATGGAGATCGTACGAAATATGTCACAGAAACTAGGCCCCGCACTCGAAGATCTATATCTTCGCTTTGACCCGTCCGAGTCCGAAGAACAGACACCATTCATTCTCCTTACACAACCTTGTCCGCGTTTGTCGACAATCACTCTTGAGCATGCACCGCTCCTCTGCATACGCACGGAACTCCCATCACTTCGTTGCCTTCAACTCATTCGCGAGCAGCGTTATTCCTCTTCTACCCGCATAGGCCTATCCTTCAAGGAGTTTCTTGACGTCCTCAAGTCCACACCTACACTCGAAGAGCTCCGTATCCAATCAGCTCTCTTCCTCCTCGACGGTTCCGATTTTGTCTTCCAATCTTCGCCTATTCCTCCCATTTTCCCGAATCTCAAACTACTCTCATTCCATTACGTCGAATCCAACAACCTAGCCCTCTTCCTTGAGTCGGGTTACTTTCCCGCCTTGCAGCGCCTGTCTGTACAGATGGACTCTTCCAGTGAAGAAAATACGCAGTGGCTCGTACGCGTGTCCATAGACAGTGCAATGCGCTTTCCCGTTCTCACCCAGCTCGACCTCCGTGCATGCAACATCGACGGTGTCGGCCTTGTTCCATTCGTGCGCGCCTTACATCTGCTCCCAAATCTCACTGCGCTTGGCCTGTCCAGCCCACCAAGTGGCGCCCTCGGCCCGCGTCTATTCGAGGTGCTTGGCGCTGCACCAGACCCAAATGATGGTGGTGTAGGTGGCCAGTGGTTACTCCCACGACTGCAAGCTCTCTGCGTGCAGAACTGCCGGGACATATCCGGACACGAACTGCTGCAGATCGCGTGGGCGCGGAATGCGGGCGGCGCGGCCGTTTCGCCCATCCGTTACATCAAGATCGCACAGTGTTACGGGCTCGATATCGAAGCGCATGAGCAACTCTGCAGAGCGGTGACTACCGTCCGCGTTGTGCGGTAGTGTATATGATAAAGAACGGGGATGGAAGAGAGAAAACAAAAGCAGGGCAATACCAGCTTGGTCATGAGGGTCTGAGGCGCGCCTCGCCCATAGTCTTTTAGCCCGATGAATTTTCTGTTATTGCACTCCCCTCTTTGTAACCATGGATTCAGTCAGCATCTATCAAGCACATATACATACTCTTTACAGGTGTACTTGTCTTTTCATCCCAAAGAATTACGGTTTTTTTTTGTCTTTCGTTCTTCTTTTACCTTTGTAATTCTATGTACTGATTTGTGGTGGTGTTGTATCTCAGTTGTCTTTCTAAAAAGGGGTTCATTCTCGGATCACAGTATCTTCTTCCGAAATTCTACGAAGTGAGAAGTCGTTAGGGGAATCACAATAAGAAAAATAAAAAATACAACATGAGTATTGTATGTGTGAAGCTATAGGCTACAGAGTTAGTCTAACAGAATCGTAATGCACGAAGGTGAAGCCGGTGAAGGGCAAGTAATAATGTCATGTCTCACGGGCCTCCTCTTCTCGCATCTCACTCTCTAAGCGTTTCCGTTCAGCTTGTCGCATCCGCATCAGCACGGCTGACTCAAAATCGAGGCCTGGAGCAGAAAATTGAGGTGTAGATGAGGGAGGAGGAGAAAGGTCAGGCTGTTTTTTTGGTTGGTCAGGAAAGTCAGCCATGATACGCAAAGTAAAGTAAGGATATGACTACGCACAAAGGATGATGGGAATGATGAAAACTGCGGGCTGGTTGCTGGACTCGACTGAGGTTCAGTATCCTGAGGGAGACCGCCTCGTGTGTTGTTCCCGATGTTCGTAGGAAACACAGCAGGTACGTCGTCACTCACGTCCCTCGTTCCGCCAGCCGGGGCAGGCATCGCGGGCATCGTCGTCGTCGTTGCACCGCGCTGCTCTTTCTCTTTCGCCTTCAGCATGCGTTCCGCCCAGCTCCAGACCGCCGGCTCGGACCCATCGACCCAGGTTATCTCAAAGTCGTCCAGTCCACGATCCGCACGGTTGGACGCGCACACTGCTGCGTGGGCATCTGATATTGTCTTGAACGGGACGGCCGCCGTCGCGTATCGTGGTTTCTTTTTTGAGGACTTCAAGAGCACGATCGAGTCACCGTCGACGGGCCCGAAGGTGGTGCTCATGAAAGTTTGCAATGCGTCTGGTGTCGTTAGCTGGGGGTATCTGGCCCGCAAGTATTTGATGCGAACGGTTGTATCGTGTTCGCCTTGTATATTAATTAAGATAAGTTTAGGGTATGCGGTTACAATAGGTGGTATAGCGAGATACGCACCAAGCGGTGGTGGCTCGAGTTCCTCTTGCGCACTCTTTTCCGCTCGTTCGGCCTCTTCCTGTTGTCGCCGCAGTTCCGCTTGGCGCTCCTCGACCATCCGTCTGCCAGCGTCACGGATCTGTTCGGCTTCTTGTGCGTACTTCTGCTTTTTCTTTGCCTCCGCAGATTTGGCTTCTCTGTGTGCTCGCTCCTCCACTTCGAGCTCGTCAAGCATGACCTTCCGTTTCTTATCAAAGTTGGCATAGCGCTGCTTGCGAGCTTCTTGAATGCGGAGCTTGGCATCCAAAGCCATCCTCCGCAGAGGATCAAGCAGGAGCTCATGAGCCTGCGTGAGCTCATGAAAGAGACGCGCTATGTAATGAGAGCACATGATCAAAATTTGGATGCGGGGTTTGGAGAAGAAAGGTAGATCACATACCTGCGTCTTTAAGATGGGGGTTCTTAACGCGAAAAAAAACGATAAGTGATGAGCAAACTAAGAACGAAAGGTCGGGCGGCGCACCCTATCTGGATGAGTCTTGAGGGAACGCTGCCGGAATGCCTTCTTGATGTCGGCCTCCGTTGCGTCTGAGCCGACACCGACGATCTCATAAGCATTCTTCTCTGCGTCTTTCTTGTCCATGTTCGCGGTGGCCGGCGTTGAAGGACAGGCGAAGGTCACGGGTGGGCCGGGTCGGATTAGGCAACTAACTGCACTCATTCGAACTCCGCTTTGCCATTTGCCAAGTTTGCTCGTCGTGCAGCACGACAGCGCCGACCCTCTCTGCCCATCCAATCATGAAGCTCGTTCGGTGAGTAATCTACTACTCATCACCGATGGAAAACAGCCATCGTACAGCGAGTCCAAAAAGACAGCTATATTCCCCTTTTTTTCCCTACTGTATTTGGATCAACAAACAATTAACACGAGTCCCCATTATTTTTCAGGTTTTTGATGAAATTGAACAATGAGACTGTAACTATCGAGCTTAAAAATGGATCGGTGGTGCATGGGACGATCACAGGTATGTTTCGGTGTACTTACCACGCACGCACAACTGAATTTTTTTTTTCCCTACTCGTTTCGCGGCTTTTCAGGTGTCGACATGCAAATGAACACGCATTTAAAAACGGTCAAGATGACGACGCGAAACCGTGATCCCATCTCACTGGACTCCTTGTCCATTCGTGGCAACAATATCCGCTACTTTGTTCTCCCTGATTCGCTCCCACTCGATACGCTCCTCGTGGACGACGCCCCCAAACCGAAGAATCGCAAGAAGGACGAAGCTCGTGGTCGGGGACGTGGCCGCGGTGCCGACCGCGGTGGTGGACGTCCACGTGGGCGTGGTAGAGGGCGGGGACGGGGCTTCTAAACACTTCCTCCTGAATCCCCGAGGTGTGTACTTGCATCAGCGGATGTTTTGGCAGATTTATTTTTTACAATCGTACGTCACCAATCATTCACGCACAAAATGTCTGGTCATACCGATCAATGTTGTATCATCCCTCTTGTCGTGTAATTGCTGTGCAACTTCCTGTTGGTCATCCCGTACACTTCTTGTCTAACAAATTAATCTACGTGGTGAGGAATATAGGTAACATCGCCAAGTTCTCTACCGTGTGCTGTTGAATATGACCCATGCGACAAGTAGCCCTAGTATACCGACCGACCCCCATGCCCTGAGCGATCTCAACCGAAAATCTTCTGTCCTCTCTATTCGATTAGGCAGAACCTCGACTAGGTTGTGCTCATCCTTAATTATTGAGTCATCTTGTGCAAAAGTTGAAACCAAGGGGGAGAATGAGCCGTGCATAGGATCTGCGTTCATAACTTCTGCATGAGCCACGCCACCAAAAAAGTCTGTGATCAGTGTCCGCTCCAGAGGTCGATGAAACATATCAGAGCGAACGCCGGGATGCGAACGAATAATATCGGGATCATATTTGTCGAACTGGGTATATATCGTCAAAAGAAAATCCAGAGAATGCAGCCCGAACGCTTACCAGATCTTTCATGCTTCTTGCGCTGGTCTTGTTGATGCCCTCCAAGTACTCCAGAACAAAATGTGTGTAACTATCAATGACGGAGACACCAACGTCGTCATCGTTCTCATGCTGCCGGGGGTCATTGACATTAGATTTGATTTACTATGACGCGGTCGACGACTTACCGAGTAAGAATTCTCGTGAATACGTGAAGACCCAGTAGCAAGGATATTAGGGGAGTAAAACTTGGAATACATGGTGTTCGCTTGGCATGTGTCAATCATGAAGAATATTTCGTTATACCTTTCGGACATGAGTTGGTGATTATATTCGAATTCGACGACAAAGACAAACTGCGCACCTCTTCTTTTGCCACATTTGCTCAAACGCGTCCGCCAAGTCGAACGCGCTGATTTCTTCGCTGTCCTGGAATTTCAGGAACTCATCGCCGCCGTGGCCAGTCATATAGACAAAAATGTTCGACCGATCGTCCGTAAGCAGTCGCTTGGACCGTGGCACATCGGGTTCGACTCGGCCTATTCATGCAAGCAGCAAGACAATGGGTGGGGTCAGAATAATTTACATCACAATGAGAACAGTAATGGGAGGAGAGAGAGGAGAGCATACCGGTTAACAGTCGTAGGAAATTCTGCACCGTGACTTCGTATCCGCGGTAGTCGACCTCGATATTTTCACCATAGAGGTCGAGTGCATGGCCGCGGTTCGCAAATACGCACCCCGGGAAGTGGTTGCGCGAATTACAGGCTGCGTCGTCGGCAAGCATGAGGATGATGTTCGAGTCGGGTATGCCGAGACGTTTCACCGTTCGATACCTGCATATTATAGTTTTCGTCGTGGGCACTCTCTATTTGGGAAAGATCATGCGAGAGAGGCGCACATTCCTAACGCGTTCGCCATATGCTATGATTCATCCGAAGATATTTTCAGGTGCAAGATGCATATAGTGGAACAACGGATGCGTACGCGGTAATTGAACCAATACCGAGATGCACAGACAAGAACTGCCCAGTTATTCGTGTGTGAAGACTCAGATGCTTCAGCGGGAACATTGCGGTTATAAATGTCGTGCTCAGCCTGGACGGTAAATATGAAAGACAGGAAGACGATGAAACGGAGAGGAAACGAGAATGAGTGCATGCGTTAAATCAGCGTGTGTAAACAAGCGCTCGTCTGACCAAAACAAAACTACTACGACACAGAAAACAAAAAGTTATAAACGACCCTCCGAACCCATAAAGTCAACCCCACGGCCGCCTCCCCGACTTGATTTGTTCAATACTACCTGCACCGTATTGTGTCCCAAAGCGGCTCTTGCGAGGTGGTGCCGTTGGGACAGCCCGCGTGTGGTGCTGCAGGTAAGGGTTATTCGCGTCCGCACGTGTCCCCGAAGCTCGTTGTGGAGCTGATGTTGTTGAGGATGCAAACTCAATCCGCGCACGCTTGTTCGAGGATTGTGCCGATTCCTGTTGCTCTGATCGAGCTTTCTGGTGTGCAGCTTTGGATCCATCCGGAGGTGTAAAGCAAATTGTGAGATACGACGAGTTGAATGGCATTTTTTTCCCCGGCCGGATGCGTCGAAATTTGTCCAGACAGCACCAGGGTCATGGAAGCGATGGAGCATGCGGAACGTCCACAGGAGAGATCGGCGAGAGGATACTGAGATCGACGTTCAACAAAAATTATAAAAGTAGACGGACCGATTTTATCGGCAAACCAATCTTCCTGAACGTCGTGGGGGTCCCAAATTTCCTTCGGGAAGTTCGTTGTTCGCTCATCGACATCGACAAACTCGACAAGTTTGGCATAGAGATGTGGGTTACGGAAAGAACGGTTGGACATGAGCGAGTCATTGAAGTGCTTCGGTTGATGTGGGTCCCTTTTCAATTCATGAAATTTTGCAAGTTTGGCCTGAGGAGTATATGTGAGAAACACGAATAAGATGATCGATTGCCCCAGTACTTCGATAGCCGGATCGCACGGTTCTGTGGATGCTGCAGGTATCCCCCAATCAACAACGCCGGGAATGGGCGGTGGTCGAAGAAGCTCGCGAATCTTCGTCAGCTCATTCGAGGATAGGTCGCTCGGCCGGTCTTCAGAAAGAGATGAAGAACTTGACGCTTCGGCCTGTGTGGCTGGTGGCGATGGAGTCTCCGTATCGTCAGCTAACCTTGAGCGTGGATGGGGCTTGGAGTGGACAGGCCGACGAATGATGATTTGAGACTTGGAACTGGAAGCAGGGCGTCGGGCTAGACGTTTTCTCTCGAGTTAGTACGGGTGGCCTAGACAAGATAGGTATGACCTACCTTCTGTGGATGGGTCATTGCCGAACTTTAGCGCGGAGTCCTGACGCAAATGGGGGAACAGCCAGCAAGAGGGAAACGGCGACAGTAAAGGCCAGAAATTGTGACTCTCACATTGTCGTTCTCTGACGCTGCTGTGCTCCTCGCCTTGATGTCATGAGTTGCTTCGGACTCACTTTGGGAGTCGTCACCGTCATACGGTACAAGACCTACAGGAATGAAATTAACCCTGATAAAGCTCTGAAACGAGGACTACATACCGTGCATGGTTGATTGTTGGCAAGAGTAGAAATGATTTGATTTGACGCTCATTGACTACCTGACGCAGCCACACGTGACATCTTGACTTCAACCCACTCCCACCATCATCATGTCCTCAATGCAAGCCTATCTCGCTGAAAAGTACATGTCCGGTCCCAAAGCCGATGCAATACTGTCTCATACAGCTCCAAAAAAGAAAAAGAAGCGCAAGCCCGACGCCGGATCCACGAGCGGCGGGGGCGCCATGATCTTGGATGATGATGACCCAGGCTGGGGTGGCGCACCAAATCCGACGGGAGTTGACGAAGATGAAGACGCAGCAGAGGCAGTTGTTGCTTCTGACCGTTCATTCAAGAAACGTCGGATGGAACCCGGCGGTGGTGGAGGCGGAGGGGATACGGGCTGGACGACCGTGCGGGAGCCTTCTCCTCCGCCTGCGGCCGACGAGCAACCGGTCATAGTGGCCACCACGGAGGAGACTGAGCCATTCCGAGGCGGTCTGCTAACGAAAAGTGAACTACGCGCGAAGTTCTCATCCTCTCAAAACGCGCGACAAGAGGAAGAGGATGACCCTGAGGCCGTAGCTGCAGCGCAAGAGACGGTGTACCGCGATGCCTCTGGAAGAAAGATAGATATGAAGTTGGAAAGGGCTGAAGCCGCCCGCAAGAAGCGCGAACGGGAAGAGCGCGAGGCGCAGAAGATGGAGTGGGGCAAGGGAATGGTGCAGCGAGAGGACGCTGAGAAACGGAAACAGGAAGAAGAACGTATACGCCAAAGCGGGTTTACGAGGTATGTGGATGACGAAGACTTGAATCGAGCGCAAAAAGAGCAGGACCGATGGAATGATCCCGCTGCTGCGTTTATGACGGTGCGCGCTCCTCCTGCGATTTCTCACATTCATTTAGTTTACTTTGATGTTTTTGCACAACCTACAGAAAAAGAGAACAAAGGGCCCTCGGAAGCCCGAATACACGGGTCCACCACCTCCCCCGAACCGCTTTGGAATCAAACCTGGATATAGGTGGGACGGCGTTGGTGAGTTGATGGTTTTCATCTTCAATGTCAACATCATAGTTAAGATACGTATCACATAGATCGAGGGAATGGGTTCGAGAAAAAATGCTTTCAGAAGCAAAACGCCCGCCGGCGAACTGGAGCGCAGAGTCACGAATGGAGTGTCGAGGACATGTAGATCCTTGTACATGTGCATTCGACAGTTGGCACGGTGTTGCATCGAACCGTTCGTGTCCTAAGCTTTCCCTTTTTTCTCGTTCTTATTCCAAATTGATCAAATAGAGCTGTTTTTTTATCAACTCAACAATTCGAACAGTACACCTGGCCATTTTCTCCTTTTCGGCACGAGCCCGACCTTGCACCGATGTCTTTCAATGTTCTTCTGTGCACGATCACGCGATCAGGGTCTTAATGCTGTCCCCAGTGGTTGGATCAGTGGGTGCCCGGTTGATGAACTCGCGTGATATAAAGGAGACTTCCGAGTCACAAATGGCAGCTTTCGACGATTGAGGGGGACATAGTGTAGAATTGTGGGAGTGCCATGCCTATGTACCACTACGAGTTGGTACACATGTAGTGGGATCTGTACGAGGTATATATTATTAGTGGCACTTACCGAGGTCGCTCGAGGCACACAGGCCGTGGTATGCTCTTTGGGGAAGGATCTCATTTTCAGAGTCATCGACGCTGATTAGTCTCGTATGCAGCAACCAAGTAACTGAGTGGTGGATAGAAGAAAGACTTAATATTAGGCTAATGGCATCTGTCATTACAAGATTGGTGAATGTCAAATAGACAGGTTCGATATCTGACAGATTATATACATTCGGGGCTCCCATTTTCCTACCCTTCTGGGTGCATCCTAACACCTATCACAAACAATTGTGCCCAAAGAACGTCGCAGGTAGAGGAAGCAAG
Organism: Russula griseocarnosa; assembly: GCA_022884055.1. NCBI lineage: Eukaryota > Fungi > Basidiomycota > Agaricomycetes > Russulales > Russulaceae > Russula > Russula griseocarnosa. Next base: position 867,450 of record JAGKRU010000002.1, on the reverse strand, counting down.
AAAAGGCTGATATACTGTGTCACGGAGGACACAAAAATGAGAGGCAAGACACATTGTTGTGGAAAGAAGTATCACAGACGTAACAAACAATATCACACGGTGTTATAGCTCCCTGAGACAACTCATTGGTCAGTGTTACCCAAACTGGATTAGTGGCACGTACATATTCGTGCAGCCCAATCACCACTGCCGGTAGCGAGTAGACTTGCAGAGGGGCTAAGATCAATAGAGATGACTGATTTCCGGTCAGTGAGTCCTACAGAGAATATCACAGAAAGAAATTACCCGAATTTTTGTGGCCCTGGAGCATAAATTGGACAATTGCTGAACGAGAATCCCAAAATTGCACTCCACGGTCCTTCGAACCGGACACGACCCACTGGCCGTCATGTGACACCGCGACGCTAAGAACGTAGTCCTTGATCATACTATAAGGCACTCATTTAACACCAGAAACCGATGTGATCATACCTTATGCCCAAGGAAATTCATCGTGCACGCCGCGGACGCCTTGTCGCCTTCCTTCTTGACCACTGAACTGCTACCCGGTCGATCTACTGGAAGAAGTCCCGTACGCGGGTCGCGTTTTGGAGCATTCGCCAATAATTTGCCAACGTCCCAGTATTTGAGGGTCTTGTCCAGACTACCACTCACGATGCCCTCGCCATCGGGAGTAAATGCGACACTGTAGACACTGTCCTTGTGCCCTCGAAGGCGCTCGATGAGTTGTCCGGTGGCAACATCCCAAATGCGTACAGTGTTATCGAGCGAACCAGCAGCAACAAGACGCCCATCGGGTGAAATTGCAACACTTGTTACGCCTGAATCGGCAGTTTCAGTGTCACGGTCTGCGAGTAGTTTGTTGCTTCCGTCTTGCATATCCCAAATGCGTGTTGTGCGATCGCCAGAACCTGATATGATCAAGCGCCCATCGCGTGAAAAGTCCAGTGAATAGATCTCCTGACTGTGCCCGTCAAAGACATTTCGAATACGTCGTTTTGCAATATCCCAGATCTATGTTTCCAATCACGAGACGGTGGAAATTAACTGCAATGAAAAAAAAGGGACCTTATCGCAGTAACTCACGCGAATCTGACGATCCTCGGCGCCGGTGGCAAGGTATTTCCCATCGGGGCTAAAGCACACACTACGGATGTACAAATCACCATATTTGTTTGCTTTGTCATCCACTAGTACACTTTTTCCACGTTAGCATTGTGAGCCACCAGTATCGCAGGCTAGGGTGAACACACCATGTCTTTGCTCCTGTCTTTGCGTCAAAAATTTGCGCAGCACGGTTACAACCGGTTGCGAGGTACTTCCCATCAGCGGAGAACTTTACGCAGCAGACCACGCTATTGCCACGCGGTGCCGACGTCAGCGACAAGAAGCACGAGAAGCCCGGTCTTCGTACCTCTCATGATGGAGCGTATGTACAAGGTTTACATCGAGTACACGTTTGATCTTGGGGTTGAAAATGGCGAACCAATCACTACCCTCTTTTTTGAGCTCGGGAGGGACGCTGAGCGGGTCGAGTTCATCCAAAAAGCTGCTATTCTCGCTTATCGGGGCGAGAGACCCTGAATTGTCCATTGTAGAACTTGATGGTGGAGGGGGATCATTGGCCACAGATGTCGGCGCAGTTCCGGGTCCAGAGACACCAGTAAAGGGTGTCGTGGTGGAAGGAGGCGGCGGCAAGCCGGGTCCACCTGTCAAAATACTATTCGGAGGAGGATGAGAGGGACCCCCGGACGGTCCTATCGAGGGACTGTAGTGTTCTAAGAGACACGGGATTACTATCGCGATACTACTAAAATATCAAGGAGAACGTCTACCGGGCCGATCGCTCTTGATTCTGTCCGGTTTGATCCTCTTGGACTCACGTTGTTCACGATCTCGGTCTCTGTCGCGTTCACGCTCACGCTCACGTTCCTTGACCTCGCGTTCGCGCTCCCTTTCGCGCTCCCTCTCTCGTTCGAGAAGGCCTCTTTCACGGTCACGATCTCGGTCACGGTCACGGTCAAAGGCAGGGTCGCGTGGGGGCCGTCCCATGAACGGGTCTGAGTATGGGAGGGCGGGTCCTGCGGTTGGGGTAGGAAGACCAGAAGCGCCGGGGCCAACGTTGACGCCGAGATTGGGTGGGCCGCCGGTTGCGCCCTGGCGGGCTGCCATAAGCTCGGCCCTGAGACGAGATATTTCCTCCTCATATTGTTGGCGTATTTTTCCATGCTGGGTCTCGAGGTCATAGAGACTTTGACGAATGATGTTGAGTTCATTGACCTGGCTGGCGACTGATAAAAGGAATAATGAAGTTGAGGAAACACGTAGAAGATTTGATGGCAGACCTTTGGTGTCAAACTCATCCCGCTGACCGCGGAGGTGGACTATGTCCTGTGAAAGGACATCGAACTCGGATCTGATGGTATCGAGACACTCGGAGAGACGACCATGCGAAGGTTGTTGTGAGGGCCCTTGGGCAGGCGGGACGGTTGGCTGGAGGCTCCTGTGCTGTATATAGGAAGTGAGAGACATCAGAGAATGGTGGGAGAGAAGGGGAGGGAAGACTGACGGCGTAAATGGCGGAGGAAGACATGGTGGGAGATGAGAGAAGAGTGTGCAAAGGAGAGCGCCGAAAGACGATTGAGGGCGGGTTTAAGGCAGGGCCTGCGTCTCTGCTTTTTCCCACACCATTTCCCGCCGGTTTCTCCTTTTTGGGTTGACCACAACCTCGACGACGTCGTCTTCAGTTACCCGCTACCCTGTTCCGTAACCCTTGCTACCAAACAACCTATTTGTGGCCCGCGTGCGCTCTTCAATAAACTCCGTGCAGCACCCTTCTCAGTCATCACCGTCACCAGACTCCTCAGCTTGATCTCCGTCTCAGCGACAAACCCCAGTCCCGAGTCTACGCAGAACTGCGTTCATTCCGTACTATTGACGCAAGTTACCCAGATACCAGCATCTCTCCTTGAGAAATGTCCCTCGAAAGGACGTTATGTTGCTACTGCTTCCTCAGCGGAACCATGCGCACGTATCCTGCAGGCACTGTCACAGCAGAATAGAAAGCGCACACTAGCCGCGCATGACGCTCATTTCATCTTAGGACTTAGGGGTGGGTCTTGTAGGCACAAACCTTCACCATACTCCTAAACGTTGCCTCCCCGACATCGCCTGTCTTTGCAACACGCAAGGTACGCCTCACCTCCTCCGAGAGGGTGAGGCGTACCTTGCGTCGACGGCATATCACCAAACCAAATTTCTTGGACATGGTATGGCGGTATGGGACTACGTCCTTGCTGTATGGTGATCCAAGAGGACAGATCCGTGTCCCGCCTGTATCCCGCGATGGCACTGTGAATGTAGGAACCCTGTACCAGTGAAAGCACAGTTTTATTTTCAAGGCCACGGGTTCATGGACCTCCCACGCACATTCCTCCGTCGCTGGAGAATTAAAGTTATGTACGTGGATCTGAGCGCAAATGGAAAGTTCCTGTCGACGAGTAGCAGAGATGGCGAACCCGATTCCGTTAGTGCATCAAATTTACGACTACGACTATTGTTTCCATGCTTTTAGGGGCTACAGCATCATGGAGAAGGAGTTATTGATATCCAACGGTGAACCGGTAAACCTTGTGGCAGCCCCATTTGGCCCTCATTTTTCATAAAAACCGAACCGAGGCCGTCAATTGTCAGGTCACACGAATCAAAACACCTACTACTTGATGTTGGTCGAATAGCTAAACTTATCCGATGCCTTGGTAATATCCAATGGTTTTACTGATGCATACAGTACAATATCTGTGGGTCACAGGACTGGGACTGTACCATACAGCCTTTCACTAACTTAATGTCTGGTGCCTTTCGGTGTTATATTTGGCACTCCCTTGATACCCGGGCGCTCGGCCTTGTCCTCCCTTCCGAGGACAGATCCGCACGTCCTGATCCCTGCAATCGCGTGGATATCTCTTACGTCGTAACCCTGCATCTATTGATGACACGGAACTCGGCGCGGTAAAAAGGGAGATCTCTTTATCCAACGCCACCGCCACAGATCCCGGCGAATGCATCATCAAGATACGACTACAACAATATGTCTATTTGTACTTGGAAATACATGTGTAAACATACGAACTTCCTCGGCGCAGTCTTTTGTAATTGTTCTGTTTTATATAGACTCCCTTTTCAAATTGACTTGTTTCGTTGATATGGTGTCACTGCAGAGGTGACTGAATGTCTCAAACGGATGTGCTTGAGTTGAGTTTTAAACCAACAAAAACAACTCCAGCGTGAGAGTATCACCGCATATCAAAGATCAATTTCACTCTTTGAGAATCCCACTGATGGTATGTCACACAATTTGCGATCAACAATTTTTTTTGGAGATCGGACCTGACCCAGGCAGCGTTCAACGCTGCCGATCCGTCGCACGTTGCCCGTCGCAATCACGCCATCTACTATCGAACAAGGTGATAGGTGATTCTAAGCCGGATTCTATCTTTTCAGCGTTCTCGCGTCTCTCTCCGTTCATCGAAACATTGTGTACTGATGGGGATTACCATTCTCAGTGCACCCAGGGCCTCAAATCTTACTCAGCTTGAATATCATACAGACCGATTCTGACATATCCGAATCATCAAAAACCCTCTTGTGTTGACCTCATCTAGCGACTAAGCGAGGGTCCGATGTCTAGGCTAAAGGTGGTGTGTGAGAGACGCGATGGTGCATCTTACCAGGCTGGTATAAACTGCTTGAAGTCCTCTGGAGTGGCCACTAGAACGTCGAAAATCCGAAAATGCTTCCAGGAATATTGCAGCCAATGTCTTCCAGAGGATGCAGTGGGTAGTACTGTATTTGGACAAGGCAAGTCCGAAGACATAAGTCAAGGAGTCAAGCCAGTCAAGTCCAGACATTGGCATAGAGACGACAGAAAATATCAATCAAATCAGACTTTTAGCATCTTGAAGACGGAGCGCCGACAAAACTACCAACAGGACACAAGGAGACTCGGAGACTGCGACCCGGCTGTCGGAAAGAAGCAGCGGTCTTGGCGCAGCAATGAGTCACCGAAATCACCAGATCTACCGATACACTTCGCCTGATGCATTGCACTACTGTAAGTTACTCAAGTAATGTTAACATGTGGCGCCAAATAAAAATGACGATGACCATACATGACCGTATGCAATGTCCGCCTCCTCGGGTAACTTTAATGGATACCAAGAAGTTCATTTGTCAAGAGAAGGTGGAGGGACTTCGCAATATGGTACCCGTCGTCCGCGATACTGTATAGTCGCGAGAAGCCTCCTCCTGGGAAACGAGAAGCGTCTTGTTTCAATCGTGACTAACCCCTTCGGGATATTGCAGGCGAAAATATGGGAAATTTATTAGAATCAGAAATGCGTGCTGCGTGGCGAGTCGCACATACATACAATTGCACCCGCTTCCGATAATTGATTAGGGTGGAGACATAATACGTCAAGTTGAAATTTTGCATCACTGATCTAGTAACGATAACATTTTGCCGTGTAGCTCCCCCGAAAATCAATGATTATAGAACGGAGTTAGCGAATATGCAACTGCACAGTCACGATACAGAGTTAACCTTGTCCGCACGCCGGCGCGCGGCATTAAGTTTGTGTGGCTCGGAAATTTGCAGCTGCGGGCGGCCCGCTATTAGCCCACACTTGTGAAGCAACCTCATGTTCCCGACGTTTGTTCGCCTCTCGAAGGCCTCACGGCTACCGCTCACCCCGAAGCGTGGAAACAAAGACTATTACAAGGGTAATCTAAACATTCGAAAACTTGTCCTGTTTACTGAAGGACCAGTTCGATGACTCCAGGGACACGACAGGCATACCTTCCTGGCGGACATCGTACTGGGACACCGGGAAAGCACGTTGTCCGAGGAAAGGCGAAGTACAGGCTTTTGGATGAGAATGTACGGTTTTTCGTTGCACCGCCTCTTGAGGAGATAAGCGGTTCTCCGGTGCGTCCAGCTTGTCATCATCTTGGCGTATGAGCTTCACAAGGTCTCACACGTACCCGATTAGCTTCGACCATATGTCGACCTCAACGCTCGGCTCACCAATGGGCAAAAGCGAGAGATTTTTGGCAAGCTTCCAAGAGGAGGTATCAATGGTGAATACTATTACCAGAAGGCACCACGGCAAGACGCTCCTGAGGGTTTACCGCTACATTAGACTCACTGTGCTTCCTTAGCATACCCTCCCAAGTAAAAGAATAACATATGTAATGCTAATGGCTCTCAGTGCTGAGTGTGAGCGACAGTAACCTACTATAGACGAGGATTTTCTCGTACTGCCGTCGTCGCGATCACGTGATACGTGAGCAGCTTGAGACTCAACGACGCGTGTTGATGAACAGACGTGTGCAGATCATGTCCATCCTCACAGAACCTGAGTCCAAATTCCCGAGCACTGGCCCCGCAAAACAGCTTCAGTTAGCATTCGATGCAGCTCATATCCGCATCCGTGACGTTCAGGCTCGGTTCAACTCTCGAACGCTGGAAACTGGTGAAGACGTGATGGGGCATCGTGGGTCTAGCGGCATGTCAAATACACCAGAATCTCTGGCGGCGGAAGTTTCGGACTACATGGTTTGTCTGCCCCGCCCATCGACGCTATCACATTTAACGTTGTCTGTAGTCTTTCATGCACAGGTTGAAGTTCCAGTATCTCGAGAACAATGCCAAAGATAAATACGTGAAAACCATCGTGAACGACGAAGCACCTACGCTTACGGCGGATACCAACGCCACTTTGCAAGCAGCAAACTTGGTCAAGAAGGCCAACCTGAAGGCTGCAAAATCCAGGCTCGCTCAAAGACATGCTGACATTCGAAATCTTGCCCCGTACGTAGAGCGAGGTAAGGAGCTCTTTCATAATCGTATTTGTGACACTCAATGGGAATACGTAGATTATCTCAGGGCCAAAGGGTCTGCGGCTGAAGCCGTTGCACTAGCTCAAAGCATTCTCGACGCCAGACTTGCAATCACACGCCTACGCCAAGCTCATCCCTCCCCTCGCCTGACCATCCCCGCTGCAGAGGAGCAACTTTCCTCGCAGGTTGTTGATATGCAGATGCTGGAAGATAAATCGCAATACGTCAACGAGAAAATCGTGCGAGCAAAGGATGCAATAAAGGAGGCTACAGTTGAGATTGACCGATTGCGATCTGAGAAGGCGGAGTTAGAGAAGAAGGTGGCAACGCACAAAGTCGAGGCAGACGACGGACGTGCTGTTGATCTTTGCGACTGGTGCGTGCGTTGCGTGGCCTTTCTGAGCGCACTTGAACTGGAGAAAACCCACCCAGGTACACATCGTCTCTGGCGATTCACCGATCACTGCTCAACATGCAATCATGTCGATCAATTTCCGAAAATGAGTTGGTGCTGTCATATGCAATCGACCACGCCAAATAAATCTACAAAGACAAAAAACGAGCGTCTCATAGTAATTGTCTTATTGTTCCTCCCGAATACGCGGCAGCTGGCCGATGTTCGTATTGAGGGCCTGGAAGGAGTGGACATGACGAATGTAGTGGATTCGTGTGTGCAGGCGAATGATGTTCCAGGGCTGATATGGCACGTACTTTCGAGGGCAAGGAAAAGTAGCTGAGGGTTCTGGATTGGGTATTTATTTTGCATTGGTTAGAACAATACTGTACTGTACACCGCCAGACTGCGATCCAGCCTTAAGGTTGGATGGAACCTCGCCCCTTCGGCCGCAGTGGTTGGCAATGACGCGTTCACGTGATCTTGTTGGATCGCGCGTGTTTTCAACTTGCCAAGTGACAGCCACCCCGCCAAGATACCCTCAGCCATGGTAGGTCAAAGAGTCAAGATTATAGCGCGCCTCCGTCCCCCAATCCAGGGTGAGCTCAGCGACAATGGGATCAGAATCATTACCACCGATGATGGTCTTCCTTCAATATGCGTGAACAACCCTAGGGATCACTCACAAGTTTTCAAATTTCCGTAAGCCTTTACCACCTAAACAAAGGGAAAGGCAGTCCTTGACGGTGTCGTCCTCCACAGGTTTTTTTCGTGTTATGGTCATGATTCCCGACAAGAGGACATTTTCGAGGCAGATGTCAGGCCCTTGATTGATGTGGTTTACAGTGGATCTGTGGGTTCTCTTCTTTCAACGCACTTCTCATTCCCAGAAGCTAAGCGCATGGTGGGATTAGACGGCCACCATCTTTGCGTATGGCGTTACGTCGTCTGGCAAGACGCATACAATGCAAGGAAATCGTGCGCAACCTGGCGTCATTCCCCGAGCCGTCGAGGTAGGAGTTTAATATTTTTGGGGGGACTTTCGAAAACTGACGTACGTCGAGGCCTTGTTCGAGCGTAAACGGCAGATGCATGATTACGATGTGACGCTCTCTGCGTCCTATATGGAGATCTATAGGGATGAGGTTTACGACCTGTTCGTTGATCGGGAAACCGTAGGTCTTGCCCTCGTTCAGAGTAGTACCTTCTGTCGGAGAGCTAACTTCCCACTATCCCAATAGGCTCCTAAATTACCAGTTAGGGAGAATGATGCCGGCCAAGTTTTCGTCGCAAACCTATCTTCGTCACCGATTGAAGATGTAAGCGAGTTCAACAAATTGTATACGTACGTATAGTCCAGCACTCAGATGGCCCATGAATGTCAATTTTCGGTCATTAGATCAGCGAATAAACAGCGCTCAGTAGGATCTACCCTCCTCAATAGGGAGTCTTCTCGATCGCACGCTATCTTGACGCTAGAAGTCAAATTAAACCAGCAGGACAGAAGTTTGTTCATTTTTCCTCATTGAGCATAGATGGGCTTTGTTAACATGATTCCAAGTCCTAACTGGAAAGATCAATTTGGTGGACCTCGCTGGCTCTGAGAACAACAAGGTTTGTGTTGATGCTTCAAATCGGCTCTGCCGCACCTAACTCACTGCGTCAACCCCAGTTGACCGGCAACGACACATCCCGATTGCAAGAGTCCGCGGCCATCAATAAATCTCTCAGTGTTCTCGGCCAAGTCGTCCACGCCTTGAATCAAGGAGCTGTGCGTTGCTCTTGTTGCTTACATAACTCATCCTTAAATTTCAAGTTCCACAGTCTCGTATACCCTACCGCAACTCCAAATTAACACGGATTCTCCAAGATGCGTTAGGAGGTTCATCCGTTGGTCTCCTGATCTGCAACCTGGCACCTGGGCTTAAGTTTCGGCAAGATACGTTGAACACACTAAAGTAAATTGATTTCCTTCTACCCACTCCCGCAATTATTAATAATTCGTAGTTTCGCCGTTCGCACGCGAAATATAGAAAATAAGCCTGTCGTCAATGAGCAAGGCAAGGCCGGCGTGCTTGTTTTGCATCCCACTGACTGACGTTCCTTGCAGATACTCGACCGGTTCCCAAAACACACTTCTCAGCTCCTAGGCCAGCCCCGCCAAAGCTAGCCCCACTAACGATGGCGCCGCCTGTCGCAAAGCGCCCGCGAGCCTCTATAGCACCCAGTAATGCCGCCTCGGGCGTGCCTAGCGCTGCGGGTCCATCTCGAGTGCCCCGCAAGTCAACCGCGTTCCACGCGACTGGGGCCGCGCCGTACCCCAGTATTGGGAAGCGCAGGGAGAGTGGGTTGGGTATGATTCGAGAACGCTTCAACGACAATAAGAAGTTAACCGACCAAGATATCGATGACAAGGTAAATGTCCAGTTCTTGGATATGAAAACACAATTAATGTTATTTTTTTTTTAGATATCTAAAGCAGTGGAAGCAGAAGTCGAACGCCGGCTGAAAGAGAAATTGGAAGAGATAGACCGCCAGCGCGCCGCGGATGAAGAACGCACCCGCCAAGAAGCGGAGATCGCAGATACGACGAGAGATCAGACATTCGAAATCCCACAGCCCAGCTTACCCTCTGGCCTGCTAACACCCCTCCTGAAGCGACACCAAGACCTGGACAATGAGCTGCGCCAGCGTCTACATGAACTGGAAAGGAAATAGTACGTACTCAAATGATGATTGTTAACCACGCCTGACTGTCAATAGCGAGCGTGATAAACTGGATGGTGACATCGTGCGCAAGCTTTCGCCCAAGTCACGCAAGAAGACAGGTCGGGCTTACGTCGCATTGGCAAGATCACATTCTGAAAAGTGGGGCACATATCGTTCTTAATGTATCGTAGTTAACCTCGCATATAGGGGCGATCTGCAAGTCGCACTTGATCTTTATCGCAAGGCCGAATCCTACGTACCAGATAACATGAAGCTGAAAGAGAGGTGGATTTTCTTCGTCATTCGAGTTTTCTTGTATAGGCTTACATGTCCATACCCATCCTTTTAATTCTATACCCTTTCTTGTCCCCCCCGCTGTAGGATCATTGAAATTGAGTCGGCCGTAACGAACGGATCGGAGTTCAATCCATCCCCATGGCGGCCAAAGCCAAGAAGAAGGACAAGACGTGCAACGCAAGCTCGAGCAGCGCAGTCTGGCACACTGAACACTGTTCCCGAAATGTCTGTCCCCGGCGACGAGAGTCATGAAGAGGAAGCGGTGATGAGTTTGCTGAGTGGCGATCCTAAGGACGATCTGCGTAAGCAAGGTAGTAGGGCGACATTTGGTGTGGAGCTCACGAACAGCCCAAGTAAGCGGCGTATGGGAGCAGCCCTACGGAAATAGCGAGGTACTGGCTGGGAACCTTCCCTCTCAAGCTAGCTCGCCGTTAAGCTGAAATGGCAACCCTGGGCATGGTCATGTATCATGTCGAGAATATGGACCAGCCTTTGTGGCATGTATATTGTATCGTTCCCTGCTTCATTAGTCGGCTAGTGAACGCTGCGGCGTTGTACCTGTTTATTTGATTTGTTTATTTGATTCTGTTCTCTTCGAAGAGGTACATTATACGACTGCGATATCACCAAGACCAAGCAGGTAGTGTGCATAGCGATACGACCGTTCCATACTCTCTGACACTGGCCCAGATGGAAATGCGTCGTCGTAATCTCGGATATTTCTTACCAACTCGGACCGGACTGATCCAATCCAATCCCGTTTTGGCCTCATCATATCGCACCCATTCTATACGTACTGAGCTAATCGTTAATCTCGGCAGTACGGGAAGGCATTCCTCGAGTTGGCGCTTGCATGGTCATGTGCTTGGATTATCATGGTGTAGTGTAGTGCAACGCATGGTATGCTGGCATGGCTTTCAGCCTCCTATCGGTTAGCTACGTTCAACAGGAACACAGGTGAAACAATATTCATGCACTCAAATTTGAAACCGACACGAGTCAACTGAAGGCGACATACTAATATACGTTTGACCGTGATGGTCCTCGGTGGATCGCCGAGATTCCCGAGGGCATCATTGGCAATGGTACTTTACTTCACTCACCGATGCATCTGTCGACAGTCGACGTCAGCGATTAGAAACGAAGATTTCGACTCGGAGATATCTCAGCTCCAAGGTCGCAACTGAAATTTTTAGCACTACTACATCCGAGTCTTAACCACTCGGAGTTGTGAGCAGCGCCCCGACACTGGCACTGCTTAGGCTGCAGTGAATTCCCTTCGTTACTGGGAAAGTCGTACGTACCGCGTACCGTGACTCCGTCGTTATCTCGCTGCATCAATACTTAGCCGTTATATCGGTGAGACACGTCACTGCCTTGATGCTGGGGCAACGCTTTGCAAGCTCATTGGATCGAGCCCATGTGGCGCCGTTCCACCCATTTATATATGACACACGGTACGGTACGGATAGACGCCCCAAGTCTTTTTCTCGAATTACGTGCACCCAACCTTCTATCATGCCATGTCTGTCAGTCCTCCAATGCCTTCATCAGACCAACGTGTCAGTGAAGCGGCCACTCCCGAGCGTGCGCGTGGTTTGCTCGCCTCTGTCGCGTTCTTTAGTCGTCGTGCCAGTGCCGCTACTAGGACCCCTTTATCCCCGTTAACTGGGTTTCTTTCTGAATTCTTTAGGACCGGCCGACCCGAACATTGCGTCATGGATGGTCAGTCAGAAATCAATAGGCACAGCGCTCAAACTCGCTAACCTTATGGAGTCTATGGGCGCGCCTGGCAGGTACGGCTTGACTGGTCCATGATTATGCATCACGTACTGTACTGTACGAGCAACTGAATCGGATTCGTTTCATCTTCGGATTATGGCTTCTCACCATTATGGGTGAAACATCCATCCACTTCTTCCACGTATCCCTTCCGCTCGAGATCGGTCTACTTCCGTGAAACAATATAGATGGGTCATTGAACGCGTCAATCCTCGTTCCTAACTTGATGGAATATCAAGTCTGTCAGTTACGTACCTCAATTTCATTAAGGCCCAAGATTTGCGATAAGTTTTCACAGTCTGAAAGGGATCGTTATCTAAAGGCACCCGCATAACTCGGATTATCTACTCAGTGGATCAGCAAAACACTTCAGATATTCAAGCTACGTGTGATTGGGAGAAACTCGTGATGCTAGATCTTGTGGTGCTTATACGTCCTTGCACTGTTGTTTCTCCCCGCAACAATACAGGCAATGCAATCACAGCCAGATGAAACATAGGATCGCAAGCGATAAATTTTCTTTAGCAGATAAAAATATATGCAAGTAGAAAGGGGCCAATATGTAGGTGGATGCATAAATAAGTCTAGTGTTCAGACATCTGTAGCCACTAAACTTCCAATCTACACAGGGAAGTCAATGATACAGGCAAAACGAATTCTATGCAGAAACTGTCGGCCGGCCGATTAGAGGTTAAAATAAATAAAACGAGGCAGCTATTGCTACAATATCAAAGAACATAAATAGCAAACCAGGTACTGACGAAACGAGAGGGCGATGGTCGCGGCGTGAGGCAATGTTCCGGCAAACATTGTGCCATGCCGCAACTCGTTTCAAGGACTTTGTAGGTTTTTCCTAGTGTTTCGATGCGACACATCGCCACCGTTTAGGGCGCAGCATAACGACCGGAGCTGTGATGGCCACCATATGGATACTGGACGGAGATACAGTCGTTGAAAGAAACCAGGGAAACACGAACAGAAATCCCATACCTGATGATGAGACGATGACCCCATGGCAGTGCCCTGTGCACTAGGGCGAGCCGGCTGTTGTTGATACGTAGCGAAGTCAGGGAATGGCCCAAAGAATATCGCCCCGACAAGGAGTGAGGGGGATGACGAAGTTGGGTAAATCATCATGCCAGCACCTGGCACGTTATCTAGGCCCCAAGGTGACATCGCCAACTACGCGTGGTGTGAATAATTAATTTCGAAGGTGACCAGAGAAGAAAATATGGATGAGCTTACAATCTGACTGTCCAGCAGCATACGACTCAGATTGTTAAAAGTCGCCTGATTTAGTGCATTGGCGGCGGGATCGGGAAGCTTGTCCGCCATCAGCGCACAGATCGGCGGAGTGTAGCGTTTGACCCAGGCTTTGATATCGTTGTGTGGGGTGCGACGCGACCCCAAATACACAAAGAATCGCCCGGGCCAGAGATCCATTCGACTAAAGTGAAATTCAGATGAGGTCATGTGCGGAATACTTCGTTCACGTTCAGGACATACCTCTCCCCATCTGTCTCCGTGGCAGTGACATAGACGTCCTGAGAAGCACCCTGACCGGCATTCATGAATGTCAAGGTAAGGACACCCCGCCAAGGCCGTCGTTGCTGCACCTGCTCTGCAGGAGGAGGAACAAGAGACTCCAAGTTCGTGGGCAGACGATATGCCATTGCTACTGCAGAATGGTTGGGCAAACATGCCCTCTTTTAAATGCAGTAAAGTAGAGACATACATTATGTGAGAAGAGCTCAGAAACACGGCGCCGCAGCAATTTTGAATAAATATCCGATACTGAACTAGCGGATCATGCAATTATCATCTTTAAATTATCGGATATTTCGCGGTTTGGAGACAATATTTGTTTTACACTTGGCCTGGAGACAACAAAATGCCTGGTTTCAAATCTTGTAAGCATGACGAAGACGCGCTATAGCCGACCTATGAAACGCCGCTCGTAAAGTTTTGAGCTCACCGACCGTCGTGGAAACTAGATCAAACCCCCATATCTAATGAAGTAGAGACTAGAACGTGAAGGTAGTGAGGAGAAGTCGAATATGGATCAAAATAATTTTTAGGAATGTAGCTACCGCTCAATAACCGCGGAATCGCGGATCGGGCGAATGTCGGAAAGTGCTGGATTCGAGGCATTTTCCGAACTCGTATTTGAACGTTTGAACCTAAAGTACGAAATGTGATTGTTTGCGAGGTGTGGGAGCTCGGTTTGGAAGTCACCGACATCGATCACTGGTTTTAGTGGCTTCGGGTGCAATGCGTCTAAACCGGCCAACGCTGTTGTCAAGGTGAATGGGAAGGGTCTGGGCCCGCATCCGGCCCTACAGTCACTCTGGTTCTCTTCCCCGTAATCTCCTACTGGGACGGTCCATGCGCACAGTCGAGCCGAGCAGGTAACTTACCCAACTGTTGACTGAGGTTCAGACCCCAAGGAGCAAACCAAAAAAATGCCAGGTGCATCTTGTAAATCCTGACTGCAACGCTTATTCGCTAAAATATCGTCAAGGTAATCGGGACTCCTCGTCCACGTGGTTCCTACGCGCGGCACTTATTGAACCACGAAACGGAGTTTGTAAGTTAAGAGGTGTTAAATTACTAGGATGTGGCCCATAATGGGGTTAAATATTTCTAGCATGACTTGCAGAACCAGATTCAATTTCAGACTGTAATTATCAAAAAATTAAGGGCCCCGTCTATACCTTCGCGTAAGGCACGGGAGTGGCGGCACGACTCCGATTCAAACCGAGAGGTCCGAGGCAGGCCTCGGCTGGGAGAAAGCGGCGCTGGATACTTTGGGATGCAAGCTGTGTGCCCAAACCGCCCAACTCGGCGGGAGGCGCGGAGTGAGAGGAGATAGTAGCTCAGATTCCGCCGCGGTGACGTCAGCTAAACGCTGGAGATTCCTCTCATCGTATCACATATCGCCTTTAGAGTTGCGTAGAACAAGCAGAGCACACTTTGATGCTCTACACTAGAAAGCCGTGATCGGAGAATATTATGAATCGACTGTGTCGATGAATTTCAGATGCTAAGAGCCTCGTTTCGTCTTGGACTTTACATACGCCACTATGTGTCAACGGGAGAAGACGATGTTTGAGGCGCAAGGATACAAAGAGAGATATCATAATGGAACAAGACCGATAAACGGAAGAAATCTTTTTCGCACTCCCCGTGGAAGTTTAACGTTCAACTTGCGCGATTTTGGGCATTAAACGATGTGAATTGGCTTGGCACGGAAAATATTTTCACGCTGTATTCGGCGACGAGTACACAGCAGATTATCCGTTGTTGTAAAGGGGTTCCGATGAGCTGATCCATGGGTAAATAACGCAACGTATCGGATGGAAACGTATCCCGTGGGTGCGATGTACACGGCCACCGCCAGTCCATTAACACGTATTGGAAACCGTCGGCTTGGTCAAAAGGAGGTTTCCGGAATTCCGTGCATCGGGCGATTGAAAAACACTGTGCAAGCAAGACTTGAAACCAAGAAGAAAGAAAACCAGAGGATGAGATAAACGGCGACTCGTGCGGGAATCGCGCCACGTGAGCGGTGTCTCCGATCGACTCAAAATGAAATTCGCCGGGTGCATTTTTTTTTCCTTTCTGGGCGTGGGTGTCGAAATTCGGGCATTTCGGTCTTGGTCATTCGCGGTCACGTGCTTTTCTTGCTCATGTCTGGACCTCACTTGCACAAGCTTGTGTCTCGTCGCAACCTGACTCAATTGGGAGGCACTATTCGTCAGGTACTCGCATCAAACTCAAATGGTGGGACCACCCATGTGCATGGATGGGTCAAATCGGTTCGAGTCCAAAAGAGGATCGCGTTCGCCATGATTCACGACGGTACGACTCAGAAGGGGCTTCAAATCGTTTTCCGAAACCCGGCAGATGCAAAGGTGTCAGTATGCTCACCTTGTTACCCTAGAATACCGACGTATTTTTCCCCATAAGCTTGACAAATGGTGCAAGTGTTTCCCTTACAGGGGTCCTCACCCCAAGTCCGGGGCCGGGTCAGAATAAAGAGCTGGTTGCAGAAACTGTGGAAGTCTTGGGTGCGTGTGACCCAGAGGTGCATAGATCTCTCGTGTAGGTGTTCTAAGCGACTCACATGTGCTCTTAGACGTATCCTATACAGAAGCAAGCTCTTACAACGGAATATCTTCGGGATCATGCCCACTTGCGAGCACGCACCGACGCGCAGGGTGCCGTATTGCGACTGCGGGACACTGTTATGCGCTCTTTACATGAATTTTTCCACGAAAATGACTTTCTCTATGTCCATACACCCATCATAACCTCCAACGACGCAGAAGGCGCTGGCGAGTCCTTTCGCTTGGCGCCCGTTCGGCCTCGCTCAGCCGATCGAGGTGTGACCACTCAGGGTACAGAATTTTTCAACAAACCATCCTATCTGACAGTCTCTTCGCAATTGCATCTCGAAGTCCTCTCGAATGCGGTGGCCAGAGTCTGGACCCTATCCCCATGTTTTCGCGCCGAACGCTCGCAAACTTCGAGACACCTTGCCGAGTTCTGGATGCTCGAGGCCGAATGGTCCTTTGTCCGCTCTGTCGATGATCTGTGCGACATCGCGGAAGCTTCTATCAAACACGTTTTACGGCACCGTTCCCCAGACCGAGATCTCTTGCAGGCGGATAGTGGGACGCTGTGGACGTCGACGACAGAAACGTCGTCTGAAGTACCGTGGGCGCGTATTACATACACGGACGCCATCCATGAACTTCAAAAGAGCAGCGCTCAGTTCGACTTCGCACCTCGGTGGGGCTCACCGCTGCAGAGCGAGCATGAGCGTTGGCTTGCGGATTCCTTTGCTCGTGGTCCCATCTTTGTAACGGACTATCCCGCCGCCATCAAACCGTTCTACATGCGCCAAAATGATGATGGCAAGACTGTTGCGTGCTTTGATCTACTTGTTCCCCATGTGGGCGAGTTGGTCGGGGGATCGCTACGTGAAGAGCGATCTACTCTGCTCGAGGCTGCTATTAAGCGGCAGGAGCTGGACGAGGAAGCTTATCGATGGTACACTGAACTACGGAAATTCGGTGGGGCACCACATGGCGGATATGGAATGGGCTTTGAACGACTAATTAGTTGGCTGGGGGGGATTGAGAATGTGCGCGAGTGTATCCCAATGCCTCGATGGTCAGGAAGGATGCTGCTATGATACACCGCCACATCAACAAATCTCTTGGCTTCTCTTCTTTGCGGCAGACCGCAATGAAATCTAATTCAGTCGGCTATTTTTCAAGATCTGATTGGTCAGTTTTCTCCAACTGAATTGGAGTTCATTTCGGTCTGCCCGCAGTGTCATTGATGGTGGTCGTCTAGTTTCTTATTGGCATTTCACATATAGCGGGTAAGGACCCCTGTATTCTGGAATTGTTCTTAGAATATTCACAATATTCACGCGCCAAGCAGCATAATCGACGCTGGTATAGTTTCCATGGTATGTACACTGAGAACCGCAATTATATACATATTGCGATACTATTGTGCTTCTGCCTTATGATGATGATTCATCACTTCGTTATAAATTAGGGCTAGCCGATGTGATATTAGTCACAATTGGGTTCTTGGAAAGGATTAGCGTGCGCACCTTTCAGTCTCTCCTTCGATAGAGGTACCGCACTATCAAAGTCAAAGAACGAAGGGTCGATGGGCTCGGCTGTGGGTTCATCTTCGGAGTCGTGGTAGGCCTGAAAGCGGATCAGAAGAAAGATGGTAACAAGGAGGAGGCACCGACCTCCAAATAGGGATGCGCGAGCGCCTCTGCCACATCTATTCGCTTTTTGGGACTGAAAGTGAGACACCTCTCAAGGAAGTCAATGGCCTGGAGTTTAGGTAAATCAAATGGATGGCATTTCAAAACGAACCGGCTTCCAGGGGATTTACGTACCTTGGAGTTCGCCTCAGGGAAAAGCTGACTGAAAGGCTTTTTCTTGCGAAATGGTAAGGCACGAAGGTATTCTCTTGATCGTTGCGAGGTAATCGCATAGAAGTCGTCCAAAGACGGGGTTCCGAGAATATCAAGGATAATAGAAAGTTGATGATGATCTAATGTGAACAAATGAGGGCGAGTATGTTATTACGTGCACATCGGACGATCTTACAGTCTCGACCCGGGAATAAAGGCTTTCCGCTCAACATTTCGGCTAGCACGCAACCTACGCTCCAGATATCAATGGCACGAGTGTATTCTTTGAAGGTGAGCATGACTTCTGGAGCGCGATACCACCTAGATACAACTTCTAACGTAACCATTCAGATTGTCAGTGCGTAACGTACCGGGTGGCAACGTATTCGGTTAAGAAGTTGCTGCTATCATCCATATCAGGGGGTGGCCGAGCAGACCGTGCGAGGCCAAAGTCACAGAGCTGAAAGAGAGTGCGTGAATCGACGAACGAAAGACCCGAGTCATACGTGATTCGTACTTTGAGATCACAGTTGGCGTTCAGAAGTAGATTTGACGGCTTCAAGTCACGATGGAGGACATCAGCAGAGTGCAGTGCCTTGAGTGCCCTAAGAGTCTGTAGCGTGTATTTCAGAATTTAGACGAGATAATACAATCAAGCGGACAAGGGACGTACTTGGTATATGAAATATTGACAATGATCATCGCTGAGAGTCTGAGTACGGATGACGCGGTGCAAATCGGTTTCCATTAGCTCCTGAACAAGGTAAACCTCCTTGAAGTCTTCGAGATTGGCTGGCTGAAGTATATCAAGAATAGATATGATATTTTCGTGATTGAAATGGCGAAGTAATTTGATCTCGCGCAAGGTGCGCAGACAGAACATAGAGTGATCAAAGGGGGTAATTCGTTTGATTGCTACTTTGCGTTGGGATGGTAGATGAACCGCGGAACTGCATCGCGATGTGATATGAGTTGTGAATGACAGAGGGAAAGGGACAAGAGAATCCTATACCATACGATGCCATAGGCACCTTCACCGATGACATCTAGCAGTTGGTAGTGTCTGCCAATGGCAAAGTTGCCTACGCGAGGGTCTGAGATGTGTTCCATGGTGGAGGGGGACGAAGGTGGGACTGAGACAATTCGAGGCTTTCCCGGGGACGGCTCGCCTATTCTTATTATTCTAGCGCCACCGCCACCCGGGCTCGTTGTCACTATGCTTTCTACTCTGCACTGCTGTTTTGCTCTCCAATACGTTCCCCGTGTCTACACCGGGATACAACGCCGAACTAAAATCATCGCCATGGCAGCAGTGCACTGTGCCCAAATTGCCATGAATTTTTCTGCGACTTGATCTTCCCCCGCACGTGAGGAGCTAGCACGTGCCACGGCTGAATCACATTGACGCTCTGACCAAATTTGGATTTGAGAGTGCACGCTGCTCCCAACCGCTCCTCGACGCCGCCCTCTCGTTTCCCCTTGCCTCGCCTTGTCTCGCTTCCCGCCTCTTACACTCACTCTCTTATTCAATTTTTTTTTCTGGCGTCCATCGTCTTGCATCAATCCTTGGTTCCACCCTTTTCACAACTCTCGCGTATGCCTGTCCTCGAGAAAAATATCGATCACGAGCCCAACCGGGACCATGAGCGGGAGAAGGACCGTGACAGGGAGGGCAAAGATCGTGAGAAGGGCCCGAAGTCAAAGAGTTCTACCAAAAGTTTGGCTTATCGACTTGTATTATCTTCAGTTTACTTATGCGGTCCCCTTCACCAGCCAAGGATCTCTCCCATGTTCCGTGCAAGTTTTTCAAGGTGGGCTCCTGTACCGCAGGGGTCTCATGTCCATTCTCCCATGCAAATAATGAACCCGGGCAACCGAAGGGCGTCTGCGCCTGGTTCGTCAAGGGTAACTGCAAATTTGGTCATAAGTGCGCCCTCGCACATATCTTGCCCGGGCAGAGTATGGCGATGGATCGGAAAAACAAGAAGGCTGCGCAATTGGCCGCAAATGCGAACGGACAAGGCAAAGAAGCTGGAAAAGGTGGAAAATCCTCTAAATCTGGGTCGCAACCCGGTTCAGGGAGTGGAGGGTCTGGATCCGGTAGCGGTGCAACGCGCAACTCTCTTCTCTCCGGCTCAACCGCCCCCACACGTATACTTCAAGGTTCTGCCCGTGGACCGATGCCGATCCCGCTCAAGGCAGCGGTGTCTCCATCCGCTCCTGCGCCGCCCGTCCAGGATACCGATTTTGCATCATATGGATTACCCGATGAGAGCAACAAGTTACCCACAGCTCCCGCACAGAATAAATCCTTCGCGTCCCCGCCTACGGAAGACGGCTCTCTTCCAGAGGTTGATGATGCCGAACCAGAGGTTCACATCGAACAGGAAGCACCGGCTGCTTCGAATGATCCCTCCTCTCCTCTCCCCTTCCATAGTCCATCTGCCCCACGTCATATGCGCTTGCCTGAAAAACCTCCGGATCTCGGTCCCATCGGTTCCCCTCGTTCGGTATCCTCGCACGGACAAGTTGCCCGTGTCAACGGCTTTTCTCCCAGCACATCACCCTCTCAAGGTGCTGGTATCCTGTCAACGTCACCTTTTTCTGCCCCTGGCGCACACTCCGTTTTCTTTTCGTACGAAAATAAGCCGAATCTCTCGGATGATCCCAAATCGCGCTCAGGTATTGCTGCCTCGTTAGGCGCAACGCACGGGTGGCGCCCCGAGCTTCCGCCGGGGGGTGCTTTAGACGGTTTCGGTGGTGAGATTGTTGTCGAGGATGAGGATCTTGAAGAATTTGTCCCTGGCTCCTTGAGCGAGCTTCTAACGCCGGAAGAGAAATCGCGGAGATATTCCCGAACTCACACAAATACGGCTACAAGCACGGCTTGGGGAGCAAATTCCCGCCCGAATGCCGAAACACACCACCACCGATACTCGCGCTCGGTACCGGCTCCATCATTGCTTGGGGACATCAAGTCGATTTGGTCAGAAGGCGGTCAGAACGTGATTGGTTCTCCACGCAAAGGCGGGATGGAAGTTGGTGCTTCAGGAGGCGCAGTTCCCAATGTTGGTAATGGCACACCCAACTCGTTCAGATCTGCTTCCGCATTTGGCAATCATTCTCTTGCGGATGACCACATAAACTCTTTCTTGTCACCCTCCAACGCCTCGGCAGCTTTCCTCCCGGGTAATTACCAGAACTATCTGAATGCCAGGAGTGGTGCACCCCGCGCCGGAATGGCAACGGGAGTTTCGGGTCTTCGTGGGCAAGCTCCTAGCAGCGCTAACGGGTCTCCGAACGTGAATGCAGCAAACCTTCTCG
This sequence comes from Russula griseocarnosa, assembly GCA_022884055.1. NCBI lineage: Eukaryota > Fungi > Basidiomycota > Agaricomycetes > Russulales > Russulaceae > Russula > Russula griseocarnosa. The sequence goes on along the minus strand of JAGKRU010000002.1, from coordinate 846,094 downwards.
CCCGGATCAATGATCCTGCGCCTACACCCGTCCAACGCCAGCAGCCATTCGATGGAACCTCGGAATCCCTCGGCAACCTGCCATTCCAGCTTGGCAGGCCTATTCCGAGCGACCTTAGAGGCAGTGAAGAGGATAGAAATACCCTCTCTCCGTCCGCTCGTGCCCTTCAAGCGCACGCACCAGGACAAAGCCTACCACAAGGCCTTGCAGCCGGTTACTCTCGCATTCATGCATTACCACCACCTCCCGGCGTTCCCTCGCCTGCTACTTCGAATACGTTTGCACCGGGTACAAGCTTCCAAGCTAACGCGAGCGAACGCGCACAGTTCTCTGAGTGGATAGGCATGTCGCCGGGCACGCACCCCGCCTCAAATTCTCACGGCGTGACCGGCTTGGAGTCGCTAGCGTCCCGCGCACAGTACACTAGTATCGCAGCAACGCGACCTCCGGTGAGCCAAGGCAGTGTTACAGGGAGCAGAAACACGAGCGGGAAGAGTTGGGGTACACCATTAAGCCCGCTCAGTAGACCAATCGTCACTGGGGACGATGATGACCTGTTCGATATGGACAGATAGTTGAACATGACGTGGGATTTACAACAAACAAAGAGGAAGATAGGGGATCACTGAGAACATGTATGTTTGTAGTGTCACCACGAGTGTTATTTGCCATACCCACCGAGAGTTCTGGGACAATCTGTTCTATAGTACTGTAGGAGTACTGTCGATTCCTTCTTGATTGGTATTTGTCTTTTCTTTTCTTTTGTTTGTACGATTAATTACATAATATTCTCCCATCTCTGCCGGCCCGGGTATCCCGTACCTGTTTTTCCTCTCCTCTGCAATAATTCGATGGCTCGAAAGAGGATCAGACTACAAGATGATTCATATATAAAGGAGCTCGAGAATAAACTAACCGAGTCAATCTCATCCAATGGCTCCCTAAACTCACTCGCTGACCTCACATCTCTTGCCGCTTCTCTTAATGAGCCTCACTCAGTCCTCAAAGCTATCTATGCCTGTTACCGTGTCTTTGTCCTCCTGACCTCGAAAGGCTATCTGATGAACCCTACGGATGAACAAACAAATGTTGTACGAACCTGGGTATTTGAGCGACTGGACGAAAATGTTCGGTTCCTTTGTGGGCTTCTTCAAGACGAGGAATCGTTACTCAGGGTGTGTTATCTCGAGACTCCTGCTATCTTACCCTCACATCCAGCTCAGACTTCAGCGCTCGATATCCTCATGTCTCTCTTGAAGCACCTTTCTACTTCGCTGAGTAAATCGTCACAGCAGCCACAATTTCATGTCCCCCATTTCAAGAAAGTCATTAACGCATTGTTAACATGCCCTCCGTCTGAGCGTGGAGGGAAAAAGCGGTCTACCCAGGGGGTGCTTGACGCAGAAGTGACAGATCAGTTTGTTGTGAAATGGCTGAACGTCTATACGGACGTTCAGTGGTTTTTCCTGAGAGACGCTGAGTAAGACTCTTCTTGTCTCTGTCCTCTATCAGAAATTAACAAACGTTGTTGTTCAGACCAGTGCTTTCATCTTCTTCACCCAAGACGAACGTCCATGTCCCAGAAAACCTCCTTTGTTTCCTCGAGAAGCTGGTGTCATTTCCAGTCACACCGACAGAACCGAAATCCTTTTGGGTGGAAGAGTTACAAGCAAAGCCTGCCAGGTCGAAAAAACGGACGCCGACCGACTCTGAACTTGACGATTCGGGGACTGACAATGAGTCTGACTCAGCCAAAGACGATTGGCGCAAATTCTTTGATGAGGTGGAGAAGCCGCAGAAAAACCCGTCGGGGCCATCGATGCGCCTGCACCAGATGACTGTACACCAGTCTTTGCATTCTTTAGCCTCCCATCGCGCGGTGTTTACCCGCCTCTGGCTACGGTTGCTGCCTCGACTGTCTGACAATGAGCGCTCCGGAAGCGCCCTATCACTTCGGGTGTTGAATGTGTTGCATCACGGTGTCTTGCCACATCTTACCAGAGCGGTGATGGTTATGGACTGGGTTGGTAGATGCGTAGATTATGGTTAGTTTTTCAATTGTTCGTGTCTTGACCTCATTCGTTGATAAGGTACACAGGCGGCGTTGTCGGGTTACTTGCTCTCAATTCGTTATTCATTCTCATGCAAGAATACAATTTGTCAGTCGGCTAACCGTCGCTTGTGTTGATTGTGGTCATTCACCCATGCGATAGGGACTATCCCTCTTTTTACACTCGATTATATGCCTTCCTGGATCAAGACCTTCTCCATCTGAAATACCGCAGCCGGTTTTTCCGCCTCACGGAACTGTTTTTGAGTTCTACGTCAGTCAACATTTATTCCGGGTATAGATCCCCAAAATTTGATGAGACGATTTTGATGCGGGGCCTTTTTTTTTCCTTAGGCATCTACCAGCAGCGCTTCTTGCCTCGTTTGCCAAGCGTCTTTCTCGCCTCTCGCTCACTGCACCCCCTCCAGTATCGTAATTATGATTCCATTCGTTTATAACATACTCAAGCGACACCCTGCTCTGATGTGTATGATTCACCGCGAAGAGGTGACGTCGGAGCCTTTCGAAGGTGCGTGTTGCTATTCTTCACGCACCCTCCTTCGGAAATTCATAAAAGTGGATACATTAGACCCTTTTTTGGCTGACGAACCTAACCCAAACTTGACAAGCGCCCTAGATTCCTCACTCTGGGAATTGTATTCTCACAAAAACCACTACCATGCGGGAGTGTCGACTCTGGCACGCATATTTGAAGAGGCATTTACCAAGCCGAGTTACCCATTGGAAGACTTTTTAGATCACACATACGCCACGGTGCGTCTACGAATATATGCAGTGGGTCATTATAGATAGCTGATGCCGAGATCCCCGGCCAATAGCTTATCGATGGCGAGCTAAAGCAGCGGATAAAAAAAGATCCCGCCGTGGAGTTTGATGAACCCCAGGGCATCTTCGAGGCGAGCGACCAAGCACGGCTTGACCCAGGACGCAATATCGTCGAAAGCCTTTGGGCGTTCTAGTTCACCAGGGCCGGTGGTTTAAATCAGGACAATTATGCTACAGATTTTTGGTTGTTTTTTTACAAACACATCTGGAAGTGAGGATATGAAGTGCGGTCACGCTATTGCCTCTTCCTCGTCCTCATCCCCAGAAACCTCCGCGTTTTCGCGGCCAGCCTTTGCCATGAGTTGTGCGAGATCTTGCTCGTCTGTTTCGGATACGGCTTTCGGCTAAGAAACAGGCGTGAGTAACTGAATGAAGACTTAACCTGCACCGTTACCTTCATCTTGACAGTGAGGTTGCCTCCCTGCTTTTCGATTGTGCCCTGAATGGATTCAATGGCGCGTTCTAAACGCTCGACCGCAGCGTACTACGATGTTCGTCAGGAGTTACTCAGTTGCGCGCCAATGACACAACATTAGAATCACAAACCTTGTCTGTCGCGTTTGTGCTAAGCACGTATAATGGAGGCGCAACGAGTTTAGCCTTGATGGGAACGGCTTCGCTGCTCGCTTTCTCCCCCGCCCTGAGGGCTTTTTTGATGGCTTCAATTCCAGAGGGCGTGTAACATGTCAACTCGATGTCTGCGCGTAACTTGATAGGCTGCGGTGTTAGGCGACGCGCAATAGTAGCCGTTAGGAGGTCATATGCTGCTTGTGGCATAGGGTGCTGAAGCGCCGAAAAGACCGCATCTGGTTCTCTACACCGAACGAAGGGAATTAAGGGGTAAGTAAAGGGATGATGTTGCGAATGAGTAAAAAAAAAACAAAAAACACTTGCGTTAATGCGAGCTTGAATGCATCATATACGTTCCCGTATTTCTTGCCGAGCACCCACGCGACCTGTTCATACAGCTTTTCCAGACGCTCCTCCTCGCTCTGACCAACAGCGAGAGCAGCGACTTCATCACCACCACCACTACCTCCTTCTCCGTCCAGACCTTTCTTGGCTTCGGAAGGGGCGTCGGCGCCACTGGCACCCCCGCCGGCATCAGGATCGTAAGAAGGCAATCGAGAGGCGACATGACGCATGATCGAAGCGACGGTGCGAGCTTTCATAAAGCGTTCCTCGCATTTCGTGATGTCTTCTGGTGAGACGCGGCGTTTCGACAGGTCGATGTAGCCTTTTCCTTGTCCACCCGAAGCACGACGACGACTTCGTTTCGCCCGACCCGGATCAGCTTTTGTATGGATCGGATACGACGACGGGAGAGCTCCGAGAGGAGGATCATACCCTCTATGTTGTCATACTCGAGCTATAGCACATATACATATATTTAGTAACTTGTACATTGTAACGCTCGTACCTGGTTGGGCGAGTTTGGAGGGACAGACGCACCAGTTTGACATATGCACCCATCTCAGCAATCTGCCGGACTTGCACCATAACCAACTCATCGACCTCTGGATACCGTGCTTCGTAGTAGCGCATCGTTGGTGGAGAGGATAGATCAGAAACTGAGCCTTGAAAGAAATTTTGGTTATGACTCTGGTACCTGGTCTAATGTGGTTGTGATTACGTTATCTACTGGGCTATGAAATCTACTGTATCAGACTTCAGACTAGACTGACAAGCTTGCATGGTCAAATATATAATCATGAAGTTACATATACAGTTGAATTGAATGATGACTCGATGCACACTGGAGATTGGGTGTATGTGGAAAATGACAAAAGGATTGCAATCGTAGCTATTGAAAACTAGCTACTTCCATGAGAAAACAAACGGGAAATAAAAAGAGCGATCGTAAGTAATGTACCTGCCAAATTAGAATTATGCGCGCGCATTAAAAATCTGATCCAACTGCGTCCACCACGTACAACACCTGCTGGGGACGCACAAACAACCCCCGCGACTCGGCGACCATATTGTCCGAACGTGCAGGCGAGACGCCACGGTGCCGCTTCTCTCTGCCGACATCGAGCTGACCACCTTCGCGCTTCAAGTTGCGACTGCTACCCTTGCCAATCGTACTGAGACCTTGCCCGTGTCCCTTGCGACGTATGGTGCTTCGCATCTCGTCCCCAAAGTCCCAGTCCGTGGAGCCACCGGAGCCGCCACCGATATCAAAGTAGCGCACGCCGCCCCACGTGCCGTCATGCCACGCGCGCGCGTCGAGCTTGTCGCCTGGCCAGGTATCTCCCATCGGCACCTCGACGCCAACCCAGGGTCCCAGTTCACCCTCAACTTCGCCGATGTACCGCGCAAGGGCGCGGAAACGCGCACGCTTGGACGTGATGATACATGGAATCCCTACCTGGAGTGTCGCGCCACTTGGGGCACCGTCGGGAGGAGTCAAGGGTTGGGCAGTATCGAGCGTGTCGGAAGCTGATGTCGTCCGCGAAACAGCTTCACTGGATCCTTTGTGACGTGCTACGAGGATGCTTGCAGAAGAAGCCGAGGCCTCGCTCACTGCGGTCACTCGTAATACTGGTTTCGAGTTCGGGGAAGGCTCCGGTTCAGTTGCAGTCGATTCCTTTCCCTTCCCCTTGTGAGTGCCTGCTGCTGTGTCTCGTGAAACCGAAGTTGTCTTTGCCTTGGGAGACTCCCCGGGCTTTCCGGCAGGGGGCTTTCTAGGAACGATCTTTTTGAGAGTTGAAGGTGAGGTGGCAGAAGCAGTTGACCGAATCGATGCATTAGAGGGCGACTTTTGCGCTGGCCTGGTGCTAAACTTCACTGGGTCTGGAAGTGGGGGAGCAGCCTTCTTCGGCTTTGTCGTCGAGTTTGTACTCATTACAGAGGTTGCTGATATACGTCTTGGCCTAGCTGCCGTGGGTGTGACAGACCTAGTCGCTGTCGTCTTCACGCTTACCGTCGAAACGGTGGATGAGGCAGAGCTGCGTCGCGGACGTGGTGGGAGCTCGACGGGAAGCTCTGACTTGGGGCTTTTGAATGTTGACGATGCGTCGCTGCGCTGAGAAACGGACGAAGTAGGCCGCGGCGGAACGCCAGATGGACGCAATGATGGACTGGGTGTGCTTTGGGTGTGCTTTCTCACTGTAGAGGCGTGTGAACGGACGGACGCAATCGAGCCTGAAGGAGACTTTGGCCGTGACACCGAGGAACTTTCTGGGGCAGGTCGTCGCCGCTTGGCCACAGGCGCAATCGAGTCGGTATGAGATTTGTCCTCATCTTCCTCTCCAATGACGGATGTCGAGGATGTGCGGGACAGCGATCGAGGAACAGCGTCGCTTGAGGGGGTGAGTTTGGAGTCAGGCCTAGGTCCTAGATTGTTCAAAGGACGTCGATGCTGAGATGTCGATATGTCGCTGATTTTGGACGTTGTAGAGAGTGTACTACGTGCAACAGAGCGAATTGAGCTGCCAGAGGAGATTAATGGTTCCCTTGGTGATGTTGGTCCGTGATGCTTCGCAAGGTTGCGATTCAATAGATTCGCCCTCAGGGAATGCTGACTGGCCGTGTCGTCAGCATCTAGGTGTTTGGTTGAGCGGACACCATTGCGCGCAGGAGACCCTCTGTATACATTTGTGGGCGACATGAGATCATCAGGAGAAAGCTCAAGTTCTAAGAAGCGTCAGCCTGTTGTATTTCTGAAACAAGAGCACCTTACCGTGGCCGATCTCCTTCAAGGCCCATGGATCCAAATTCTCAAAGCCACCTTCCATGCGAATGGAGACCCAGCGTTTCTTCATCCACCTGAGTAATTCCACTCGAATATCTTCGACCTTCTGTCTAATGAATGAGGTTGGCGATAACATCGTGGCATTTGGGTCCGAAGCGTGTGCACGGAGTAAAATTGAAGAAACAAGAGCCTGACGTGAAAAAAAAGGTGGATACGTGAGTAAAACGTGTGGCCATCACGGGGTGGGGTAGTAAGGGCAAACCTGGTACAGTCTTCCCGCACTCTTCTCCGTGAAGCCTCGTCGGATAGATTTCATGATCCATTCGACGTGATCTCGGTCCTCGAACTTGGCACCATCTGAATCCATCAATTCGAGCCATTCTGGCTGCGAGAAACACTCGTCTGGTTGGGAGCAAAGGAGATGATCCATCTGACGACGGGCGTCCAAGATCATGTCGCGAGACGTATCAGCCCAGGGATCGATTATGGAGTTGAGTTTTGTCAACGCAAACTCCGCGGCAAACAGTAGCGGAAAGACATTGAGAGGGGTGGTTCGCTTGGCGACACCTTTGAGGGCAGCATCTCTGGTCTTCTTGTCCAGCTTCGCAAACTCTGCGATACACCAACCTTCACCGAACATGCCAACGAGTCCGCGACAGGCGCCGCGGTGGAGCAGCTCATTCTTAACGCCATCTGAGAGAGAAAACTCGATGACGCGGGGTATGCGACGAGCACACTGCCTACATCGACATCCGGAAACTCCCCACTTGCTACCGGTGATGCGCTCATACTCGGCAAATTCGACATAGGCGTGAAATAGTCCGTGCATCATTTCTTGCACAATGCGGGCTTGAATCTCATCAAAGAGACTGGTAAGGGAAATATATGCTGCTGATCGCATGATGTGGAAGGCGGTGTCGAGGTCATATGTGCGGTTAGAGAAAATGAGTGTGCCCGTATAAATAAAGCCAAGGACGAAGTGGAGTGAGGGAGGCGTGAAGGGAGGCGAGGGAAGCATAAGAGGAGGTGGTTCTACCGAGCGGTCATCATCTTGGTCTTCATCGCGGATTTCAGGCTTTTGGGTGTTCCAGGCAATGAGAGCAGTATGAAAGTAGTCAGAACGGGAGACAAGGATAAAGCGATGGGTTGAGAAGACGGCAGCCAAGCCCTCATGGTGGGCAGATGAGCTGCCCTCGATACCAATACGGATATCCGAATAAAGGCGTGATCTCCACATGAAGACGAGATCTTTACGAAGCTTGTCAATGCGGTTTTCTTCTGCGTCACCTTCTTCACGATAGTGCTCTGAAGAATCATAAATGAAATCAAATGCAGCGCCAAGGCCTTTGCCTGTGTAAAGATATTCGAGTTCTTTTGAGAACAGGTTAGGGTTTATGGAAGTTGTCAGGTGCATCAAGCCATCTTGACTTTGCGAAACGGGCGATGCAGGACGAAAGGGGGAGGGGGAGCGAGATATGGAGGAGATTTCAGGACCAAGGGAAAGAGAGAGAGCGGACTGAGTAGGAAAGCCGGATGGAGAATATACATCCAGGGGGCCTGGAGATAATGTGGGGGCAGGGCGAAATGAGAAATATCGTGCCTGGAAGCTTGGTGGAGCGCGAGCATATACGATAGCTGGGAATTCGGATAAGTCGAGATGTCACAGATGGGTGGGGGGAATGTGGATAGGGAAGGTTTGAGGGAAGTGCGCGGGCAGGAAAGATAGAAAGTAGGCGGAAGTAAATACCTTTGTGACCATAGACCTGTTCGCCTGTTGATTCGGCATCGCCTTCGGTCAAAAGAGCCCAGACGACGTCGGGAAAGCGGTCCTTTGCGCGATGGAAGAGAGCTTCGAGGTCATTCTGCCAAGCGAGGGTGGATTTAGCTGTTGCATCCTGGAGGGGGGTAGGGGCGATGGTAGATGTGGATGTTGTTGTGGCTGATGTTGTCGTTGTCGTCGTCGTCGTTGTAGTTGTCATGAAGAGAGAGAGGGTTAACTCGGGCACGTGTTCGTGTGACGGCAAACAAGGGCAAAGATCATCGCATCACACGCCCCGACTCTCAACGCTCAACGCCCACCCGCGCCACTCACTCAACCATCTCTTCCCCCTCCGTCTCCCCCTTCCCAGCCATGCCAGCTCCATTTTCTTCCCATGTTCAACAGCATCCTCTGCCCGCTCTTTATCTATACCCTCTCAATGACTCATTCATCCCCAAACACATCCACCTTCCCCAGGGTCAACGAATAAAGATAGGTCGTCAAACCAATGCAAAAACAGCACCGGGAGAACGAAATGGCTTTTTCGACTCGAAGGTCCTCAGTCGACAACATGCTGAGGTATGGGAGGAATCTGGCAAGGTCCGTTCGTTCTCGGCTTTCTCTCCCATTCCACCCTCATCTTCCTCTAGATCTACATTAAAGATGTCAAGAGTTCAAACGGTACCTTTATCAACGGTGAAAGACTCAGCCCAGAAGGCGCAGAATCGGAGCCTTTCGAGCTCAAGACGAGTGACATTGTCGTATGTCTCGTCCCTTCCCTCTCGGCTGCCGTGCTCTGATATTCATTTCCTCGAACAGGAATTTGGTATTGATATTGTCGGTGAAGACAACAAAACAATTGTTCATCATAAAGTCGCTGCTCGCGTTGTTTGCGTGCTTACCGAACAAGAAGCCCAGCTCGCTGCCCGCGTAGAGTCTCATCAAAACCCCCCTTCCCTCTCCACCCTCCCCAGCCAACCTGGCTCAAGCAATGGTACGACTGCCTTCAACTTTACTGGGACTCAGACTGCCGCCGGCCCAGCTCGCCGGCCCGCCCTCCAACAGCAGGCTCTTGGTGGAATGGGAGGCATGGGCGCCAATATGCGCGTACCAGGGAAGAGTGGTATCTCCTTTGACCATATTCTCAGTCGCCTTCAGGGCGAACTCCAAAAAAGTCGTGAAACCGGTGCCGAGTTACATTCTCTTACTGGTGCGATGAATGAAATACATGAAACCCTGGGAGGTAATCTAGTGAGTAACGTTTTTCCACCTTCAGCTCGACGGACCCTAATTGGGCCTGTTTTCAGCCTCAATCTCTTCCTCCATATCCGCAATCCCTCCCTCCTGTTCTCCCTCCTCAGCAGCCCCACCCCACAGAATCGTCTGATGCGAACCAAAGGTCGTCCGTAACAAACTCGGCGTTGTCCGAACTTCAGGCACAATTACAAGAGACACAGGTGTCCCTTGCGTCACACTTCGACAAAATCCGCTCGCTGGATAGTTTGCTCGTTGAGCACGAAGTCATCAAACGGGAAGTCTCTTCTCTTCGCGAGTTATTGGAAGAGGAAAAACGCGAGGTCGAGCAGGTCCGCGGAGGTCGCGGCCAGGGAGTACCCCATTTACGGCAGCACCCTGAGGACGAGGATGGCGACCTCCATTCCGACGATGATGATGTACACAGTATTGCTACTGTGACAACTCACGAACTTGAACGTGTCGAAGAGGAGGACGAAGAGCAGTTGGTTGTTGAGGAGGAAGAACGGGGGCACAGGAGGGATGAATTTACCAGACCCCGAACACCAGAGCCCACAGGCTTGGGCATGGATGATGAGGATGACAAGGCCCGCACCCAATCAAGGTCTCCCTCTCCACCCCCACCAACTACATCTCAGGGTGCTTCTCCCTCATCAGAAGACGTCAATCTGCGCCTTGCCACCTTGTCCAACCAGCTTGAGTCTGCCCTCGAGTTGTCTCGGTCACTACAAGCACAGCATACGACAGCTCTGGGCACAATCTCATTCCTCGAGGCGAAGGTCAACGCGCTCGAATCGTTAGTGCACACATCCCAGGCCCAGGCTCAGTCACATGTTGCTGAGGCCACGCAGGAGCGCGCCTCGCTTACTTCCCTTGTCAATGAATGGAAAAAGGGTGTGGAGGGTCAGTGGGGAGGCGTACAGGAAGAATGGGCCCAAGAACGTGCGCGCCTTGCTCGAGCACGCGATGAATGGGAGTCGCGTGTACACGCCGTCGAGAAAGGCCTAGAGGGTACCATTGCAAAGGTCGATGCTGGGCTCACCACATTGGAACAGGAACGGCCTCCACCCCCACACAAGCAGAATGGTAGCGCCCGCGTTGGACTTGTCACCCCACCGTCCCCCCGCAGTTTGTCGTCGGATTCTGATTCTCCTAGCAAATCTCGAAGAAAAAAGCGTTCCGCTGCTTCACGCGGCCGATCACGCTCAAAAGATGGCTCAACGAGCTCATCTGAGGCCGCTAATCTGGATGGAGATGGGTCGTCGTCCGCTTCCGTGGCTGCAGGCAGCCTGCCACCAAATGCTAACCCACGTCCCCGCTCCCCCTGGCTACCTGAGGGTGACTCGGATTCGGATTCTCACGTTCCTGGGCGTCTCAAGGGACATCGACGGGCGGAGGGCGGGGAGAAGAAGGCACTCGTATCAAGTTCTTATCCTATTACCCCCGACCCTTCCGTTCGGAAATTTTCTTCAGGTTCATCCATCGGTTTGACGAGCGAGGAGGATGCTGAGCATATGGGCAAAGCGGGCTTGAGCGCCAGGCCGTTAGAACCTGTAAGTTATCTCTGGACTGCATACACACGTCGTGCTCACGCAGTGACGTTTCTGCAAAGGGTCTGTACTATGCACAATATTCACAAACACAAGTGGTGTCGACAGCCGCGGGCGTGCTTGTGCTCGCTGCCGCAGCTGTCGCCGTTGCATGGCGAGTGAAGGAGTAGTAAATCGTCATATGCCATCCACAAACAATATTATCTTATTGTCCGAGTTTTTTTTTTCTATTCTTCCTCTTATGCATTGACGTGATTTCTCCTTTTTCAGTATATTATGACCGTTACTTTTTCCTCGCATCTGCGCCTCTCATGCGTCGAGTCGTTTGACGACGATCTCTTATTCCATCCTCGTCGTTCTCTCTAGGTATCCTATTATCGCTTGTTCCGCATCGCCTCGTTTCGATACTTAATCTCATGACCCGTCACGACCATGGTTTTCTTTCTCGTATCCCTTTCCATCTGCCGCATAAATGAGAGATGTGTTCCATAGGAAAAAGGAGTAATCAAATCTGCGATTGATATATTTTGTCGTGATATTTTGAGATGTAATGTCCTTTTATTGGTGTGGAAAACAATTGGGATGAAAAGAGAAGGATACAACCCTAAGGTTGTAAGTAGCAAAACATGTCAAAAACCAAAAGAACAAAATATGCATATTAGAGTAGTGACAAGCGCCATCCGAATGACGCGTCCAATAGGGAAGTGAAGAAAAGGGTGAAAAAAAAACGAGGAATCGAATAATTAAAAAAAGACCATATGAAAGATACGTTTTCGTGTCTTCTGTCCCGTTCATTTCTATCCTTCTTCAGAAGGGAACGAGAGATGATATATAGATCAGGGTACGACCCCGTCCCTTCATCTTACATGATCACGCAGTCCTTCTCCTCAAGCTTCGAGCTCTTGTATCCCATCTCCTCGAACGTCGCCGGTCCCTTCCCAGGAGGGGGACGCGCCGGTGGCTCAGATGGCCCAGGGGGCGAGGGCGTGCGTATACGACTTTGCTGGGCTTGTGGAGGCACTCCAGGTGGAGGTAATCCAGATCCGCTGCTCACGCGCCCAGGGCGGGTGCGTCCATATTGTCCCGGTGGTCCCGGCATTCCCAGCTGCGGTTGCGATGGGGGCCTGTAAGTAGAAATTCGTGGTGAAGGGTAGCCACCAGGACCAGGCCCTGGACCCGGACCGTTCGGGGGTCCTTGAGGAGCAGGTGGACTATATTGTGGCTGTGATGCGGGCAACGGCTGTTGCTGACGCTGTGGAGGGATGAATCCACTCGGGTCTGGGAATGGTGCTGTCGGTGGTGGGCGATTAAGACCGCCACTGGAACCTGGGCTACTGCTCAGCGGTGCTTGCTGTGGCCGCTGGTTGAAATATTCAGGAGCACTGTCGTACTGTGCGGGCCCTGTTGGTGCGAGAGCAACAGGGCCCGACGAAGGCGGATAACCCTGGCTTGGTCCGGGACGATGCGCGAGCGAGTTCTTACGTACGTTCGCCAGAACTTGCTGGCCGTTCTGTCGACCATGACGTGGTCCTGCCGCAGGTCCGCGAGCATCGGAACGTTGCTTGGCTTGCGTACGCTTACGCACAAGCGTGGTTTCTGTTAGATTGTCGTGTTCCTGACGCGAGAGGGCTGCAGGTGCCGGCTGGGATAGGGCGGCGAGTCGATCAGTAGCATCCGTGTTCCCGTGTTGGGATGCCTATAAAAGGGGGGAAAGGATACATCAGATAAGGCAAATGACTGACATCTGACGTATTACTTACGCGAGTGTACCATTTCCGTGCAGCCTCAATATCCTTGGGACCACCTACACCCACTTCCGTGTAATAACCCATAGCGAACTCTGCGCTGGGAAGACCTTTGCGCGCGGCCTTTTCGGCAAAGGTATAAGCAAGTGACTCGTCCTTGTCGAAAGCACCCTCCGAGCCACATAGGAACCACTTGCTAAGGGCCATGTCTGCGTCGATCTCTCCTTGTTGACTCGCCAGTGAATAGTACTGAACGGAGAGGAGGGCATCGAATGGAAATGGTGTTTGTGCGAATTCGTAGGCATGCCCAAGCTTGTACTGCGCTGGCGCAAAATTTAGGAACGCAGCGCGTTCAAGATGGCGCCTGGCCTCATTGTCACGCGTGCCCCCAGGGGGTATAAGGGGGGTGAAAAGGTGTGGGGGTATAGAGGCTTGAGAGAACTCCCCTAGGAGCAGGAGGCCAAAGACATAGGCTGGCTGGGGAACGTCCACAGTCGCAATAGTAGCGGCACGTTGGAGGAGGGGGAGGGCAGCCTCTGGATTAGGAGATAAGCCGAGTTGACCCATTAGATGAGCCATCCCCATTCGCTGGAAATTGACGCGTAAGACACGCTGTTCTATCGGTATCGGAATGGTCTAGCACTTACATATAGACAGTTTTCATTATTATTCCGGATGCCACGCTCATAACAATCCTTAGCGTGAGAGAAGTCACCAAAGTTCTCATAGTCGCGGCCAAGTTTGAACCACGCGGCCGAAAAGCCAGCACGTGCGGCCCGCTCAAAATCCCGGAATGCCATTCTGGGGTTCTGGGGTACAAACTGTGGGTAAGCACCGGTCGCCTCGAATGTCGCACGGAGATACAGAGCCTCGGCAATATGAATAGGTAGCGGTTGCGGTGCGGGATTAGTATTGGCGATTTGCAGAACCATGGGAATCGCGGTTTCGACTAGATTATTGAGCTCCTGGTCAACAACGTGGACGGGACCCGAAGGGGAATCTGTGGGGCCGGTCTGATTAGGAACCACATATAGACGGTCGACCAAGCTGATAACATCGCGACACCAAACCACACTGGACGCCGGGTTATTACCGGACTGAACAGAAGACAAACCCGCGATGAGAGAGGCTATGGTGGGAAGAGGGGCCGTAAGGGCAGGAGGACCATTTGAATCAGGTCTTTTCTTCTGAAGTGTGTCTGAAAGGGACAAGGATGACATGGCAGAATGAAGCGTATCTGAAGTTGATCCAGGGAAAGGCAAGGTGGGTGACAGTGATAGATCAGTTTGGTGTTGTAGAGGCTGTTGGGCGGCATAAGAATGTTGTGCCGCCGGGGGGAGGTCGGAGTGGGAGTGAATCAGGGGTGGCGAATTGGACTGGGGAACATTCCACAAAGACCCTGCAGGAGCGGGCGACGTTGACAGACCGGGGATAAAAAAGCCAGGCGCGTTATTGAGTGTGTGTCGGTCATGGTAGTGGTCAACAGGCGGAGGAATCGAGGCTCGAGATACTTGGTTGTCGAGGGTGCGCGCCATCTGGGGAAAAAGAGTGATCCATCCTATAAATAAAAACTCAGGTGATGAGACGTTGTCGAACCTACCTCTGCAGGGAGATCAGGCGTTAACTTGTGGGGACGGGGAGCAAGAAGTGGTTCTTCGAGATGAGGAGAGGAGGGATGATATGATTCCTGGTTGTGTTGAAGCTGGAGGTCGGGGGGCAGTGCAGGAACGGGTGGGATGGGCGACATTTTGACAGGTGCAAGACGCACTATTTTATTTTATGACAGTGACAGGCTACTGATGGCGGGGCCCGGGGTTGGTGGTGAGGTTAACAATATAAAAATCGGGTCGATCGATTTCTACTAGGCCTCACGGCCTCACTGCCCCCATCTTTTCTGCACCGCTCATCGATTACTACCCGTTACCATCGTTGGTCGCAACCGTACCAATGCATCATTGGATCCCATCATGCCCGGGCCACGCCCTCGGACAACGCCCAAGCGCGCTAAGCACTGGAAGTGAGCACAGCAGCGGTCTGCCTTGGCTTACTGTTTCGCTGCGGAGTCGTGACCTTGACTGCGCGGCTCAGGGAAATCCAACTTGAAGAGAGTCGAAATTATGCCGGGAAGAACCGGAGATCGCGCTCAGAGGTCAGAAGCGCTTGCCGATGCGACTGGATGGAGTCTGGATGACATAACTGTACTGTATGCCCCTCAAAGATGATGCTAAAGACGATCAGGAACGGGAAAGAGTGCAACGTCCTTTTTGCGAGTATCGGTTCGATGTTACGAAATTGGACTGCGCTCACTATCTAATTACTGACCGCAGCGCATTAGGTATTTCTGAAACTCGGCTACTTAAGAGAACCTGTTCGATATCGTAACCCAAACCCTTCGTCAACTCATCGCCTTACGGTAGCTTCAAGCAATTACAAAGGTACAGTACCAAGTCGCTTGCTGTAACGTGACCCAGACCCGCACCTATTTCCCATCATTACTCAGTTGCTCACGTGGCAGGTGCCAGTGTCGAGCCGACATGAACGGCCACAGCAGTCACGGTGATGTCGGAAAAACGCGCCCAAACTCGGAGGAACTCAACTCCGTCGTTTGATAACCACGTACTTCCAAATTCTCAGACTAACCCCATCTACTATGGGCCGTAGTACCCTTGTTCGCCCGATGCGCTGCGGAGGTTACCCGCGGATGCCGAGCTCGCTTTTCTCATCACTCGTCGAGCACTGTGTCCTTTCATTAGCGTTTGTTACATGACCTTGAAATTTATGCCGCAGATGCGACGAGGTTCTCGGATGCGGACGGAGAAAGTGAGTTTCATGCTCACTAGAAATGAACGAGGAAGGTCAGTTCACATACAGTACAAAGTTGGTGACAGCTTGTGTGGCAAAGCACACCCAATGCACAGATTCATTGACCTTGTGATGATGCTTTAGGTGCGCACATTTTGTACAGGATGAGAATGAAAGGTTGTCTTAATTCAGTTGACGTGGATAGACTCGGGTGTATATGGGGTACGTTGTTTGCCTTTGGTTATTGGTCCTTCCGGACTGATTATACCGCTGGCTACCAGCCCTCTCATCTCAATCAAGTCGATATTTCCTGATGCTTCCTGGAAGCGGCTGCCCTTATTTCCAATTGATCGGAGCTGATTGAAGTGGCGTTCGCACTATCGGGCCATGTAGATCGGGGTTTCTTTTGTTCAATCGCGCAAGGTGCAAAACAACAAAAAAAAAAGTTATGCAGTGGTACAGCAGGCATTGTTAATGAGGTAACCTATTCTTCATACTACTCGGAGAGAGAAGCTATTGCTATTGCCCCAAGTCCGCATTGACTTTCACTACTTAGACAACAAGATCTCGAATCAACTTCACGCTTGGGGTGTTATGGGATTCCACTTGAAAAAGACACCGTCCGGGTCATACTGCTTCTTGAGTTTTTGGAGTCTGGCATACTTCTCGCCAAACAGTTTTTGTGCGGCAATTCCCGTAGCACCGGCAGGCGAGGCCACATATTCAGCGTCTGCGGAAGGTATATCAGCATACGGCGTCTCTAAAACACTATCTACTGCTCTTCTAACTCACTGTAATTCCCATAGCCAGTACTGTGGTGTTCCGTTATGACTTTCTCACCCTGGATGACAATGCGACCTAGTTCAGACGAAGCGTTGCGCACGACATCAAGTTTATTCGTATCTTTGTCCCCCCATGTGGAAAGCAAGAGAACGTTGAATAGGGGTCTTCTGGTGTGCGCAGTGGCATTGTTTGGTACGGCTAGTGTCTTCTCCTTCGGCAATAGTTCGTACGCGATGGTAAAGTTTGCGTTGCTTTCTTTTGAGAGGCTGGGGAGACGCGATACTAGATTTTTAGCCGCGTCCACCTGTGGCCCACTAGAAAAAACCCCGCTCATATAGTAATTTCTTCCCGGTGGAACGGTGAAATTCTAGGGAGATGATGAGCACGATAGTATGGGAAAGACCAAAGGAGGCGCTCACTTGGAGAGTGTTAAGTTCCTCGTAAGGGATTTCCTTACAAGTGTTCATGACGGGCCCTGTCGCAACAATTCGTTTGCTCCCGCGAGGTCAAAATCCAGCGCATGCTTACCAAGATCGAAGAATCGCTTGAAATGATTGCGACCTTCTTCCTCAGAACCATTCCAGAAAAGAAGGAATAGGGCAAATGGCTGTCACATGTTACATTTTAGGGATCTATTGACCGAAGGGACTGATGGAAAGCACACACGTTGCCGGAGCCCCCAGGATCCATGGTCTGGGCATAGTAGATGGCCTCCTTTTCAGATAACCCTTCTTCCACAAATTTGGCCGTCGTCGATACAGCGTTATCGATCAAGGGCGGGGGGTACGCGATAATCCCTCCAAAAACGGTGCGCCTTTGCGGGTGAAGTCGAAGGACAAATTCGATCACGACGCCAAAGTTGCATCCTGCGCCACGAATTCCCCAGAATAAGTCTGCGTTTTCCGTGGCGCTGGCGGTCAGGACCTCCCCGCTAGCTGTAACCACGGTAGCCTAAGAGCTGGTGAGACACTAAACTGAGTAGTGTATGATGGGGGCGTACGTTAACGAGATTGTCCAACGCAAGCCCATGCTCGCCAGTCAGGAAACCGTATCCCCCACCAAGAAGGAGGCTGATATAGGATGCTGTAAATAGTAGCGTCAGGTCAAAGTGTCACAGTTAAGTACACACCCTCCAACACCAGTCTTTGGATAAGGTAAGCCAAACGAAACTAGATCATTGAAACGAGCTCACATGGTTCACGGTACCCCCAACTGTAGCCAGTCCATGTTTGATTGTCGTCTTATCGACCGTTTCCCAAATTGCCCCGCCACCGATATAGGCCAACTTTTCAGCCGGATCTACCCTTACATCTGCTAGATATCGAGAAAGATCGATCACTATTCCTCCCTCGATCGAGGAGGCCCCGGAGGCGCTATGTCCACCGCCCCTGATGGCAATAAGTGACTTGTGCTCCTTTGCATGGTTCAAGACGATCACGACGTCTTGAGCATTCTTGACGAATGCTACTGCTGCAGCGCGGCGCTCTGCATTGGAGGCCCAACGGGCTATAGCCTCGGAGTAGCTAGGATGATCAGGAGTGATCCAATCGCCAGTGAAGGATTTGGGTGGGGTCACGGTGGACATGATGTTCGCAAGAGCTGGAGGGTGAGAACGGAGCAGAAGGGGGTTTAATAAGCATAACTGGTTATTGTTTTCTAGTTCACATCATTTGGCATACTCGGAAGTGATTCAATCAGTTCATTTTCAAGACAAAGTCGGTTTAGCGGCGGCTTCGATCATTAACGGCAATGATCCAGGGTTCACGTGACCGATGCACCATTCGGTCCTGCTGTAGCAGCCGGTGTCATCCGTGACAACACATTCACCAGTTCCGATTCCCAGTGGCACCCCTACAGAACAGCGTTAACAGCGATAATGGATGTTGTATCCCCTCTTTCGGCCTCTTGCTTGCGAATTCTCCCAAAAGGAGGTCCGGTCGCTGAATCAGTTGCTGGCATGGTGTTCGGGACAGAAGAAGACAGGCTCACGTCATGGAAGGCGTGAACTGGAACAGTACACCGTATTACTATACCTGCTCGACTGTGATATCCCCGGGACCCTTTCTGCATATATTTCATGGTACCACTAATATGCGTGGATGCACACTAAATTATCCACGCCCATGTCTGCCAACCTTGCTGCCCTGTCCACCTCGGCGATTATCGTGTTCGCACAGCAGCACTCGACCTTGGTGTCTGGGATCCTGGCTGGCTATGCCATTTTATTCACTGTACGCTATCTTCGGAGCCCGTGGCGGAAGCTGCCACCGGGACCAAGGGGTATCCCTCTCTTGGGCAATGTCCTCGAGATGCGTAGCAAGCAATGGCTCAATTTCATGAAATGGAAACAAGAGTTCGGTTATAAACTTCTTTCAACTCCCCGTAATCATCTCTGATGATCTCCCTCAGGTGACGTTTTCTATCTAAATGCAGCAGGGCAACCAATTATTGTCCTTAATACCCAGAAAGTGGCAGCCGATCTGCTTGACCGCCGAGCAGGAATCTACTCTGACCGCCCGCGCAACATTGTCGCTGCTCAGATTATGTGCGGTGGCTTAGCCATGGTATTCCAGAATTACGGGACTCTGTGCGTCCTTTTTTCTTTTTGACTATCATGAGCCCATATTGACGGCGGCACAGGTGGCGTAAGATGCGCAGGGCTGCCCATGAAGGCCTCAGCAGGACCGTCGTCGAGTCTTTCAAGACTCCGCAACTTGGTGAAGCGGTTCTACTCACCTCTGGTCTGCTTGCCCAGCCCTCGACGTGGGACAACCATCTTCGACGAACTGCTGCATCCATGGTCATGTCCGTCACATACGACACACCCCCGATTATATCCGAGTCGAACTCGAGCGTCAAGGCCATCAACGACTTTGTTGCTCGTCTGACCCGAGCGGCTCTTCCTGGCGCCCATTTCGTGGAGTTCTTCCCATGGATGATGTACATTCCAAGCAGGTATGTCATTCTTCAACCGAACTGCAAACCGAGCTTGAAGCTGTCATTTACCTAACTTAGATTTGCCAAATGGAAGCGTGACGCAGAATATTGGTACGCGAGAGACTCGGTTATGTTCGAGAACCTATTCAACAGCGTCAACGAGAAACTGGTCTGTCTCCCCAGTCTATCGCGAGGCTTTACTTACATTATTTTAGATAAAGGGTATAGACCGCCCTAGCCTTGTTGGGACTCTGATCAAGGATGCAGATAAATATGGGCTGTCTCCTCATGAGAACTCTTGGCTTGCGGCGACCATGTAGTACGTACATGCATTTATCCCAATCCCCGTTCCGTGAGCTTACAATAACTAGCGCGGCAGGTGCTGAGACAACATCAGCGGCGATGGCCTGGTGGATGCTTGCCATGGTCACTTATCCAGACGTCCAAAAACGCGCACAGGAGGAACTCGACTCCGTCATTGGGCGAACACGTATCCCAAAATTTGCAGACCTTCCCCATCTACCCTATATCCGTGCGATGGTCAAGGAGGCGCTGCGATGGCGGCCTGTGGACCCCCTTGGTCTCCCCCATCTCTCAACCGAGGACGACTGGTATAACGGCATGTTCATCCCTAAAGGCTCCATGATGATTGCCAACGTCTGGAACCTCAACCGAGACCCCGAAATCTATGGCACAGACGCGGCGCAGTTCAACCCGGCACGATTCTTGAACACGAAAGGAGAGGTAATGTCATGCGCACCAGAAACGAAAGAGGAAGGTCATGTCACCTACGGTTTCGGGAGGCGCGTCTGTGTGGGGAAACACGTCGCAAACAACTCGCTTTTCATCGACTTTGCGATGATGCTATGGGCCTGCAGAATTGAGCCTGGGAAAGACGAGAGAGGAAATGTCATTCCGATTGACGTGGACGGATGTATAGAGGATGGCCTTGTTGTGTGGGTATTTTTTGCGCCCTTCGATTGTTGGACCTTCTGGATTGATTCGGTCGTTGACCACCAGCCGTCCTGTCCCATTCAAGGTCGATATTTCCCCACGCTTCCCGGAAGCGGTTGCGTTGCTTACTGCCGAAAACGAGCTTGAGAGCCACTAGTCGACAGTGTGTTGGTGGCAACTTTCTTGCCTATTCGGTGTTGGGATTTTGTTTTATCGGGCTGCAAGTTGGAGCGTCCTGGTAAACTTCTTGTTGTGCGAATTGCGGGCAGCCAAAAAGTAGGGGAAGTCGGTATCTTCATTGTCATTGGACATGCGTACTACGATTCTCCTAATAGAGAAGGCATATACAACATGGGCCCATGGCCTCCTTGATTGCGATGATTCTCCTCAATCTTACTGAGCAATACCCAATTTGACCTGGGACTGACACAAGCTACATGTTTAAGAGGGGTATGGCGGGTGTCCAATATGCCACGGACACTACAAACTGGTTGTTGAAATTATGCCCACATGTGAGCTCTCATGACTACCGGACAGCCAATATCTATCACTGGGGGCAGACCACAATGAAATCCAATTCAGTCAGCTATTTTGTTTTGCGAGATGTGTTTGGTCAGTTTTCTCAACTTACTCAATCGAATCTTCATTGCGGTCTGCCCGCAGTGAATAAGGTCTCAAAACTCTTCATTCCATGGACTGGAACGTACAGTATTGTGAATTAAAATAATCCAACTAGGGTTCGCATGCGTTTGCCACTCGGAAGCCTCAACATGGAGGCCCTGGGCCCGGGGCAGTGGGGCTACAGGGATACTAGGAACGCAATCGTTCTTGAATGGTGCCAATTACTTCGGGTCACCCCTAAAAAGGTTCTGAACCAAACTTGGCTCCGCATGTATGCAAAACCGCATTATGTATCAGGTCTCAGGGAAACGGAACAGACGCGGAAGCCTAGACGAGGCCTCGGGTCATGACGGATGTTGATTAGATTACATACTGACTGTATGTATGTCCTCGAGGCATACCCCTATTCCATCACTACATTTGGTGGCTGTGTTGTGTGTTTCAACTATGGGCTCGTGATATGATACCATAGACAAGCGATATTATGTCGGATAACCGAAGCGCTTTGATGATGCAATTTCGGGCAAGGGTAACTTATCTACACCTGTGATGTGAGAAATATGTGTGGTAAGTACGAAGGCGTACGTAGGGCGGTAGCGAGTAGGGGTGCCAACCGTCGGTTACAGTACAGTACGTTAGCATGCGTTGGCATGTTGGCACTTGGCAGAAGTAGAGTGCATTTGAGCCCCTTTAATTAAGTTACTAAAGAGTAGGCCGCTACGAGTGACGCTTTAGTACTACGCGCACATCCTTGAGACCGTTGCGCTTGAATATAGAATCTTGTCCTTCAAGTGGGATATTGAACGCATGAACGCAAGTCGAGCGTAGCGCCCAGTGCGGCCCGTTCGTGAAAATCCGCCGCCACACAGCCTGGGCTCCGCCGTCACTGTCCCCTGAGTTATCTACTAACCTTTTTGAGGCTTATATATATGTACGGGGTCGGACTCCCTGTCCCTGAGCTTGATTCTGGTGACTGGGAACCCACCTTCAAAATGCAGATGGCTGAGAAACTCAGACGTCAATCTCACTGGCAGACAGGCTCGGATTTTGACCGGATGTCGACGGACATCATTGTATCCGCTTGTTCATCCTTTATTATAGCACGCTCACTGTATGCCGGATATGATCAGTGATCACGGCAGGCTGATAACTCGGCAGCCCCTGGCTCAGTTCGGACGCGAATTGACTTTCGGAACCTTTCCTCACCCCCTTCCTTTGTCATCTGTCCGTCACCCAAATAGCTTGCGAGCCATGCAAGTTGCACTGTCTTCGTCTTCCCGCATGATGGATTCTCTCTTGCTTATTGCTAGTCTGACCTTCGTTGTTCTCGCCGTCGTCTGGATCAAGCAGCTTTTAGTTGCTCGATCCTCACACCCTCTTCCACCAAGCCCTAAGGGCCTCCCAATCCTTGGGAACTTACTTGACCTTGCGGGCGATGATGTGCATGTGAAGTGTCGGGATTGGTCCCGCCAGCTTGGTATACTCGTTTCCCTGGGAACGGCTTTCCGCGCTTACCTGTGTATCATACTCGACTGCAGGGGACGATATTATCTCTCTTAATGTTCTAGGAAGCACCATGGTCGTTCTCAATTCCGCCAAAGCCGTATCCGACATTTTTGACAAGAAGGGTTCCAACTTTTCAGACCGCCCTGATATGCCAATGATTGTCGATTTGTATGCTATCGCTTATTCCTTTGTCTCTCTATCTGCATCTCATACCTATATAGAATGGGTTGGGACTGGACGTTTGCACTCATGCGTTACGGTCCCCGTTGGAAGGAACATCGTCGCGTGTTTCACAGTCATTTCAATCATAGCGTGGTGGAACATCAAGTGGTCCAACTCGAGATATCGAGAGAGCTTCTTACTTTGTTGCTGACATCACCGAAGAAGTACCTCGAGCATATGAGACAGTAAGGCTGGTTTCGTTTTCGCCCATGTCTTCGCGTCTCACAATTCGCCAGTTATACCGCGCATGTCATTATGAAGAGAGTGTAA
This sequence comes from Russula griseocarnosa, assembly GCA_022884055.1. Taxonomy (NCBI): domain Eukaryota; kingdom Fungi; phylum Basidiomycota; class Agaricomycetes; order Russulales; family Russulaceae; genus Russula; species Russula griseocarnosa. The sequence goes on along the minus strand of JAGKRU010000002.1, from coordinate 823,098 downwards.
GACCCCATGATCAACATTCCTTTCTTTGATATTAAGCAATTCATCAGATATGGCCACACAGTTTCTGATAATAATGACCCATACGTGCGACTTGTAGAAGAGGCATCGCAAAGTACTTCGGAAGCTGCCGTTCCCGGAGCTTTCTTGGTCGATCTTTTCCCCAGTCGTACGGTCCTTTATTATTGTCGATGTTTGATGGCATTCAAAATTTCTCTAGTTAAACACGTTCCCGAGTGGATGCCCGGTGCTGGGTTTAAGACGAAAGCGAAGGAGTGGCGGAAGCTGTCTCAAGCAATGATTAATGTGCCGTATGATATGGTCAAGGAGAAATTCGTGAGCGAGCTCTCGTTCACATTATTCAGCAGTAAATCTCAACTCGCCACTAGGAAAATGGCACTGCGGTACCTTGTTTCGTCTCTACTTGCTTGGAGCAAAATGCCGCGAGCGCTGCTGCCGGGAAAGGAGAAACTCTTACAGAAGAATTGATCAAGGATTCTGCGGCTGTTTCCTATGCCGCAGGCGCAGACACTAGCGTGTCTACCTTGACGACCTTTATCTTAGCGATGACTCTACATCCAGAGGCTCAAAAACGCGCACAAGCCGAGCTCGACGCCGTTTTGGGTGACCGTCTTCCGACGTTCGCTGATAAAGACGACCTTCCATATGTTACGGCTATCATGAAAGAAGTCTTCCGGTGGATCCCAGTCCTACCCCTTGCTGTCCCTCATAGGGCGATAAACTCGGATCGATACAAAGATTTTCATATCCCCGCGGGCGCGTCTGTACTTGGGAACGCCTGGTATGTGATTAATTGGGAACTAAAGTGGTTTAATCCTGATCTTGATGCCGGCTCTCAGGGCCATACTCCACGACGAGACTATCTACGTAGAACCGGAAAAATTCAAGCCTGAGCGCTTCATCGGCAATAACTTGCCTGATCCCGCAGAAAACGGAGCATTTGGGTTTGGACGCCGGTACGTGATCCTTATGACTACGAGTGTCAAAATAATTCTGTGGGCAGCGCCTGTGCGGGGAAGAGTATGGCCATGGACACAATATGGATTGCGATTGCTTCGGTTTTATCGGTGTATAATATAACGAAGGCAGTTGATGAGCGTGGAAACGTTATTACCCCTCAACTCAAACTTAAACCTGGGACAGTTCGGTAGGTCCACACCAGCGTCGAAGTTGACGCCCTAACGTCGGCAATTAGTCATCCAGCACCTTTCGAATGTGTAATCGAGCCAAGATCTGCAGCTGCTTTGGCGCTCATTCAACATGCTCATTTGGATGCCAAGTGATGGTGGCGTTTCTTAAAAAATTTAAAGAGCTTAGACGGGGGCTTAGTGTATGAGCGTTAGTTCCAATGGGTTGGATCTAGTTTTCTGTATATGTATATAATGAGACGCATATGCGAGATATTTACAATCTTAGTCGCCCAACGGTAGGTGGTGCATAGGAGCTTGCGCACGACGTAAGTTAGCAGAAAAATGAGAACGGTTTACTCTTAATGGCATAAGATAACGATAAGGTCGACAATAATGACCATTTTTGGTCAGGAGTAAAGGTATTCCCAAATCTTTGCTTTTTTGGACACAGAGTTGTGGTTCCGAAAGCAACCCTGCACAGGGGGCGGCGCCCATTAGTTCGGTTTCATGTACACGTACAACACGGGCGCGTTGATGCATCTGGCATGGTCGGTATTTCATCTTCTCCATGAAGCCATGCAATTATAGTCACAGGCGCAACAGTTATTCTGGTTACTGGTTACCTTCTCAGCCGAACCGAGGTAGAGAGACCCGGATATTCAGGACTTCCCAGCTAAACGCTCGGCTCTCTGTTAGAACTCCTCGCCCAGGGATTTAATGAGATTCATGGCCAGCCATGGACACCCCGACCCAAGACTTTACCCCACTAAAAATACCTACCACACACTTTGATACGGAGAGTCGACCATGTCCAACAGGTATTGCATACCAGATAATCTGACCAACTGGAAATGGCCTCGTCATCTCAATCCTCACTACCCTGAGGTCAAGGCAGCGTCCGCGGCATGGGCAAGGAGTTTCGGGGCCTTCACTCCTAAAGCTCAATATGCCTATGATCGTTGCGACTTCAGTATGAGCTACATGTCTTATACAGCTGAACTCTAACTCACCACTCCATAGACCTCCTTGCCTCTCTGGCTTATCCTCTGCTTGATAAGGGTAAGTAGGTGTCGAGACCACGCAGAGATATTTGCTCAAAATTGAACTAAAGATCGTCTGCGCACCGGCTGCGACCTCATGAACATGTTCTTCGTCTTCGACGAGTATTCAGACGTCGCACCCGAGGATGAGGTCCAGGTCATGGCCGACATTATCATGGACGCCTTGCGCAACCCACACAACCCTCGCCCCAAAGGGGAGTGGGTGGGTGGCGAAGTTACCAGACAGTAAGGCACACTAGAGGCAACAGAAATATATGCTGACGGAGGCATCGATCCAGATTTTGGGAGCTTGCAATCAAGACAGCTAGTCCCCAGTCACAGAAGCACTTTATCGATACCTTCGCCACTTACACACAGGCGGTTGTACAGCAGGCAGCAGACCGCACCCACAAGCATGTTCGGACCATCCAAGAGTATTTGGAAGTAAGAAGAGACACCATTGGCGCTAAGCCGTCTTTTGCGATCCTCGAGACGGCTATGAACCTTCCTGACGAGGCAGTTTACCACCCCGATATCGTGGAACTGTCGATTACATCTATTGACATGATCTTGCTTGGAAATGTGAGCAGTGATACCACCCCCCACGTAACAGGATTAACGACCCGTTTGCTTGAGTAGGATATTGCCTCATATAACCTAGAGCAAGCACGCGGCGACGACAACCACAATATCATTACCATCATCATGCACCACAATAAGACCGACGTCCAGGGCGCGATGGACTGGGTCTATAACTACCACAAGGAGCTCGAAGCAAAGTTCATGGACATTTACGAGAACAAAATCCCGAAATTCGGCGGACAGGTAGACTCGGAGCTAGCCGTGTACGTGGATGGGCTGGGCAACTGGGTGAGAGCAAGTGATCAGTGGGGTTTCGAAAGCGAGAGATACTTTGGAAAGAAGGCTCCGGAGATCCAGAAAACGCGTTGGGTGACCTTGTTACCAAAGGAGCGGTCGGACGAAATCGGGCCCCAGCTTGTTGATGGTTCCATGCTGTGAACGTCGAAATCGCGGCCGCGCACCGTGTTATCAGTCCCCCTACTTGTATATATGATGCTAGTTTTTGCAGTCCAAAACGAAAGTTTGAATACCATGTTCATTTCCATGTCGATAGGTTAGAGAATATGGCGTACCCAAATGCCTGTGCGAGGGACGAGGGACAACTGTATGGCTTGCCGCGAGCTCGGCTACTAACCAAGCCGAGCTGAGGCCATCGCGGAGCGGCGGAGATTGAGATGCGGTGATTTGCGCGGCGATTTCGGCTCTACACCCGCCAAAGAACGGACACCGACGCCGTTCTGACTGACGCCACTGATCCCCGAGCTCCCTTTTCTTTCCAACTTAGGATGTGGCCCTGAAGGCTGAAGCGCTGAAGCTTACGCACCGCCTTGGTCCTATGTACTGTTCAGTCCGAAAAGTTGGCATCATATATTCCCGAATTCGGCTACGGCGCGTTCCAACTGAACCGAGTTACGCTCTGTCTGGGATGGCGAAGGAATAAAAATGCACCTGAAGCGGTTAATGTGGGGTAGACATTTGCTCGGCATATCACCCAATAGGTGCAAAACCTTGTACTTAAACTCCTGGATGGCCTCAAGTCAGTTGTTCGGTGAAGCCATGTCCATCTACATCCCGTGCGTCCTGATCGTACACTGCTTTTCCTTTGTGTGCTGTATCTATGGAGCGTGGAAAGCGAAGCGAAAAGGGCCTCTCGATGACTTACCTGGTCCACCTCCTGAGTCTTTCTTACTGGGTAAACCCGCTCCGAACTTTCGGCACTCGCTATGGCTGAGAAGCAACTCCCACAGGTAATTTTCGCCAGTTGATGAGGGAGCAAGTTGGCCGTTTTGACGTAAAACTGCAAAATGTTTATGGAATGGTTGCTAGAGTCAAGGCTCCTTTAGGCGTGCGTCATTTCTTTCTTCTATATTGGGCGACGCGACAACCTTACTTTGAAGCCGAACAGGATGATAGGCTGTGGGTCTCCGACCCAAAAGCCGTTCAATATATTTTGCAATCCTCGCGCTACAATTTCGTGAAGCCATACGCTGCACGTTTTGCGCTTAATTCAGCTACTGGTCGGGGCGTTAATGGTGCTGAGGGTAACCAAATCCCACGTCTATCCTTTGACGGAACTCAGGAATAACGGTGCCTCGATAGGTTCTGACCATTATAGACAACGGCGAATTCTGCTTTCAGCATTCGGCGCATCCGAAACTAGGGTTCAAATTCCCGTTTTTAGGCAGTGTGCTCGCGAGGTGAATTCCGCTAGTCTCCCTGAACCGTGACTGCATCCTTACCGACTTGAAGCTGGTCCAGGAATTCCAGAAACGCGCCGAGTCACTCGGCGACGGATTCCGAGAGGAAAATATTCCCGAATTTTTAGGCCCCGCGGTACTCAACGCGTTGGGTCTGGCTGCTTTTAATTACGACTTTCGCGATGACGGGGAAGATCGAGCGGAATTCGCTGCATCGTTGCGTGATTTCATGTGCGTTCATACCTCCAACCCGTTAGTCGGACCTATAGTGTCGTGAGTTTCAGGGCTAAAGGTTTTGGACTCCCATCGGATTGGAAAGTGTTCTGTCAAGGTGTCATGGTTCACGTCCCCACATGGCTTCTGGATCCGATGACCTATTTTCCATCCTCTGGCCTCGCATTTTTACGTCGTCATGTGCAACTGTCAAACGGCATCGCACGAAGATTAATCCAGTCGAGATTACCAGAGTCGAACGATCTTGATAAGAAGGATGCACTCAGCCGAATTGGTATCTGTATTTGCGACCGTCTTCAGACACTCACATTCTGATTAAATCCATTCAGTCATAGCTAATCGCTCCGAGGTAGAGCGTTGGCGGCTAACTGATGACGAGCTCGCTCCTCAGCTTTGGTGGATACTTTCTTGTGGCACAATCGCCGTCACGTGGGCTGACAATTACAAGTACGCTTTTGGGAGCAGGATATGAGACTACAGTCACTTCCTTGGGCTGGATCCTTTTTGAACTCGCAACCCACCCTGATGAGCAACGCCGACTACGCGATGAAATATACAACGTCCAGGTTGCTGATCACTTTGATGATACAGCGACAGTCAACTTTGACGAGTTCCCCTTCCTTAATGCGGTGATTAAGGTGAATCTACCTCACGTCTATTAAAACACTTGATGGCGGGAACTGCGATCCCGACATTCAGGAGACTGTACGTTTCGATACCGTGGTTCCGCACCTTTTCCGTGTGGGGACACGGGACGAAGTCATACCGCTGTCCAAGCAAGTCTTTTGCCGGTCCGGCAGTGTCATCAAAGAACTCTACATTCCCCAGGGAACCCATATTATTATATCCGACGTTGCCTATCACAGGTGACCGTATTGTACAAACCCTATATTCGGGGGACTTACACCTTCTTCAGGAACAGGGATATTTGGGGGAATGACGCAGATGTCTGGAGACCAAGCAGGTGGTTGGACGGCTCAGTCAAGTCCTCAGGCGCCACTGTAGGGATTTGGACGAATTTGTACACGGGAGAATCCTACTGTAGGTCTTTGATGGAATCTGATTATTATTATTTTGTTTCAGAATGGCCTTTGGCGCCGGACATCGTTCCTGTCTCGGGTGGCGTTTCGCGTGCGTAATCTTTTGTTAGTCTATGTTGGGTGCACGTGATAATATGCCCTGGCCTAACACCTAACAGACTTGCGGAGATGCAAGCTTTCGTATTTGAACTCATTTCAAAGTTGAAATTTGAGGCCGTGGAAAAGACAAGCCTGGTTCGTAGAGAAAACTGTTTAGTTACGATCCCAATGGTAGGAGGTGAAGAACGTAATGGTACTAATCAACTTCCACTTGGAATTTCCATTATCAATCATTCGGAATAGCGAATAGAACAAACTTTTGTCCGTGCCTTCGCCACCGTCGCACGCAAAGCTTGTGAATAGACTACTGTAGGTAAGAAGGACGGCTTGAGAACATATTTCTGAGAAGGGAAGGAGTTGAGTGATTCAATCACGCTTCTGTACGATTCAGTACGGAGGGTGGAGTACGGTAATAGGAAGCAACGTGTTCAATGATGATGAAGCCTGCAGCGCTTGCGGCGGTGATGAGCCGTTTCGGTTGGAACAATTGACCGTGGTCATAACTAGACCGGATGGGCAAATCAGCTGAACCTGAGTACCAAAGATCCGACAGACCGGCATTTGTTTCCGGGATCCGGGCCCGAGCCGAAGGCGACGAACAGAGCAGAGCAGATAATTGGGCGTTGCTCGCGCGATGACGCCCTGCTTACGTGCACGTGAGCCTGACAAACTTGTGATAAGTCGGTCTCTTTGTTTTGTCAGGCTAGCACATCCTCTGTGATATATATCTCCTAGAGCGACTCTGCAATCCTCTGCCTCCCTGCAACGTCCGATTGCTTCCGACCTCTTTACTACAACCTCAATCATGCGGATCTTCGACGTCTACGAGCACCCATCATTTGAGGTCGAAAAGGCCGACAAGACTGCTGCGGTGCGGACGACCATTCGTCGATTGGGAGTTGGGGCAACTGTGTCTGCTGCCATCGCGGCAATTAGCTTCTGGGGGTACTACTGGTTGGATCCGATTCCGCAGTCTTCCGTCTTTACTGATTGATACCCTTCACACAGCATTGCACATCAAATATCATAGGCTCTAAACAAGTTGGTGCTCTCTACCGCTTGGCGATCGGAGTTTCCACTTTGCAAAATTAGGAGAGGGGGTGGCATTTGAAGGAGCATGATGTTACGATCTCGCAGCCTTATTTATAAAGTCTGCTCGTGGTGCATGATGCGGCGCTATGACGAAATCAATTTTGTGTATTACTAGTGTAGGCGTGCGGTGTTGGATATGGAAGTTGATGCGACATCTCTTTGTGAATAATGGTCTATAGTACATATTTGTTCTATATTGGTCGAGTGTGTTGTATTTCCGTTTTTCCGCGGGAGCAGAGGTACCGACCGAAATGAGGGGAGAGCACCGCTCAACTCCACCTCATCTATCTGAAACAGTGTTGTACCGGCTGTGAATGACTTTTGTCCGAGTCTTGTGGCCCATGTCAGGACTTCTATTGTTTGAAGTTTCGGAGAACAAGGGACGTCCCGGTGCAGGCTCAGAGGGGAGTATGCTCATTTAGGGTTGGTTGAGGACGGATATCTGAGGTGGATCGCGCGACGTGTGGCCTGAGAGGCTCTCGGGTCAGGTCTCAGGCTCGCGTTCGACCCGGTCCCGACCGGGACAGGTGACGGGGTACGATAGGTCAGATTGAATTTTCCTTTTTAGAGAAAATGGTCTATCCCGACCGAAGTCTGGTGTAACCTAGAGGAAAGGAATAACCTGGGCAAGCAGGCCGTGAATTCGATCGAATGCGAAGTAGCGAAGGGTGCGTTGTTGGCAACGAGGCCGAGGCCCGACCCGCTCCGTTAAGTAACCAGACATGTCCTGTTAGGCCATGTAAGGTCTCGGTTTTACGACGTTTGCGGACAAGCGAGCGCGACGGGACAGCTCATAATTCCAAAAAAATTGACGCCTTTTCTAAAACATCGGACCATTTCGTCTTTCCCCTCTATTTAATAAATGGTCACAAATCACTAATGTCGTCTGACCCACTCCTCTCCTCTCCATCTTTACAATGGCTATTGAAACTTCTTCCGCCCCGTCCCCTCCCTCTGTCTTTGAAACTCTGGCCCAACGGCCTCGTCCCCAGGATGTTGGAATCCTCGGCATCGAGATGTACTTCCCTCGAAGAGTGCGTTACCTGTCCTTGGTTCCTTGTTCCTGGTTACGCTTCTAATTCTGCTCAGTGCATCTCCGAGGAGGACCTCGAGGTTTATGATGGTGTCTCAACGGGCAAGTACACCGTTGGTCTCGGCCAGAAGTTTATGGCGTTCGCGGATGATAGGGAGGACATCAACTCAATGGCGCTCACTGGCACGTAGAATGTTCCCTTCCTATACGTACTGCCTATCTGACTTTCTTCCATTAGTTGTCTCCAGTTTGATGCGCAAATATGATGTTGACCCTAAATCTATTGACGACTTGAGGTTGGCACCGAAACGATCATTGACAAGTCAAGGCCGTCAAGACCGTTCTCATGGACCTTTTCGCCTCGTCTGGGATCATGACGTTGAAGGCCTCGATTCCAAGAATGCCTGCTATGGCTCGACTGCTGCCCTCTTCAATGCTGTCAACTGGATAGAAAGCCGGTCGTGGGACGGTCGTAATGCTATCGTGTTCGCCGGTGATTTCGCAGTATACGCAAAAGGCGGTGCCCGTCCGGTAGGTGGCGCCGGTGCCTGCGCCATCTTGATCGGGCCCAACGACCAATTATTTTTGAACGTATGCAAAACCACTATCCATAAGGAAACCCACGGCTAATTGTTTTGTTAGCTATCCATGGAACCTACATGGACAATACTATGACTTTTACAAGCCTAAACTCGATTCAGATACCCCGTAGTGACGGTGACTACCTACTTGCCGCTATGGAGTGCGCGTACAGCGCCTTCCGGGCCAAAGTCGCCTCTGCTTCCAAGGCAGTAAATGGTCATGTTAATGGAGAGACTCACGGCAAAACCTCGACCCGAAGCGCATCTTCAACCTCAGGCGGGACGTTGACTATCCTGTCTATCACTCTCCTACGGGAAGCAGGTCCAGAAAGGCATGCGCGATTGGTGAGCTTTTCGATACCTGTCCCCTGTTCTCACATTCAAGTAGCTCTTCAATGACTATCCTCTTCACCAATTCTCCCGAATACGCAAATGTCCCTGCCGAGTTCTCGACCTTTCGTATAGGCAACCTTAGTGACAAAGCCATCGAGAAAACTTTCTTGGCTTTGGCAAGGAAGATTATGCAGAGCGGTAGCACTCTCGATGCGCTGCGCTGCTCGTTGGGTAACATGTCACGGCCTCGCTGTATGGCGGCCTTTCATCCTGTTGTCGACTGTCGAGCCACAACAACTCAAGGGCAAGCGAATCTCTATGTTCGCCTTTGGCAGCGGTTGCGCAAGCAGCTTCTTCACATCGCGTCAAGGGTGATACATCTGAGATCCGTGAAAAGTTGGATCTCATCAACCGCCTGGAGAGTATGAAGGTGTGCCATGCCAAGAATTTGTTGACAGTCTTGCGGTATGTGCGTTTACGGCTGGCTTTGACATAGTAGCTGACTGAGGTGTCCCAAGCTGCGCGAAGAGAACCACAGTGCGCTCCTTACGAGCCGACGGCTCAATTGATAATATTTGGCCAGGATCGTACTACCTCGAAAGTATTGATGATAAGTACCGCCGCAAATATGCATTGCTTAAGTTTTCTTGCACACATGATCATAGACCCCGCAGTACTTGCCACAGTAGACTCGAATTCGACTTCGGCAGCTTACCTTGTATTATTTAACTCACCGCGAATCATAGACACCATTAAATTTGTCGTTCCATCTACTAAATGCTTCACGTGCTACCATGATCAATCTCCCTGAGTATGTATAACCTACGTTGTGTTCCAATGACGAGGAGTGACCGCGTACCGTGGCGGCCCGGGTGACGCCGGGCACGACCTTCTGTTGAATGTTGTGTTGAATGTTGATCGTGACTTCGGTGTCCGTCCCGAGCTACTACTAACTACGCTCGGCTAATGCACAATTATGATGCTGTATTTCGGTTCCATTTGCAACTGCGGCCCCAACCGACTCCTGACATGACGCTGCTCGCCATAAAATGCGTGAAACAGAGTTTTCCTTCCAATTCCAGGTGGCGCTACTGAAGACCCCATCCAACCCCACGCACTATGACCCCTCTCATTAACCTTGTTGTTGCCTCCTGACACTCATACTTGTGAAAACTCTGGTCGAACTGCTCTATGAACGGTTCAGGTCTCACTTGAAAATCTACCTGGGCCCCGGTCTTTATCATGGCTAAGAGGTGCTTAATCACGGTTGGAAATGACGGCGCGTGCACGTTTATATGTAATGTTTTTTTTTCATAGGACATATGGCCAACTTTTTCACCCTCAGGGATGGGACTTCCATCTGAAAACCGTTGTTGCCTTCGGTACAGCGGTCCGGCTACGCGGGTTTTTGGGAGTAAGTTCGAAGCTTTTCAGCGGCGTGTCACTGACGAAGGAAACAGGAAGATGTCTTATATCTGACTGATCCTGCAGGACTTCGCACTATCTTGATAAAGGAGCACGGTGACATATATGAAGAGCCTCCTATGCTTATCGAGTAAGTAGTAGACTAGTTCTGGCTCGTTGATGGTGATTTAAATACACCAGGAGGAACAAGTTGCTCTGGGGTCCCGGGTTGCTATCCTCCACCGGTTGACACCTGTTCTCGCGTAGACCTGATCCCGTCCTTCTTACGTACTATTTCCCAGGTATGGCTCATAAGAAGCAGCGGCGGGTCCTTAATGCGGTCTTTTCCGTGCAGCGGCTGCGCACGGTGATGCCCACCTTCTGGGACGTCACGCGGCGCGTGGGTCAAAGTCTATGGCATCAAAAAAACTAAGACTGACTAGGACTAGCTCGAAGACACCTTGGTCAACGTGTTGCACAGTGGCACCACAGAACTTGACATGCTGGTTTGGTTGTCTCGTGTCTCTCTGGAACTTATTGGCCAAGCCGGAATCGGCATCTCTTTTGACACACTGTCCGAGACGTCACGCCTAATGAATATATGCTCGCTGCCAAACAACTCATGTATGTATCTTTGATTATCCTTTTGTGGTTACTGCGCAGAATAATACTGATACCCGAATCAGACACTTTCGTTTCCTCTCCAAGGGTTCATGAGACTCATACCTTCGATCGTAAAGATTGGGTCCCCAGAATTTCGTGGTTTTGGCAGTTTGCTCCACATCCCAACATCAGAAAACTCAGGGAGATTGCCTATTTTCTCTACGATACCAACAAGTCCATATATCAGCAAAGAGTCACGCTGTTACGCAAGCCGAGAAAGATGACACGCGTGAAGGTAAGGATCGAGACATAATTGGAGTTCTCAGTGAGTAAGCTTGTCTCAAGATCGTGGCCTGTCGCAGACCTGTCATAGTTCAGCAAACAAAGACGCTGATACGATGGACAAGTTATCCGATGATGAGCTTATCTCTCAGATGGGGTAACACGTCGCGTTGAAGTGAATGTATTCGTTCCCATTGAATGGAATCTTTGTAGGACGCTCATCTTTGCGGGACATGATACGACATCAGTTGCCCTTTCCGCATCCTTTACGTCCTCTCTTTGCATCCGGAAAGCCAGGAAAGGTTGCGCCTTGAGTTGATGGAAGCTCGAGTCGAACGACGGGATATATCGTATGATGATCTGATGAAGCTACCGTATCTCGATGCTGTCTGCAAGGAGACGCTGCGTCTGTACGTACATCATCTGCGAATCATGATCTTTTCGTCTCACCCGTAATATCGCCCAGGTATGCACCGGTCACACAACTGCATCGAGTGTTAGCACCCCCCACGATTCATATATCAATGATACTAACATTTATAGTGAAGGCCTCGCAAAAGCACCGTTATTCCTTTATCACGCCCTGTGCTGGGAAGAGAGGGCAGATGATTGATTGTGTTTCTGTCCGAGCAGGGACGATGGTGGTTGTCGGCGCCGCAGCTGTGAATAGAGACCCCGCAATATGGGACCGGGCGCGGACCAATGGATTCCCGAGCGTTGGTTTAAACTATGCCAGAAACCGTCATTGATGCTTATTTACCCGGAGTATACTCACACATGTTGTGTCTCGGTCTCTCTCCCGCGGGGCCGATGCTAACGGCAAGTTGAAGGATGACATTCATGGGCGGTGGCGTTCATGCATGTGAGTTGATAGTGTCTCGTCATCTGACCTCCTCGTGTCTGGCTCATCATACTTCTGTCCTGGAAGTGGGTTCAAGTTTGCTGAAACGGAGATCAGTGAGCATCTGTTCGCTTGAATTATGCCCTGTAGGTATTGACAAATAACCCCGGCGGCGTAATGTAATCAGAAGCGGTGCTGTACGTCCTTCTATCACGCATGAAGTTCGGACCGTGCGATACACCCATCGTGTGGAACATGTATAATTTTGCGGCCCCGCGGTTCAAGGTGGGAATAAGCCAAGCATGCCGTTAAAGGTTACGCTACTCAGTGGATAAAGTAACCTCAGTAATATCAATGGCATCACTGTCACTGGTGAGAAATTTTGGTTTCCTGATATTGTCGTAATCGAATGACGCCTCGCATTAACGGATAAATAAACATGACAGGAAAACTACTAGTAAATAATATACCTTCCCATACTGCAGTGACACATACATACAGTACATACCAACAAGATAAATGATACAATGTAATAAAATAAATTCGAAAACTCAATGAATTCAAAGGCTTACTCTTTCCTCTCTGGGTCAACAGGAGGAGTGACATCTTCACCACTATCCGCGATTCTCTTCATCTCATTGCGGAGCTGCGTAGCCGTTTCCATGGTCTCCAATAGACCCTGTGTGTGAGATGGTTTCCAGCCATCGGGAAGACGCTCCTCCGAGAACCACGTGCGGAGCAAATCTACTGGTATGCCCCGTTTATGTGTGTCGGACTCGGGTTCACTGAAGAGGCCAAGCGCAATGGCCATTTCACCTCTCGCGATTTCTGCTTGAACTTTATTAAGAGCCGGGCATTGAGATTCCCTCCACACGCGTGCCCTGGCGACGTCCTCGACCGTCACAAAGTGGCCGTCCTTGACTTCTTCAAAGAACTGCTTGATCAACTCGGGGTTTGGCGGAATCGGCGCGTACTCGTCTCGGGGCTTGGTGTCGTCGTGCACGAGGGAGGCATCGTGCTCGATTCGATTGTGGCGTGCGAGGTCGTCGAGACCGAATGCACCGAACTGCCCAAGTAGAGCTATGCCCCCGACGACTAGGAAATTGGCAAGTTGGCTAGAGAGACCGTAGCCTTGTTCGAGGGCATGAGTTATGATGGGGCCATTGAGCTGTTTCCCGTCATGGGGCCTATTGTAGCGCAATGTGAGTTAGTTGAGTGGGCTATCGCTGACTGTGAAGTGAAGAAACTCACAGATAGCCGTGATTTGCGAGGTGTTGAGCGCAGGGCAGGGTGACCTGACATCTCCAGGTTGCTTGGGATGCCACTCATGCGAGTTATGTTTAACGTCCAGCGAAGTGGTGGCACTCTCGCCATCGTGGTTGGGAGATGAGGAAGCGGACATGTTATTGTGGTGATGCGAGTTGTTACTGAAACAGGAGGGGGGGGGGGGGTATCGAAGTGCGAACGAAAAGTACGGGTCGATGATATCTCCGGGTCGCATACCTAGGCCTATTTATTCGTATTCAAGGGATATCGTCGGCGCTCCCGGTCGCCAAGCTATGCCAGTTGTGGGGACTCATAGTCCACTCTATCACCGCCGGATACACTAATCACGTTTCGATTCAATCACCCAAGCATTACAAATCGAGAAAGTGTCGACACAAAGGGTCCGTTGCGTAGAGTAGACGCCGCGGCGCTCTCGGCTTGATAGCTTGATCATCCATACTAGACGCCATCCCAGTTCAGTTTCTTCGAATTTCTCCCGCGGGGGAATCCTTCGAGAGACGGGATGTGTATGGAGCCGACCGGGTGACATGTGAATGCGAATGAGAATCCAAATAGCATTCACACCCACAAATAGGACATCGGGCTGCAAGTGGGAACGCGAGGTACGGAAAGCCAAGAGTTGGGGTAAAGAGTAATGACGCCTGTGTGGCAATGATGATGGGCGGCAGGGTCGTCGTCACAGGTGGTGACCAAAGTAATTCTACAGTACGTACCATTGGATCATCGTGACAGAGGCGCGCACCCGCATGCTAACTTATTCTCAGGACTTTTTAGCGTCGATCGTTGGTTGCGATTGTTGCCGTTGCAACAATAACCGTTGCAACAATTAAAAAAAAGTGTACGGTATTACTGTTGAGTGTGATACTTGGTGTATGAGTTTGCATCAAGGTGACAACCAACCGTGACGTCGGTTATCGGTCGGAGTCTCCCTCCGTCCACCTGACTCCGCCAATGTGATGTGGATGTGTAAGGATGGATCATATGGATGATGTCTTTTGACTCGGCGGAGCGCTCGGAGAAATCATCGCTTTATTAGAAATAAGAGCGGAATGCAGTGAGGGAGCAGGTGCTCATCCCCACCCGTACTGTGGAGCCTCATCTACTAGGCGCACGGCGGTACGGCGCGTTCCCAAGATGACCCATCGTTTTGGTTTCGTCGGGGCGAAACAACAATCAACACAGCAGCAGATACGAGGCACGGACCTGCTGCTTGCCAACTCCGAACACCCCTTAAGGCCTTGACCATCACACCAACTCCAAAACACCTCCCACAATAAGCCCAACCAGATGGCGAGTCGACCAGTGATCAAGGCACTGCTTGTCGATCTGTCGGGCACAGTTCACATCGACACTCAACCGATCGCCAAGTCCCCCCATGCAATACAGCGCCTCCGAGCCTCGTCCATGCCTTTCCGTTTCTGCAGTAACACGAGCAAGGAATCGACGGCTGTATTACGAGAGAAACTATCCAAAATTGGGATTGAGACCAGCGACAATGAGGTATGGACAAGTATTGGAGCGGTCAACTCCCTCTTGCGTGCAAAGAGCTTGGCGAGGTACGTTGCCAGTGGCGCCTCGGTTGCATGGGGACAAATTTAAGCCGAGACAGGCCATTCATATTGGCTTCGGATTCTGCCAAAGACGAGTGCCTACATGGTATCCATGATGACCCAGCGCTTCCTCAGGCTTATGATTCCGTCGTCATAGCCTTTGCTCCTGCTCAGTTCAATTACGTCGCTCTCAACGCAGCATTCCGCGTGCTCATGGGTGAGCACCACACGCAGCGTGGACAGCCACGACTAGACTACCCTCTCATCGCTACACATCGCGCACGGTACCTTGGAGACTCGGATGGTGCTTTGTCACTCGGGCCGGGCCCATTTGTGGCGGCGCTAGAGAACGCCACAGGGAGGACCGCTGAAATAGTTGGAAAACCCGAACGCAAATTCTTCGAGTTGGTGCTGAATTCCTTCGGGTCTGACGTACAGGATCGGGATGGCATCGTCGCGGTCATCGGAGATGATATTCAAAATGATCTCGGAGATGGTGCGGTTGAGTTGGGATTCTGGCGAGTGTTGGGTACACGCATTTCATCTTTTCTGCTTGTTATGACAATGACCGGGATTAACGGTATACAGTCAGGTCAGGAAAATACAGGGACGGAGATGAGACAAGGTCAGGCATTAGACCGCCTGACGAAGTTTGTGATTCTTTGGCCTCGTTCGTCGAGAGCTTACTGGACAAATAACTCGAGTTTATGGAATACTAGACAGGCAGTTGGCGTCAGCTTTGTGAATAAATTGGAGTCAGACGAATGGGAAACATGCCGATTTACGTCCACGGGTCGAACACTACCTTTCCATATTCGCCCTTTTCATACGCTTCGTAAGCCCGCACCGCGTCACTCAGGGGGACAATTCTATCGACGACACCACTCTCCCCGATGGTACCTAATACATCTCTTCTGCGCAAAAGAAGCTCCGCAGCAGCGACAAAGACGGAATGTACACTGCAACGACCAAACTCTAGGGTCGCATTTCGGTCGTATAATTCACGACCTGTGAACGGTATTTGAGGCGCTTGGTGAACACCACAGGAAGATATTACACCAGATGGGGCGAGAAGAGTAAGGGAGAGCGTTAAGGCCAAAGGTTTGCCAACAATCTAAGTGATCACGTGAGCACAACCGAACCGGCCCCGACAGCAATTACGAGTACTTCGAGGACGGCGCGACAGCCTCCCTGGCCCCAGGCTTGTACAACTTTTGGGGCATCGGAGATATCCGCTACGATGAACTCATTCCCTGACTGTCCCCTGGCATGTCCGGGAAGCGCATCATAAATTTTCTGCATTTTAGCGCGACGGGATTCGTTTGGGTCTACGGCTATGATGCGGTGTCGTACGTCCGCCCTGACAAGATAGTCAAGAAGAGCGAGTGTGGCACACTCAAAGACGGTAAACTTCCTTCACTGTTTTGATATGAGGTAATTGTAATAGCTCACAAGGCCAACGGGACCAAGCCCGACAATGCCCACGTCAAGAACTTTGTCCACGGAAGACAGATATGGCAACGTGCTCTCCGAGGGGAGAGTACCATAGGCGGGTTGACCCACATTGTGGGGCCATGGGATGCCCGTGAAGATCGGAGCAAGTTTGGGATGTGTGAGAGCTTGGAGCACGACAAAAAGCCCAGTGGGAAGTATGTCTGCAAGAAGAAGAACGGCAGGATCTGGCAAGTACGACAATTCTTGGGAAAGGGATAGTGGATCATCAACCGAAGTTGATGGGGTGGACAATGAGAACAATGTTCCACCAGCGAGAGGGACTCGAACATATTGAGCCTGACCACCTTGCAGGCAAGGGGAGCCGAAAACAAGAGAGGAAACACAACGAGCAGTGAAGCCAAGCCTACAATTCCTGAAACGGCGACAGCACGATTGAGTGATTAATATTGTACGCAAGGGCAGAGTCGAAGTATGCGTACTGGCATTCCCCGCAAGAGATGGTGAAAGGGGAAATTACCTTGTCGCCTACCTTGAGGGATGCATACAGGGCAGGTCGGGATGGCGGAGATCCAGGGTGAAACGAAGAACCAAGAGCCACGACATGACCGATGAATTCATGTCCACAGACGTGACTGATTGCGGGCGAACGAAGACGTAAGTGAGTGCAATTTGTTAATGGAACAAGAAGGTTTGAGCCTAGACCGACATCTCGTTCACGTCTTCGTGGCCGCGATAGACATGGAGATCACTACCGCACAAGCCGGAAAACTGGAAAGGGTATGGTGTCATAGAAGGAATGATGAGAGCAAGCCAGCAAGACCTTAATTTTGACGATTGCGTCGTCCGGATGGTGGATGCTGTTCGGATAAGGAAAATAAGAAGAAGAAGCGGGGGCCGCAGACAGGCTCACGCAGGAATGGGGACGGCTTCTAGTCTGATATCGAACGGCTGG
This sequence comes from Russula griseocarnosa, assembly GCA_022884055.1. NCBI lineage: Eukaryota > Fungi > Basidiomycota > Agaricomycetes > Russulales > Russulaceae > Russula > Russula griseocarnosa. The sequence continues at coordinate 805,845 of JAGKRU010000002.1, read as the reverse complement.
GAGGGATGCAAGCGAACGGCGAGCTGGTCCATGTGGAATCACCGGCCCGGAGATGCAGAAAGAACTTCATTGACACATTTCGCCTTCATTTGGCCTCGTTCTCTCTCTCCTTCCTCCCTCCTCCCCCCATCTCTCATCCACAATGCCTTTCGAGCGCTATCTCCGCCAGTGTCAAGAGCCCACCCCCTCCTCGTCCTCATCCGCTCCGATAAATGACTATGCATATGTCCAGTCCAACTACCCTTCCTCATTGGGTTCCGCCCTTGATACATTCGCTGCCCCCCCTGCGCTCCAGTTTCAGATGCCCCAGTTCATGTTGGATGGCCCTCCAACCCTGGCTCCAGGCGGTGGCGCCGAGGTGCTTCCCCCAGGCTTTATATCTTCCAAGTCTCTTGCCTCGGCATGGATTGCCAACACTGGCTTTGCGCCCAACAACTCCGAGGATGTGTACGTACGACTGCAATAACAATCCTTCTCGCTCTCAATTTCTCTAGCTTCGACCTTCCAGACTCCAAATACTTTCATCCTACCCAAACGTCTGAGAGCGATTATCTCGCAGCAAGCTCTTCTGTACTCCCCAGTTCCTCCTCCCTCTCTGGTGCTGTTCAGCCACATTTGCCTCATGCCCCCTCATCCCCCCCATACCCTGTTCCGCCACCAGTCGCGGAAAATAGCGCCCGGTCTTCTCCCTTCTGGACACCTCCTTTCTCCTCCCCATCCCCCCTCGGTCTGCCTGTGTATTCATCCTCTGGCTTCGACCTCTTATCTATCTTGGGTCGCGTCGCCAATCGACCAAATAAGAGCATCAACCTTGGTCCTGTTGATATGTCTTGTTCTTTCGTCGTCGTGGACGTGCGGCGACATGACAATCCCATCGTTTATGCTTCCCCTTCCTTCTATCGCCTGACGGGGTACGAAGAGAAAGAGGTCCTTGGTCGTAACTGTCGTTTCCTCCAAGCACCTGGCGGCCGTGTTGCAAGAGGAGATCAACGTCACCATACTAACCCAGAAGCAGTTGCCTACATGAGGAAGTGCCTCGCGGCCAATAAAGAATGCCAGACAAGTCTTCTCAATTTTCGAAAAGATGGCTCTGCTTTCTTCAACCTTGTGACCATCATTCCTGTCACCGGCGGCATTGCCAATACTCCTGGAAAGCAAGACGTCGTACTTCACGTTGGTTTCCAGGTGGACCTCACAGAACAACCGAACGCCATACTACAGAAACTCAGGAACGGGAACTACATGGTCGACCAAAAGGCCTGTCTTGCACTCCCCCATACCCCTGGTTCTTCCCTTAGGGATCGCCGAAATAACAACTATGTCTTGAATGCCGTCTCAGAGGAGCTTCGCGGCCTTCTCAATGACCCTTCATTTGTGTCATCGATCTCTGCACCCACATCGAGCGCTGAAGATGCGGAGTGTCAAGAAGGAAATCACCCCCTAAGTCTTCTGCTACTTAACGCTATGCCAGACTTCCTTCTTGTTCTCTCCCTCAAGGGGTCATTTCTATACATCGCGCCGGCGATCACCCACGTATTGGAATATTCTCCCGAAGAGATGGCTGGTAAATCTGTCGGTGATTACTGCCACCCTTCGGACATAGTTCCCCTCATGCGTGAACTCAAAGAGTCATCGAGTTTCCTTGGGCCTCAGGAAGGACAACGCTTCATGTCTAGTTTTTCCAACATTCCAAAGACAGTCAACCTCCTCTTTAGGGCCAGGACCAAACGAGGTGCATACATCTGGATCGAGTGCACAGGGCGTCTACACGTGGAGCCAGGCAAGGGGCGAAAAGCGATCATTTTGAGCGCTCGCCTACGCACAATGCCACGTTTCAGCTGGAAGTCCATGCCTGGTGCTGTATGGCAGGATCGCATTGGCGGACAAGCGGATGCCGTTCGCGAAGTATGGGGCATGTTGAGCCTTGGTGGTACCGTGCTCTTCATGAGTGCCAGCGTGAAGAATGTACTCGGTTGGGGCGTCGGTGAGATTATTGGCATGTCTCTCAACGACATCGTTCTAGAGACCTTTATCAATACTCTTGGAGCTGCTCTTCATCGCGCTGCTCAAGGCAAACAAGGCCGCACGGAAATCGTCGAATGTCAGGCCAGACAGAAGAGCGGAGATTTTACTCAGTTAAATATCACGCTCTATCCGTTGCCTAGCGGTGCAGACTCGCAACCCCACTTCCGACGGCTCCCCATTGTTTGCCAGATCAAGCCCATTTCAGCAAAGTCAACTGTAGAACGCCAATTGGTAACCTCGGTATCTAGGGGTAACGTCTTCTCGGAGGAAGATACCCCTGAAGAGGATGCCTGGCAGTTTTTGCTGCAGCAGCTCAAAATAGAGAACCAGAAGTTGGCTGCGGAAGTCGAGGATCTCGAGAGGTCCGTAGGGTTACAAAAACAACATCAGGCCACGAGTTCCTCCGTTCCCACCTCCAGCACTCATAGTCCTGGAGAATGGACTTCTCCTCATCATTCATTAAAGCGTCGGTGATTTCTTCGATCAGCAGGCTGTTTCTCCTCTCGAATCATACACGTCGTATTTGATCACTCATCCTCCTTTTTGGTCCAACTGTATTTATTAATCTCTAGTCGACATCATTCTTGTAAGCTTGTCATTTCGCATGTCCATATGTAACGCATGTCTTTTTACATACCTTTCTTTGCTTATTGGCTCGAGAAACGATGGTATTATTCACGACCTAAACTCAACAAGGACCGAACTGGGCCGGCCAAATTGTCCATTACGTTAAGATACGGAATAGTAGTTTCTGATGCAAACCTGATTTTGATCCTGTTTACAGTTCGAGTTTGACCGCTGACGCGCTGACGGCCATTGGTAAATACTGCCATTTGCGTTCGCACGTCGTGGACATTGTGAGCCTAAAAGCAGAATACGTACAAAGTCGCATTCTCACCCCTCACTGCACATTGTGGCAAGTTCCAGAAGGTCTAGAAACTTCCTGGCGGCTACTGTTTGTAGTACATAATTACGCTTCACCCACCCCCATACGTACTGCCGTACTAAGTAATGATGGTTATAACCCTGTGACACTACCAAAACCTAGCTCATCACCGACCCAACCGCAATCAGTCCCCACATTCTGGCCAGCGTCCGGCAGGGGAAGTTAACTGTTCTATTTGAACGCGCTGCGTTCACACGGGCCAGGTCACGACAAGACAAGCAAAAGCATAGGCTGCCTTTATTAGCAATTCTTTCCGGACTCCGGACTGCAGCGGGACTGGGGACTGGGGGACTGGGGACCCAAGTCAGGAATTTCAAGTACTAGACTGGATTTGGCCTGCGCGGTCGGATCCTAGGATTTCCTTGGCCGCGCGCGGCAACTTGAAGCGGTGGGTCAGTGGTCCCGAGTTGCAGCCGTAGTGGCCGGCCATGACGTTCGTTGTGCGGCTCGACTCGGATTTGGAGGTCTTGCTTTGTGTTTCTGACTGACGGTTGACAGCCACCCTATCGACGACGATATGAACCGGCTTGCTGGCTTGCTGGTTGGCCCGACTGGCAGTCACCCAGCCGGCCAGTCAACGTGCCGCGCTGCTTTTTGACGTATTCGAGGTTCCCCTCCGGAGTCCCCTTTCTTACCCCCCCCCCCTTCAGTCCCACTCCACGGAGGTGTCAGTGCAGTGGAAAGTAAAGACAGGCGGAGGCAGAGGCGGCGATAGAGACGGCGCAAGGCTTGGGACACGACGTATCGACGTGACGTGCCTGTGAACAACTGGAAAGGGTCTCGTTCAGTCCAGGTCAGTAGTCCGTGGCCACACTGCTGGCCACGAGCCAAGATCAAGTTTGGGCTTTCCGAGCAGAGCAAAGTAGATGGATGCGCCCCCCCCCTGCAAATGAGATTTCATATTTTGGGTCGATGAAATTCTGACTTGCAGTGTATTGTGAATCCGGCCGCTTACTAGAGCTACACGCAGTATAGTATAATGACTCAATGGCCAATTTGCCGACCTACGAGGCGTTCAGCAACCAGCAGCCAAGCTTGTCTCAATTATACGCGTCCTCCTCGTGTACATTGTGTCGGGTATGAGGCCTATGGGCCCCCTCTCCTCCCGTATACACCAAGACGTTCCCCCGGGACGTGAATGCACACACGACGTCATGCGACCCTGCAAATGGAATATACAATGGGGAAGTGTCCGAGTCGAAGAAAAAGGCGATCCTACACGTGGCCAGGACAGCGTTATCGATATCGTCCGTCCATGGGCAAAAGTCGACGGGGGAGTTTGTCACATGAGGCACTGGGACTCGGCGCTAGGAACAGGTGATTATCCTTGCCAAGACTCTGGACGCCGTGTTTGGCTACGGAGCCGTCGTAGCTGCGCCCTCGGCCTGCGCCGACTCTACGTAGAAGGTTCTGATATGTCAATACGGTTGTCCGACACGGTATTGACTCGGGGACATATCAAAATTTCACGTCTTTTTGGCCTCATCAAACGGCGGGTCTTTGCGTATCAATAAATTTCACAAGTCTTTGACACCTACCCGAATACTGTACCGAGTTCCTCAACGTCCGAACTGCCGTGCCAAACTGAATGACTTGCCAGTGACCCGGCTCTGGCAGCAACCATGGCATACTATCATAGTACCTAAAACGCCGTGAATTTTCCCAGTCTTCTCCTTCGATTCTCTTCTTTTATTGTTCTTTTGCTGGCTGGCCTATTTCAAGTTTTGTTGTTGTTTTTTTCCCATTGTCCGACGTTCGGAGGGCAGGTATCTAAGCGCACGGCGCGCACACCGAAAGTGTAGGTACAGGGGCAAAAAAGAAAGACGCGATCGATGTGCTATCCGAGCCTGGTCCTGGTCCTTGAACTTTCTGAGAGTCCTTTTCTGTTGAGAATCTCTCTCCTGTGACGTGAAAAGGGGCTTAGCTCTCCACGTTTTCGGCGTGCCCAGCCTTTTTGCCGCCCCTGTGCACACTTATGCACAAGCAAAACGGACGTCCCGCCTCTCGCTTGGAACGTACAATACAAAGGTCGTCCAATGATAGGCAAAGTACGTCGAGAACCCGGGAAGGTTTACTACTCTTCTTTGGCTGTGGCGAGTGCTTCTAGCGCTATTGATTGATCTTTATTAAGACAGTCTCAAGAAGGAATTCCTGAGTAAAAAATAATACAGACAATTTTACCCCAGCAAAGAAAAAAACTCTTTTTTTGACAGCCGTCGAATGGAGAGCTGTTCTTCGTGGCCATCAGGAATGGAGGAAGCCACGAGGGTATACTAGTAGCCCCAGCGTTCGGCGAGTGGGAAGCCCAGAGGTGCACGGGGCGCTGGACGGGACTCGGATGCCACGAGCACGAGACAAGAGTCCGAGTCTAGCGGCGGTCATTCATGATGAACAGGTTACTGTAGTAGGGAAGCAACGAAGGTGTTTCGGATGAGTTGGATTACGCACATCATACGCACACACTATGATCATAATTACGCATAATAGAATAGCATATGAAGCTGTGAAGTGTGAAGGCTCTGAGTCAATCGGATTATGCTTCCCTCCGACTCTACTAGAACTGGTTTGTTCCAATGTCAACGTATCCGAGTCAGTCAGTAGTTATATTAGCCACCCTCAAATACGACGCCAAGCTGTTCCCGGTACACCTGAAGGTTACCGGGTACGAATGTAATTGTACGTATTCTTCGAGTCAATATTGCAGCGCGTCGCAACCTGAAGTCAATGCTAGTGTGACCGTTTCTAGGCAAGGATCACATGCATGATGCCCGTGCTCATATGAATCATTTTGTAATGAGTTGGAGGATATAGGTATGAGGCAGAGAACTCCATGAGGGTGTTTTATTAACGAACTCTCGCGTATACCAATCAAATTATCATTTGCGTCTGAAGATGGACTTATTAATATACCTAACGCGACCGAACCGTTTAAGATCAGGATAGTGAGGCGACCGCCAATGTGTGATAATTGTTTGAATACATTGCCAAAATTCCCAGAGTTCTTCCATATGTATACTGCCTACCTGGTGTGTGCGTGCGCCAATTCCTTTGCCAAGTCCCAGTGGCCGCACGCGATCAGGTGGCATACTTCTCCGTCCATTCCTTGCTAACCTGCCGCGCGCCAGCCTCATCCTCCTTGTAGTGCTTCGCCACATCTGCCGCCAGAGGGTCATCAGGATTGGGTGAGCTGAGAAGCGCCTGTACAGAAAGCAAGACTGTGCGGATCTGTAGCGCAGGGGACCATTTGTCTAAAAAAACACATGCGATCACCGTAAAGGGGAACCCTTTCTGAAGGCAAAATGATAAAACCCTTCCTCACCTTTTAATATGTCAAGACAGATGCGGCCTAGCTTGTCTGCAAACGCATGATCAATGTTGTGTAGGGGAGGACCGGGGGGGAAAGACCGCTCGCACCGATGTTAGGATGGTATATCTTGGTAAGAAAGCGCACCTTGGGCGGTGCCATGGGGTACTCTTCGGGAAGGAACAATTCGAGCTTGAAAACACCATCTGTTGCGCGGGGTCAGGGGCACAGAAAAGCGATTGCGACGATGACCAGACGTACTCTGGAACGGACTGCCGTCTGGGCCTTGGATGGTCACATCAAAATACCTCAGATTATCATCGTGCGGGGCAGCAGATATTCCGGGTGCAGGGTCTGCCACAAGGCGCTCCGTTTCCTAGAGATGTTGGGGGAGGGGGAAGGGGCGTCTGCGCAGGAAGCAAGGGTGTTGCTCGGGTCACGCACCTTGATTATCCGCTGCAATCGTGTCTAGTGTTGGGATGGATATGGACAAGCTGGACAAGACATACCTTAGGAAGGGCCATGAATCGAGAGTCTAACAAAACAATACGTGAAAACGGCCACAACGAGTCAGCAGATCCAGTGATAGAGCTCCTCGGCTATTTCCGGAGACGCATTAGTGTCAAAGAGATTACGTCAGACACGCGTCTTTGAATCAATCATGTCTGCTGCGAGCCAAGACGACTGGATTCGCGTGACGAGCAGAGACGGCTTTTCCTTCATTGCCAAACGAAATGTCGTCTTTCGTAGTGGAACTCTTCGAAACATGCTTGACGAACGTCGTACGTCTCTTCCACGCACTACCACTCACCCCGATTCTCACCTGACTCTTCCACAACCCCTTAGATAGCTTCACGGAGGCCGTACAAAAGGTCTGTCCCGTAGACGAGAGGTACCTACCTCCTTTTTTTTTTTCAATGCTTTTTTTATTCCTGATATCCCAGAGCGCCGTGACGGAGAAATTTGTAGAGTACCTGGCTTACAAGGCCACGTATGAGAATGTTCAACCTAATGAAGAAATCCCCGACTTTATCGAGCGCATCGCTCCAGAAATCGCATTGGAACTGTGCGTACTGATCCGCGTTTGTCCATGTGGTGTTTTGAATTCATGAATCGGTTCCTGTAGCCTGTCTGCTGCTGATTATCTTGAAGGTGCGTTCCTGGAAACTGATTCCAAGATGGTCTGCTTTATACCCCTGTCATTTAGCATGATCTGGGGACCACATCGTGGGATTCCAATCGTGAAGTGTTGGATCGCTTCGATCTCAAGCAAACGTTTGAACAAATTTGTAGAAACCAAGACACTATATACGTCTCTTCATTCAGTTCCATTCCAGATTTGGTACACGCTTTTCATCGCCGCCCGCAGAATTTGATAAGCCTCTTTCGAGTCTCGAGCGTCCCATTATCCAATCGTTACAGTACATCCCTATCCATCTCTATCATGATGGATTGATTTGTAGATCGCAAGACACTGTCCTAAGGGAAAGGGGTCATTTTGGGGTTCTTCACAATCAGCAACTGTAGATTAGTTTGAAGTTTCAAACATGTAGACTGGCGCCGCAGATCCCCGCTACGTTTAACACCAAAATTCACTTGTACAAGGTTAGGAGAGCTCATTCAAGTTAGCATGTCTCAGGGAAAATTCGTTCCGTGGAAAGACATGCGTGTTCGAGTTGGGCGTTCGGCCTACTTCCTGCTAGAATCACAAGGTATAGAATATATCACCAAATCTAACTACTCTAGTTCATTGCATCCATCAATTTTCGACAGATGCCATCATGCCAGTGATAAATGCTTCGGAACTTATACGGGATGCTGGCACAAGTGCAGCACGAGAGGCGAGAGGAAAGGACTCACGCAACGGGCAGTGGCAGCGGCGAGCTTGTCACTCAGCAGTTGGGCCTGTCAAAGCCTTAGACGGAATGAATGAAGCTTACATATCAATACGCTGTCCAGATCGAAACAAATTAACTCTACAACCGGTATTCAACGCCCCACTAGCGGATTTCAAGGACCTGTTCCTCGACGATAGTGGGAGCGCTCCGTGAAACGTCCATCTTCGCCACCATTACCGACTCTACTACGCCGGCGCAAGTCTTCCGTTTGGACAGCGGGCCACCCTCCAGGAACGTCCGCGACAGCTCCTTGCGATAAATCATGTGAAAAGTCCCCCTCGCCCGTCGGGGTAGTATTGCCACTGCCCCATGGACGTTGTGGACGCATCGACGGAACGGGCACCTGGGGGAAGGACCTTGGGTCGAATTCAGGCAATCGCTCATTGCCTATGTCAAGGCGCCGTCTGTCCCGCGTGTTAGTTGAATAAGGACACCCAGAGAGAAACCGATACGCACGCATCGTCGAAGCTATGAATATATCGCCGAATTTGGTTTCCTTGCACACCCAGTGCATCCATTCCATCACGTGCGTTAAGGCTGCGTGGATCATTCATCCCGACGCCCGTGACATTGAATTCCGAGGCGTTCTCTGATCCCTCACTGTATGTATCCCACATAAGTACAGGGCCATCGGTGGGTTCTAGTAGCGTACCGTAGGTTTTGGAACATGAGCTGCATTTTTCCAACAGCAAGAATCTTATTTTTGATTTGCTGGCGTCTCGAAGCACGCATCTCAGGGGTTGTAGCTTGGTCGATAATGGCGCGATCTGCTGCTCCATCGTCTGAAGGGAGATCATCTTCAAGTTCCTCTTGTGTACACACAGAGAGGACTGCGAGTAGCATATCGATGACTGTTTACAATATGAATAACTCTCCCACATGATTAAAAGAAAACGTACTTTTCGCTCCGACGAATGGAAGACTCCATGTAAATGCATCCATGAAATTCGGTAGCCAATATGGGTGTGGACGTGCGTGATACTGGCGGATCGTAATGCTCTTGTTCGCGTATTTGAGAATAGCACCTCGATTGTGATATGCGTCGAGGTAATTAGGTGCCGAGAAAACGGTAATCACAGATGGAAATTTTTTCGTTGGCGTCTTACGGAACATCGCGTAGCTACTGTGCAATCAACGTATGAAAGTTGGACATGGTGATTGCACATACCCCGCATCCTGGGCCTCATGTCCGCGGATGACGCCTAGTAGGTCATTTCGCTGTAGGAACTTGATAACCGCCTCGTAGCTAAATATAGCCAATGAGGAAAATATTGATCTAGAAGAAACGAGTATCCGTACGTGTAATAAAAAGAGCACCCGCGTGTAGTGTTGTGGCCCCACACTTGACCGCGCGGTATGAGTGATGAATGGGGAGAGGGCTCACTCTCGTGTCCAAAATTTGGGACCGGATCGGACCACAGCAAGTCACATAGCAAACCTTCTGATGGAGGTTCCATGAACCTATTTATCTAACAACTCGAATCAGGACGAATGATATGATGTGTCGAGTTGATACGGACTCGATCGATATCAGCAATCACGTTTAGTCCCGGAGAGATGCCCCCGTGGACACAGAAGAATTTGCCATCCAACAAGCCTACGATGGGTAATGCACAGAAGGATTCTATGCACGCGTCATACACCCTGTCGCTGTACTTGTGTAGGCCTATTTATAGGCCTTAGAATGTATGTAAAGTTTAGATGAAAGGAGAAGTGACGTACATTCACGCTTGAACGTGAAATACTCGGTGAGATGTCGACACTCGTGGTTGCCGCGAATGAGGAACAGACGGTCAGGATACCATAACTTGAGAGCATACAAATAAAGCAGGCACTAAGGCATAGTTAGCGTCCTGATCAGGCTGGCCTTAGTTGTAAGACTACACTCACCTCGATTCCAAAACAACCTCTGTCAACATAGTCCCCGAGGAAAAGGTAGTTTGTCCCCGCTAAATCACCACCAACTTCAAATATCTTCATGAGATCATACTATGACAATCGAAGTCAAGGTATCGTGTAAGGATAATGCGATGGTCGCTCACGTATTGTCCGTGTATGTCGCCGACAACTATGTAAAAGGTTCAACTCCTAGTAGACTGAAAAAGTGTTGCGGCGACATACCAGTCACTGGACTCTTCACCTTCAAAATGTTCGGCTCTGTTGTCAACAAATCCGTAGCTTGACGAAGGATCGTCAAGGCCTGCATTTCGGTCAGCCGACCCTCATGTAAGAAGTGCATTCGCAAGAAATCGGCATTTGGTTTTCGACGTCCATGCTGGTCGATCATCCAAAACTGCTCGTCTGTTGGAGGCGTCCTCACGGGCTGTGGTACCTACACAAGGAACGCCATGAGCTGGGAAGCGGAAACAGGAAGGCAGGCAATGAATAGACGCACAGACTTGACATGACGTTCCTGGGTATTGTCGGGTATCTCAACAGCATGCCCCGGTTTGTTTCTTTCCTGGATCTGGGTCATCGCATTCTGGTAGCGGGTGGCACGGTCTACCATGTTTGCAGTAGAGTTTTGACAGTAGGTGAAATAATGGTATCAGGATATAGGACGTTCCGTCTAATAGTATCGGGGGACAAGGAGAGGCAGTGTCGGTGATATGATCCTAGAATGGACTACGCGCACAGCAAGCTGCCAAATCTTGGCCCGTGCGATTAAGAATCCTCTTTGATCGCACAGAGAATCGCCGAAGGGATGATGAGACAAATATTAGTGTGATGTACGGCCACAATACGAGTCATGCGATAACCTACTATGATCCTCCCTAGGATGTGACTCCGCCCGAGGTATCAACCGCCGTCTCTTCCGATGCTGACGGTGGTGTTTGAACGACTTGGAAAGAAAGGCTCGAGCTTTGGCTATTCTGGTGTGCGGAGGGGACTGGCGTTGATATGGAACCTGCTGAGTTACACTGTAAGCGCTGTCAGTCGAATCGAGGTGCGACAACAACCCCTTAGTGGGGGCGCTTCTTTGTTTCCCGCCAGAAAGATGAGGCTACGTCGCACATGGCTGGCATGACTGGCACGACTTTGAACGTGGCTGTTGGATCAGCTTGGCCTTCCGTAGTGCCGTGTGATGAACTTATCAAAGAGAGAAAAGGAGAAAAGGACGAAATTGTAAACAGATCGAGCGCATAACACGTATATATTTTTGGTACTATTCTGTGTTCCAACATAGCTGATATCAGCACGGATATTCCTAGGACTTCTCTACTTTTGGCACAGGGATGCCAGCATATTCATCGTATCCCAATGCGAGATTGAGGTTCTGAATATGAATATGATTAAGCGTGACATGCTTTCAGACTAGGACAGCAGACCATCGCACCTGGAGACACTGAGTTGCAGCGCCTTTTAGGAGGTTATCCAAGCCTCCCTATTCATGATTGGTTTCAAGAACACGACAATGCAATGTGGCATGGCACTTACCACAACAACTGCACGATCACCCTGGCTGTGTACCTGGAACCCACCAACAACCCATCCATGCTGATCCTCCACGTCCTTGACCTCCACGATATTCTTTTGGAGACGCACGAGCTTTTCTTCGGCATACTTCTTTTCATAGAGCGCTCTGAGCTCACGAGCGGAGAACTGTTCGCTGAGTGGCATGCTCAACACTGAAATGATACCGCTGAACCATGGTGCCACAGTCGGTACGAATGCAACCTTCATGCTATCCGCCCCAGACGGTAAAAGATCCGAGAGGTGCACCCCTGCCTCGCGCTCGTGGATGTGATCCGTTAGAGAGTACGGCCGGACACCGTAGTTGAGGCTTTCGGCGCTAATTTTTGGAACCGTCGCTGGTCGCCCATCCACTCCTTGTGCTCCTGCAACAGTCCCTCCTCCGCTGTACCCTGACATCGCAAACACTGAGGGCCACGCGGGGCGCGCGAGGAATGGGAGTAGCGGCGCGATCAGCAATTGTGTTGATGTCGCAAAGCAGCCAGGGTTGGCAATGCGTCTCGCAGCACGTATAGCATCCCGACCATACAATTCTGGTAGCAAAACAACACAGATGACACTTTGCATTATATTACTTCGACTGGGAACTCTCACCAGGGAGTCCGTACGCCCATCCCCTCTCAAAGCGATAGTCTGCACCAAGGTCGACTACGACACTTCTTTGTCCACTGCCTCCCATGCGCTCCTCCTCACCACGGTCAATTGCATCAACGAAAGGTTTCGTGGCACCGTTGGGTAACGCAAGGACCCATGCATCGACTTCACCATTTTTCTCCATCCGTTGCACATCCTCTGCGGAAAGGTTGGAATATGTGATGGGCGATTTTGAGTATCCTTCTAGCGGGTAACCGGCAAGCTGGCGAGACGAGACATGCGTAAGGTTCAGAAACGGGTGTCCGGAGAGGAGGGATGTTAGTGCTTGTCCCGTGTATCCACGCGCTCCAATTAGAGCAAGTCGCTTCTGCTCCTCGGAGGCGGCTGGTCGCGCAACTGTGGCATAGCCCCGTGTTAACCCCAGCATACGGCGTGCCAGAGTCGAAAATGGTCGGGTACCACTTGGAAGGGTAGAGGGGCGGTGGGGAGATGCAGATGGACCAACCGGAAGGTATGAACGATCAATGCGACCATTCGCTTCAAATTCCCTGATAACTCGTTCAACCTCGCTGACGTTTTGAATGCCGTACCAGAATAAGGTCCTTCCAGAGCGAGTGAAGCTGCCGTCGGCGCGCTCAAAGTGCCACGCACGGTTCTCGTCGTCTGCATGTGCGGTCCAGAACAGACGACGGTGGTCTCTACGCACGGCATTAAAGACATTGTCGACGACATTATTGAGAACACCGTTGCGTGAGGCGAGAAGTTTTGTCATAACGGGGATTTCGCCATCCGGGTGTGATACGATGGCAATAACGTCCAAAGGTTCATCGCCATAAAGGGTATAGGGGGTTTTCTTGAGCGTATTGAGGACTTCAGTAACGCCCTGGTGCTCCGCGAGAACGTCGGGATCACGGTCACGAATAACTTGCCGAAGGCGGTCCGCCCCTAGCGAATCAATAGAATCGTGCCTGAACAACTTGTAGCCACGGCGGATAAGAGTACCCGCTCCACTATCAGTAAAAAGTTCTTTCTGTAAAGAGTCCGGAGAGATAACGGCAACAGATGAAGACCGAGGGAGATAGTCCAGCAGTTCCTTAAACTCCCTGAGCTTCAATTTTGTTCCGTACTTGACCCAAGGTTGCTTCATGAGATCGTTGTATTCCTGCGAAAGTTCACCAACATGGAAACAAATATCCCAGGAGTGTGCCTTACTTCGTCAAGATTGATAATGTCCAACTTTTCACCAGTGATACCATGGAAGAGCCCCCCCTTTTCATTCAAAAAGACGATCTTAAGAGGTTCGAGCTCTTTAGCGAGCTCACCCGCTGCGATGTCGGCGTTAACGTTGAGTATTTGTCCTTCGATGCTCTCGGCCAAACTGGTAAGAATAGGCAATGCGCCGGCTCGAATGGACGCCTCAAGAGGGCGTTTGTCAACGCGTGTGATTTTGCCGACGAGACCGTACTTCTCACGGTCGAGGTAGTCCGCGGTGAAGACACCAGAAGTGATGGGGCGAGCCCTCGTACCGAGCTTCTCCAGCGCGGAAACGATCTTCAAGTTCTCATCCAGAAATACACGGCGAGCGATTTGTAAAGTTTTCGCATCTTTTTAAGAAATGAGTGGAAAGAAAATAGAGAACGGCGAAAAGTGTGCACCGGTTACACGAATGCCATCAATGTATTCTGGGACGACGCCACCGCGTTCAATGATCTCGTTGAGTTGGGGCCCTCCTCCGTGGAGGATGACGGGATAGAGGCCGACGCGATAGAGGAAGCTGAGGCTAAGAACGAGTTCATTAAGCTGTTCAAGGACAGCACCGCCGACTTTGATGACTGCAAACTTGGCAGGTTGGGAGGGGTTCGAGGATGAGGAGAATATACGAAGGTAGCGCTCGACCTCGCGCTTTGTTCCAATTGAGTACAAGAGACGGGTGATGGTTTCCTGTAAAAATGGTAAGTTGAGAAGGAGAATCAGGAGGATTGATTAACCCTGTCTGTTTGGGGGACAGTGTGGATGGGACGAATAAGGAGACGAAGAGGACGGCGAGTAGCGAGGAGAAGGGGGCGGCGAATGAACATAGTATAGTTAAGGGGAAGGAAGTGCCGTGGGCCGGGGAAAGGCGAGGAGAAAGAGTAAGCGAGGCGTTAACGGTGCCATTGTGTCCTCTGCGACCATCATGTCCTCCTCTGACCCCCCTCAGCTCCGTCTCTCCCTCCCCCAGTCCGCATCCACCTTCAAACGCTCTTTTGACCAGTTCGGCTTTGATCTGGATACCCCTCCCGACCCCACCGCTGTAGCCAGCACAAGTGCCGCCGATGAACATCGCCCTGGCCCGAGCAATGGCGACAGAAATAAGAGGGCCCGCAGTAATAGTGTCACCCCAAACTCTGCGGACCAATCCCACTCCATGGACAGCTCTCCTGGCTCTAGTTCATCTCACACAATATCCTCAAGTTCCTCCAGCCATGCTGTTGCCGACCACAGAGACGCACCGCCCGTGGCTGCAACGCGTTACCCACAGACGCCAGAGAGTGATCCGGTCTTCTCTTCCGGTTTAGGCGGAGAACTCAACCATGCCTCTGGATTGTTTGACACACCACCCGCAGAGCCATCGACGACTTCTGTCTGGTCCAATCCGTTGTCCTCTAACGCCAGCACCAATCAAAATGACCAATTTCGCCTCTCCATGGAACGTTTTCATGCTTTTGATAGCCAGATTTCCAGCATTCGTGCTCGTCCCCCCAACTCCCTTTCCGCGTACCCTCTAATCCCCCCACCTTGCCCCCTTGACTCCTTCCTCTCCACTTGACCATTCACACTCGCACATCAGCCCCCAGTATCCCTTCCTTCGGTAGAGTCTTTGGGCTACACATCTACGTCTGCACAAGCGTCCGCATCAGCGCCCCCATTGATGGCCCTGTCATCAACTACATCTCCCGATCAGTACCGGTCCGACATGTCACCTTTACGTTTCGAAGAGTTCGGGGAACTTAGAGAAATGATGGGTTTCTACCATGAGCGAAACCCAAACTCTCCGAGCATAGACCGCCCCATCGTAAGACGTCGCCACCAAAGTCCACCGTTGCCTGACAATTCGGAACGGTCCCGTATCAACCCATCCTTCGGGCGTTCTCATGCAAATCACGTGGCAGAAAACATTTCGAGAAATCCCTCCGTGCAATCATGGCCCTCGGACCGTAGGAATGCTATTCCTGATGAATCAGATGACGACTTTTATGGTCGTCCTGTCGTTACTATGGAAAGCAGAGAGTCATTAGATCTTCCTAGGTCTCGTCTTGATTCTTCCCTTCTGGCTAATAGAATAAGAAGGTCTATGGAGAACCCCGTAACTCATCCATCTCTTGGTCGAATGTCTCCCCCTCCCTTCCCTACCGCGGATCTGTCATCAGTTGAATCAAGCTCGACTCTTCCTGTGAACGGCTCACGTACGCAAGAGCCTGGGCGACACAATAGACACGAGGCTTGGTCATTCCATTCTTCTTCAAGGCTGCCCGTTTTCGCTGAGACCTTCCGCACTCTGACTGAGAGACTTGGTCGCCCGAGGCAGAGAAACAGTTACGCAAGTGAACGCCGCGTGGAGCGATCCAGTAGCCCTGCGGCCGGTACCTTCTCGAGTCTGTATCTTGTTACGGTTTGTTAATGTTTGCTAATCAGGCTGAAATTCTTTGCCTCCCGCAGGCTCAGCGTCCGCTGCACATTATGCCTATCCTTTGGGTTATCCCGAGTTCATGTCATCAGAAGACAGCCCCTACGAATTAGACCTTCCGATGCCATCCCCGTGGCTTAATAACGAGAATGCCACCCCAAGACAGTCTATTCCCACTTCGCGTGTACAAAGAGATACCTCAATTTCACGTCAAGTGCCGTGGCGGAATTCACTTCCTTCAAATGATACATCAGAGGATCATTTGCTGAGCTACCTGTCCTTCCTCCATCGTCCATTGGGCACAGCTACTACTGGAGAAGCGACACAGCCAGGTGAGTACTTCCCAGTAAGTTATCGTCGACATTTGAGCAATTGAGGTAAATAGATTCTAACTGGCGTCGTCCCCCCTCTTACACGAACTATCACCCACCACATCCCCCATCCACCCGTACTAGTAATGGTCGTGGCGGCGTCGCAAATAACACACTGTCGACACGTGAGTCTCACGCCACCGAACACAATACCCTTACTTTGGAAGTTGGCCCGGGGTGGTGGCGGAGCGTTCCTCGTGCAGAACCAAGCTATGGTGCCGTGCATGAGCATGACACGAATTCTGTACCCAACGCAAGCGTCGGCCTTTTCGGTGACCGACCGCTGACGGAACGCCCCCCAGTATTCATGCGGGATCTCGTCAGCCGACATGTTCCCCAAACACCCTCTCGCATCCCTCATCATGATCAGATTGCACGACGGCCGTCAGAAATCTATCAACCTGCGCAACCACCGGAAGTCGGGGGTATTATGGCCTCCGATACGGAAGTATTTAGCTCGGACGAGTCCTCAGAGGTACCCTTCTCAAGTCATGCGGCTGCCCTTATTGCATCCCGTGCGACTTCATCAACATCCGAAATTACATCCCAGCGTCGTCCGGACACCATTGGTTTTGAACGCATAACCGAGTCGTCATATTACCCATGGACAAACCAGTTTGAAAGGGACTTTACCTTCTCAGCTCCCCGTCGGAACGCTGACGCCGAAGAGAGGAGGCACCGTAATTCTCCAGAGCCGGAGCGCTCGAGTACTACTCGGCGGTTTGCTCTTACAGAACATCTTGCGTCTTCAGCCCCTCCACCTCGATCCCTAGACATAGAAGAATACCAACATGGACCGTTCCGTGCGACCCTCGAGCGCCTGGAGAGACAAGAACGGCAGGACCAGCAGATGATGATGGAGCGACAGGCAGAGATTGACCGACTACGCTCACGATTAGATGAACTACAGTCTCAGGAAAGACCGACTCCCTCGACACGCGCACCAACCTTGCCACCACTGAGGTTTGACACTGAATTTTTGGTTTCCGAGGCTCATAGGATACCGTCACCCACGCCCTCTGCTGGTATCGAAACACCATCTGTACGCTGTTCTTACGTCATTCTACTAAATCGTACTGAGCCCTCCGTAGTCTTTCCGTGCTGATCTAGAAGCGGCGAATCGTCGGCGTAGCTGGCAAAGAGGGAGAGGAGCTAGGCCTTCTTGGCCTAATCCTGGCGACGAGCCTGCACCGTGGCGTAGCTCCTCGGGTTTCGCGTCGTCCACTGCTCCACTCCCTATACCTCGCGCGCACTCGCCACCTCTTCCCCTTCCCGACAGTCGAAATACCCGCCTAGGACCTGACCGTGACCGTGAGCGCCGGCGGCGGCCTGGTACCTTGGAACTGTGGAGCCCTGGAGACGCAGACGATGCAATGGAAAGCCTGGCAAGTTCATCCGTGGGTGATGGTAGTTATATCACGCGCAGCTTTGCGCGCATGCGCGGGGAATTTCAGAACACGGACGGGCAACAGGCACGTCGTGAACCACGTGGTAACCCTCCGTGGAGCATGGATCCCGGGCGTCCGGCACTGAGGGAACCGCATGCAGATGCCCTTCGCGGAATCCGCCCTCTTTTCGCCGCCCACCCCCCAGTTCCGTGGGGAATGGACGCGCGTGATGAGATCCCCGCTGCTGGGTCAGGTGGCGGATCATCTGGGGATGCCCCTGTCCGCGGGCGTCGCCGCCGTGTCAATCAGTCTGCCCTACCTCCGCAAGGTCGCAATGTGTCTGAAGATGAGCGTCCCCCTGGATCGCGCCGGGCATCGTCAACTTCACGCTATGCCGCGGCTCGCAGGGCACGTGATCCTGTTTTCGATCGGTTCCAAAGGATGGTCCGTCCACGAGAGAGCGGATTTTTCACTCGGTATCCCCGACGGAATCCCGGTGACTTTGTCGTAAGGTGTTTTCTTGATTGTTATATGTGAACCTCTGTAGCTCACTTGGCGATTCGACAGCGCGATGAAGACTTTGATACATCATATGAAAGTTTGATATCTTTGGCCGCGACCATCGGTGAAGTGCGACCGCGACACACTCCTGACTCTGTCATCAACTCGCTGCCAACTGGTATCTTTAAAGAGTGGCGCAACGCCGAGAGTGATCAGCGTTGCCCTATCTGTCTCGACGATGTGAGCATCCAGCATTTACTTCGGGTCTTCCGTTGTTTATTCTGACGCACTCGTAGTACCAAGAGGACGATACGGTCATGAGATTGTCCGACTGTCCGCATTGGTTGCACAAGGGCTGTTTGCAGGTAAGATCAGAGCCCCCGCATGTAATACTCGACACCTCAACTAACCCCGAAACAGCAATGGCTCAGGGGTGCCACAACCTGTCCTGTCTGCCGTCAGCGCGTCCGCTGCCCCAGCCCGCTCGTCGTGATCGCGGTGCCCGAGCAGACCCCAGGGTGTTACCGACCGACGCGGGTTCGATTTCGCCCGTGAGATGCATGAGCATGTACGCATTGCCTTCCCTGATACTAATGGAGCCGTGCCTCGCACCGATGCTGGGCCAGGTGGCAGCGGATCGGGGGTCGAGAGGGAGATTGAACAGGAAGTTGATATGACATTGGACTGGGAGCTAGCGGGTGCTATTTAAGACCAAGACCATCCATGGGATGGGCCATCACATCCACGATTTTGGGAATCTATTTAGGTGATATCTCTGCAAATTCTGTTGACACTCATAGGCTTCGTATTTGCGTTGTTGTTTTATCCGTCGCATCATCTGTACGGTTTTGTCACTAGCCTATTCAATGTATTGTATGTCTATACCCGGGTGGACATTGGATAAGATTAGTGCAACGAATGGCTGGCATGGTGATGGGACCGCCAATTGCGGCTGTCTTTGTTCGTAGTGGGTTCCATTGCAATGCAACCCTTCGATTTGAATCAACAGTCATTCCATTCTCCAACTATCTAATAGTCGTGTATGATAAAGTGACACATGCGGAAATTCGGGCTTATCCAAAGGTAGCGTTTCTACAGTATTATTTCCGTGCGGGCAATGGTTGCATGTCACGCCGTCTACAACGAATCTGAAATTGCTAAACTCGACTCGGCATAATGATGCAAATTGCAAGTAATTCATCATATCCGAGTCGCTCCCACCTTGGAAACGCCGACGAGACCAACGGGGAAAGCAGAGGCTTAAAATCACACATTAGCAAATACAGCGAGTCCCGAACTATACGGGGAACTATGCATGTGAGATGTGCGACCACCGTGAGAAGATCCCAAAGCATAGCCTTTTAATTCTGCTTTTCACCCTTCACAGTAGCCTGCGGTGTCATGAGAAGAGAGATCGACATTATAGCTTGGGCCCTTGCTGTTTTCCATCAATGTATGCACTCACCCTTTTGTATGCGGGTCTAATGGGACGGAAAGAGAATGACCGACTGCTTAAGAAAGTAGCAGCACAAATGCCTACCGCTCGTGAACACGCTCAACCCAAGCTTTTATCTTGGGCCCGACCAGGTCTGGCCTGCGTTCAGTGACTGTATCCAGACCGAAGGACATCATATAATCGGCCATGGTCGGATTTGGGCCACCAGCAAACCAGCCTGTGTTCGATTTCTCAAGTGTGTCCTCGACCTGTTTAGAGTGAACATGAGATCACAATATGCCACGTCAGTGCTAGTGCTAAGACGGCATACGTATTTGAGGCTCGCATTCAGCGGACCTACGATCAGTTTGGCATCGATCATGGAAAAAATGGGCCTAAGCAACGGGCGGAGGAAAAATGGTGCCTGGGCGGGGATCATAGAGAAAATGATTCGGTTAACCAAGAGAGGCATGAATGAGCCCTCGGAGAAGTGAGTGACTAGCGAGCCAGTAGTCAGCCATCATAAAGAGTTTAAGTAGCAGAAGAAAAATGCTACAGTAAAGGTCGGTCAATTCGCCTTCTTTAGGTGGAACAACGCGTCCATTCCCGTACTTATTGATGATATATTCTGGCTTGGTGTGTCAGTCAAGTCCACAAACGAAGGGAAAAAGTTATGTACGAATGATAGCACCGCTCTCTGCGAGGTTAACATCCCCATCGGTGATGACGGGGGCTTTCCCCAGCGGATTGACGTCTAGAAGTTCCTTTGGGGCAAGTTGATTTGAGTCGCGTTGGTAGAATTTGATCTCGTAGGGCACCTCAAGCTCTTCCTAATGAGAAGTCAGTGGGAACAGGGAGTTGTAGGTGAGGATGACGAGACGGACGAGGAGCCAGAGAACGCGCTGTGAGCGCGAGTTGTTTAGGTGATGGACGACGAGTTTGTGGCTGGAAGAGTCAGACATGGTGGAAGGGTTTCAGAAGACGCCCGGAGAATTCCAAGTGTGATCGAATATAGCTTCTGACCCGACCTTCGGGGCTACCAGAATGCTCATAAAACCCGGGGGAGATTCACCCACTGTGTTGGCAGTCGCCTGACAGGGATGATATCCTCCGAGACATTTATTGCACTTCTAGCCTTTTTTTACCTCTTTTTCCGTAGTCCTCCTCGTCGTCTTCCGCCCGGTCCCAAACCGTGGCCGCTGCTCGGGAACATCACAGACTTGAGAACGAAGGAGCTCTGGTTACTCGCCACGGACTGGGCTAAACGCTATGGTCTGTCTTTCTTCGCTTGAACGCTCTCCGACGTCCGACTTGGAATCAATCCAGGCGACGTCGTATACTTGCACCTCTTTGGCCAAGGTCTCATCTTCTTGAACTCCCCTGCTGCCGTCCTCAATCTCATGGAAAGGCGGAGCTCAATCTATTCTGACAGAGCCCCTCTTGTCATGGTCACAGAGCTGTTCGTCCCTTGACTAGCCTGACATTTTCATTCACCAATCACTGACTATGATCCTCTGCCCTTTTTTTTTCCAGCTGTGGTGCTGGACACATGGTGCGCGTCACGGTGTTCCCGTTGCCATGGCATCACGTCCAACGCATTCTGTTATGTCCCTAGGTTGCCTTTACGCGTTATGGTGAAGAATTTCGTCGTCAGCGACGCCTTATGTCGCGTGGTCTTGGGCGGGGTGTAATTCCTCAGTACCACCCCCTTATTACTGCGTCCACCAGACCACTCTTGCGCAGCTTGCTTGCCTCGAGCGGCGGCGATTTTGTTCCTGCAATCCGCCGCTACGCAGGTGGCCTCAATCTGAGCGTCGTCTACGGTCTTGAAGCGACACGAGATGATGATCCCGCATTGATCAAAGCCGAGGGGGCCACGGATCTATTAGCCAACAAAATCACCGCTGGTGGCGGTCTTTGGGCAGTCGATATCCTTCCTTGCCGTCCGTGCCTAGTCACCGCCGCTCCAACATACCCGAGTGCTGACTGAACGTATCCTTCAGTCAGGTACCTGCCAGCATGGTTTCCCGGCGCAAGTTTCTTACGCAAAGCCGCCGCATGGAAGGAGACGATCGTCGACTCTGTCGATTTTCCCTTCTCCCTGCTCAAAGCGAGAATGGTATAACTGCGCGATATTCGGCTTTTATATGTGCTGCTCTCTAATGAGGCCTTCCCCTGCAGAATGCTGGCACAGCACCTCCTTCCTTCTGTTCCACTCTATTACAGGAATCAGACCCGGAGATAGCAGCTCGTGCCATCGAGGAATTTGACGTTAAGTGGACCGCGAATTCAATGTATGCTGCAAGCATGGATACCGTAAATTCGGTTTTCCCCACTCGCATTGGCGAGGTACCTAACTATTCTACGCAGACAATAACCTTCACTCAACATCTCCTTCTGGCAATGCTTAAACACCCCGAGTACCTGAAGCGTGCTCAAGCGGAGCTTGATAACGTGCTTGGTCCCGGTCCTGCCCGCTTTCCAACCTTTGAGGACCGACCCAAGTTACCATTTGTCGATGCCCTATTTTTTGAAACGCTGCGCTGGGGTGTGCCCGTCCCGCTTGGTGCGTCGTGCTAATCCGGCGCTATACCACAATCCCATTCTCACCCGGTCTAGGCCTACCTCACAGAGTGATGCAGGACGATTTTTATGACGGACATTTCATTCCTAAGGGCTCTCTCGTCTTTGCCAATATCTGGGCAATGTTACGCGACCCCGAAGTTTTTCCGGAACCTGAGCGTTTCAACCCTGAACGCTATCTCGAAAAGGTTGATGACGAGACTGCTCGACGGCGCGATCCTCGCGTGTTCGCGTTCGGCTTTGGCCGCCGCCGTTGTCCTGGTGCCTATCTCGCCGAGAGTTTCGTATGGCTTATGCTCGCCACCATGCTCGCAATGCTGGACATTGAGAAGCCGCGCGACAAGAATGGTAGAGATATGGAGCCTGACGTGAAGTTCGAAAACTCTGTGTTCCGGTCTGGTTCTTTTCACCTACTCCCGGAATCCGTGCACTCAATCAATGACACATAGGACGTCCACTCGTTTTGCTGTTTTACTGCGCCCACGATCTGACGCCGTTCTGAAACTCATTGATGAAGAGTTATGAATGAACGCTCTATTCCCTTTGGTATTCTCGTTTCCTTTTGGATGCATCGTCGCCTTGTGGTCACACGCCGTATTCCGTTTCCCTTGGCAGTGCACTTCGGTTACATTGGCGTGATAAAAAAAAGCGCGGCTTGTCTTGAAGAGATGAGAGACAATGAGCACTATCATCAATTCCGATTGGCCTCTTTAAACTACTCATGATACCCAGTCTGTCGCCTTTAGTTACAATTCTCGGATAATGTCATAATGTCTCAGCATTCGAAAGTTGTACTGGTCTCAATGTATGGGCTGACGAAGAGCGATGCAGCATGTAGTCCCTTGTCGAACTTGCCAGCGTACCCGTGGCGCACGTGTCGTGCCCTAATTATCCATTCATCCAGGTGTCCTACTGGGCTATGCGTTCAGGATGTCACCACACCCGGAACACAGTGAAGATAGCTTCGAACGTCTGGTTATACCTGAAGAGGTCTAAGGGCCGGCCACGACTGGTATCATCTTTCGAGTTCGCGTTCACGCAGTGCACCGTGTACGTGTAATTATATTTTGACAAGTACCATTTCAGAGGAAAAGTGTGCGAACGTCAATTTATAGTACAGTACATATCAAACTACCTTTCGTACAGTACAGTATGTGTGGGAGATCTTCCGATGCGACCGTATAGCGTAACCGGCATCCGGTACAGTACGGGGGCCGGACGACCACTCAGAAGTCACCGGCACACCTTAGATGGTTGTTGCCGTTGATCGGTCGGTCGGTCGATCGGTGCGCAGGATGCTACCGAGAGGCGATAGATATCTTTCTTGAGACTGGGAAGTTGGGACTACTTCAAGTTCTTCCATCGACCCCGGGTCACGGTCGTCGGATTGTGGCGTTCCGAGTCCGAGGAGATCGTTATCATCATCAAAGACGTCTATTACCACGCGCGGCGCTATGTCAGCATTATCTTTACCAGGTGACCTCTCACCGGTATACATATTCTCTTTTAGACCACCCCCTCCTTCCTCGTCTCTGAGACGCGCGGTTTCAGATATCACCTTGGTCGACCACTCCTTTTGTACTTTCCTTTTCCGCATTCTCTCGTCGACGGTTTTGCTCACCTTTTCTATATTCTTTAAATGTCCGAAAAACATCATCGATTTGTCAGTACTACCCGTCGAGACGGGGGTAGAGGCTGAAGTGACGTTGTTAGTCGTAATAGTCGAGTCTGGTCTAGCTCGCCTGTTACGATACTTAGTAGGACGTGAAGACGTTTGCGTTTCGCCATCAGAGCTGCGGCCGACTCGGATGCTACCCGCCATGGCCGAACCCCATGTTTGACGAATGAGCCTGGATTGTTGTGTTGAAAGAGACAAGGGATCGTTCGGTCTGTCTTGATCCTTTGAGGCTAATGTCACGGTATGACGACGGGTGAGAAACGTGGTCCGCTACTATGAGAGACGAAACGCACCTGCTTGGTGGCACTCATCCTCCGTTCCCTGTCTAAACTCCTCCAGGGCGGTTGGTGTGCTCTGCCAGAAAGCCCTCTCGACGGCTTCCTCGTCGCGAGGGAACTCAGAAGAACTGGGCTGCAAAGAGTAGAAATAAGAGAGATCTGAAGCATGAATCATAGCAGTGTAATAGTCGTGGAGGAAAGAGCAAAGGGGCGAGGTGGACCATTGGTGTGGTTGAAGGAACCACACTCACTTGAACCACTCGGCCTTCCAAATCGGGGGAACAATGACACCACCTCCCATTGTACCGGTGGGATGTAAATGTGTGCGCATAATCCTCAGTTTGATCCTTCCCGTCTCGTTCAAGAGAATTCCAAACCGCTGTTTGCTATATGGAATGTGATGGTATTGATACAGGTCGTTAGGTGATATTACCGGCCATATTATAGAGTCGAGGAAGAGACCAACAACCTATGGACAGTAAAAAATGAACCATTCAAAATGCCTCTTAAGGATCATTGTAACCCGGTGCGTGTGCGTCTTGACTGCAAAGTTGTCGGGGTCGTACTAGGCGACGACGGTATACTCGGTGTCGAACTCGAAGGTGCATCGCCGTTGATAATATCTTGGATAGATGCCTCAAGCGCATCTACGCGTTGCGACATCTGCATCACTGCATTCATACAATGAGACCATAATCCATACAGGATGATACACCGCAGGACGAAGGTGAACATGGTGACGCACTACGTTCGATGATTTGCGAGGACATGTCGTCGAACTTCGTATCAAGTTGCTCTAGTAGCGTTTCCACCTGAAATGTTCTTCGGTCATGTGTGGACGGAAGGGGAAGGGGAAAGGGGCAGAGCGTACGAAAGCTGTGAGTTCGTGGGGGCTTGAGATATCAGACGGGTCTGCGAGCGGCTTTGGGGGCTTCGGCCTTGGAGAGGAGCCTCGCGACGGGATGGGAGTCCTGGAGCCACCCTGATCTCCTTTCGACGACGAGCCGCTGGCAGTCACTTTGAGTGGTTGGGCAGAAAGGGGTGATGACATTTGGCTTGAGTCGAGAAATACAATCCGCTGTATTCGTCGGACTCTTATCGCACGTGATTAGATACAGCGCTGTTACAACGCGGCGCCTTCTCATTCTTCAGCAGACATTTCTTTCTATACTGTTTCATACACCAGAATATGCCGTTCTGCACTAATCGTGGTAGCGTTAGTCTAAATAGTGTCACATATCCTACGCTCCGGACGAGGGTGCGTGCGCAACATGTCTCCCGCTTCCCGATGTAAAGATGTCCTTCGGGGGAAGAAGCAAGTTAGAATCACACATGACATGGGAGCCCAGAAAAAGCGCACTTTAACGACACCGCATGCGATTTGAGAAATGGCAGCGCGGCTCTCCCACAATGGGTACAGGACGACGGTAAACGCAGAACAGAAGCACCAGAGGATCCCGATGACGACCCATGCTGTGAGTCCACGCACGCCATAAATGGTGCTTGCGAAGAAGAGCGGGAGGGGGATCAAAATAAGCATGACAATAGTCTGGCGGGCATCAAATCGTCAGAATCGGTCCCAGATCGGGGGAGAGATCACAGACTAGGGCTGCTGAGGACCATGCGGCGAAGCGGAAGGCCTTGTCAAGCGCGACGGGGTCAAGGTCTGGGTCAGTGGTGATGATAGGACTTTCATAGTCCACGGCCTCATGCGCCTCCGTGGAGACCTGCCCCTTTTCTGCTTCCTTCTCGGATGTCTTCTCATCATCGTACTCTACTCCCCTTGTTACTTTGGGTGCAGCAACCGTGACATTCAATCCCCGGGTTGACTCAAAATCAAAATCCTCTGGCCACTGTGCATTACGGTGAGCTCAGCTCAGTCAGCCAAAGAATGAATGACACGCTCACAACAAGCGATGCCGCTACCGCGACGATTCCACCAACACCGATGGACGCCAGATTTCCCGCAAGCATTTCATAATCGCCCCCAGAAGTGGTGACGTTGATGACTCCTCCATTGAGCGAACTTGTGGTGACGAGCCATGCGATAAGGCCCGCGAAGAAGCCTGCGATTGAGCCTCCAATGCAACCCCATTTGTTTGCACGTGACCAAGTAATGCAAAGTGCAATTGGGACAACAGCTGAGCCGAGAATCACGCCCATGAACGTCTGTTAACTCCATTCAGCAATGTTTTGCTTTCGAAGAGGATCAAGGTTAACGTACGTAAAGCCAACCCATCGAGATACCAATATAAAAGAAGATGAGCCCGGCAAGGCCCATGCAGACTGCGAAGAAGGCAACCTATAAACGTCGTTAAGCCCATAATGCATGCCATATGATAAGATTACTTTCCATCGCGTGCGAGACTTTGAGCACCTGCGCTTCAGTTGCATGCGGGTTGATATATTTCTACAAAACCCTCATGAGTAAGCTGTTATCCAGAGGGTCGATATTGAAGAAAGTCACTTTGTAGATATCATAAGTCAAGATGGAAGAAACTGCAATGAGCTCGGCCGGATGACGCGCTAGTGACGGCCAAGAAAAGTAAGATGAGGAGTATGGTAGCACCCGCCTTCCCCAGTAGCGCCGCCGCCGCCGCCGAAGCAGGGAGGCCAGCGGAAACGTCTGCTGGCGTAAGCTTCCGCATAGAGGGATCACCCGTGAGGGCCACAGCAGCCAGGCCAAGAGTCGTCGCCATGGAGAAAGGAATAGCAAACCTAAGGGCAGATTAAACGACATAGAGATAGAAAGCTTTGTGACCGCACCATGCAAGCCCACCCAGTAGATATGCTTTCACTGTGCTCGCTGGTTTACTCGCTATGGCACGTTGCCAGTAGGCCTGATCCTGAAAGACTGTTGCAAAATTTCCGACGACATTGATTACTCCGAAAATCAACCCATTCTTCGAACGCATAGTCATATACGAGCCATGTGCATTGCCAGAAACGGGGCGCGCTGCCGCAGCAGTGGCCAACAGTTCGTGCATCTTTGCCGGAGAGCCTATCTTCGGAGAAGTTGCATAGACAGTAAAAACGAACGTGAGAATGATCGCAAACAAAACTGTTGTATGTGTGCTGTCAAACGAGTATGTTAGCCCAGGTCCTATACTGTGCCAACCCACGGTGGGCTTACTAGTCGCAAAGCAGCGTTGCTCGCATGCCACCCACGACGACGTAGATGGCAACACCAAGAGGGATAAGGAAGCACGCGGCAATGGTATGCATGCCGGTTAAACTGTTTACCGTTGCAGAACCACCAAGAATGAGCATCGAAGAAACAATGATATTTGTAGCTAGCCTAAACCAGACGTGTTAGTGATAGCAGTCCAGTGGTAGCAAGGTCATCACCACAGACCCAAAGAACATGAATATGAAATGAGCCGTACGTCCCCATCGGGCATGGACGATTTCAAGCCAAGTATGCGCATACGGGGCGTTGAGCTTAAGCTTAGCAGCCAGCTAGTGCAACCTGTTGAGTAGGTATAGAGAATGCCATTCCTGCGAAAACTGACCTGTGCAAAGAGGAGGACTTGAACAGTTGCTCCAGCACCATACCACCATGGGCCAGAAATGCCATATTTGTATGCCACAGCACTGGATTGGAGCTTCAGAGGATGAAACGTCAATTTACTACAGAGGGTGTATATGGAAATGGAGAACTAACAAGCGTGGCAGCCCATGTCCAAGCGGACACGATCCCAGATGCGATGAGGCCTGGCTTGACACTACGAGACGCGCTGCTAAATTCCTCCGAATTTTTCGGGGAATACGCCGTGTATCGCGCCTGAATTGCGGTCAGGCATATCATAAATGCACTAAAGAACAAGCCAATGCCTGTGCATATGGTCAGGCTGTCAGGTCAAAATAAGAAGGCCAAGAGGACAGCCGCACCGACGACTGAAGTCCAGATGTGCCATTGGTGAGTAATTGAGAATGGGGATAAAATTTAAGACGCACCAACACCATACCCCGCACCCTGGGGTAGGACAGGCTGATTGGCATTGGACATGGTGAAAATTCCAAAATAGGATGTACGGGATGGTACCCAAGTGGTTGTGTGGTCTAACACCAGGGCCCTTCGCGGAGAAAGGGCGGTCAAGAAGTCCCCCGAAGCGCAATGGGCGTGCCCATTTATCTCAATGGCTCTTCAGGAACGCATTCAGAGGAGGGCAGGCGAGATAAGAATCTTTTGACAAATTTCCAAGTAGCTTGCAGGGATCCTTATCGTCGAGATGTTGGAGCACACGACCGACAGGGTGGGAAAATTTACCGCTCTAAACGCTGGTGATGGCTAGACTGCCGCTGTTATCTTCTTCTGTTGGTCTAGTGTGTGAACCTATTCTAGTCCTGTTCCTATCTGGTTGGCATGGGCATTGCGATCCTGACTAGCCGATATCGAACAGACCCCACCGTTCAATATCTTCTTGAAATTGCATATTGGTTTGCGGCGCTCACCTTCACCAAAATGGCAAGCCATCTTATCTGGCAAAAATGATT
This sequence comes from Russula griseocarnosa, assembly GCA_022884055.1. NCBI lineage: Eukaryota > Fungi > Basidiomycota > Agaricomycetes > Russulales > Russulaceae > Russula > Russula griseocarnosa. The sequence goes on along the minus strand of JAGKRU010000002.1, from coordinate 777,206 downwards.
ACATAACCGTGTTGTGCGCGTGAAAAAAGAGCGCCATTCACAGCGAGACAGCTACATGTCGACACTCGGCAAACGGAAGAACAGAGAAACGGCAGACTTTCATGGGTCTGTCGTATTATTTCTTTCCTTCTCCATTGAGCGATTCTGATATCTGACAGGTCCACGTTATTCGTGTCTAATCTTCCATACACCGCGACATCAACCGATTTGAACACCCTTTTCTCTGACATTGCCCCAGTTCGCTCGGCCTTTGTGGTCCTCGAACATGGAACGGGTGCATCTAAAGGTGTCGGTTACGTGTCGTTTGCAATCCCTGAGGATGCCAAAGCTGCATTCAATAGCATTTCTGCGGATGGAATCGCTCTCGATGGTCGCAAGCTGCGCATAGAGTGGGCGTCGAACAAAGTATGTTAGTATTCTCTTGTCTACAAGAATAGTTGTCGAATATTCACTCTAGCCAAGTCGTGCAGAAAGAGGAAACAAAGCCTCTACTTCCTCCGCATCCCCAAAAGCTGAAAGCATTCCTCGGCCCAAGGCTCACGTACATACTCCTTCACGCGATCCCCTTGCCATTCGTACTGTTGTCATCTCTGGCCTTCCCCCTGTGGATTCAAAGGGTCTATGGAAGAAAATTCGCAAGTACGAGGGTGCTGAAGAAGTGCAGTGGCCGATAAAGCGTGACAATGGTGATGAGGACACGCCAACGGGTTCGTCTGCTCGTCCTATCTTGCATATCGGCACTCACCGCTCTCTAGCGCACGTTCTGTTTTCCTCTCCTGCTGCGGCACAAGATGCAGTGAAGAAACTCCACGCCCATGTCTTCAAAGGCGCCCTGCTTTCTGTCACACTAAAGAAACGCCTCGATGGTGCAACGAGGCTACTCCATTCATCTACCCCAACGCCAAATCGCGCAAACCGTCTCATTGTACGGAATCTCCCATTCGATATCACTGAGCAAGATTTGCGTGCCATCTTCCTTCCTCATGGGTCTATCTATTCTATCGATATTCCTCGAATTGACGCGGATAACCATGTCAAGACTGAAGAGGACGAGCCGTCTTCGCCACTGCGTGGCAAGGGTTTTGCATTCGTATGGATGTGGAACAGGAAGGAGGCAGAAACGGCTATGAACGCATGCAACGGGATGCAGGTGCGCGCAGGTTTTGCTACCGACCTCATCAAGGACAAGCAAAAAAAGAAGAAAGCTCGCAGAGAAGAGAGAAAACAAACTGGGATATCGAAGGATCTAGACGAATCGGGGAGGACAATCGCAGTTGACTGGGCACTGAGCAAAAACAAGTGGGAGGAGGAGAAGCGAGACTTACATGAAGAGAAGGAGTCAGAGTCCCAGGGCGAACAGGGAAGTGATGAAGACACTGAGAGCCTACGGAGCACTACCGAGGGACTGGACGGGCGTAACGATGAAGAAGGGTCTATCATTGACAGTGACCACAATGAGGTGGAGGATGACGCCAATGACGAGGAGAAGGCAAGGCCAAGTCTACCACCACCGGAAGCCGGAACAACCCTTTTCATAAGAAACATACCTTTTCTTGCAACAGAGGACGAGCTACGGACACTGTGATTCCCGGTCTTATCTTGCCCTATCTACTGATATCTCATATTGGTTCTTTTTTCTCCGCTGATTTAGGTTTCGCAAATTTGGGCCCTTACGATATGCTCGTATAACTACGGATGCTACAACTGGACGATCGCGCGGCACAGGTTTCGTCTGTTTTTGGAATCGCGCCGACGCTAATAGCGTGATAGAGAAGAGCGATTCTATACGCACTGATATGACTGGGGCTGTCGTGGCGACATTAGTTCGTTCATGATGCAATCACCACCTCCCGCAGCTTAATTGACAACCTAACTCTGGTAGCCAAAGAAAAACCCGTTCGCCATGGCGTCTATATTGACCCCCGATCCATCTGCAGCCTCTGCGCAGAGCCTCGTGTTGCATGGGCGCACGTTAGACGTCGTTCATGCCGTTACACGGGAGGAGGCTGGCAAACTCAAGGAAGCGGGAGAGAAAGCGCGCGAAAAGGCAGATAAACGCAACATGTATCTCCTTCGCGAGGGTGGTGAGCTTGGCTTCACTGTTTGTTGTAGTTTTTTTCCTTCGAACAAAATTTTCGCTAGTGATCATCCCTAATACCCCGGCCGCAGAAACAATGTCGTCTGTGGAGATCCAGAAACGCACAGATTCGTACAATGCCCGCCGAGCTTTGTTGGGCTCAAATCCATCGTTATACGTCTCCAAGACACGCCTAAGCATTCGACGAATTCCAACTTATGTGACAGAGCGCATGCTGAAACGCCTCGCTACCCACGCCATCCAAGCCTTCGATGAGGAGGTTGCGTCGGGAAGCCGCGCGGGTCTAAGTGAGGAGGAAATGACACGAGATGAACCCGCCTCCGATGGGGACAAGGCTCAAAATAAGAGGAAAGCGATTCCGCGCGTACGCCAAGCAAAAATCGTGCGCCAGGCCGATCGTGTCGATGCGCTGACCGGAAAGGGTCGCAGTAAAGGGTATGGATTCTTAGAGTTGCGCCAGCATGCGGACGCTCTCCGTCTCTTACGGTGGGCGAACAACAACCCCGATGTCCTGTCGCTTTTCTCGGAATGGCGGTCGACAGGGCTTGCAGAGGAGAAAAAGGATGCCGACCCTGCGCGGGCGAAGCGGATTACGGACATGGAGAATCACGGAAGCAGCACTAAGCAGCCCAGAGATTCGCTTATTGTTGAATTTTCAATCGAGAACGCGCAAGTCGTGCGACGACGCGCTGCCCGCCAGACTGGGGTGGGTTTCATACCTCTGGAGTCTTGTGCTTGATCTAACTCATGGACGCATCTAGGAAGACGCTGGGGTGAAGAGGAAAGCTTCTTCAGAGGGTAATGACGAGCGACCTATCGAGCAACCTATGAAAAGGCGGAAGAAGTCGGCGGGAAAAGTGCCTCTAAAAGCAAAGTCTCACGCTGGCTCGCGATTGCGAGTCAACACCGGGATGGCAAAGAAGGACATAAAACAGAGGAAGAGATGACAGAAGAACACCTCTGGGCGAGGAATAGATGCATACAGGGCCTACAGGCTAACCACACGACCACGAGTTGGCATTTTGTTGGCGATGTTTGTAGCTTTGCTCTATTCATGCATATGATTGGTTCCACAATTGAAATTTTCTTCGAGGCAGGGTATTCCGTACACCGTAAGAACACATGAAATTCAGGGTAACTGGGAGTGATGGGATGTGTGTAAGTATGTGATCGAACAACAGTATAGGGTCATTGGTATGGAGGCGGTGAAATGGGGTGTCCTGGGATCATCAGCCTGGACAACGGATGGTCTGGGATTGTATTGTTGAGGCGTGTCCTAGGCTAGACACGCTTTAGCACGAAGAGGATCGAAAAAACGGTGTCAGGGACGATCGGGTGACCGTCAGGGTCCCTTGGCGTGCGAAGTGAGGACAGGGTTGAATGACGTGTTCGATAGTTTGGGGCGTCGATTCTGTACCGCGGACAGGGCGTGTATTTATCGGGGTAAATTGTTCTCGTCCAAAAGCGGACTTGAGATTGTGCGTACTTCTTTGTGACAGCAGCGCCATATGCCATGTGCTGTTTTTCTCAGCGCTCAACGCTCCGCGTTCAGCACTCGAAAGGGTCATCGTGGAGCGTGGGCCTAGCCGAAGGATTTATGATGAGCCAACGGGGGTAAGGTAGCGTAACAGACGGTTCTAAAGGGAAAATGGGTTTCTCACGGCGCAACGATAAGTTCCATCAGTCGGTGGTGGTTCTTTGCCTCCAAGAGCCAGGGATGCACTTCTCTCTGTGTCACTAGAGATGCCACAGGCACCTCCTCCAACTTGGAGCTGATGCCATCTGACCCTGAGGACACGCGCGAGGTCGTGAGCACGATGCGTTTCAGGCCCGGGTTCTCGCTCGCGGTGAGTAAAGATGGATCCCACGTCGGAGGAAGGTTCGCGCGTAAGAAACGCAACGTGGGCGAGCGGGACAAGGCCAGAGCGACGGGAGACGGCTGTGCCCGCGGTATGGACGAAAGCAGCAGGCGAGGTTCGATATCGACAACTTCCTAATCTTCGATTATCAGTAAAGTCAAGTCAGAAAATGGAAAAAAAAAAATGGAAGGATGGAGCAGGCGGCGCGCCGTGTTTCTGGAATTAATTTTTTTTTTTGAAAAAGAGAATTACCAGGTTTGGCCACCGTTCTATCGCTTCTGCCAACGAGTTCACAATCGACAATATGCGGTCGTGCATGACCCAACCGGATCCCGAACGGACGGCCAACCGACGTACGGGTACCATAGCGAGGGGTTCCTCTTCGTCGTTGCCATCAATGCGTCCGCTCACCCATATGGCACTGATTGAGAAGTCAAGCGTGTCAAGCGACCCCCTGGCACGGCCAATAGCGCGAAGAACAAGTTGCAGCCAAAACGTCGTCACTCTAGAATATAGGTGCCGTACATGATGGACGAGCGTTGGCCTTTCGAGGAGGGAGCGCCGAAGGTGCTCGGCGTTCCAGGAGGTTTTCAGTAATAGGGTGCGATATAATATGGGAAGACCGATGCGGTGGAAGGTGCGGCAGGTGAGGAGGGATTGTGCGTCTGGAAGGGATACACGTGGGTCTATAGGTCGAATGGATAATTCTAGGATCAAAACGAGTATTTCCTCGGGGAGGTCAAGCAATTGCATGCTTGTGCTCGTGGTCAAGGTGAACTCCGCTCACGAGCGCTCCGTACGCTCCGTGCTCGACCGTGAAGAAGAATCAATGCCCAAACAACGCGCCGCATATATATTCATTATCTTGGGACACATGTCTAAGAATACAGGAGAATATTGCATTCCGAAGAAGTACCACCGAACCATGGTACACTGCCATCACCGCGGTCACGTCAATGTTAGCCCCCGCGGGTGCCCTCTTCACTACAGTAAACCTAGGAAGATAGAACCTCACGGAGGGTGCTCTCAAACCTCGGCTCGACACTGGACAAGATCTCAACCGATTCATCCTGAAAATATACCGTCAATTACATTATCCAAATATAACTGAATTCGTATTACCCAGACGCGTGTTTGCACCACCGCACCCTCATCGCTCAGTGCATAGTCACTGATTTCTTGCAGGTTTGCCATGCTCACATAGCCCCCGCGCAGCTCAAACTCACGCCCGACACCACCAACTGCAGCCCACACGAGTTGTCGTGATCCTTCCTCGGTCGTGCGGGCAAGTAGACACTCCATGATACTATACATCATACGGTGAGTGAAAGACAGATTTCGCTTCAACTGCGACCTGCAATAGCCGGGGTTGACGGCAGTCACAATCACCGGCGAATTCGCAGGCAACCTCTTGGTCAATTCCAGGACGAAAAAAACGTTCAAAACTGGAAAATCATTCAGAATCAGCTTAGGCGCCGCGCGAAAAAAGTAGCTGTTTTACAAACGTTTCGATATTTTGTATCTTTCACTCATGACCCTGAAAATCAATGGAGTTACCATCACACTGGCACACCGTCAGATATGGAAGAGAATGTCCCCACCGAGAAGTACAGTGGTCCTTGTCACTTAGTTTTCGGAGGATTTTCTCGCTTTCCACTTCCGTTTTGGAGAACTTTGTCCAGTAGTGAACGTCACTTGCAACGATGACAACACGTGGGTTTGGTGATGTTCCCGACGAAGCCGCCTTGAACAGGCAAGGGAGCAAGAGGATGGTCAACAACACCGCCGAAAGGTGGTTCACCTGAACCCTAACAAGCACATTCAACACACCGCAATTTGATGGAGGGACACCACAGACTCACGTCTCTTCCCAGCCATCCTTGGAGGGCGAATAATGGCCCAGTGCAACCCCAGCATTATAGACAAAAATGTCTATTTGAGCATTTTCGCGAATAAAACCGTCCGCAAATGCCGATACAGACTGAAATCGAGACAGGTCGACGAGTGCAAGCTCGGCATTTTTGAAACCGGTGGCTTGTACGGCTTGCCAGTGACTATAAGTTAAGAGGCAGAGATGGCTTGAATGAACTAGTCCGCTCGCTTACCTTGAAGGGCAGCCTGACCCTTCTCTTGGCTGCGACACCCAAGAACCAACCTCTTTGGATTCATCGAGGCGAAATGCTTTGCAGCCTCGAAGCCCAGTCCAACATTGGCCCCTATGACAACGACGGTCTTGCCTGTAAGATCGACATGTTCCACGGGGCTACCTTCCACCACTGATCTTGAATGAATTTAAGAGAACCAACCGCCCCATGATATCAGACGCAGTGTGAAGGAGAATTTTCACCAAATGCCTCTGAAATTCGACAGATTGCTTCAAGTTATACCTGCCTGGGAGTCTGTCTATACGGGGACTGGGAAGGTAATAATAAATGAACGGACCGTGATCGCATGATTCCTTTCATAAACTTTGATATCGAATGGCTTAATTGGATGGTTATTCTTTGGAAAGCTGAGGACCAAATCAGGGGTACATTTGAGCTTTGGCACTGCATCGAATGAGCATCATGTCCCGCACACTGTTGTGAAAGGTTTCAATTCAGCACCACTTGATAGCTTGAGCGGATGGTGGGTGAGCAAGACATCGACGATGGACAGATCCGCTCGATGGAACACGAGTTGTTCTGCGCGTTGACACTGACGAAAGCTCGACCTAACTGTGGCAACTCGCTCCGAGTCGTCGGGTGTACCACATGGACACTGAGTTCCTACTTCGTGCTGGCTGCCTTTCCGAGCTCCAACACCCTTCGCGCTAACAAAAATGATCGCCCAGGTCTGCAAATTGCCGTGTCAATCCATAATTTAAGCAACCACAGTCTGAGATAAGTCGGTGAAGATGAGTGGCCCGCCTAGCAGGGATCATCGCGAAGATGCGAACATGACGTCCGAGGAACCTGCCACCTCATGGTGGCAAACATTCATACATTGTCATCACCGCGGACGGATCCATATGGGCCCGCGGCACTCCTGCTTTCTCAACTACAACATAATTAAGAAGATAGGATCTCACGGAGGTGCTCTCAAACTTGGCTCGACACGGACAGATTTCAACCGACTCGTCCTGAAATACACCTGTCAGTTACGTGTCCAATTATGGCCGAACTGTGTCGCGCACCCAGAGCCGTGTTTGCACCGCAGCACCTTCGTCGCTCAGTGCATAGTCACTGACTTCTTGCAGGTCTGCCTTGTTCACATAGCCGCCGCGCAGCTCGAACTCGCGCCCAGGCACCACCAACGGCAGCCCACACGAGTTGTCGTGATCCTTCCTCGGTTGTGCGGGCAAGTAAAGCCCGCATAATACCAAGAAGCATACGAATAACCGGATTTAGATCCCGCCCCAGCTGCGACTTGCAAAAGCCGGGGTTGACAGCAGTCACAATCACTGGTGAATTGGCAGGTAACCTCTTGGTCAATTCCCGGACAAAAAAGACGTTGAGGACTAGAAATCGCTCGTAATCTAGCACGCCGCGCGAGAAATAGCTGCTACGGACGTTTCGATATGGGGTATCTTTCGCGCATGACCCTGAAAAAATGGTGTTTCAACTACCGTCGGACGCGAAAAAAAGGGAATGCCCCACCGAGAAGTACAGTAACCTTGTCGCTTATTTTCTGGAGGATTTTATCGCTTTCCACCTCTGCCTTGGTAAACTTGGCCCCAAAGTGAACCTCACTGCTAACGATGACAACTCGTGGGTTTGGCGATGTTCCCGATGAAACCGCTTTGAGGAGGCAGGGAAACAAGAGGGTAGTTAACAACATCGCCGAGAGGTGGTTCACCTGAATCCTGATAAATGCATTCTACATCGCAACTTCAACTCGATCAAAGAACATCGCAGACTCACGATTCTTCCCAGCCATCCTTGGAAGAGGAATACTGGTGTAGAAGAACCGCAGCATTATAGACGAGGATGTCGATTTGAGCATTATCGCGAATGAAAGTGTCTGCAAATGTTGAAACAGACGCGAATTGTGTGAGATCGACGAGTCCAACTTCAGCATTCTTAAAACCGGTTGCTTGTATCGCTGCCAGTGATCAAGTTAGTAGAGCCCCAATCAGGATGCTGATCGCTTACCCTGGAGGGCAGCCTGACCCTTCTCTTGGTTGCGACACCCTAGAACTAGCCTCTTTGGATCCATCGAGGCAAAGTGTTTTGCTGCCTCGAAGCCCAATCCGACGTTGGCACCAATGACAACGACAGTCTTGCCCGTAAGATCGACACGTTCCACTGGAGCCACTTTCCATCGTTGGTCTTGGATGAACCCGAAAAAGGTGAATTGTCCCATGATATTGAACGTAGCGTGAAGAGGTGTTTCCCGCAGCAGCGGCGCAGCTAGCATCACCAGGGGTGATTTCATCGAGTCACATTCGGGTCACAGCAACTAAGCGAGCGCGTGCTCCTCTGGGATGTACATCATTGCCCAAAGATTCTATCTGCTGAGAACCGAACCTTTGACTACTGTAATCACGGTGCTCCTGTCAAAAACCTGCTGAAATGTGGCTCGCTTGTCCGAGATTGGGATGTGAATCGCTCCCAATTTCAGGCTACCTGTATGCTTCATCTATCTGGTCTTCAAGGTGTGGATCCTCGTGAGTTTGAGCCCTGGAGAGATGCCACTATTGTGATGTTCAAGAGAGTTAGAGCGCGTTCGGAAAGCAAATCATGCTTTTGATCTGGCAGTTTGATTGGCAGGCGCGTTTTGCCGAATGCACCCTAACATTTAGATGTCCTCGGAGGCTTAAAAATAGGTTCATACGATATGAGATGGAAGGTTTACGACATAGAATTGTCGAATGTGACATCCGAGGAACCTGCCACCGAATGATGGTAGCGAATACTATGTTGGCATAACCACACACAGGTCCATATGTACTGTACTGTATGTACCAGTGGGCCCCGCGGGCTCCTCTTGCTCAACTATAGTACAATAGAATCACACAGATAGGATCTCACGGAGGGTGCTCTCGAACTTCGGCTCGACACTGGACAAGATCTCAATCGAGTCATCCTGAAAATATACTGTCAGTTACATTATCCAAATATGATTGAATTCGCATACCCAGGCGCGTGTTTGCACCAAAGCACCTTCATCGCTCAGTGCATAGTCACTGACTTCTTGCAGGTTTGCCATGCTCACATAGCCCCCGTGCAGCTCGAACTCACGCCCGACACCACCAACGGCAGCCCACACGAGTTGTCGTGAACCTTCCTCGGTCGTGCGGGCAAGTAAAGCCTTTCCGATAGCTTCCAATATGCGAAGTGCGAATGGGAAATTTCGCGTCAGTTCCGACTTGCAGTAGCCAGGGTTGGCCACAGTCACGATCACCGGTGAATTTGCAGGCAGCCTTTTGGTCAATTCCCGGACGAAAAAGACGTTGAGGACTGAAAAATCGAACTCGTTCAGAATGCGTGAGTCGTAGAAGAAATAACCATCACGAACGCTTCGATATCGAGTATCTTTTACGCATAATCCTAAAAAAAAAGTTTGTGTTATAAACGACCGTCAAGACGCGAAAATGAATGTCTCACTGAGAAGTACAGTAATTCTCGTCGCTTAGTTTTTTAAGGATGTTATCGCTTTCCACTTCTACTTCGAGAAATTTCGTCCAGTAGTGAACGTCACTGCCAACAATGACAAGCCGCGGGTTTGGTGATGTTCCGGATGCAACGGCTTTGAGGAGGCAAGGAAGCAAGAGAATGCTTAACAGCATTGCCGAGAGGTGGTTCACCTGGATCCTAACAAGCACATTTACACTGAGAGTTGATGATGGGGAAGAAAAACACCAGAGACTTACGTCTCTTCCCAGCCATCCTTGGTAGGGGAATAACGCAAGAATGCAACAGCGGCATTATAGACGAGGATGTCTATTTGAGCATTTTCGCGAACGAAAGTATCCGCAAATGCTGAAACGGACGTAAACTGAGCGAGGTCGATGAGCGCAAGCTCAGCATTCTTAAAACCGGTGGCCTGTATGGCTGTCCGTGATTAAAAGTAAGTTGTTGGACACAAACGCGGCCCCGGAAGGTCGCACGCCTGCTTACCCTGAAGAGCTGCCTGACCCCTCTCTTGGCTACGACATCCGAGAACCAGCCTCTTTGGATTCATCGAGGCAAAGTGCTTTGATGCCTCAAAGCCCAATCCAACATTGGCTCCAATGACAACGACAGTCTTGCCTGTAAGATCGACGAGTTCCACCGGGGCTACCTTCCACCATTGATTTTGGAGGTGTTGGAGAAAACCGAGTCGTGCCATGGTATCAGATACAACACGGACTGGTACTGGACAGTCTATTTCGGCGACGGGTACATATACATTTCTATGGCGTCTATACTGTATTGAACCATGGATACTGCAGCTTTTACTGCTAATAGTAAGTGGAACAGTAATCAGAGCTGACTATGATTTCCCCTTATATCTCGCTCACGTAGTAAACTAGGACTCGGTCGTATTCTTATTCTCAGCTCCGGAAGGTTTCAAGTTGAAAAGGATCAGAGTACAGCTTACATTCACCACTTCGGCGCCTTTGCTAAGCTAAGGAACATAATCAACAATTATTAGTGCAAGCATCAGTTGTGATTACAAAGCGTACGTTTCCGTGAATCCACAAGAACGAACCCTCGCGTCCATTCAGTAATCAAATAAGCCCAGTCCACAGAAGTCATAGTATGAACGAGTCAATACAGATGTACATGGACACGGAGTGGGGTGGGTTGAACATGACGAATTACGATTACTTTAAACGGTGAGTCATATAGTCATACCGCGTACCCATTGGATGACGCGTCGTTCTATCTCCTTCGGCTGCGGTGCCAATTTTCGCCATGTTTAGCTCTGCCTATTCGGCTCCACGTTGGAGCGCGCTACACAGAGATCGAGCCTGGCGTAGTATGATGTAAAGGAGATGCGATGCTGTCCGCCGAAATTCCTCTAGAAATTCTGCTGAATTCAATCCGTCTACAAGAACCTGGGGTGATCCAGACAGTGGTCTAAATACATACTTACGTTACCCTCATTTCCCGTGGCCCTATCCTACAATGTGACCACTCTACTGGTGCCATGCTCTGCCAGTGCAACTCGGCAGTACCGCGTCAACCTCCCTCACCAAAGTATTGGGACACTTTCTTCAAAAGTCCACGACCTTGCCCTCCCTGTGACGGCGTGGATACGCTCTTCTCGGCAGCTAGTCCGGTTGGTGCTCTACGGGCATCGTTCTCGTCTGCGTAGGTTTTGCGCTGCATCCACCGCCCCCAAACGCTCTCTCCGGAACCTCCCTTCTTTCCGCCAGCGCGAGCGCGCAATAATGTCCTCGCAGCTCCCAACATATCCATTACCGGTGTCGCTCCTCTCTCTCTTATAGCCGGCGGTATCTCCTCATCCCCGTCCTCGACAGAGAGCGTTGCCATGGAAGGGAACGGGGTTCCAAGTGTAGGTAAAGGGCCAGGCTCAGCAACTACGTGTGCGAACAATGACCCTTCGGCACGGGCGACGCGTATCAGCCGCCAGCCAGCGCTCTCTGCAAGGGACCGTAATTCAGGGAGCGTACGCTCTTGTCCTCCAAGAGTCACTTGCATCTGTACATAGTGTTTATACAGGAAAATTAGCATAAAGGAAGACGGCTAACCGTCATATCCATCCAGTACGCGTTCGCGCTGGCCGCGCCGAGGTTCGCAAGGAGTGGCCAACACGAACCGCGTAGCGCTTCCGTACCTTCCTGAATCTTGAGTTCTGAAACATTTGCGCTGGTGCATGCATATGGTAAGAGGTGATCACCAATGACAAGATACGTTGGCTTTTTGTCAGCTGTGCCTTCATCGGCTGCCCGCCGCAGTTGAAGAAGTATGCGCCGCGCAAGTGCATCTGGCCAATCATGACAGACGACGCGCAGGAGGAATACGGCGGCTCTGGTATCGCCATCATACTTGGGCTGAGGCTTGAAAAAGTCATGTACTGACATTTTCCGTCAGTGTCCTCAGTTGTTGATGTGTAGTTGAGACGGACCTTGAAAGCGTACTCGGCCGGATGTAATTAAGGCGGGGCTGTGAATATGCCATGCCTAAATGAGGAATAATCAACACCACGAGAAGAGTTAACCAAGGAGGGAGTTGGTACATCTTTGCCGAGCTTGCACACTGGCTCACGGTCCTGTATTATGAAACGTAACTTGGGGAACCGCTCCGCAAGTCTCAAAGTCGTTGATCCGATTCCACCGCCAACGTCTACAATAAGCGCATCTTCTACTAGCTCTGGGAACGGAAATGCTATTGCTACGTTAGCAACTTGGTTCGCTTCTTGGAGTAGACAGTGAGTTTACCACACAGCTCTGCATCCGATGCACCCATCCACCCTTCCGTCCCAGCCATGGCCCGGGCAAATCTGGCAAGCCGGAAACTGTTCTCGGAAGTTTCGAGCCAAGTCCAGTATGGGAGAGTGGTGCGTTGTGATAAGCTGAACGCCGTTGGCGCCACTACTGGCACTGTACGTGGGGTAGGTATATGCGTAGGTGAGACGGGAAAAGCAAGCGGGCGGTCATCAGTGGTGCCAGATAATTTGGGGCGAGATAGCAGTCTGCGGATGACTGGCTGTGCACGGGCAAGAGGAGACCGTGATACGCTTTGTGTCGATGAGGATACTATCCCAGGTGTGAGATTTATCGGAGGTAGGAGTGTGGACGTGCTCGTTGCGGGAGTGGATGTCGCGGTATCTAGGAGACTAGCCGGCGGCTCCAAGTTACCATTATGAGAGAATAGACCTGTCAAGGGAGAGCGCTTCATGCTCGTGTCTAGAGAAGGTAGGAGCGCATCCGTAAAGTATGCGGAGGCTTTGAAAAGCTCATCGGTACTGTAAACGCACGAGTTTGTGAACGAAAGGACAGTAATTCGAGAGAAGCGCACTTGAGAGCTGCAAGGGCTGCGATCGCTCCGTATTCACCATCATATTTTTTCACAGGGCTACAACAAGAACATTAGTTTCCAATAATGTACGCGACAAAGAAGACTACGGTGTACGTACGCAGATCGGCATTCTGTGAATGATCGCCCAGAGTCCAGAAGGGCGGAGACGCGATTAAGTGCAAAGGTGTCTGGTTCGCATTCCCGTATAATATGATGCGTGGCAAGTAGCCGTAATATATGACCTGGATGCATTCAAGAAAGGACAAACTTTGGAGTGTAACGCTTATGTGGACATACTAATTTTTACAGAGTCTACGCCGACGCTGGCTGATATTTCTATGACAGATAAACCAGTAGGCCCGGCAGCGCTAAGGAGCTCTGGGATGTGAGATGCCTCAAAGAAGCGCAGGCACGATGGGAGGTGGTACTTTTTGGAGAAGTTGTAACGTAATGAGCAAAAAGACGACGAAACGGGACGTACGATCATGGTGGCATCGCATATGGTGAGAAAAGGCGAGCGGACGACGACAGCCATTTGTGAAGCCGCAGCAACAATACGAGAGATGGCATTCGCGACGTCTGGACGAGAGGTAAGCTGTTCGGCGGGAGATGAGGGGTCTCCTGGAAGATCGAGGTCGGGAAAGTCGAGAGGGGCATCATAAACCGAAGGAACCGGGGTATTAGATGACGAGTAATGCGAGGCAGAGGACAGAGTGTTGTTGGAGAGAGAAAGGAGAGGGGGTGTGGGTGAACGATGTTGCTTTGGGGGAGAAGGAGGGGGTGATGAAGAGGACGACGAGGAGGGAGAGGGAGGAGGAGAGCCCAAACGAGATGCGTAGACTGCATGTATTTCGTCAATAGCGTCGCCTATAATGGCCTGCAGGGCGCGCAGAGTTGAGAAGGTCATAATGACTTGGCGGCGAGGTGGGATTTGGGAAAGTCGAACGACGTTGTGATCACGAATCCCTTTTTGTGTGCAGATCGGGGCTTCTTGGAATGAGTTCCACACTCGGACAAAAAAATACAATACATACATGCATACAACATGACATTACATTTCTCAACCCGCCTGCGGATCCGAAATACTGTCCACAACCTGCGATACCGCAACAAATGCATCCAGTAACGCAGGGACGACGAACGGTTCCCGACACTCCGCCTCGATGTCCTGCAGAATCCGGGTGTGACGCGCACGCTCCTCAGCAAGCGCTTCCTCGGCTTTCTTCCGTGCCGCCGTTTCTGTTTCTATCTTACTACGCAGCACCTCAAGGTAATTTGACAATAAGGGGGTGTACGCTGCTCCTGCCCGTGAACATGCAGAACGGATCCAATGAGTAAGACGCACCGGAGAGATTCTCAACGGGGGTTGGAACTAAAAGGCCAATGCTTTGAAAAATCTTTAGTAACCCCTCATCGAGCTCGGTGGGATGGGAGCTGCTGGTGCCGACGCTAGTCGAATTGTCAAACGGGCAAAGAAGCCCCATAACCGGTTTATGCCAACTTGGGATCTCTCGCGCGTTTAAAGGGAGCACAAAACTTCATGTTGGATGAGGTAGTCTTTTAGCACACACACGTGGGAACACAGTGAGCATATATGCGTACATCATCAGATGGTCACTGTATGTAAGGTGAGCTCATTGGGAACGTTAGGAGCGAAATGACACTACATTGACATCTGCTGCATAGTCGAACCGTCCATCTTTTTTAACCGGTTGATTACATTCGCTTCAAGGCGCTGAGGGGTGTTCACATCGAGTCAAGGTGGAAAGGAAGATGGAGGACATGAACTCTCACTTCTGTACTCTCGGCATGATCCCAGAACATCTCGATAATACTTGAGGTATCGATGCTTTTAAGGACATTCGTAGGTTTGGGATGTGGTAGATGAAGCTTCGTGAGGATGGCCTTTAGCCAGGGAACGATCGACTGGATGTCATCTTGACTGGTGCGTAATACTTTCTGCCCATTGTACCCCTTGAATTGAATGCGCAAGGCGAATGTACCACCATGCTGATAACTTGCAGAGACAGAGCGAGTCACAGGCATGCTCGCATGCTATCTTCACTCATCTGCATCCGGATCATATACTGCGGTATTGCGTATGTAATCACATTGATTACAAACTGGTTGCAACTTGGTTGCCACCAACCACGAAATAATTGCAGGTTCACGTTGCGGCGAGTACATGAAAGGGATGGGAGTTGACGAATTAGGAGACAAATAAAAGTTTTCAGGCGTTTCGGGTTCACTTGAACAGAAGAAACCGCAGATCTTTGACATCAACAGAATCAAAACAGAACTACAACATCCACTTTCCCAGACTCAATCTAATATTTCACGCTGATCAGGTAATCAGCAAGAGCCTCGACCACCGGAGTGGCCTCGCCTGCTTGAACTGGTGCAACATATTCAGCAACGAGGACAGCCTGCTCTGTCTTCACTAAACAAGCGCCATCACCCTGTAAATATGGCCGTGAGGAAAAGTAAGGCCACAACTAGGTGAGTTGGATCATACCCCTTTCTTCAGGTAAACACTACGCCCCTCGACTCGGAGGGCAAAGAACTTATTCCCAGCGAGCCGGATTCCGCTCTCTTGGACTTTCGCTGGGTTGCTGAACGAGTTCACAATAGCCTTTTGTTCCTCCGTCGAGAGCTGTCAAAGTTAAATGGATCGACATGAAAGGCGAGCATCTGCACTACCAAACGCACGGTGTAACCCTTCGAGGCCGCCCAGACCCCACCCTGTCGACCTAGTATAGCAGCTTTAGAGATCTTCCCTGTACCCAGGAGATTTGTGTCGACGTAAGCTAGCGGATGCTCGAATCAGAAAATCGTGTGGCTAATCTGTGACGGATGGTACATACTTTGCCAAGACATGATATGAAAGGAAGTTGGAAGTTGAAGACAGGGAACGGTGCAGACAATGAGGAGGCGGGGCGAGGTGTGAAGGATGTCCCAATTCGGCGATTACCATCCGATATGGTAAAATATCGGTGGGGATGGCCGTTGCGCGCCCATCTATGTTTGTCTTTGGATTATCTTTCTGTTTGTGCAAACTAATTCTCATAAGGCAAGATCGGTGTCTATGAACATTTACTGTGTTTTGTTTGATACGCCTGAATGACGAGCGCTACGTCTTGTCAAACCTTGAGTCACGTGTTCGTATCGCGATGGCAAGCTACCTCGAACAGCTAGACTGTCTCGCTAAAGATATCTCAGACAGCTTTCCAGGAAACGATGCTCTCATATCTCAACTAATCACCCTTATTACAACCTGTCCTCCCACTTTCACATATCTCCATGACCCCCACACACCGCGCGCTACCGCGTCACTCGTGAACACTCTGACCTCGTCATTGTCTGCAATCGACGCAAATTCCCCCGCTCCGGGTGATGATGCAGTACCCATTATCGCATCCGCACAGGTCGATGCCATCGCATCTTTCTCACCCCGTCTTTTCTACGACACGACTTTTAACCGCCTTGCCAAGTGGCGTCCACGCTGGGAGGACGGCTGTGGAAATTGGCCAGGAGGGACGGCCGGCGGTGCACGCTACAACGATAGCCTCGATGGATTCCTGCACGGCCTGCGCGCCCTGCAAGTCCAGCTCAGCGGTGATGAAACTGAAGCGCGATCCCCGCGTAAAGGTAGAGGAAAAACCCGTGAGCAAAATAAAGCAAAGGTCGTGAAGATGGTTCTGGTAGTTGAGCGCGCAGAGAGGCTCAGAGAGTCGCTGCCTGGCCTTTTGGTCCCTCTCACTAGGTTGGCTGAGTTAGTAAGTCGCCTTCAGCCTTGCTTTGCTGCTAATCAAACCCTGTTCAGTCGAGAGTAGATATACAGACGATTTTCATCTCTCAGTCCCCCTGGGACGACATCAAACCGCCCTTGGGTGCAGCTATTGAACCCTTTCATCTATCTGTGTATCCGCCCTCCCAAGAAGGTACGCATACATCCTTTCGCTCTCTCTCGACTGACTAGAAACGGCCCATGCGACAGATACACTCCGAATTCTAACCTCTCGCTTCCCGACGGATGGTGACTTCGCGGCCGCGCCCCATGCCTACCATCCGGCTCTTGCTCAACTCTACGCGCAGTACGCCAATGCGCTGTATAGCATCTGTTCACCCTTCACCCGCGACCCACACGAGCTTGTCTACGTCGCTGCGGCTCAGTGGCCAAGCTTTATCGCACCGGTTTTGGAGGCTCAAAAGGGCGTCGCCGAGTTACAGACCATCCCTGAGGACGTACGTTTGCGCCTCTTGCGAGTGTTCTTACCCAGTTTTACTGCCGCACTTGAAGCACTACTCCCTCGGAAAATGCATGCCAGTGCGTGGAGTCGGACGTCCGATCTGAATGAGGATCCCGGTGTCGATGGGAAGAGCGTTGAGACTGTTACTCGTTCTCTACCAACTCTACAGAAGTATATACTACTCTCTGCCTTCCTCGCTTCATCAAATCCGCCTAGAACAGACCTGCGCATGTTCGGAAGAAGCCGCGATACGCGATCCAAGCGACGGCGCGGTGGAGGCTCGCGCAGGACACCACAACGCAGTGCGAGTTCTCCAGCAAAAGTAAGCTCACTCTTTCTTGAGGGTGATGCAAAGTAAAACTAGACGCAATCTAACGTCATTCAGGTACCTCAACATCTCGCTGGTCCTGCGCCGTTCCCTCTCGACCGCATGAACGCAATCTTGGCCACTCTACTCGAAGAGCATGATCTTGAAACGCGAGCTGTCTCTGAGTTCACACAACCTGGGGAATACACCGAGATGGAGCTCTTGCGCGTTCACACCTCTGGAGCGGTATGTATTTGGCTAAAGTTACCCTGGGGCTTTGACGCACTGACGCTGGTTTACCGATACAAAGGTCGCAGAACTTGCTGCTGCCCATCTCTTATTACGAGTGTCGCCACCAGATCGCCTTGACGGGCCGCCTATGTACAAGTGTGGGATCTCGTTTGATGTTGCACTTGCGCTAGGACGTGATATGCGCGTCCCCATGCTTGATCTTATTTGGGAGACGGGTTAGGCGTACATGCTGATTTTTGCATGGATACGGGGGTTCGACGGGGTGGTCTCGGCAAGCCTTTCGGAGCACTGGTAATATACTGTAATGTTGGTGTCCGCGTGTGTCGAAAATCACATGCAAAATGCGGACAGATCCATCGTGCTGATGACAGTACAGTACGACTTGGAAACCACACGCTTCTAAGCCGCATGTCTGCGTTCTGGGATATGACACAGAACATTGCTGTATATAAAGGTCCCGGTGTTATCAGAAGTCGAACAAAGGCAGACCACTATGACAGAACCCGTAGATTTTTCTCCCATTGAAATTTGAAGCTGTATTAAACGTCGTCAGCAGAATTGAAGTGTCCAATTGGAGTTCACGTAAAAGGGATGAGATATTCATAAGACATGTTTATAAGAGCCGCCGTAGTGTTTCTTGGAACGAAGAATGAAGTTGAGGCAGGTGATGTCCCACGGATCATCGATCATTTCCCGGCAAAACCATCTTTACCCACAGCTCTCCGCGTGATCCTTGGTATATAGCTTCTTTTGTCCATACTATACAACGGATCTTAGCAGAGAAGACCACGCCGATACTAGAACCGTCGCAACCTACTCACGCGCCAGGAACGTCCTATTAGAAGCGGAAATCCTCGTGAGCAGTGAGCACACGACAATTGGTGAAAAAAGCCCCGTGAACTTATGACCTCTGCACCATGATGCTTAAACGAATTGTGCAAAATTTACAAAAGTTTCCATTTCAGGGCCTGTTGACCGTCGTGGCAAACCCCGTTAGAGTCATGGTCACCGGAGTTTTATCGTATCGTTTGATTTGGCCAGTGCACTCACAGCCAGCTCCGGCCAGCTGTCACATGTTGCCACCGGTCAGGAACATTTGACGCACATTAAGCTCAAGCTCAGAAGACGGCAACCGGGCGTGACACATGTTGGGCACCGCCGCGATGGCACGGTTACAGTACTGACTTTACCGTTGAAGCTTGAAGATTCTTGGTGGTCATGGCGCGACCTCAGCCGAGGTCGGACGGACGACGGAAGCACGAAGAACCCGCTTGCTCGCTTTGCTGAGGATCGCTGGCACTGGCCGGATCTGGGACCTGGATCGCAATCGCACAATCCATGTGGAAACATCGTCCGCGTTTCAGTTCATATCGCCCGTTATGCCGTTGAGAAGTCTCCCGAAAAGGAACGTGGATTGCATTTGGGCAAGGAATGCATGAATGAATACCAAAGAAGCCATCTCTCGCTCTAGGGCTCGATTCTTTTTTTTTTACTTTTTCAAACGGCGCAGCACGCCGGGATGTACCATGCGTGTGTTGCCCGGTTGAAATATTACCGCCGCCTCTGTCATACATAAATACCTCGCCGTATGGACTGCCTATTCCATCCACGTCATGTCGACCGCCTCTCCCCTCAGGAAGCAGCGTCTCGCTGCCCTTGCTCTTTGCGCGGCTTGGTATATCATCAGTGGCTCAATTGGCCTTAATGCCCTGATAAAGTTTGTCCCCTACTGTGCTTCTCATTTGTCGACCTCTTCGTAACCTTCGACGAATAAAGGGCCAATAAGACACAGACGCGTTTCCGGAAGGAGGCTCCTCCAGGGGTCACTCTGAGGTTTCACATCAACGGTACTAGTTCTCTCACATTCTTTTCACTGCTTGCGCTCGCTTAGTTCCTTATCTCGCATAGATCTGTATCAACCTGGTGTTGTTCTTACCGCCGTTTGCGCTACTACGGCGCTCCTCGCAATAATATTCTTCATTGTGACGCTAGTCTGGCCAAGGAATGCCACCGGCTCGCTGAGGATTCAAGCGTGGATTTTTACCTTTTTCGGTGTGTGGCTTTTTGCCACCCAGATTCCCTATACAATTTTCGTTGCGAAACGCAATGCCAAAATCGACGCCTTTCTTGCTGGCAAGCAATTACCCGCTCAAGCAGTACAAGCAGCGCTTGCAGCAGCGGGAGAGTCAACTAAGTACAGCAAGCTACATCCCGGTATGTCATACCATGTCGCCGCTTTTGGAATCCTGGCGCTAACTAACCTTTTCCTCCTCAGCTGTCCTTCTTGCCATTTTCCCTTGGATTTCGTTGCTCTCCTCTGTCTTCCTTATACTCGTTCTCTTTGCGGCCGCCCGAAGACGCAGTCGGTCCCTGGTGGAAACGACTTCTCGGCCGCCCATTTCTGATGGAGAGAAGGGTGATGATAAACACGAATCATGACATTTCAAATTTTCCCACTTGTTGTCCTTGGAGTTATCTTCCATCGGAGGAGACACCACCGGCGCGCCGGTGCTGATGATAAGTTTTTCATGCAAGGCCCGAGCTGTGCTACTTCCATCCCACTCAGAGGGTATTTATATATTTTTGGTTCTTGATGAATTCCGAGTACCTGTACCGTGTACTTTAGTATGCATATGTATCACGACAATGGATCGAAATTTATCGGACACCAGTCATTGGTTCTTACTCCCCGAGTAGCAAGGAGGATGCATACGCAATATTTCACAGTAGTGGGGTCTCTTACCATCACGCTGGCACGACTATGGGTATCGAACACCCCTGTGACACAATGGACTCAAGGAGACTGCTCATGTGTTTAAAAGATTTGGAGCCACTGGCAACTTTTTTGCACGTCAGGCATTTCAGCAACCCAAGTCATAAGATTATCAATTATCGGCCATTTGAAGATGTCCGGTGGGTCCGGAACCATCAAAGTGGCCTGACCAACCAAAGTACAACTTCGCTCGGGGGCTACAAAATTCCTACTCGTATACTATCTACTGAATGTTCGGGCTTAGACCGGCGTTCGTCGGAGGTAACAAGAAGTGACTGTACCTGCCGACGAAGCTTGGTCACATACGAGTCTCCCTTCCCATCTCACCCCTTCAAGTCACGGCCATGTGCATCAGACGATTGTTTTGTCGCTCGTAGCACCAAAGTGTGCCTTGAGGCTATCCCACAAGGCCAAGAAACACGCGCCATCGTTACAACTTTGGTCGAGTTTTCCCAATTGGTATTTCAACGCTTCACCGTCCTGTTGATCAAGAATGCTGCGCTGCGGTTCTGACACACAGAAGACACAGAGCAGCGCATCGAGAACGTCAAGGTTGAGGAGGAAGTTCAATGGCAGGCGAGATGGTGAGACAACACATGCTCATGTAGTTCCTGAAACGTATTAGCACGGACAAGTCATCGTAAAAGTAACGTGCGGGATTTACCTCTTTGGTGCTCATGACAGCATCGCAATTCCCTGCTGGTTCGCCTGATATCCATCGGCACAGGTATACCATGTCGTCGTTGCTAGACTGTGCACTCTCGCCGAGACCAATGGAGTCCAGTTGTTCTATTTCGCCATCGGCAGGTCCAACATTGTCCTCGTTATGGGGACTATGGTCCTCCTGGCGCTGTGGCTGCGGTGAGGATCCATCACTGCTTCCTCTCGGGGATGAGGTGGGAGGATTGTAGTCTCCATCATCCTTCTCGTCACTCCAAAGCATGCGATCTTGATCTTGTTCGGCGGGCTGTCCCACATCCGCCACCTGCTCCCTCGACTCCAAACGTGCCACCTGTCTTCTCAATTTGGAATTAATCCTCTTCTCGTCGAAAAGTTCGTCCTTTGTCTCCTCGAGCTCCGCTTCCAACTCATTGAGTCGTCCTTCAAGCTGTTTGGACTCGCGTTCGAACTCGGGCATGCATGCTGCCCGAAAGCGCACGTCATCATCCGTGCGGCGCGCCCGCTCGGTGAGCATTTCCGAAAGCGTCTTATACTTTTGAACTTCGGCCTCGAGCTTAGCCACCCGGCCCTCGAAGGTTGCGCGCACCAAAGCGACGCCTTTGGTGGCTTGTGATTCTGCAAGGGCTGCGCGTGCCGAGAGCTCTTCGTTCTCGGAGCGCATGTTACTTGCGAAATCAGAAGCTCTCTGGTACTGCGCGCGGAAGAAATCGACGTCTGCTAATGCGCGCTCCTTCTCGCCACGCAATGCCTCGGCCTCACCTTGGAGGGTGAGTTTTTCTTCAGCCCATCGTGTGCGCTCCAAGTTCCAGTCCTTATATGCTTCATTGTCGCGGTCTGTCTGGACCTCCGTCGTTAGGTAGTCGGTCGCTTCCTTCCCATGTAATGCTGCATTGCCAGCTTGTTCTATTGACCGCATACGTAGCATATTCATCTCCTCCGACTTTTTGTGAAGAAGATCCATCGCTGCTGCAAGCTGACTATCCAGTGAGGCGTGGGGCAACATGTCATGAGATTGACTTTGAGTGGAGTTCGACACGGTTGGAGGAACTTCATCTTCCGAACTAGGCTGAGGAACAACGTCAGGACAACGATCAACACGGCGCGGTACGCCGGGTTGCCACATCACCACGCACCACAAGTACTTTCGACGCAAGTACACCGCCTGTCCGAGAAAGTGAACCATCTTGGCCCGACTTGTTCATAACCAGACCCTCCAGAGACTTTGAAGGGTCCGCTCTAAGATTCCCAGCACCCGCCGATATTTCATTTGCTGAATTTTCAAGATGTGTGACCTGCGAGTCGTTGGGAGACTTCATGCCATCCATGACTCGCTTGAAAACTACATGTGGTGGTGGCTGTTCAGAGCTTTGGGACGTCTCCAAGGTCGGATGGCCCTTGGCAACAATGTTTCCAAGCCTTTTACCGCCGCGGCGCAACTCATCCAGTCTGACACGCGCCTCAAGAGCTCGGCGTATTGCAAGCGTCCCATCGCCTGATCGTGGTAGCTCATTCCTTGAAGGGCTGTGTTGCTTAATGGAGCTTGTACCGGGTTTCCTAATCCTTGGAGGGCCAATCTTCACGGACTGTGGAGACTTCGAGGACGAGATGGCGCTGGCCGAAGGATTAAAGTTAAATACTGGTATGTGTGGTTCGAACTGATGAGTATTTTTTATGTTAACGCCCTTATTTTGCATAGACTTTTCTATCTGTGGAGATTTCGAGGACGAGTTGGTGCTGGCCGAAGGATTAGGGTTAAATAGTGACATTGGAGAGGGTGATAGCGGATTAAATCGATAGCCTGGGGGGTCGTCGGTATCGCCCGAGACTTGCATAATGGGATCTGGGACATTAGATTGTGAGTGGGCACCCTGGCCACTGGGTTTTGAGTCACGTCCGTTGTTTACATTGGGGTTTGTAGGCTGGATGTCATCCTGCACATCGTTCACAGTCGGTGGCGAGGGATCGCTCGTAGCAGAGTCGTTGATATTTCCGTCTGGTTGATTCAACGTAGGCTGCGATTGCGACTGCGACTGCGACTCCTCCTCTTCTTCGCGCAACGCGACAATTTGAGACTCTGTGAGAGACAATGGCCGCGATAACGACGGCAAGGGTATCGGAGTTGGTACGGGAGTTTTTGCAGGGACGGCAGTATCGACGGGCCCTTCTTTTTGGGGGTTCCGGCGTCCGCCTGCGGTACGTTTTCGCTTCGGAGGACCGAACTTCGCATTGGGAGTTGGCACCCACATCTCGATTTCTTCAAGAGGGGGACGGGAAGGCAAGTCTTCAGTAGTGGTGGGGCGATTTTTCCTATTCGAAAGAGCAGGCGCTGTAGACCGTCCGCCATGGCCATCACTGGGTGTACTCTCGACGGTGGCGGCGAGCCTCTTTCTCCTTGAAGGCGCGGAATTATCATCCGCGTTATCCGGAGAGCCGGATAGCGTGGAGTACTTGCGCTTGCGGATTGTGGGGGCAAGACGCTCGGAGGTACTGGCCGCGTCGCGGTTCTCGGACGGCCGTTTGAAAGCAACTAAGGATTTTGGCACTGATGATGAAGCAAGCGACTCCTGTTTCTTCGCTCTCCCTGTATTGTTCCGTATGTAAATGTGTCCAAGTGGCGCAATTGTAGGAACTGGCACCTTTCTTTTTTTCCCAATCTCTGATGAGGTCGAGGGAACAGTGTGAATTAGGGACCCATTCAAGTGGCCAAGGCTTTCCTGTCTTAGGGTCTTTACCAGCCCATCGTACCTTGTATCGTTTGCCGTCTTCGTCAACAATCTCAACAACATCCCACCAAGTCCCTCGGCTGGAAATGGGATTGCTTCCGCTTCTGTGTGACCCTGAGGCCATTTTTGATGAGGCCATTTTTTGATTATAATAAAGCTCGATTTCAGTCTAGAAGATGTTGAATTAGCCTGAAGAAACGAGAAACGGCATGAGTCAAGTCACGTTGCTCCGGGCCTATTTCGGCACGGGCACGTGAAGCCCAGGTCCGGACCGGACCGACTTCGGAACATGGGTGGACACTGCCTCGTTGCCTCATTGACCACACACAATACATGATCGAGGTCAGGCTCACCACCGTGGAGCTCGCACAGAACTACATCCAGAAGCTTTAGAGAGCATGTCATAAAATCGATAGCGCAATTTTTTTTCCGTAGTTAATCTGACTAGCTCTGACTCATCTCGATCTTTTTGATCTTTTGATCAAACATCAAACCTTGGCGGTGTTCACACCTGTGCGGCGAAAAAACAGACAAAACCAGGAACTTAAACTCGTGTTTGACTAAGGAAATTGGAATATCAATAACGCTCATTGCCTCATAGACTATCATCGTATATCGACCTCTTAGTGTTGTTATTCACTTCCTCTTAGGTGCACACCCTATTAACACGCGGAATTCGACCGTCAGGCTGACTGCTTGCAGGAGACCAGGTCTGCGTGTGGTGCATCCAAGTCGTTCATGTGCAAGCTGCATGTCAGATTTAATGGAGCCACCATCAACGCGGGGCTGTTGCCATGCCTCCTAAGTGAGAGTTGACGTACCTGTTCCTGCACCAGCAGACCACATGCTATGCATCGCTTGCAAGCACTAGCATGCAGCCTGTCAATGCACCCAATTGTACGTGGCGTGTCCTCAGGCTGACAGTTGGCTGAAATTGACTCTCGAGATGCTAACATGCTAACCCAAACGCGTTATGTGTGACCGCCGGTATGGAATACATCCCCGCTTGTTTGTCTACATAGTTGATATAACTAATTCTTGTGTATTATTATGTAGAAGAATGCCGTGCCGCCTCCGCACGGATCCGTGTACATCTAAAACGTCATTAGCTTTACAAAGCTAGTTTACTTCAAGGTGACCACAGCTTGGACAATGCTGCCGGCGTCCTGGGTCCTTGAATCTTTTTCGACCAACATCTTGACGCTGATCTGCACTGTGTCATCGAATCCATCGTGGCTAATTCGCGCGGTTCACATCACTAGTAGCCACGCCATTGTGTTGATCTGGCCGCAAACTAATCGCGTGTCCATAAGAAATGTTGTTCACATGCTGTCGAACTCGATGTTCGCGTGCACGCGGTCGCTAGGTGGCCACCACGTGGAGACTTTGGGTCGGCTGGTCAATATCCTTATTGCCTTGCTGGCTTAGCGTAATCTTCATCGTTCGATGTGATTGGTGTGCTTAGAACACGAAAAGAAGGCCAGGATAGTCAGCGCGACTAAAGCATGTCTCTTACGATGTCAGAACGAGTCACAGACTCGGAAGCTGTGATTGTTTTGTTGGCTCACTTATGTCAAGTGTACTTTACTCATAAGAGTCCGACTGACATATGGCTTGAAGGGTGGCGATCACTGAGGCAATGAAGGTTTGAAGCCCCTGGTAACCATTGCCCGGGTGATGAGAAGAATATTGACACTAAGTTAGAGGGATCATCCCAGCGGAACATTTCGGTGCCGGAGCCCCAAAAGGGGTTTCGGTTATAGTTCTGTATGTCTTGGAACGAAAACATTGATTTATTGTCCCGCCTATTTTCCTAGGTTTTTCTGTTCTTGTCAGTCAGTGGATACCACTGACATCCCTCCGTCTGCTGGCGCTCTTGGCTTCCCGACCGGAATGTTATCCTCCGAGGTGTTAGGGCAACGATGTCAAATGACAATGAGCCTTCATGGTTCCATTTTATAGTATTCGCAATTCCATAGTTCTGTGTTATTGGACCACTGGCTGCCCATATGGCCATATGAGTAAGTGAATAGACTGGAGAGGCGAAGTGCGTACGTAAGTTCCTTAATCTCATGAAAAAAAATACGACCACAATTATCGGACTCCCGTGTAAATGACTTCCGGATGAACAGCCTTGTAAAACTTTCTTTGACTCCGAGTTGTAGTCGGGTCGGGTACGGTACGGTCCAGCGGTCCAGCAGAGCCATTCAAGTCCCAAATTGCCTAATATAGGAAATAGTACCGGTTCTATTGCCACAATGCAGAAGTGGCAGTGCTGCTGCCAGTCTGTTTGACGCATCCATCATCCAGTTCGCGTACAGGCTCAGTCATCTCGGTTTCAGGATCTTCACGAGTGTGTGCACGGCAAACGTGTCGCTTTGGGCCGAAAATCATTGGTTATCATGATCTTCAAGTCGTTTTCCGAACACTGCCTTGGAGCCTTTGACTGCGCTTCACGCATCTACATCTGTCAGGCTCCGATGGCCAATCGATCGTTCTGAATGCACAAAGGACTCGGCATCTACCTTTCCCGAAGCGGCTTCGCCTAATGACTCCTGTGGACCTAGCGAAATTTTGTTTATGTTGACGGAGATTTGTGTTCGTCATGGAGCGGTGCACATTCCACCTATGATTAACATCCCGTCAACGGTGGGTTTCTTATATTAAAGAAAAGATTCACAGCTCAAGTACTTGACACGAAAAGTCCAACATATAATAATTGTGGGCACCCGAATGCTCGCCCTGCAAGGAACGCTCGTACCCTTCCGTTGTACTTCCTCCTCTATGGATGAACATGGGCTGGGAAGCGGTCACGTCTCTCCTTCAGGTTCCATGGAATGGAGAGCGCGGGCGCCAACTCCTCGACAACATCTTTCCACGCAGCCACAACCCTCTCTACAGCAGGCGGACTCGGCGGGCACTAGGCCACCTGGTGAGAAGCTTCCATCCAAGGCATTATGTCGCCTCATCCGTATTATTATAGGGAATTTACAGATCAGGGCTCACCCTTATCGACCGCTGCCCGCGCATCCCACTCACCGACCTCACGAACATTCACGTAGTCCAGCTGCTTCGGGCCCCAGCTCTGGATTCGTGCAGCCGCACACATACGAACACAGACAAGGTATAGCACCTCAACCCATGCGACATTCCTTCACCCACCCAGGAGGATGGCCAGACCGCCCTCAGCACGCCAGGACACGGGGTTCGGTTGGGAGCACACCCCGAGCTCGGACATCACGTCCACCCCGATATCTCGGTACAACGCCGTCTCAAGAGCGCTTAGGCAAGCGCAAACGTCCTGCGAGTGCCGAGGGCAGTGCTCCCGTCTCTCAGACTGTCTCCACCCACCGTGATTCCGTTGGTCCACAACGGAGCCACCGGAGACATCACAATGTTGCCGAAAAGACACACTCCACTATGCTCCCCTCTGGTGGGATGTTCATGACGTTTCCGTTGGACATCCCTTCTCCCGAACCGGAAACGGACGGCGGTGAGCCGGCTGGTCCTCCTCCCTTTGAGCACGGCCCAAGCGAGTTGCCGCCTCGGCCTTACGAACAACGAAGGACCGAGGGAGACAGCGTGCCGGAACGGACTGTCAAAAGAGGGAGGCTTCCGGCGGACGTTATGGACCACGTAAGTGCCATTGGTTATCTGCGGCCACACATTCTAATCTGGTGCGTTTGTGATAGTTACCCACAATTGAGGGTCGCCTGCGTAGGATAGAGGACACTGTAAAGGACTATCTCGATGCAAGGAACAGGCGAGCTTTAGAGAAGTCAAAGCTTCCTGGTTCTTGATGATTTTTTTTCTGTAATTTTGCTCTCTGTATCCCAACTGCTGTACTGCATACTGCATACTGACGGACGTAGACATCCTGGACATCCTATCCTTGTAATCGGATACCCCCAGTTACCAGTTACCCTCGCATCGTGTTCTTGTACCGCCATAGTATCACGTGACCCACTAATATATTCATCGCGTTTTGATCAACGCGACTTATTCCGACTTGCTGTCATCCGTAAATCCACGACATGGATTAGAGCAGTGGTCTCTTGCAGTGTTCTTACCTCATACCATGTTCAGCGCCCTACTCACCCCTCTCCGCGCGAGATTCGAGGTTGCACCTCAAGTTGAGGCTGTCACGACACCCACAACTGACAACGTGGTTGACGTAGCGCCGGAGGACTTCGCACGCGATGTGCTCATAGAGATCATGAGGAATGCTGTGGAGAAGCTCAAAACTACGGGAGATATATGCTCTCAAGTAGAGGTAGGCGTTCTGTGCTGTGACCTAGTTGGCATCCCACCGAACATTCGTAGGTTTTGACCGAAGTACACCGGATTCTGTTAGAGGACGCCTGCACGAAGGATGTGTTCCGGGAAATGGATGGCTTTCTCGCTATTATCAACATATTGTCAACACTTTGCACGTACCGCGAGGAGAACCTCACTACTGAACGTAGGGAGCAGATTCTTGGCGAGACCATCGAGGCCGCACGTCTCGTCTTCGTCATTGTGTCTGAGGCAATGTCTGATGATGAGAACAACTCGCAGTATTTCGAGGTGCGCCTTATTGCTTCCATTCGCTCCGTCCTTATTCTCCTTTAGTTCCACGTTGGCTATGAGTCCCTCGCTCAAGCATTGCGGCCACTTGTCATGAACGCTCAGATCAAAGATCATATTCTCGGCTTTCTCTTCTCTCTCGCGCTTCACGATTTTTCCATCTCCAGCCTGTTTATGTCGTTTCGTACTGCTGAGCACAGTGACCTCGATTCTCGGATCAAGGATATCGAGGGACGGCTCGGTCTCATCTCCCAGCCGGGTGCCATCCGTATTCTCCTGGATCTTCTGCCAAAGCGTTCGGAGGATTCAATGCTGCACTACGTGGTGTATAGGCTTTTGGAGCGTCTCTCGGCTCTTAAACATAGAAACAAAGTCATTCTCTCCGGTCTTGGTATTTTGGGCCGCCTATTTCAGAGCTTCACATGTCATAATGGATCCCCTGATACAGGCAGGGAACAGCGGATCACACAGAAGCTACTGAGGCGGATTCTCGACCTGGGTGCCACCACAGTTGACACGCGGATCATGTTCCAGTCAGCAGTTACACCTGCTGGGACTCTCGATGGTGACATCCTGGAGATGATCCGGGGAGGGATTAGGTCTAGGTGGCCAGACCACTTCTCATTGGAAAAATGTGCTGCCCTGAAATTCTGCGAAGGAAATACAAAAGGCTTGCCCACTTCGGGCTTTACATTTATGGTATGTCAGTGTCGGTGTTGCTGTTAGACTATTCTAAGGCTTCTCCGTCAAGATTTGGATTTGGATCGAACGATACCCAACTCAGGAAGCACAAACTATTTTCTCTTTTCGCATGTCGTCACGCACACTATTTCACCTTAAGATCCGAGAAGACGGTCGACTAGAACTGTGGAGTCATGGCCAAACCCCTCCCGGGGTAATAACAAAATCCAACTTTCCAAAATCTCGGTGGCTTCATATCGCCGTGGTCCATTACCCCCATCAAGGTTCACACCCTAACCTGAGTTCGGACCGCTCCTCGCTTCTCTTGACCTACCTAATCGTCATGTTAGGATTCTTCATTGATGGCGTTCTGATTGACCTTGTGAACTGGGCTTACCCCCGGCCCGAAACAACCGCGGAGACCGGTACGTTCATGATCGGAGACGATTCGGAGCAAGCAAACATGAGCTGGTGTGTGGCCTCAGCCACTTTACTGTCCAGACCGCTCGGTATGGTTTTTTTACTTTTTTTTTGGTACTCCCACGTTGCCCTAAATAAAGTTTAGGAGACCATCTTCCTCGATTCATTCACCATCTTGGGCCCAGGTACAATGCGACCTTTCAATCCCAAAGTCTCGTCAAGTTTTTGACCTACGAGGCTTCTACCTCGCTTAACGTTTTTCTGTCGAACCTCAGCTCATCTAAGAGTGGGATCTCGCCTGATGTGGTGGCCCTGGTAAAGGCTATTAATGACGGGATCGGCATCGAGGAAACTTCTGTAGTATTTTCATTTAGTCCCGCAGCATATATGCCTTGTACTGATGGCGCGTTGACCACTCTGAACCGCTTTACGAAAGATGGTAATGTGTATGCAACAAAAGCCTACTGCGTCGACACCGCAATGTGGGAGATCGGCGGAGTGGCCGTGGCTTTGCGACTGATCCAGCTGGCAAAGGTAATGGTTGGTTCATATTTTCTTGTAATAGGTCCAATCATAATGAACAGACACCGCACGAACTCTCTCGAACGCTTGGTATACTAACCGATGGATTGAGAAATAGTTGGCAAAACTCAGAGGACATGGAACGAATGCGTACGTCATTGCCTTTGCAGAACTACAGTGTTCTCATGGAATTATACAGGTGGATACGAGATTCTATCTGATATTCTACGAAATAAGAGCGGGTTGATCAACATGACAAGCTATGAGACGCTCTTTGAAACTTTGGGCATGAATTTTAAAACCCCAGAGTCAGTATTAATTATTATAAACAATGGATCCGTTCTCACTTTCATGTCGCAGCCAATCAACAATTACAAATCCAATTGCCTACCGGTTCATTGCCCTCGATTTTGAGCTCTGGTCGAGGACTCGTGACGAGATACAGCGTGTTCATCTCGAGCATTTCATCGATCTAGTTGTCACTAGCCGGCATAGACACTTCAACGTGAAGCAACGGCTCTCTGGACTTGGCCTCACGCGCCGGTTCCTGTTTGTGTGGCAGACCTCCTGTTATACAGGTGGAAACGTGCCGTATTTTTTAAAAGCTCTTAAAGCGGTTATGGAATCATCATTCAACCCCGAAGACACCATAAAACCTGTATTATCTTATATTGCTGCTCATCTCTATGACAGTAAGTGCATTATATTGCCATCTGGCGCGACTCTGAATGCGTTATAAAGCCGCCCCAGACGTCTCCTCTCCGAAGTCAATACTGTCCTGGATTGACCTTGACCACGTCCGTGAAAAAGCGGAACGGCTTCTAGAGCTTTTTGTCTCGATCATTTCTGGGTCAACTGATTGTTATACGCGCTTCTCTATAGCTCTTCCCGTGACTCGCATCTACCTCTTACTCCTTGGGGATAATCCTTCGTCCTTCGTCGCAAAACAAGTACTCGGCCTCATAACAATCAGTTTAAACAGGTCCAAGTCTTTCAGTCGGAAGTTTGAGCTCGTCAGCGGATGGACGATCTTGAATACCGTCCTTCCTCATGTTTGGGATGTCAACATTCATTCTGCCGCGTTTCGCATCCTCTTAGATCGTACTCAGGATCAGGGACCTGTCGTCGCTTGTCCTTATATTCTCCCTGCTATCCTGAGCTCTTTAAATAGAATGCTAGTTGCAATAGCCCAAGAATCACCCCTCCAAAGCGTTGAGGCAAATGAAAATGGTATGTGCTGTGGTCCATTCGGAGGCTGATGCGTCATCTCACCAATGAGGTTTAATGGATAAGACGGGCGCCCGGTGGCCTATGCAGAAGCAATCCTTGAAGAGCTTGTCCTTTTGCAGTCTTCGAGTCCCACATTCCGGCAATTGTTTGAGTCACAACAGGCAACACAAATGTTTATCAAGGCATTTCGGTCATTCGTGACGTTCCTCACATCAACCAGTGACATTCCCCAACATCATATACGGATAAGCGAGAAGCTTATGCACTTTGGTCTAACCCTATCTTTGGACAATGCTGTTGCGGGGGCCCAGAAACGCGAGGTTTGTCTGTTTCTTCTGCTCTTCGTACCACCTTGACGTTATCCGGAGATATTGGACGTGCTCCAAAACGCCGAACGACTCATCAATGGTGGGGATTTCCCAAGTACGAAGATCGATCCATCATTGGTCTCGGAGCGACGCTCAGTGCGGCATCGCTTTGGGTCGGTAAGACTAAGCTCCCATATTGGCGCGCGCACCATCCAGAAGTCGATGGCTCGAATTCAAGAGTGGCGTGCCACTATCATCTTGACAGAGCGTAAACGACTGCGTAAAAGCCTTCTGGACCTGTGAGGCTCCTTATTACGACTCCAAAAGTCCCCTAAGTTATCTTTCAGGAAGGAACAGAACCGTCAAGTGTCTCGTTTGAATGATTGGATAATACCACTTTCTTCGGAGCGCGGGCTTTGGGAGATACCTAATGTACATCGTGCATGGCGGCTAGATGAGACTGAAGGCCCCTACAGAGTTCGGTAAGATGAGTTTGAGGTTTTTGCCTCGCTGTCTCTCACCATGCCCAGGAAGAAGATGGAGTCGAATATGGTTGCGCCATTAAGCTCCAAGGTCGATGGAGGTACCCAGTTGCGGGCCATCGAGTTACCTCAGCCAGATAATCTGTTTTCATTCCGTGCGGAGGTGCCACCATGGGCGGAGTCATACGAGATTTCATCTACTGATGTCGATGGTAATGCTGATCTTCTCGTCCCCTCTACGTCAGCCTGATTTTTCTAGATGATCGTCAGTTAACGGAAGACGTCGCGGATGACAAGCATCGTAGTGTGCGTCACGAACTTGAGCCGGGAGATGTGATTGAGGCCGTCTGTACCATCGCAAGAATCCATGGCGTTGATTCTTCTCGTGAGTTCTTCACTGATCTAGTCATGAGTCTGCTTAGTGGGATTAGCTGGCCTCTTAATTTGCGGACGGACACACTTCTATATCCTCGAGGGTCTAGTAGAAGACGATAGTGGTGAAGTAATTGACGCACAAGATGCCCCTCGAAGCCTGCTTTTTGTTCCTGGTAGCATTCTAGAATTGCACGGTATTCAACAGGCTCAGCGATGGTAAGAACGTTCTTACCAACGTTATTACTCCAGCTTAGGTCTGCGATAGGCCTTACGAAGAGATAGCAAATTTAAGCGATAGGACGTTTCTTTTCCGTGACGTTGCGTAAGTTTCAGCTTTTCCGTTGTCCCTGGATTGCCAGTGTGCTTATCCGAAAAATTTATGAGTCTCGAGATCTATCTCAAAGATAGTCGCTCTGTCTTGCTTGTTTTCACAGATCGTAAGAAGAGGGCAGACATGGATCGGAGGTTGTCGTCTGCTATCAGTGGGCGTTCGGTAACCTTGACAACTGGCCTAACCCCTAGTGGCCTCATTACCCCATTCGCCAGTAGATTTGGGGCACGAGTCTTAGCCGGATTTGGTCTGGATGAGTTGTCAACAGCCCAGCGGAAATGGCAGGCCAGAGAAATCAGTAACGTTGGTGAATCTTCGACGAAGTCGACATCGTCTCACCTTTCCTACAGTTCACTTATTTGAGCATCCTCAATCAGATATCTGGCCGCACGCCGAGCGATGCCACACAATACCCAGTATTCCGTATGTCATCTCCCCAGACTAAGGATCGGCGCTCATCTGTACTGCCCCAGCATGGGTATTGCAAGATTACGTATCCGAAAATTTGGATCTTTCATCAAAAGATGTCTTCAGGGAGTAAGTCTTCGTCCCTTCAACTCTGTTGCCTCGGAGACTCAGTGGATATCAAGCCTGACACAGCCCATGGGTGCGCTGACCCCAGCACGGCGCGAGGCGGCCCAGTCGCGTTACGAGAATCTACAAAGTGTCGAAGAGACCCCGTTTCACTACGGCACTCATTTCAGCTCCTCGATGATCGTGTGCCATTTCTTAATCAGGTTGGCGCCGTTTACGAACATGTTTAAGACTCTGCAGGTGAGACTGGACATATACATCTGCATGATCTCAACCTTTTTATAGGGCGGAGATTGGGATTTACCTGATCGACTCTTCAGGTATGATATTTATCCTTCGATCTGATCGAATTCTGACGTCTTGAGAAGCAACATTTCTAGAGCATATAGCTCAGCATCTCAAGACATCAGAGGAGATGTCCGGGAGCTAATCCCTGAATTTTTCACATGTCCAGAGCAAGTTTATGAAATTTATATAACCAGCGGATGACGATGAATTCCTTGATAGATTCTTAGAAAACTCAGCTAATCTTGACTTCGGAGTTCAGCAAAATAATGGTGAACGCATACACCACGTAGTTCTACCTCCATGGGCGAAAAACGATCCCCTCTTATTCATTGTTCTGCATCGCCAGGTGATTGTTATTCAGGCCCTGCTCTCTTGCAGCACTGACAGTTGTTCAGGCGCTGGAGAGTGACTATGTCAGCGAAAACCTTCCTGCTTGGATTGACCTTATCTGGGGTTGCAAGCAGCGTGATCCCGCCTCCCTGAACGTATTTCATCCTCTGAGCTACGAAGGCTCCATAGGTACGGTCTGTCACATGCGAGGTAATAGATGATTGACAGTCGAAAAGACTTGGACTCCATCACGGATGAGCTAGAGCGGGAAGCAACAGTGGGGATTATCCATAACTGTGAGTTGACGAATTAGAGGACCGAATTTTCTCCGCTTATACTATGGAATAGTTGGTCAAACTCCCCGAAAGCTGTTTACTGCCCCACATCCCCAACGCTTCGCGCAAGGACCGTCATCACTGCCCCTTGGGGTTGTACATGGGGTTGAAGAGAACTACGATCTCTTGACGCAAAGAAAACGACCCGCCGCTCGTGGTAATTGTTCATTACCCCACTGGATAAGACCTCTGTCTCACACCCTGCAGTCCTTGAATGCATCGCCGTTCAAAACATAACAGTCGATTCCATTGGAGAAAGGATATTCCCGCACCCTACTGGTATACTCTCTGTGCCCTCTCGTCCACACGAACGTGTGGAGTGGGGATTCGGTCGGAGTGGTAGGGCGGCAGCTAGCCAGCTACGCACTTTGATTGACGGTCAAGTAAGTTAGTGTTACGAGGCCGTATCTGCGCTTATAGTTCGCACAGACAGCCCAAGTTGTTGAAGGGGTTGCGTGCACCTGTGCCACCTTCGCGGACTCGGAAAACCTCATCACAGGGTCTGAGGACCACATTGTCCGACTATGGCGCTTTTCACGCAACAATTCAGGATCGAGTGGCTTGAACATATCGCTCTCGAATATGATGCGGGTGCACAGGGACACGGTTATCTGTGTAGCCGCTTCGAGATCGTGGTCCGTCATTGTCAGTGGTTCCAAGGACGGAAGCGCAGCGCTATGGGATTTAAACAGGGCCGTATATATGAGATCCATCTGGCACGGGGAGGGCGACGCCGTTGGAGTTCATCTGGTTGCAGTTAATGAGAGCACGGTGCGTACTGTAGTTCATTCATTCCTCTCATCAAGCCATTGATGCTAGCGCGCTCTACAGGGATACATTGCAACGTGTTCACGACTAAAGTTGTGTCTGCACACAATCAACGCCAGACCCATCGTTAGCCTGGATCTCAACTTCTCGGCAACGCTCTCGCATGTGCCCCCTACAATCACTTCCCTTGCCTTCCATGAACGGGAATACTCTCGTCGAGGAGTCCTTGCCACTGGGTCTCCAGATGGAAAGATTACACTTAGGACATGGAACGCAGACAACACTCCAAAGGACGAGAGAGCCCGGTGGGTGTTTGTCACGTTGAGGGTACTGAAGGCAGAGAAGCCAAGTGCGATCACGGCGCTGCGATTTCATGGGTACGTACGAGATGATGTTCTTTTATGACCTGTGCTTTGGTTCACAGAGATGTTTCAGGGAACGTCTGTATCATGGAGACCTGGACGGACAGGTGTTTACTTGGGACCTTCCAGATTGAATTGTTATGTAGAGAATTGTTATGTAGAGTACCGTGAGCGTGAGATTAGTTACAGTAGTCACAATGCGAGCACGTGAGAGAGCGGAGCGTGCAGAATTCCGACGCGTTGTTGCGGTGTGCCTGTCCTGTGAACCCACTCCATTTGCAATATATCATCTCTCCATCTCACTGTAAGTATCCCTGGTGGCCCTGTTTGCATCTATCTCCTCGCTTCACTTGTAAAAAAAACAAGACTACTCCGTTCGTTGCACTCCAACAGCTTTTCTTACTTGGACCCCAGGCTGGTCTGCATTGTCGTTCACAACTATTTCACTACACGTTCCTTTCTCCTGGATCATCATCAGTCAAGATACCCACACTGCCTTCTGACCATTTTTCGCAATTTTTGCAATGTCTTCAAAACGATTCTCGACACAGTCAGAGACCCCTTCTCGCGTATCCCGGCGTTCCTCGTTGGCAGGCACCTCGAGCATTCCCAAGTCAAGAACCATCTCCAACGCGTCAATTATAAGCGATGTTAGCAACACGACTACGGTGACACCACAAAATGTCAGCGGCGGCGACATATTCCCTTCGGGCGTGAATTCTGCTCATCCCAAGCGTATGCCCACATCTATT
Source organism: Russula griseocarnosa (assembly GCA_022884055.1). Lineage (NCBI taxonomy): Eukaryota > Fungi > Basidiomycota > Agaricomycetes > Russulales > Russulaceae > Russula > Russula griseocarnosa. The sequence goes on along the minus strand of JAGKRU010000002.1, from coordinate 741,028 downwards.
CCGACACTCTCTACCATTCGACGACAGTCCCTACCTGTCCAGGGACTCGTCAGCAATCCGCGTTCCACATCCCTTCTCAGTTCGCCCGTAATATCGACTCCTACCCGCGTCATGCCCACAACTCAGCGCGACTCGGCAACACTTAAAGCCTCGCCTTCCGTAGCCGGCTCTGTTCGTACTGCGCGCTCAATCAACAATTTGCGATCTGCAGATTCACCGCCTCAAAATGCAGCACCGTTACCTCCCTCAACTCCCCGTTCTCGCGTTTTGTCCATGCCTACTGAACGGTCTGAGTCCTCGAGCACGAGTCTCTCCGTTTCATCGCCTTCAATCAACCTTACAACGCCTAGTCCAGAGTCCATCAGAGCCAAGCCTTCACCACAACAATCCCCGCCACAAGTCATGCATACGAAAACGCCCTCTAGAAGGTCAGGCGCAGCGTCTCAGGTCAACCGCAGGTCACAGAATCGACAAAATGGATCTGTTCGATCTACAATCTCCATGTCTACGCCTCCTAGGCAACTCGACTTTCATCAAATCAACGGCGATGAAGACTTTGGTAGCTCGATTTGGGATGGCGATGATATGACACTCGACATGATAACAGAAGCTGGTGACGAAAACGTGGATGAGGAAGTGAGCGTGGTTCACGATGTCGCCTAACATTAATATGAACCTATCTTCTAGTTTCAAGGTGGCCTCAAGACGCTTTTGTCAATACACACGAAGAAGCTTCTTCACTACAAGCGACTTCTTGAACGAGCACAGGCAGCTACAGCGGCCCAACTCCACGCATTACAAGCTGAAGTACGTGTCCTGCGTGAACGCGAGCGGCAGCGAGAAGACAGCGGAACAACATCCCTTCTGACCGCTGCTGACGATGATCTCTGTGTATGTGGTGGGCGTAAAGGAGCTGATTATTGGAGCGGATATCGTGGGGGTGGTGATGATCATGATGCTGGAAGGCCTGATTTGGCGAAAGCCCTGAAAAGAGGGCCGGACGGCGAGTTCAACGAAGCCGAGGTTAGAAAGGCCGTTCGTTGTCTTAGTCGAGACGAGCGCATGAGACTGTAAGTCCCAAAGTTACCTGCACGAATGATTTATGCCTGATCATATACTCAGGATCACCATCATACTGGACTGTAAGTTGGTTTCTGTTTCTTCCTGACTCGCTTCGGGTGCTGACTATGCGCAGCTTGTCTTCCCGGTGACATTCGCCTTCAAATCCTACTATTAGAGAAGTATGCTAGGGCTACGTTCGATATTGTTGGCAACCTTTCTCCGGATCTTGCCTTCAAAATCCTTAAGCATCTTAGCATTCCGGAGGTTGTGGGTGTCGAATCGGTGCGTGTTCACACTACTTCGCATGATTCCTAAAGACGACGCTTCCGTTTCAGGTTTCTAAGAAGTGGCAAGAGCTAGTACACTTACCCGCTCTTTGGAAATACCACTGTATAAAGCTGACGGCAACGGATCCGATACCCCTCAAGGCTCCGTCTTCTCCTGCCGGATGGTACGCGTCCATGTAAGGACCAGATCCTGTGTTCACGATTCTTGATTCGATACAGGGAACCACTTTATCGCTCCTTGTACCATCGTGAATCCAACTTCCGTGATGGGCTGCCCCAAAGTATCCGATTCCTCAATGGCCACACCAATTTTTGTACAACCCTCCTTTTACGCGGTGCGCTCCTAGGCCATTAAATAGTCACCATACCCTTATTTCTTACTTCATGGCCAGGCAAACGGCTCATCAGTGGGTCTTACGATGAGACCATCCGCTTTTGGGATATCGAAACGGGTGAGATGAAGAAGTGCTTGTCAGTTAAGAAACCTGTCAGCTGTGTAGATTTTTTGTTAGAGGAAGGTTGGTCCCTTTTATAGCTTAGAACTCAGGCAGCCTCAATAACATTCTGCTTAGAGGTGTTTGTAGTTGGCTTCCACGACGTTGGGTACGTCGCCGTGACTTTGACTTTCTATCAGATGCTAATTTACCATAGCCGCGTCCACCTCTTCTCCTCTGTCACCTTCAATCCTCTACAGCAGCTAGCGGGTCATCTTAATGGCATTCGGGCTGGTGAGTGCCCTTGCGTCTGATCTTTCCCCATAATCCGACGTTCTTTGATATTTAGTGGCCTTGTCTTCAAAGAATCTTGTCTCCGCCGGGGCTGATAAAGCACTGGTGTGCTGGGATTGGCGCGCCGGGACAAAGACCGTACGTTTCGGCCAGCAAACCACTGTGAACATTGGTGTGCAACTTATCAGTGGTGGCTCTGCGGAGGAAGGCGAGCGCGTCGTTAGTGTGACAATCGATGGCATCGTCCGCGTTTTCTCCATTCGTAGGTGGTCGAACCGTCGTGCATCTCGCAAGTTGATTGTTGTCATTTCACAGGCCGTCGGGAGATGATTTCCCAGTTTAAACTCTCGGAGCTGGCGGGCGGTGATCCAATGCTGAACTCCAAACTTTTTAATGTTGGGAAGGCCCCAGATAACATGTTACAATGGTTTGCTGCCCATGGCGCCCAGATGACGGTAAACTTGGTCTATCGGCTTTTTTATTATTATCTCGGGCTGAGTGTGCCGTTCCTAGTGTGCTACAAAGTCCATCATCCTACATTTGCGATGGACCGAAGCAGAAGAAACGACGAAACCCGGCGGTGCCCTGCCCGAACCCAGTGACCCAGGCCTTCACAACTCAACTGAATGGACTGGACGTACTCGGACCATCTCCTCGCTTACTCGCTCGGGTTCCCAGAAGACACTCTCACGTCGTAGCTCTCAAATTCTGCCACGTACACATGTGTCAAGCCCTCGCACACCTGGTACGCCAATCAGCCCCGGCGGTCCTGGAGGTTCGCCAGGTTTCGCAGCACGCTTCGGACGTGCCGCCGTACTCACAGCACCACCACGGCTGATTGCGATTATTGAGACTCCCGATGTTGCAGTTGGTGCAGTCGATCCAAGAAAACGGCGTGTGGCCACAGCGACTAGGTTTAGTTCGCGTGCAGGGGCAGACCGCCGAGTACGAACCGATACTACTTCTTATCTGCTTCTCGGTTGACCTAATCGTTTTAGGTCTTTATGTCTACCCACCGGGAGAAAGCTGCTCCCGCCACGGAAAATGGGCCAGACAACAGCGGCGAGGGTTTATCACTGCGTGGTGCCTTTTCTTCTGTTGACCTCGATACGGATATTGCGACTATCTCGGGTGCCTGGAGTGTTATCGCAGATGATCCCGCTGGTGCATATGATATGAAGGGCCTCTACGGCTCGCTCCCTGCGAAGTTTGCAGGATTGGCGACACCCGAAAAGAACCCAATGTCGATGCAGCTCAGCCACGAGGAGGTGGTAGTTGGCTGCGCGGATGGGACCATCTAGTATGTGTATTTGCCACTATATGCTACCGAAAGCTGACCATTGTTCAGTGTGATGAGCTTCGTTGGATATGACTACATAAAGCAGCGTGGAATGCTTCCTGAGGCAGATGGAGCGAACGAAATGTTCGACGACCAGTAACCACCAGATCATCAGAACTCAGACCGGTTCTTTTACTGTATTGTTCATCCCCGATATCATTCATTCCATTCTTTACTCGTCATTTTTTCGGATTCGTCAGTACATTGGTTTACTCTATAGATTTGTGTAAGCCACAATTCGTATTCGTAACCGAACAACCCCTTATTATAAGATCTGATTGGTTATCGGCTACCCCTAATCACTGATAATTGAAACTAGTAGGTGACCCTGTACATGTAAAATGGTTGATAAAGGTCAACGTGGGTAGTACTTGATGCTGACGTGAAGTCATGAAGTCATGAAATTTCAACATGGACGGGCACGTGTGACAACCAAGACAGGAATAGTAAGCTCAACTCTGTTTCATGTGGGGTACGGTTAGCTCCACTTTACACCATCACGTTTAACTACTAGGATGCCTTGGGACCTCATCCCACTTAACGATGGTGTGTGTCGTCACATCTGTCACCCCGGTACTCACTCGTTCTTCGCGTCTTTAAGGCAATGCTATCCCGAGTATCGCGTTCGGCACGTGGACTCTCGGTAACGGACAAAGTCCAGTAGACCAAGTCGAGCAGGCATTCTCCGTGGGATTCAGTCATATCGGTACGTCTGTAACTAAGGAACTGCGCGACTGACCGACCGACTGACTGATTAATGGGTACGATACAACGTGACGGGCAGATACCGCTCAGATGTACGGCAATGAGGAAGAGGTCGGGAGAGCATTGCGGGAGAGCGGCCTTGCAAGAAAGGACGTATATATTACCACGAAGTATTCGGGCCTCCATGGTCTGGACATAGAAACGTCCATTCATAACAGCCTGAAAATGGTACGTGCGTCAACCCCGTCACCCTCACCTCTACTGCTGCTATGATGAGAATTGGAAATGTTGACGACGATAATGGCTTTTCTTTCGAATCACGCACAATGCGCGCCTAACGCGGGATATTGACAATATAGCTTGGCGTCGAATATGTGGATTTGTACCTCATTCACCACCCACATCTCGCGCAGCCTGATATTCCGTCTGCTTGGGCAGAGATGGAAGCTATAAAGCGAGCAGGCCTCGCCAGGTAAGCCAGGTGACAGTGGATCGGTCGGGGAGTATCTTACCCCTTGCTCGTCCGCCAGCCACGCTATTCGGTTTATCCTGCCGAAATAATGAAATAAACTAACACGGTGCTTGTAGGAGCATCGGCGTGAGCAACTTTGGCATCGACGATCTCTCGGTCTTGCTGGCGTCCGCCAAGATCAAACCTGTTGCGAATCAGGTAACGTTCTGTCCATATCGAGATGGGGGGAGAGGGGAAACCCTCGCTCGCTGGCTCCGCGGGCCTAGAAAGCTGATCGGAACTCTCGCTGCCACTTATACTAGATACTCTTACACCCCTACGTGTATGCGCGTCAAGCCCCACTTCTGGCCTACACCGCCTCCCAGGGCATTGTTTCCGAAGCATATTCTGCTTTGACGTACGTCCCCACCAATCGCTACCATTTTTTTCGCGCATCTGGTGGCTTGACACTCCATACTCATTACGGACAAAATACATCAGCCCGATCACGCGCCAGCCTGGCGGGCCCGTAGACAAGCCAGTCAATGAAATCGCGGAGCGGCTCAACGCCACGGCGGATCAAGTATTACTTGCTTGGGTCAAAGCAAAGGGCGCGGTCGCAGTCACGTATGGAATTCCTTTACCTTATACCAGTTCTCAAACGTATATTGCTCATGCTTTGTCGTTCGTGTTTCTACTTTCCAGGACAAGCTCAAAGAAATTCCGCTTGGAAGGATACCTTGCGGCAGCGGACCTTGGTAATTCGCTTACCTGTTCGTTTCCCGTCTACTCACTTCAGACATCCCCTAGAGCTCACCCCTGCGGATATCGTGGCTATCGACTCAGCTGGGGCAAGAGGTGCACGGCGCTCAGCCTTTATCAAGACCGTGCGCGGCATGGCCGAGCTTATGCTCCTTGGTGCAGTGATATTCCGTATCTACGCTTTTTTGGCGAAGACCTAGCCAGGGGCCAGGTACTCCGGGAGCAATGTATGTTGAGCGGACTATTTGACGGCTTGTCGGTGTACGAGGGTGTCCTAAAACGGCACATCGCAGTCTTGTAGTCTCTATGGACGATGCTGAACACTGTACCTCACTTTTAATGTTATCATTTTGAGGCGGTATCTGCGCCTCGGTGCAGGCCATTAAACGGGTTTGTTTGACCGTCTTGCCCGACACATATATCTTCGGGGCCCTCGGAGATCCTAAAGAGACAAGCGCACCAAAACTCACAAGTGTTCGGTTCCAATGCTATCAGTAAACAGCCCTGCTAGTGGCGCCGAGGTGACGGGCACCTAACTCAAACAAGTCTGGCTACATGATACCATACTACAAGTCGGGTGGTAATCTGATCGTCCACCCAATCTGGAACTAATATATGGTGGATATCGATGTAGCCGGCCGGTACTGCCCCTCCATTGTTCGAGTTCGGATTTGCCCTGTTGTGGGGAGTAGTGATACTTTTAATCGAAGAAGCGTCCTCCGTCTATGCTAATCTGTGCATTACCCCTGTAAGGCAAGCGAAGCGGATAGGTTAGGAGCCGAGATACTCACTGATTGTCCGGTAAGAAGATGGGATTCTTTGGAAGCGAGGAAGGAGACTAGTGCTGCAATATCGGATGGCATCCCGACGTAACCAACTGCAGCACCCTGTGAGAGCTGCCCAAAACATACATTCCTATTGAATGACGCGTGGCGGTAGTGGATTAGAATCATGCGTACCTGATCCTCGAGTACTCCTGGGGGAGTACCAAGCTTAGATTCGAGGTCATCCCCTGCTAAGATTCAGAAAACATGTCTTTGAATGATGACAAGGAAGACGCGTACACATTGGAGTCTTCACGGGTCCAGGAGCGTAAGCGTTGACTGTAATGCCATGCGCGCCGAATTCCAAAGCTGGAATTTGAAACGCGCGCGAAAACGCTTCAGCATGCATGCGAACAGCACCGGAGCCGGGGAAGAGAAGGAGGATCTAGACGCACCGGCGCACTGAGTCAACGCTCGGATACCGAATTTGCTTGCAGAGTAGGCGCTCAGAGACGCCTGTCCCTTTTTTCCCGTGCCAGAGCACGCGCCTGTATAAAAAAAACGAGCCAGAGACCGCAAAGTGAGTTATTTGTGTATGAGGTAAGAAAATGGGCGGCAAACAAACCGATGATGCGCCCACCACGGCCCTGCGCTATCATTTGCAAACTAGCGTACTTGTAACAAAGAAACGTGCCCGAAGGTTGACACCAACGATGCGGTCGAGGTCTTCCGCAGTAGCTAATTTGGGGGTAAATAAATATTGCAGGCCAGTTGGCTAAGATGCCACCAATAAAAAACGGACTTTCGACAAAACTCTTCATTATGGAGATACCGGCATTTGCGACCATCTGTGAACCGCAGACATCGTGTATCAGTGGGGGGTCGTGTTTCTCGTGTCAGAGCGCGCGGCAGGGACGCAAATGCATACCACATCGAGTCCGCCAAGCGCGCGCACTACGTCCGAGACCATGGTCTCGACCTGTTTTTCACTGCTCACGTCTGCGAAGACGCAGTGTGTACGGCACCCTCGAGAAGCAACTTCTTCTGCTGTGATTCCCAGCATGGCCTCATGCGATGGGATGTCGTTAAGCGCGACATCGAAGCCGTCCCCTGCGAGACGAAGAGCGATGGCACGACCAATGCCTTGGCTGGCACCAGTCACCAGAGCGACACCTTTACTTATCGTCATATTATCACTTGGAAAAGAGGAGATGATGGGGATTGTGGAGCAAAGTGGGAATTTGGATGGGAAACAGTTGGGCTGTCCGTACATTGCAATGCACACTTTTATATTGCATTGTATTGAGAAGGGCATGTAATCATATTACATTGAATCGGATGCCAGCAGGTGGTGCACTCACGACCTGGTATTCGGTTAGGTTTACAGTATGGATCCTGGATCCCCTGGTCCTGGTACTGACTCAATGTGATATGAATTGGTGGTTTTGGGAGGATCTATCCAAATCGAAGAGTCAAGATCCAAGGACACTGAGACGCGTTCCCGGTTCACCAGTAAAAAGCTGGGAAACCAAAATCGTGGCGCACCTAACAGAGTTGATCCGATTGGCCCACGAATGGGGCTAGCCTTTCCTTGCCGTCATACACGCGGTCGCACGAGTTATTCATAGTCAACAATGCTCTCCCTACTTGCAAGGTCCTCGCAAAGGCGTCTCCCTCCACCCACTCTCCTATTACGCTCTTTTTCATCCTCCGCGCCTACTCTACAGGCCGTCCCCACAGAGACTAAGCCCCTCAACAAGGAATTCAAGATTTATCGCTGGGTACGGTCATTTCTGCCCCTTTTCGACTTGCATCCACCCCCCCGTTCACTGCCATCCCTTCTGTAGAATCCAGATGAACCTCAGAAAAAGCCTGAACTACAATCCTACACTCTTAATTTAAACGAGTGCGGCCCTATGGTTCGTACTCTTCCCCTGCTGTGCCTCGTTGGGCTCTTTGACACACCTCCCGCCCCTCAGATTCTTGATGCGCTCATCAAGATCAAGAATGAGATGGATCCGACACTCACTTTTCGTCGCTCATGTCGAGAGGGTATCTGTGGCTCTTGCGCCATGAACATCAATGGCCAGAACACCCTCGCCTGTCTCTGTCGCATCGATCGTAGTGAAAATAAGGACACAAAGATCTATCCTCTCCCTCACAGTATGTTTCTTTCTCTTATATCAATGCCGACCTCTTATGTGCGCGCATATCTCAGTGTATGTCGTGAAGGACCTTGTTCCAGACCTCACTCTATTCTACAAGCAGTACAAGTCCATCGAGCCTTACCTCCAGAATGACAATCCTCCTGAACACGGCGAGTTCCTGCAGTCGCCAGAAGAAAGGAAGAAACTCGACGGCCTCTACGAGTGCATTCTCTGTGCCTGCTGCTCGACCTCTTGTCCCTCCTACTGGTGGAATCAAGACGAGTACCTAGGCCCAGCTACTCTCATGCAGGCCTACCGCTGGATTGCTGACTCGCGGGATACCTACAAAACACATCGCAAAGAGAAGCTTCAGAACGAGATGAGCTTGTATCGCTGCCACACCATCTTTAACTGTCCGTATCTCATTCACCAGTTCGACCCTTTTTTCCCACTCTAACATATATCGATTGCCCGCCTAGGTGCCCGAACATGTCCAAAGGGTCTTAACCCCGCTGCTGCAATTGCACAAATCAAACTACACCTCGCGGCGGATTAGTGGAGCATGTGGACGCATAATAAGAGTGATTTGTACGTGCATGTCCTTTGCGCGCATCAGCTATGCGGTATTCTATTCTTTTCATGTGCAAATACGCTAAAGAAAGTGCGGATCTGGAGTACTCCCATTTATCGAGATGCGCTCAGAGAAAAAAAATGTAAATTCTGAGAAAATGACCATAATTGACCTATACAAGGCGTTTTACTTCAATATCCAGCACAGTAACACGACGGCTCATAATAAATACCTCCATCGATCGCAATCTATGGTGGAAAGTTAGCTCTTGCTAGGAAATCGTGCATACAGTCTGGCCTTTTTCATTATTTTATGACGTCAGTGGTCTAGGCTTGTAAAGAAATCACGGCGCTCTCATGAAGTCTGCCTCCTTCGAGACCAGATAATACACCAAATGGGCGTCCTCGGGTTCGCCTATACGCTTTACTCCCACCTCACTAAGGAACTTCGCGGATAACACAAAGACTTCACAGTTGGGTAGACTCATAACTTATTGTGGGTCATAACCCGTTTACTTACGGCATTTGCACTTGCCAAAGATTCAGTATGTGCTCGTTTACAGTGATGCCGTGATCCCCAAGTACTCCTGCTATCCCATCCAGAATTGGGTCATCAGCACACTGAAAAATATTACCGCATCACCTGCTCTCCGCGTCAAGGCTCTGATGGCAAACATGGTCGCAGAATACCCGAACAAATCGCGATGGATTTTATACTCTATATTCCTCGAAAATCCATCGATGCACACGCTCCGACTTGGAGTGCGCGCGCGGACTAGGGGTGTCACCGTGGTTGCCTTACCTTGCTTGCCAACTAGGGAACATTCACCTGCCGGTGGGGGTACGCGCCAGTGGGAATGGTCATGCCCATGTGAACATCGCTTAAAGCTCGGGCACGTACAGTACAGTATGTACCGATGATCCGCCCGCCACGTTTCTTCTGCGCAATCATCTGTTTTGGTGGCGTGCTTATAACAGAGCATGGTTCCACGCGTATTCACCGCCATCTGCCTCCGTCCTCCACCGATGCTGTACTGTATTTATCTGGACTCACTTTCCAAGGAGTGGTTTCAAAGATCGCTATTCCGGCATTGGCTACCACATGTAACAGCCCGAGACTTGTATCAATCCACGAAGACGTTTTAGTTTAGTAGGCGTCACACGCGGGTCAAATGCAGCGAAGACAGAAGGGTCTGAAGGGCCCGGGGGCGGTTGTACGTACGACGTCTATGCTAATCGGCGTGGCTGACGGTGCGTTTGATCATGTCCATGACGGACTCCTCCGACACGTCTCATGGTATGGCGAGCGCGTGCCGCCCTTTTTCTTTTATCTCCTTAACCATCTCGCCCAGCTCACAGGTGCTTGTCTACTAGCCATTCGCCACTATATCGTATCCATCATATGCGAGTCGAAGCGCGATACCCCGACCTATTCCCCGCGAAGCACCTGTGATCAAGGCAACGCCTTTGCGAGGCTGGGATTGGGACTGGGGTGATGAAGACACGACGTTTTGCGCAAAATTGTACAGCGATAGGAGGTGCCAGTGGGCAGCGGGGTGAGACGAGCGTCTGGAACACTCTTTTGGCTTCTCTAAATACTATTTTGAAATTTATGTTCCAGGTGTGAATTGCGTCTAATGTACCCCGACTACTCGATCAATCTACGTCAGAGGAAGCCTCCGGACTCAGCTGCAACGGCGAGACGAGCATGCATGAATCTACTATAGGATGAAGTCGGACATTTCATGGCCTGAATAAATGCTCATCTTATGACGTCGGAGCGAATGGAACGACCACTTGACCTAGGAGGAAGAATAATCTTTCCTCCCCCCTTACATCCATCTCACATTTCCGAGTCTGCTCTTGATCCTCATCTCAAGGATTAAATATCCTGACACTAATAACAAATAATTTATTGAGGACGAATGTAGAGTTATCAAAGGTTGGCAGTCAAGGCACAATTTATCTATCTGATCACGGAACGAGGTCGAGTCGCTGTGGGCACGTGCGAGTACTAGTGCGCCAACGTTGAGGACGCATCCTCAAGTACTCTGGTGCTGAACCCAGCATCCCACCCTAAAATATTTCATGAGGGCTTGACGGCGCTGTTCGAGGGGAACCTCTGCACCAACAGGTGGCAATCCGAGGCGAACAAACGAGGCATTGCAAGCTGCAGCTGCAACACACTGGTGAATATCTCGTCTCTAACATATCTGATCTGAGCCTACCAGACAGTTTGTATAGGTCCCATTTGGTTAAAGGGAGGGGAAGAGTGGGCACAATGCCGGGGGGGTACAAAAGAGGTGAGTCCACAGTTATCTTTGGATTGTATAGTTGCATTGGGATGCGATCGATGCTGAGGCGAGGTAAGCCATGCACAATCAGCAGAAGAAGTATATCCGTACCTGGCTTGGATATTGTTGACTTGGTCTTGGATATTGTTGACATGGCCTTGGATATTGACGAGTTGGTCGAAAAATTCAGCGTGCTGTTGCTGCTGTTGCTGTTGCCAAACTTGCCATTGCTGTAACAACTGGTGAAAAGCTAAGAGACCAGGTGCATCTACATTCTGATGCATTGCAACATCAACATCAATGGGTTGGTTGGGGCGGCCATTGATGAGAAGGAAAAGGAAAGGGTCGCAAGATAGGGGCCTCTTGCCATTGAACTCAGTCTCTTGAATCTCTTAAATCAACCCGATCCCCACCTACTAATATGACGTCACAAGTAGAATCGGCATGTAGGAAAGTGGTTTTAACGCCCGTCGCTTCAATCAGCGCCTGTGTCTTGACTCGGAGACGGTGGGAACCGAAACCCAGATAACGCGACCAACTCGTTGACGAGAAGTCGAGAACACTAATGTCGTACAACTACTGTCAGCCTCCCACCAGCTCACAGGTGCTTGTCTGGCCATTTCGGCGCTGTCATATCGTATCTGTCATCTGCGAGTCGAAGCGCGATACCGTGGACCTATTCCCCGTGAAGTATCTGTGATCAAGGCAACGCCTTCACGAGGCTGGGACTGGGACTGGGACTGGGACTGGAGTGATGATGACACGACGTTTTCCGACATTGTACAGCGATAGGAGGTAGGCGGCGGGGTGAGACGAGCGTCAGGGAGGCTAGAACACTCTTTTGGCCTCTTATGTTCCAGGTGTGAATTGCGTCTAATGTGCCCCGACTACTCACTACTCGATCAATCTATGTCAGTTTGCGCTGTGGCGGTCCAAAACTCGCCGCACATCATCTGTGGATCATCCGTCGGTCTTGGCTCTCCAGGCCGTGATGATTTGTCGAGGGGTAATTCAGGGGTCGATGGCAGGTTTGGTGACAACTTTAAATTCTGTCCGAGCAAGCTGGACGACTCGGTTGCAACGGTGAGACGAGCATGAATCTACTACATTTCATGGCCTGAATAATGTTCATCTCATGACATCGGATCGAATAAAACAGGCAAGTGGTTATTATACCTCAGGCTGGGAGGAAACAAATAATCTATTGAGGACGAATGTAGAGTTGTCAAAAGTTTGCAGTCAAGGCACAATTCATCTATCTGATCGCGAACGCGGGTGCGTGGCACGGAACGAGGTCGAGTCGCTGTGGGCACGTGCGAGTGCGCCAACGTCGAGGGAATGACCTAGCGACGGATCCATGCAGGACGGTGATACTCTGGAATTGAATCCAGCATCCCACTTCCAAAATAATCCATGAGGATTTGACGGCGCTTTGTGAGGGGAACCTCTGCAGCAACAGGTGATATTCCAAGGCGAACAAACGAGATATTGCAAGCTGCAGCTGCAACACACTGGTGAATATCTCATCTCTAATATATCTGATCTGAGCCTACCGGACATATAGTTTAGGTCCCATTTGGTGAAAGGGAGGGGAAAAGTGGGCACAATGCCGGGGGGGTACAAAAGACGGGCATTACTAGATGTAGCTACATTGCACAATTGCGTTGGGATGTGATTGATACTGAGGTGAGGTTAGCCAGGCTCAACCGCTCAATTAGAATAAATGTACCCATACCTGGCTTGGATGTTGTTGACTTGGTCCTGGATATTGGCAAGTTGGTTGAAAAACTCAGCGTGCTGTCGCTCCTGTTGCTGTTGCCAAACTTGCCATTGCTGCAACAACTTGTGACAAGTTGAGAGAACAGGTGTATCTACATTCTGATGCATCGCAACGTCAACATCAATGGGTTGGTTGGGGGCGGCCATCGATAAGGAGGTGGTAAGAAGGAACGGTCGCAAGATAGGGGCCTTTTGAACTCTGAGTCTCCTAAAGTCAACGCCGATCCCACCTGTGACGTCACAAGTAGAAGTAGGAATGAATCGGTAGCATGTCTGATGTCTGGGTTCAAGAAGGCGGTTTTAACTTTCGCTAGCACCCGTGTCGAGACTCGGAGACTCGGAAACAGATCACGGTGGGACCCGAAACCCATATCTGCATGTAACATGTACATTCATAACGCGACCTATAGCAAAAGATTGCGTTGATGAGAACACTAATATCGTACAACTACTTGTAAGCCTCCCACCGTCCGCTTTCCCACTGGCGGTGACTGCGCTCAATCAAGAATGTAACCACCATCGACGGAAATCTATCATTATGTCAGATAGACCGCGACATGGCGAGAAGCAGAGGAAAGTAGACATACACATTGACCTTCGGGGGATAGTACAAACGACAGAGTCGCCGGGGTGAATAAATGTGGCGGTTTAGAAAGAAGTCCACTTTACCGGTGACGAAGCCAGCGCCGTCAGAGGCGACATAAGATACGAAGGCAGCAACTTCCTCTGGATCAGCGATGCGCTGAATTGGCGTGCCAAAAGATGCCTTCCGAGTCGATAAAAAAAGATATTTCTAAGGTCCACTGCAGGAGATTGAGATTATACTCACCACAAGACTCTTAGCCTTCGAATCAAAGTCGGTGCCAGGTTGGGCGCCCATGAGTCCTTCAACTTATGGAGACGGCAGTTATTCTTGTCAGATGCGCTGAAGTGAAGTGGAGGGGGAGGGGAGGACCCACTCATGCGAGTATTTATCACGCCAGGAGCATACGCGTTTACCGTGATCCCGTATTTCCCGAAATCGGAAGCTTTCAAAAGAAACGTTCATCAACAAATCCAGTGCTGGCATGAACCCATGAAAAGAAAAGAAAAAGCCTAGGAAACGGCGTACCAGCTGCGTGGGTCAAACCACGAATAGCAAACTTGGATGCACAGTACACAGCAGCAATGCCGGAACCTGCCCCCATGATGTGTGCCAGTGAGCGAACCATGTCGTTACATATTTAGATCATGCGATACGACCTTGTTTGCCTGCTGCCGAACAGGCCCCTGGAATTGAACATCTTCACGTCAACAAGTGCCAGGGAGAAGGAAGGATAGTAGGAAATCTTTGCACCTATGATACGACCGCCGCGACCTTGAGCGATCATATGCCTCGCAGCGTGCTTATAGCACAGGAATGTGCTGCGAGCGTTGACGGCCATCAAGCGGTCAAAGTCCTCAGTGGTCGCTGTGCAGGGGCCTATCGTCTAGAGGGCGGTTCTTATGCACAATTCCTACTGTATGACTCACAATCCAGAAATGGCAGATAGGCCATTATTCCTGCGTTCGCCACCATCTAATAGTAAATTAGGAGGGTTGGCGTTAGCGGTCAGAAGGACTTACAACATCGAGGCTGCCTAGTTTCTGAACGACTTGCTGAATTATCTTCTCGACATCTTCCTCGAGAGACACGTCAGCAAGAACGGGGAGTGAACGCCGTCCCTTTTTCTCAATCTCCCGCACGACGTCATCCAATTCAGGTGTGTTTGGTAAGTCATTGACTGCAACATCCAAGCCATCCCCGGCCAGACGAAGGGCGATGGCACGACCAATGCCGCGAGCTGCGCCTGTGACAAGTGCGACCTTGGTCGTCATTGGTATTGGTGCAGTAGTTAGTTTGGAAGGGCACTCTCGCTGAATACTTATTTTATAGCCAAACTCTTCTAATGTTCATTACCTTGTTGGGAGTATACATGTGAATGTTACGACGTGGCACCTAGTATCGAAGAACACAAACGACATACAACAACCCTCATCGGAACCGATACAAAACACATCTATGGGGTCAGTCTCTCCTTATAGCTTACTGCCCGTATCCATATCTCCCCCGGGCGACTACAAAGAAACCTCACTCAGTAAATCCTCATGTGCAGAAATGCCATACGCACCTGCGCTCGCGTAGCACGCGCCATACCATCCGCTCCCTCTCCCCAGGCGGTGGTGCAACATCACCCGCCCGCCGTTGGAATACACCTCTACAGCGGGCGTGAAGATCCGAAAGACCTTCGTTAGTACCCTCAGCCTCTACGATAACTGTTCCACGCCAGCCAGGGTCCACAAGACGTCGCTCTTTGTTAGGGAGTATGATCACAGGAGCGGCAGGCGGTGGGAAGATTGTGAATGAAGAACGGTTGACCCATCGCACTACTGTGTGATACGCTCCCTGTGGACTGCGATGCAAATTCGGTGACAAGGTTCGATGGCCCAGACAATGAATCACTCACGTTTCTGTTCGCACCCGATCTTGCAGCAATTGCAAGTTCGAAATAATCTCTTCTCCCCAGAAGCGGATATCTAGGTGAGCGATAGGATTACGGTCTCCTGCTACCCGAATGACGCGATGGAAATACGAGGGTGGGAATGCAAGTGCAGGCAACGACGGTGGAACATCGCCGATTTGTGAAAAGGCGTAGTCAAGGTCCTATACGTCACATTGCACAAGTGAGAAGTGATCGGAACTTTTAGAAATGCATGGCGCACAATGAGGTACCGTCCGTCCCAAACAAGTCGCCCAACGTTGCCTTCATCACCGAGCGCAGTGTCCCAAACGACGTCACCAACACGAAGTAGCGGCAAGATACCAGCTTTGCGAAGTTCTTTCTCGCATTCAAGCACGCCGGCGTCCGATAGCCAATCTCCCTCGGGGGATGGTACAAACACACGAAGCAAGGGCGCACGCCGCAAACGAAACAATGGCGATCTAAATCCGCCGGACGTGGGCGTAGTCCCCAGCGGAAGATGCACCTGGGAACCTGCGCCCTGAGACCACATAGAATTTGTCGGAGATGGAGCGCGGCTCGACTGTCGTGATACCGAACGGTGCCTGCCTCCCTGGCCCTGCGCTTTGCCTGCACTCCACGACAGTGGCGGCCCGTTATTTTGTCTTTGTGGTGGTTGAGCCTGCCCAATGCTCCGTTTCCGTCGAACTGCATTTTGTTCTGCATCCGCTTCAGCTTGCGCACGGAGGCGAATAACGATTCGATTGAAGGCCCGAGTCTCTTTTTTCATGTCGCGGATAAGACGAACATTCTCCTCCGAGGACGGTGAGGAAAGTATTGAAAGGGAAGTCTGTGCATAGACATGCACAGGCTTGCTCACGCCGCGCATGTATCCGCGCATCTCCGCAAGAGTGATGCGTATTGGTTCGGGGGTTGACCATGACCACCGCGCGTAGCCGACAGTACCAAGGTAGCGCTCTAATGCCACATCGCAAAGTGCAGGGGTCAGAGTCGAGAGCCTGTCGTATAGCTTTGCTCACGCCTCCCCAAAGAATGAGCCATTCACAGAACGAGAGGTGCGTTAAAAGCTCTGTCAACAGCTCTCGATTCTGCAAGTGCTGGAGAAGAGGATAGAAAGTGGGCTTCGTTTCTTCCGCGAGTTCTGCAATGTCTTCGGGAACGGACTTCTCTAGCCATGTGCCGCGTCGACGTGCACGAGCACGGGAGTATTCTTCCGGGGAAGCGGGTGGAGGTAACGTCCGTCGACGGGGTCGAGCAACAAACTCAATATTATCGACGGACGGTTGAGATGCCAGGTTATCTTCATCCTCCCACGGCCTCTGAGTAGCATTCTGGGGGTGTTGAGGGCCATACTCAAAAATAGGTTCGTCAGGTTCGTCCATCTGGGGGTCTGAGGCGTCCACAACATTATCATATGAATCATCCTGTAGCTGGCCAACCGAAGTAGGAGCCCGGAAGGAGTTTTCATCGATGGAGCTCGCAGAGCGGATAGGTGACTCCTGCCGGGAAAAACCATTGAGTAGATGAGTCTCCTGGACGTCCTCCTGATCATCTTCAACATCTGGTGGTGTTGGGACATCTTCCTCAAACTGGGCTTCTGCAGGGACAGGGACTGCCCAACCAATGCGCATGTCACGTCGTGGTTCAATTTCAACATCGATAGTTGATGCAAGACGCTTGGAAGAGAATTGGCGTTCGACGTGATGCGACCACTCATTGTCACTCCTGGCATCGCGCGGCGGTGACTTTTGGGGGGGTGTTGGGGGCGTCGATGAATCAGGAGATGATGACGTATTTCCTTCGCGCACCGGTTGAGATGGAGATAGGATGGAGAGATTCCCATTTTGGTTGGCTTGCCATGCGGACTGCGGACTATCCTGCATGACTGCAGGGTTTGATGCCGACGAGAGATCGTCAGATGGGGAACGCTGTTTACGCAATCGATTACTGCGACGAGAGCTACTTGAATGCTCGGCAAATGAGGGTTTCCGGTCCTCTTGGAAAGGAGTATGCATTCTGGCCTTAGAACCTTTACTTATCTTGCGTAAAGCCGGATGGGCCGTGGGTGGGGCTTCGTCCTCATAAGAAGCAATTGCCCGAGTAACCTGCTCCTGCTTAAATGACTGAGAGGGGGCGATTGAGCGACGTGGCTCTATCACAGAACCACGTTCAGGGCTACTACCCGTAACTGGGCGACTCGGTAAAGGCTTCACGATGACCTGTGGATGCTGGTATCCCCCTTGTCCAAGCTCACGGGGACTTTCGCGTTCCTGGGATGTGTGACGAGATTCGGCTTCCCGGGCGTTAAATATAAGCGGCCCACGTCGCGTTGGCTCAGGTGCTGGTTCTGGCTCGGGATTTGGAGGTGCAAGAACGTGTCGATGTCCCCGTGACTGTGTGGTTGTGCGACGCGCAGAGGTTGGATGGTTGTCTGGGGACTCTGGAGGTGTTATGATCAACGGTGCAAGAACGGTTTCAGTATCGAGTGCTTGAAAGATATTCCGATAGGCGCTGTCCTGAGGCGGTGGTGTGCCTGTGCTGCGTAGGGAGGGGTCCCCTGACAGCACTCGCGACGTCCTCCGATCAAATTGCTCTTGTGAGATTTGGACATTTGGTGGCAGGCCTACAGGTGCCGTGGAGAGCCTATTTCTTTCAACGCGACCATTCGAGTGCGGGGTTAAGGCGGCTCCTTGGTGAGGCGAAGCTAGTATACTTTCTAGTGGTTCAATATCGTGCGATGCCTGCTGTGATTATGTGAGAAGCGCATAAACAACGTGTGGGGCGCGTTTTACGCGAATGCACCAATGTCCCTGGGGCACCACGAAATGACAGTGAGAGAAACTTACCTGATTCGAGGACAAGGAATTTCCCATCGCTGAGAAACTATTTGTAGGCTTGTGTGAGCTCTGCAAAAAAGAGGTGCGGGTTATTGGCAATGCGCTGAGGCGGGACGAAAGGAATAAGGTGCAATATGCTCAGGCAGAATCATGCCCAGACATCATTCTGAACCGAGTGGCGTCCAAGGATGACAGAGGTGGAAAGCAATGACTGATATGCATACCTCTGTGCGTCTAGGCTTCATGGCACTGGGAGTGGATGCGTTCGTGGAAGAAGGCTTCTCAGTGGATCTACTGGTTGGGTATCGGGGTTCCCCGTATAGGCCGCTCAAGCGCGTAGTAGCAGCAGGGACTTCAGTTGCCGTAGCAGATGCGTTTCCAGCAGAGGGGGGCGAAGAAGGGGAAGACCCATTTATAGCAGTACGTCGAGGATAGAGGGATGGCGGCGGCGATACCGGAGGAGAGGGGAGGATATCGCGGTGATATTGCACATTCTCGTCGGCCGCGATATTGTGAGACCTCGAGGAAACGAGTTGCTCATCCGGGAAAGCTAATTGTTAAAAAGTCAATACCGAGCATGGGACATCGAACCACAGAAGCAAGGGAAGATTGCAAATAGACTCCCTGTAGCCATACAAGGCGAGGCTGCCGCCATGCGCAGATGCTCAGATGTTCTCAACGAGTGCACGTCAACCAAGATGGCATGACGGAGGAAAGGAGAACGTCTGCGCGCGATGGGAACGGAGAAGTGCGACTTACAGGCCGTTCGCTTTTTGATGGACGGTTTCAGGTTAACGGGCGCATCCTGAGACGACCTATCCAGAGACGGCTGCAACTCATGCGCGTCTAGATGAGACTCCGGACCCGCGAGAACCCGGCGGCCACTGCTGAGCCTGCCTCGCGACGGATTCTCATCTTCGTGTTTTCTCCGGCTATCGGCCTCAAGATTTGCACGACTGGGACGTCCAAGAGGCATGGGCCCCGATACGACCACGCGGGTTTTCTCTAGGGGCTGCGCTGCTGGCTTGATGCTAGCGAAGCGGGCATACAACGGCGTCTCGGTCGGTGGTGGTGGTCGGGTATATTGAGTAGGAGGCGGGGAGGTGGATTTTTTAACATTGTCGGTGGGAGCTTTTTTTCGCAAAAGGGACTTCATGGGCGTTGGTATGAGACAAGTGAAACTAGTAGAACATAGTGAGATAAAGGGGGTATAGGAGAAAGCGCGCAGATGTGGGACGGAAGTAAAACCATCCGGAATGGGGTGAACAACATGTCCGTGTCTCAGCTCCAAATCGGTACCTTCCAAGATTCCGTAATCTGCCTCGGCCGCGTCGTCGTTGGCTTAGACCCGTTTGTTGATCATCCTATTCTTCTGCGCGGCCTTACAAAGACCCGTTGCAATCACAGCCATAGCAATTATACGTGTGACAAGCTACCTCCCAGTGGCTCGTCACGGCGTATTGTCCGTACAAATTCGGTTCTGGAAATTTTGAGTTCCTGCGCCCTGCGCACCTCGCGTATCACCGGGTCGCTGCAGGCACAGGTGGCAGTCCTTCAATCAGCAATAATAGGCCACTAGAGCTATAGACGAGTACTCCAGATGGATGGCGTTGTCCCTCGTTACGTTACAGAGTATAACCGATCACCTCGTGAACTATCTCTTTGCGGTTGAATGCACGAGTTGTCTCCTGTACAGCTTCCCACCTGTCACAGGTGTGATGTCAAATACGGACCGCAGGGAAGTACTTAGTAATGCATGTGGGCGTGGTATATTTACGTTGCCAGAGTGATGTCCTCGGGGATCGTTTACGCGTCTGCAAGTCACATAATTTATGTATGCACTGTGCCCGGATTCGAATACCGAAAGCAATGACGTGAACGAAGATTTTGAACACGCTGTTATTGAGGTCGAATATTGTAGTTGTTCAGCGCAAAACTTGGCCCACTGGCTCGACGCGGTATCAGTCAGTTCGTTTCTTTACCAGGTGATCACGACATTTCGCCAAACTAACTCTAGCAATCCCACCCATACACAAACTCTGCATGCACAGACTCCCCCTCCCTCTTCTCCTCGTCTAACGGACAGATGCTCGAATTGAATCTCTCCCGCATCAGCAAATCTACAACGTTGCGGGAGGCGACTGTCTCTGTCTCCATGCACGAAATAAAACTGGAACAAGTCACGTCGGCACAAAAAAAGGAACGAAACGATGGCTATACTTACGGCTCGAATGCATTCACGTAGAAAAGACCATCATCGAGCTTAATAGGCGGGAACTTTGTCGTTGGGGGTAGCTTAGGATACGCGTCCCACTTGATATTAATGTCCCTAAATTACAACCTCGATTGGAAGCTTGATTGCATGAACATACCTCTTTGCGAAGTACCCAGCCGACCTCATGCTGAAACATGACTGCAAGCCACTCATCTGAGATGCGCTCCATGGAGAAAATTTTCACGACCCATTCGCCGGTCCCTTGCCTGTCATGAGTTTCATTCTTGGCAAACTTGGCCCGCCCATGATACGTGAGAGAGTTGAATTCTGGGGCCTTGCCGCCGCGACGAAGACCGTCCGAACTGGTCAGGATAGTCGTAGGCATCTTGTGTCCTGGTTTGTAGCCAAAATACACGGGGTTTGGCGTCGCTGCAGTAGTTGTTAAAAGCGTTACGTGTAAGTGGATATAAGGTTGGGTTGGAATCAAAGAGGATAGATCAGCTGGGAGGGAGATTTGAGAAGTGTGGTATGGTGCAGCAATGACTACCCCATCATAATCGCGACGTTCCGCCTCAGTAACGATTGTCCAAGTATGGTCCGAGTGCCGTTCTATGCCAACCACCTAGTGCAACGTTAGTATCTAGAATTTCTCAGGGAGCAAAGCAGGAGAGTTGCTCTACCTCAGTCTTAAGGAAAGTTTGCGCTCCGGACCGTTTTACGAATTGCTCAAAAACTTGCCAGTTCCCTCCCTCGATGCTCCTGCCACCGTCTGCCGCAAGAGCGCAAGCGGCTTCCAATCCATGAATACTGTCGATATTCTGCATGGCAGTGTGATTAAGGGATGGAACCTCGGCGAATAGGCAGTCCGTCTAACCTGAGCATAATTCACGCGCGTGGCACCTTCAATAAGTTCATTCGTGAACATCTGAGAAACGCCATTGCTTTGGAAGTATTCGCTACCCGTCTGAGAGGTTAGGTGGGTCCAGTTTAAAACATTGTTGAGCTCCTCAATCGAGGACCAACTTTTCGCATCTGGCTCGTAGAGCTTGAGGAACTTTTCTGTTACGGACCAGACACTGTGACGTATACTAAGGACACCCGCAAGATAAAAGTTTGAACGACTCACAGCTCTTTCATTCTCTTTGGTGAGCGATAGCCATACCTCAACAGAAACTTGAGGTTGTTAAGCCAGGTGCCCCAGGTGCCCCAGGACTTACAAGGAGGTTGTTAAAAACGACTGGGTAGTATATATGCGAGAAATCATACTGTAAACAAGATTTGTTCCCCGTCCCAGATAGCCATATCTCCGTCCTCATCCTCGAATCCGTAGCGGGACAAATCAAATTCCTTGGTCGCACGCCACAAGTTCTTGTTAACGCGTACAAAGATGGATGCACCAAGTTCCACGGGCTCATACTTGTTGTTATTATACGGGTGTACAGTGGTACTTCCTGGGGGACGTTCAGCGCAAAGCTGGGGTTACATGGATAAATTATGCGACTTACGGCCTCCGATGTAGTCATTACGCTCATAAATGTCGATAGCGACATCAAGGCCGTTGCGCTCTTTGGCCTTGGCAATCCAGAACGCTGCGGATGAGCCACCAGCCCCCGCGCCAATGATTGCGACCCGAGGCGATCGCGATGGTACCGGTACGGGTACCGCATCTGACAATGGCGTCTGGGGCTTTGTCAACCGGCGGAGACTATTGAAATCGAATGGAAATTGAAATGCATGAGAGACAGACGCAACAACCAAGACAAAGAAGGTTATTTTGGTTATTCTGAGCATGACCCGTTTTGTTTCTGTCCTCCACGTCCACACACGCCTGGCTTCGTTTAATTCACACTCCGATAAAGTCCGCTTAAAGTCCGCACAGGGCCGAATGTAGTGGGGAAGTAAAACGGTAAATACAATAAGATAAATGAAATAATCGAAGTCTGTGACCCAAAGAAAATCCGGTAAATGAGTGGGGTTGCAACGTGGTGTGCGCAGAGTTCACCGTGGCAGACGGCGAGCGGTCACGGAATGGAGACGAATGACAGTCGGTGGCTGGAGAATGCGACTCCGGAAATAGAAAGAACGAAAATCTGGGGCGTCATTTCGACACAGGTTGTCTAGTCCGCAATATGGCTCACTGACTGCGCCGTGTCGCATTCCTCCCCAAGAGATGCCTTTTTATGTCCATATTCTCATCCATCTATTGTATTCTACGTTTTAGCGACCTCTTCCCGGCACCTTTCATCCACAACTGTCTTTCTTTCCTTCCCTTAAATGTCTGAGCAACCTCTCTCTTCCGCACCAGTGTGTCTCTTCTCAAACCTGCAGTAAGAACTCTACTAACAGCTACACAGCATGTTGGTGCTCCCCTCAGTCTACTTTCTTTGTCCATCGCAGCTGCCAATGCGAAGCCGATGGAAGTGCCCCAGGATTCTACCTCGGATCCCGATGACCATCATTCATGGCGGGCTGCGAGCGTCGAATCTACTCACCACTTGCGCAGTGCCAGCCAGGGACTGGCCGTACACAATGGGACGAAGCATCGTCGCCTCGCATCAACGGGGCAGGTGCGTCGGCGAGTCAGCGACGCGCGCGACGCTGCAAGCCGACCATTGTAAATGAATTGCCTTTTTCTTTATTTCATTTGGCCCTGATATCTGTTCCTAGGCCTGTAGTACTTCAAACTTCAGCAACTACTCTCAGTTCTCTTGCGTCATTGTCAATATCCTCCTCAGTGTCACCACCAGATCCGGGCATTTCCACCGACTCCACCCGGACGCCTACCACTCCTGTCGCAATTCCTGTGTTCAGCGCCACCACTAGAAGTGGTGTCAGTAGTTCCATACCCATAGAGGATGGGTCCAGCGTTTCGGGTACCCCACCTCCCCCGACAGACTCAAAAGCAGGCGTGATGGGTGGCGGGACGAGGAACGGAAAAAAGCGTGGAACAACCTTCACGTGTGAAAGCTGCTCGAAGGTTCCTGCGATGCTGTGTCCTAGTCATCGAATCTGACTTTATCTCATTATAGGTATATCGCCATCCGTCTTGCTTGGTCAAGCACCGTTGGGAGCACAGTCCACACTGGCGGGAAGCGTCAAAATTTTTGCTGAGCAAACACCAACAAGTGCAGCTCATGGAGGTGCGTGTTACTGTCGCCCTTCTAACGTTCGTGTTGCTATGTCTATGGCACCATTCTTCCATCTTCATCATCTTGGGCTTTCCCCCGTAAGGGGGATGCTTTCTATGGCTATTTTTAGATCTGCGTTTACAGTTGCATGATATTTACATGATATTGCGTTCACGTGTAGGCTGCGGCGATTCTTTCGCACTTGACACCATCTGCGTCCGGTGGCTCGTCCCTCCCAGATGACCGTTCACTCTGGCCGTCCTTTCTCTCAGGTGGTGCATTGCCACCCCCACTTCCAGCGAGCGAGTCCGTCGCAGAGACGACTTCATACCCGACGTCAAGTTCGGTGCCTTCACGACCACGCATACACGACTACCCGCTTCCGAGTACAAGTGTGAGCGGGATCACACGACTACGACCTGGGATTATTGCTGTGCCCACAGAGCCAGTATCTTACTCCCAGCCAGAGAGCGGAATCCCGCAAAGTTATACGACAGGTTATGGTTCTATCGGTAACGATTCTGCGTCGTTCGCCAGTTCATTTCAATCATCCGCTGGAGTCATTGTGCCTCACGCAGGGGCATCCGGGAGTTCGGACAGGTGGTCACACTCTTTTTCGTTGTCTCATTCGGGCTCAAGCGATGAAAGTGAATTTGTGGAGGTTGAAGCGGAGACGACGCCATCAGGGGGATTCGGTGTGCGGGGACGGCACCTAGGCGACGATGTTGGTAAGAGGGAGGAGGAAGAGGAAGAATGGGACGGGATGGAGATGGAGATGGAGCTGTAGATCGAGGAGCAGAGATATCATCGCATTTATGGGCTGGCGGGTGTTTTCTTGGGAGTGTTTTGAACTGCTGTACGTTTTATATCTGCTTTGTTCTATGTTTCACGTCACCTCCACTCTGCTAAATTTGCATGCTCTTTTGACTTTTTTTTTTCTTAATTAAAAATACAAATTTTGTATGAGATAGAAAAAAAGCTTAAGCGCTGTTTCCCGACCGGTGCATGACAGGCCTCGGGCTGTCTGAGGGGTTTGGGGCTTGGGCTGACACTGTTAATTAGTGTTATTGTCTTTTTCCCTTTCCTCAGTCTCCCACCCATGGACGCCGTCTACCCTCACTTAGTCGGGTCAGACTCACCCCCTTCAAGGCAAAACATTTTGACTTCTTTCCTGCGCGGTCGTCCACGGGGCACATCCCAATCACACACACCCACCTCGCCTGTCATCGACCGGGACTGGGACTCTCCTCCGCCATTCCCTCCCTCTCATTTAGTCGTTCCCCCCCCTTCTCCCGGCCCCTCATCCAATAGACGTCGCTCTAACGCCGCTCCTGGCCTACAGCCATCAGTTTCCCACAACCTGCCCATCTCCACCGGTCTCACCCAGATGCTCCGCAGACGCCGCTCTGGCGGTGCACTCGGTGCACTCGCATCCTCCAATACACCCCAGGTGCCCACCACCGTGTCCACAAACCATCCACCGTCCAACATACCTGTCATGCTCAACGCCCCCATCACGACCGGTGCAACGCATCGGATCCGCCTCGTGCCCCATATCGACACTCGGCGCTCCTTGCGCTTTGACCCGATAACTCGCGACGTTGTCGAGGGTGACACCGCATTGCGAATCGGTCGTTTTACAGAACGTTCCGGGGTGCCTATATCCCAAGCCAATGCCCTCAACTCGAACAAACTTGCGTTTAAATCAAAGGTCGTCTCCCGTGCCCATGCTGAAGTCTGGTGTGAATTTGGCGGCAAATTTTTCATCAAAGATACCAAGAGTAGCTCTGGCACGTTTCTTAATCATGTCCGCCTCTCAGCTGCCTCTCAAGACTCGCGCCCATTCGAGCTTAAAGACGGTGACACTCTCCAACTCGGCGTCGACTATCAAGGTGGTACAGAAGACATATACAAATGCGTCCGTATCCGTGTTGAGATAGGTCGCGAGTGGCAGGCTTCCGCAAATGCATTCAAGTGAGTTAAAAATTTAAGGTATCAATATATCAATAATTGCCGATTGACACGTTGCATGTTAGCACCAACGCATTGCGCCATCTCAAAGCACTGGCAATCCCAAACGTCCCCACAGCCGTCCCTGCAACATCTAAATCTACCGACAAGAAACCCACGTCCAAGTCCAGTATTTCTGACTGTTGCATTTGTACGCATCTTCCCTTGTGCTTCTATCAATGCTGGCGAAAGATAAGCGCTGATTAACCTACTGTACTCAGGCCTGTTCTCCGTAACTATTCAGCAAGCAGTTTTTATCGCACCATGCTCGCACGCTTTCCATTACAAGTGTATCCGGCCGATGCTCGAGACACATCATCCAGCATTCTCGTGTCCCCTCTGCCGCACCTTTGCGAACCTCGAAGAAGACGTTGAACTAGACGCCCCGTCGTTCGAACTTGAAGATGACACAGCCGAAAAGGGAACTCCGGCTCCCGCCACCCCACCGGAGGATGCTGAGATGCTTCTGCTGTCCCCAAATATGGGTCGAGAACGTGATGGAGCCGAGACGGAAGTCGAGCCGGAGATGGGCATCGCCAACACCCTGCGACGGATCCCCGTACCGCCGAGTATCATCGACCTTGGTGAAGGGAGTGACGACGACAGGGATGCCTTGATGGTGGATGCACCCAATCATGATAATGAGCCGCCACTACCGCCTCTTCCCGAAGGCGAGGGCTTGGTGCCACCACCGGTTCCCGAACGTGAACTTCCTGGAGCGCGCAGTGCGTCTGTCTCAGACGCCGAGGATGCGAGCGGAGAGAGCTCGCAGGGAATCGGTGAAGCAGATAGAGCAGCGAAGCGTAAACGATAAGCGATCGGGTTAACAATTCATCGACCTACCAGTGTTGTGTTGCTATGGCCGTAGTGGATACGTGTCCAGAGTGACATTGTACTAGGTAAACATCGTTTACCCGGGTTGATCCTTTGGGAATTTTCTTTCTTGAATGTTTGTTTCAATGTAGTCTGTAACCACTTCACCGTTGTTCCCCTTGTGTCTTTCTCCCATTTAGTTTAAGTGAACGATGCTAATTGGATTGGATTTAATTGGCCATGATCACAGTATACGTACTTATCTTACCTCAGTGCGTGCGAGATAACCCTTCTGTCTATCGTTCAGGACCTCAGATCATCTCCGCGGACCGCGGTCAGAAGGCAGTCAAAAGAGGAAAACAGGGCTGGTAGACGTCAGCTAGCGCCGCAAGACGTACAACCGTTTGGAGTACCGTGAGGCACTGTGGCTGGCCAGCTCAATGAGGCAATATCCAATATCAAGGGAGAGGAGCTGGCAGATTAAAGCAGGAATACGCCGGCCATTGGTCGATAATATGGGATCCTAGCTCAAGAGATTATGACATGACGGGCGGTCCGAGTCAGATAAACGGAAGGGTAGGCTAATTTAAAAAAAAAGAACCGCTCGAGGAAGCAGATCAGGTAAAAGTGTGGAGATTGCCTGCCAGTAAGGTTCGCCGAAAAAACAGGTCTTTCGTGAATGAATGCGCAGGGGTTCTTATCACCGGTTACGCCCATGCATGTGAGGAAGGAGAAGGGCGAGCGGTTGAAAACTTCGGGGACCTGAGTTGAAAGCTCTTTTTTTATGCAGAATGGCTACTTTAAATGGACGCAAGCCGACGGTACGTACACGTACAACGTTACAACGTTTTTGTACGTAGAGTGCCGTACGACACACCGCTGATCAAAGGGGATTGTCAAAGTGACGAGATGGACATTTTTATATAGTGAAAAAAAAAAGAGGGAATAGGATGTTTACGGCTAAGTCCTCGTGGGGTATATGGATGCAGCGCGCATGCACGGTGTGCAAACGTGCAAGCCCAAGGCCCCTCCTCATCTGGCAGCTCCACTGGGAGCCATCATCGTCAAAGCTCGGCATTTTGCAAAATGGACCTGAAGGGAGGAGTAGGTCCGGATGGGGATTCAGAACTCCAGCCGATTGGGGTAAAATGTAAGCTTATCTGGTCCTTAGTGGAAATAAGAGTAACGAATACAGCATCTCTGCAGATTGCAGATATTGCTATACGGGTTTCCAGTCGATAGTGCGCGATGCGCGATGCGATGATGATGATTATGACTGAATGAGTGAATGAATGATTCGGTGCCCGCACCGATCGTCCGCACGCGCACACACACATGCCGTGACGCGCATCATCTATAACATAACAATACAGATCATGCATCCGCAGCTTGTTTATTACTCTAACTTGCCAAGAAGTTCTCTCCTTCCCGCAACGCGCAGCACGCACAACTTTTCTCCCATGCTCGCTAGCTTGGCGATCACGATCATTCTCTCTGAATCGGGTATGGATTTGGCCTTTCTGCAGTGCGCCAGCACCTGAGTTGTGATTATTTATCAGCGAATCCGAATGTGAGGGAACCCCCGTGGAATACGGTAGTGCAGGCAATTTGGTAAATTGGAAAACACCGTTGTGTTATTGGTTGTACTGTACACACGTACCATAACGAGTATGTCCCCTTCCGGTTGACTTAGCAACAAGGACCCCTAGGCAAGCGACTTGGACACGGGCCTCGTGGTGATTGTGTGATCCAGCACAGGGTGCGATGGTTTCAGTGTTTCACGGGAAGGATGGATAGGCCTAATGGATCAATGTTGTAGATCACTAGGGGATAGGCGCGTCCGTATCATCAAGAAACGCGCTCCTTATAGGCATTGTTTTGTCTATTTATATTTTTTGCCTAACGTGACAGTAGTACTAGTGGACAAATTTTAATGGGTGCCCGTTCCTTTACCCACGATATCTTTTCTCTTGTCTCATACCATCACTTTCCCTTACTTTCTCCTACAGTTTAGTCCTCCATGGCATCGGCCGCAGACGGTCCTTATTTTCCTGACCCCTTTAGACATGATAAATCTTTCACTTCGACTTTTTGGAATGCAATTCTTGCCACTGCACTGTTTAGGTGCTGGCACATCCTCATTTTTTTCGCCGCCTGGTCGACTGCTATTTCCGTCATTAGCCACAAAATAAAAGATTTGGGCATCGCAAGCACCTTGCTCACAGTGTTCGTCACAATGCTCTGTTGTCTCGGCGACTTTGATTGATCTTGTGATCTGCAGCGTCGGTACCGTCGTCGGTTTCGTAATTTCATATAGAACGACGTCGAGTTTCGAGAGATACAACGAGGGTCGCAAGTATTGGTCGCAAGTCGTATTTGCCTCCAGGACGTTATCCAGGTTGATTTGGTTCCATGTCCCGGGTAATATTGATCCTTGGTATTCCTGGAACACCATCTAATTGTTATGCAGATACTATGGATATGGGGCCTGACGTGCTGGAAGCGGAGAGACGAGTCCGTGTGCTCGTCGAGAAAAAGACGGTCCTTAACTTGATCGATGGGTTCTGCGTGGCAGTCAAGCACTACCTGCGCGGTGAATCAGGTATGATGTGTGCCCTAAGGATATTTATTGCGTTCAATGACGCGTCATTATAGACATTTATTACGAGGACTTGTATCACACGACTAAATATCTTACAACATACTTGTTACCTCCGGGTTTACCATCTACTGACAACCTCACAAGTGATTTGTCTTCTCCAAAGTCTGTCTCGTTCCAGGGACACCAGCAGGTTGTCGTCCAACGCCGCATTTCCAATGACCGTCGCCCGAGGTCCTTTTCTGTAACCCGTAATCGCGAACTCCCACAGCGGACCGTCTCCGAGTCAGCCCCCCACCTTCCCCTGCCTGCCACTACTCCTGGAGAAGTTGTAATAAAGACCGAAAAGCCCGAAAATGTTGGGGTTCCGAAGCTGCCGCGAACTTCCAAAAGTGACGCATTCAGTTCGGTTACACTGGGCGAAGCCGAGTTGCTCCCAGCACGCGATCCCCCGCAATATTCATACTTCGACCTTTTCCCTTTCTCTCTTATGGTGAAGTTCTTCACCAAGCGTGGTAGGAAGCTTAAGGGCAAAAAAGCTGCCAATCTGCGGGCAAAGTTGCACCATTCTGGCACTCAAAACATGCCACTTGAAATTTCGCTCTATATTGTGTGTTTTCCATTCGGATGGAACATAGTTTTATTTTTCTTAATGACACTCCAGAGCTCGTATGTTGCCGCGCTTCAAAACCGGAAAGCTATCGATGCGGCCACTACATGTATGTGCCTTGTTTGACACTGAAGGAAATAACTGATTCCCTATATCGTCCAGCTAATTTGATTGCGGCTGTGAACCAACTTGTTGATGCCTTGACTGGTTTGGAACGGATTCTAACCACACCCATTCCTTACTCGTCTGTGCCCTTGTACTCATGGAATCGCCGAATACTGATGGCTGCTTCTCAGATATTCGATTCATCTTTGGACTGTGACCGTTGTTTATTGCTTCTTTTTGGTAGGCCGTATGAACCCCCGCTGACCTGGTTTGTTTATTGATATGTGTACTCAGCCTTTCCAGCTCTGGCCAACGTTGAAGTGGCTGACGATTCCTGGGACCGTCGGAGCGGTACGTGCAACCTCGAAACAGGGGCTCCTCTGGCGACTGATCAATGATCCATTCTAGAGCTTTATTTTCTTCGGCTTCCTGGTTGCCGGCGAGGAAATTGAAAGTGGGTGGCATTTTCTCTGCCTCGTGTAATACCTTCTGACCGCCGTGCCCCTCCGCCTAGACCCATTCGGTACGTGACCGCTCACATGGATTATGATTTGCGCTGAACTAAAACTGCTTGTTCACAGGCTATGACAAGAATGACTTGGTGTGCACGCTGGCCTTCTTTCATATCATGATTATGGTTAACTTATGTACATTTAGGACACTGATCATTTCACCAACGATCTCATCCGTACGTACTTTGTCTGACCGTGTGTGGAGAGGGATCGCTGACAGGACACGTGTAGGCCAAGAGCTCGCGGCGATCTCCGCGACGCCGACGCCGGATCCCAAGGACTGGGTCTTCTCGCCAGTTAATAACCGTTTGGTTAACCCTCATGGCAGTGATACTAGGCACGTCACGCCTGAGCAGTGGGTGGACCGGGGAATGGATCAGCTGCAGGCAGCACTTTCTGGACTTTGAAGGGAGATTGAGATAGATACCTTTGTTATCGATTAATTAACACTATGATATGGTATGGATAGTTGATCACGTGTCTGATGGTGCCAAATCGGAAAAGTGACTCCAGCACACTATGCACAGGTCGTCGAGCCGTTATCTGTATCTTCATTCAACTCTCTTCGTCCTCCCCCGCAGGTTCAAGACTCGCATGGCCAATATCCCGGTCAATAAGTTGGCCCACCCATTCGACAAGACCCGCTTGGAAGCTCTCCTCAACCGGAGGTTCTTCTATGCGCCAGCTTTCGAAATTTACGGAGGTGTGTGTACATGTGTTCTTCCTTCCAGTTCATTCACTTTTAATTTACCAGGCATCGCGGGTTTATATGATTACGGCCCCCCGGGTTCTTCAGTTCAGGCAAACATCATCGCAGAATGGCGTAAACACTTCATCGTGGAAGACCACATGCTCGAGATCGATTCCACCATCATGACGCCCGCACCAGTGTTCGAGACGTCGGGCCATGTTGCCCGATTTGCGGACTGGATGGTCAAAGATACGAAGACCGGTGACGTACTGCGTGCTGATCACTTGGTCAAAGGCGTCCTCGAGGCTCGCCTCGCGGGCGACAGGGAGGCGCGGGGCTTGGTCGCTCAACCACAAAAGGAGGACGAAAAGAAGAAAAAGAAAAAGTGGCGAAGCTACCGCTGTTCAGCTCCCAGACGATGCCGTGAACGAATACGAGACCATCTTGGCGCAGGTGCGCTACATTTCCCCTCCCCCGTTCCTGTGACATTCCATAATGATCACGGGGTGTGTTGTTTCCGTACAGCTGGATAATTATTCAGGTCCCGAGCTAGGGGGACTATGTCGCAAGCATGACATCCGGAATCCAGACACTGAGAACGAAGTCTCGGAACCCCAACAATTTAACCTCATGTTCACCAGCAGCATCGGGCCTACAGGACAGCACCCTGGGTGAGGCACTCATCCCGATCGTTCCTTTGTCTTTTCTGATGACGACAATGGCGCTCCGCGTAAAACAGTTACCTACGCCCTGAAACCGCACAGGGCCACTTTCTAAACTTCTCCGGCTCCTAGAGTTTAACAATGGCCGCGTGCCTTTCGCCTCTGCACAAATCGGACGTTCTTTCCGGAACGAAATATCCCGCGCGCAGGGCTGCTTCGTGTGCGCGAATTTACCATGGCGGAGATAGAACATTACGTCGACCCCGAGGACAAAAACACGAACGATTCCATGAAGTACGTGACGTTGTTATCAACATTCTTGACCGAAAGGTGCAGACAAGTGGTAGTACAAAAACAAAGGGAGATCGGTGTGGGCGAAGCGGTGTCAAGTGGGATCATCGCAAATGAAACACTTGGTTATTTTGTAGCCCGGATTCATCAGTTCTTGGTCAAGATTGGGGTTAACCCCACTCGCCTGCGGTTCCGTCAACATATGGCCAATGAGATGGCACACTATGCTACGGATTGTTGGGACGCCGAGATTCAAAATTCGTATGGGTGGACAGAATGCGTCGGCTGTGCCGATCGTGCGGCTTACGATTTGACCGTGCACTCAAACAAGACTGGACACCCGTTGGTCGTTCGACAAGCGCTCAAAGAGCCCATCATTACTGAGCGCCTCGTTGCGGAATTCAATAAGAAAGTTCTTGGAAAGACTTTCGGTAAAGATGCAGGGGTTATTCAGAACATCTTTGCGGAACTAGATGAGCCGCGCCTACAGGAAATTCAAATAGAGCTCACCAATGGGTGCGTGTGTTTTGGAGGAAGAAGCGCATCGCACTACAGCCACTTACGACACAGGAGGGCAGATCTACCATCGTTACCACCCCGGACGGAAGGGACCTTACTCTGACACGCGAAGCCATCACGATCGAGCGCAAGACTTTCAAACAATCAAGTGGGTTGATTCATCTGGACGCCCGAGTTGGCCGGCTAATAAATGTGGCCGTACCCCAGCTCGCGAGTTCACCCCAAACGTCATTGAACCATCCTTCGGCCTGGGCCGCATACTATACGTCCTCCTCGAGCACAATTACTGGTCGCGTGAGCAGGACGTTGAACGTGGTGTGAGTGTCATCGTCGTTCACTGCCGTTGCCACTCTTTTTCATCGGAAGGACATATGTCCTCATGTCAGGTGCTCTCCTTGCCCCCAGTGGTTGCGCCGACCAAGGTGCTCATCGTGCCATTAAGTGCAAAAGAGGAATTTGATCCTCTCATCCAAGAAGTTTGTACGTCATTTAGCCTCGTTAGACATGGGTGGTTCTCACTGTGTGGAGACAGCGTCGAAGCTGCGCAAGGCGGGGATCTTCTCACGGGTGGATGATTCCAACACCTCTATAGGAAAGCGATACGCACGCAATGACGAGCTTGGCACGCCTTTTGGAGTTACGCTGGATTTTGCCTGTGAGTACGGACCTGATGACGAGTCGGCAAGGGAGCTGATGTGACGAATTTGACGCACAGCGGTCCAGAACCGGACGATGACACTGCGGTAAGCGGAATTCATTTAACCGAAAGCCAAACCTCGGGGTGAGTCTGCTTGCTCATCTTTCTCATTGAAACCTAGGGAACGCGACACAACCGGACAATTAATCGGTGATATTGATAAAGTCATCGCTGTGCTCATTGACCTGGTCAATGGTACCATTCATTGGACAGACGCGTGCGAATTGCTCCCCGCATATGACGGCATTCAGGCTATTGATTAGTCGGAAGAGCAGTATGTGTGAGATATGGCATTTTGGGGGTGCGGCGTCCATCGTCTAGGCGAAGGCACAGTTGTTGCACGTATAAAGATGGAATAAAGAATACATATAAAAGAAAAAAATGGGGTCACTGATCTGACAGTATAAACGCAATGCCGGTGTTGTCTCGTGCTGAGGTCAAGTGATCACAGGAACAAAAGAAACCCGCTGCTACGTGTGGAGTGACACGGATAGTTTGCCTCCCGGCTCGTGGCTTCTTGTACCACATGCAAAGACCTGGCAGATGGTGCGCGAAAGATTTGTTATTCCCCCGGCATCGATCGGTGCAGTCACTTCTTTCTGTGAACCCCCAAAGTACAGTATTTTGATTTATCCCATTTGGAAAGGCGAGTTTCGCCGGGTTGCGCCGTATTTATGCGCGCATCCCGATACCTTACAGCACCACTAGCTTACTAACCAGATGTGATCCCGGACCCGGAAGTGTGGCCGTGTAGGTCGCGCCAATCTGGGCGATAACGAGATAACACGAGCCGCATGAGGCGGATGCGTTTGTCGGAGCCACCTCCTGTAGGGGCTATCATAAAAGTCGTGTCGCGGCATCACTGAAGTAATGATGGCAAGTTATGTGGTGATTACAAACCCATCTGGCCTATCTTGCCCACTATAATCAAGTTGATAATCTAGACGCTCCGAGATCCTCGGGAAGGTGAAGCCGATGACGGGGGCTGGTTGTGGTCGAATAGGCAGCTGCCTCGGCCCATACGGGAAGTTTTTGGGGGCGTATATGGCCGCAAAATGTTGATGGGGGAGGGAGGGGGCCAGACCGGGCTAATCGGAATAGATAGGATAAGTGACGCGGGCGGGGTCGGAGCTCAAGGAGGACACTTAAAGTGGACAGGATGGAACGAAAAGGTCATGTGGACGCTCAAATGAGCGGCGTGCGAGAGTTTGAAGATGCTCAGAGTGGGTGGGCGCAAGCCCAGGCCATAATGACGCGACCCCATCAGGTGCCGCGAGATGGATCTGTAATACAGGCGCTGGGGGGAAGGTGTGGTGGCTGGCGTGTGATGATGACCGTAAAATGTAGCCCCGGAGAGGGGGAGACAGGACGCGCGTGTCAAAGGCGGAGCGCTGGGGGCTGAACTCTGTGTCTAGCTCGGAAGCAGCCGAGAAGAGATGTCTCAGGAAGATGAAGAGCTCGCGTTAACGACGAGGACGAGTGGAGACGGATTGAGTCAAGTTTTGAGTATGAGTGAATTGGGTGGATTGGGAAGATGAAATGTGGACAGGCGATTTGACAAGGCGAGAGGGAAGTTGGCAGAGTTGCCGTACTGGAGCCGAGCCGAATCACGAAATAGTCAAGGGAAGATACTTAAAGTACCAAGAGAACGGGCGATGACAATTTATACGAGACATGTGTCGCCATTTCAGGGCAGGCGGTGATCTATATCGTCGGAAGTTTGCCAGGAGTTCTCAGGATGAGGAGCGACAGGTAGCGCTGTACGTACGGCAAAAGGAAGACGAGGAATGACGCAAAAAAATGGAAGGGAAATTGCTTGACTTGCGGGGCAATGAACGACGTACAGTTTGGTCACGGGGCGTCGTTGGAGGGACGAGGAACAAGACGAGGGCGGGTTGAAGGATAATGTACGTCAAAGAGAGAAAACGGGGATGACGAAACGAAAAGATAGAGATCTCGAGTAGGAGATAGATATATTTTTATTTTATTTTATATTTTAAAAGAGATCGGAGGGGGGTCTGAGCGTGGATCAAAGGGTGCGGCGCATGGCATGGATGGGGAGGGCTGGACTAGGCACAGGCAGAACCGTGGCTAGACTACCCGGTGGAGCGCAAGGGCGGTGAGCACCCTAGTACTGTAACTGTAAAGATGGGCACCCTTATCTGGCCGTCCGCGAACGCAGTTGGCAAGGCGCGGCTCGATGTAGGCCAGGCAAGCATACACCCCCCCTCGGGTCTAATCTGCACAAGGCGCCCAACAAGAGCAGGAAACATTCCCATTGGATATTTCGTCCGATTGGACGTTTGTAAAATGAACGAGAAAAGGTCAGATCTGTAGATGGTCACCAACCGAACTGGTCCCCTCCTCTTTTCGCTATGGCCACCCTCGCGGCTCTGCCTATAAAGCCTAATCCTCTTCCACCCTCCCTTTGACCCCATCATCCCTCCCGTGCACTGCTCCCCTCCATATCCTCCCATTCTTCCTCTTTTTTTTTTCATCCTTCTCTCTGTATTATTATCCTATCCTCACTCATCATTATCCATACACCTATCCCACCACCACCACCACCAACATGCCGGACGCGTCCAAACCTATCCAGAAGGGCTCCGCTCCCTCGCATCTCGTCGCGCTCCCCAGCCTCTCAAACTCCCTATCCACGCTGCCCCAAGCCAAGAGCCTTGCGCATGTCTCGGTCTACAACTCATCAATGTCCGGGCAGCATGCCGCCGAGAGT
The DNA here is from genome assembly GCA_022884055.1 of Russula griseocarnosa. NCBI lineage: Eukaryota > Fungi > Basidiomycota > Agaricomycetes > Russulales > Russulaceae > Russula > Russula griseocarnosa. The sequence continues at coordinate 705,216 of JAGKRU010000002.1, read as the reverse complement.
GAAGCAAAGGTGTGTAACACCGTCCTCTCTTCCTCCCCCCGGGTTGGAACTGAACACCCATACCTGGCAGCTTAAAAAAGCATTGTCAAACAATGCTGGGACGGTGCAAACGCTCGCGTATGCAACTTCCGTGAGTCGTTCACGCCGTCCAACCGACTGCGCCAGAGCATTCCGAACTGAGAACCCCATGCAGCCAACAACCGTGAATCCTTCTCAAACCTCACAAGCAATTATGATGAGAAAACCGGTAAGCCTTTTTGTCATCGGATGTTGTAGCACTCGCTCATTGTCGACTACCCTCCCTTTCATAGGTTCGAACAAAACTACAGGCCTAATGGTCATACACCACGACACAACACACTATAGATTTTTGGTTGCTCTCGGGACTTTGGTCGTCGCATTACTCTTTAATTTTTTCCCCCTTCGTATATCGTTTGCATGCATATCCTCATAGACGCGGGTGTCATTTGAATACCCCTTCCCATCCTCATTGTCGCATTCCTCACCCCATCCCCTTCGCATCATGTTTCTCCCGACGCACATTGTCGATACCAACTACATCGCATATTCTCGTTAGTGCTACCTACAATCACCTGGGCTCGTTTACATTTGCTACCGCCAATGTTTGGTATCCACGGTTTCATGCACATCTATGCCGCGCTGATGTGCCAACCAATTTATTTTTTATGAAAAAAATGATATTAAGTTTGATTGCAAAGCCCGGGCCAGAGATCGCTTCGCGTTTGAGTGTCGAATTTGAGACCCCGGACGAATGAGACTGGCGGTCTCCGTTCGGAGTCCATGTATTGATACGATGCTTGTGTAGTGACTCAGATGATTGCGGCTTCTTGGTTGTTTCCTCGTCTCGGATCTGTGCCTGACCTTCGTAATGATAGTCTTTCTCGGAGGTTTCTGCCAATCAGATGTTTTTTTCTGAATTCTTATTTCCGCCCTGCCATGTCGACGATAAGCACCAAACGTCCGCTGTGCCTCGGTATTTTTAGTGCTCGACCCTCCAAACTAACGAACCTTTCCATTTTCTATCTATCATACACGCGGCAGTCGTGCGCCCCCCATCGCCACCTCCGATCGCCAAATTCCTCTCCTAGTATCAATAAAAAATTTGTAAGGACTGGACCTCGCACCGAGAAGCACACTTTTCATTTAATTACGCGGGTATACGTCTTCTCTTTGAGCGAAAAAGGACGACTGTACGAGGGAAAGATAAGCCGTTGGGACCGGATCGTGATGGGATCTTGTTCGTCTAGAAGAAGGAAGGGGTCCCCCCCCCCAATTGCTCCGAGCTGTCAAATGCAAAATGCCACGTTTTAGCCGCGCAAGCTGTCTTTTGCTTGCTTGTTTACTGTGCATGTGGGGACGATTCCCGAAGAGCTCCTTATCCGCCAACACCTGTATCTGGAAAGGTGCTTCAGGAACTAGCGTGTGAGTGGATGCTTTTGGCTCCCACCAACACATACACGTACATCAGTTGCTGCATCAGTATCGTTCCGTCTGTAGTTCTGCGATTGCGGGCGCGCACGCACGCACGCATCTGTGAACGGCAGGATATAGAGTCCGTTTCGGCACTACGACGCCCAAGGCCCGATGAACCAACTTTCCACGTAACACGAACGCCGCTTCTTCAATTTTTTTTTACTCTCTAATCATGACTTTGCGTTGTTCTTTCGCGCGCGCGCGCTGATTACTTACCTCCCAGACCAAAATAAAAAATTTGCCCAATGTTATCTCCAATGAAAAAGTCGACCGACCGTAAGCTCGGACCCTAGATCCCCTTTTTATCCCACTTTTTTTTGTTTTTGTTTTCTCTCTCGGTTGATCCTCCTCGAGGTGTTTTACCAATTATACTTCCAATTCTAGCAATACCGACTCGGAGAGGAGGACACGCCACTGCTTTCTGCTGATTGATAACTTTTTTGCCGTGACTCGCCGCCCGGATCGGAGACTTGCGAACGAAGCATCGGCTGGCAGACTTCGCTGTGGCACCACTTCGATCTTTTGTTGCTCGATCACCATCAAGTCAAAAAAAAAAAAGAACAGGTCCGTTACCTCTTCATTTTGTGCCCCCACTACCTGAATTCTTCAGAGGTCCAGAGGTCTCATAGGTCGTTTAATGTGTCAATTCATAATCCGGTTCTTCAGGGACGCGCGTGCAATGCGCGACAGAGATTAACGTGGATTTGTCCTTTTCATTCTTTAGGGTCCTTTTTTTCTCCGTTCGTGTGAATCGGGTTCACTTTCCCAACAACGACGCCCATCATTCCCATCACCGGACGAAACCTTTTTGCAACTTCTCCCCGAGAAGGCTAACGGCGTGGGGACCGGAGCTTATAGTCCCAGGAATCAGGAATCAATCCCCCATACAGTAAATGAATGTGTTTGCCCCCCAACCCAACGCTTTGGCTATCCTTCGAGAAACGATGGCTTGTCTAACTGTAAACCTTGTTTCATCCAGCGCGTGTGTCGAGCGCCTTTTTCCTACCTCTGCCAAGCAGTTGCGGTAGTGAGATTCCCCACGATAGTGCTGGTCGCATCTGCTGGCGTTATCTGGTATAGTAGCCGACCCTGCACAGTCAGCCACTCAGAACCCAATCCTAGGTTACCACGCCACCGAGTCCAACGCTCCTTTTTCGACGGCCTTCGAATAACCCAGGTTCCCGTCGAGAATTTTAATTTTAATTTTTTTTAGGACCCGGACAGGCGTGCTCTCAAGAATGGAATGTTGCTGGAATTGCTACTTATTGTACACACACAATCTGAATGTGCGAGACCCGCTGATCTCGAACGTGCGTGTGTGCGTGCGTGCCTTCATATGTGCGTGCCTTCTCAGGTTCTTCGACACCACCCATCACATTCTTCCGGGCTCCCCTATCAATCATAGGCAATCTGCCTTAACCTTACCCATAGCGGTCTCCTCTCTATAAAACCCCTGCCGTCTGCCTTAAGAGGGCAAGGCGACCACCCTCCCTCGTGTCTTTATATTCCCCGCGGAGCAGCAAGCATTATCAACAAACAATTAGAGTTGTATTTTTTCTTTTTTCATAAACACAACGCACTCTCTTGACTTGCCGCCCGTACCGCAGCACAGCTCATCTGCTTCTTCCGCTCTCCCGTGCGGGTGGCTGATCTTTAATGGAAAAGTCGACCGAAAAAAATAAAACGCGCGTTGCGAAAACCGTCTTGCCGCGCCTGCGCATGTGCCTTTCCTTTTTCCCGTAATGGTCTCGCTGGGCCAGCGCATACTGTTTCGACACACGTTGTTCCCATAAAAGTCTCCTGCGATACTCGTCCCCTCGTGCGCGCATTTGACTCATTTTCAGTCTGGCCTCGTGGTTGCACACACCCGCTCTATCACATGTTAATCCGTCCTTCTTCTCGCGGCTCATGTCCGTTCGTCCAACCCTACTGCCCACTGCCGCCGCACAGTCTCCCACCAACCACCAACCACCAACCAAGGCCATACGTGGTTCTCAACCGCGGCGCCTTTATACAATTGACTTCTGTAGCAACACCCGCAGTCTCATCAAGACCAACATGGGTGCTGCTATTTGAATTATTATCACCTGGCCCTCAATGGACCCGAACCTTCACCGGCCATGCCATTCATTCACAATTGCTATCATCTACCTCCACCCGCAGTGTCTTTTTCGAAGTGTCTTCGATGGTTTGAAACATTTCGATCAACAACAAGCATCGATGGATGGCTACGGTTGTTTCCACCGATATGGTGAAAGTATACAATAACGAACGACAAATCTTACAACAAAGACAGTGGGAATATATAACTGTAAGAATCTAAGATCCCGATCATGTCGCGGATCTTTGTAGTATAGGTTCGTGAGGCCCGTGAGAACCTGAACGAACTAATAGAGGGTTTGGCAATAACGCGTTGCGACTCAACCGTCGAGCAAGTCGGCCCCAAAGCCATCTATCGGTATGATTCGGAAACGCGAAGCCCACGACCCTTCTGCGAACTCGCGCACCCACGTACGACTGAGTCCACCCTCCCACGCGTACAACTCGACGCGCCATCCCTTCTTGAGTGCAGTGCGCACACAACCGCGGAAACCTTCTTCATTGAATTGCCCAACGTTCCCGTCCCCAGTCGCGAGGACAATCGTTGATCCAGGTGGTGGTTCATCTACACCTGCAACTGCCTGCAGGAACTTCAACTGAAGTAGTTCATCCACACCCTGTTCGCGGTAGCGCAAGCGGCCACCGGATCCCGACGATGTTTGTGTAGAACGTGGTGGGTTCGAAGAGGGTGCACTGCCACTTGATGTACCCGGCTCAGAGGAGTCGGTTGCCAACACCAATCCGGTTGAAGACCGGTGAGCATTCCAACTGCCACTGCCACCACTACGCCCTCGAGAATGACGGTGGCGCTGAGGAGGTATCCTATCTGGGCCATCGCCAACATCAGGGACACGTGCATATACATGAACTTCGTATCCGAGTTGGGTGGCAGGTTCCACTGGCTGATACAATGGCGAAGAAGCAACGAGTACACGCCGGGTGACAGCGCGTCCACGTTCCAGGATAAGCGTGAGTGCAGCGTGGGACATCCACCTGATCTTGGTGCTGATGAGATGGTGAGGGTGTCTCCGTAGGTAAGTTAGGAATCCGATGAGGATGTTGGAGCTACGGGTCATACGCCTCAAGGTCAGTCGGAGAGAAAATTCTGGAAAAGACGGACGGACGAACTAGTCAATGAAGACGTGGACGAGCGGTTGCCCGGGCGTTGGAGCGGGTCCCCGTGGATCAATGAAGTCGGGTGACGAAGACAGAAGGGATTCATTGGCTAGGACGGTCGTCAGAAGATCTGCTTCTGGGGCAAATAGGAACTTGAGTTTGATCGCAAGACTACGCAGGCGTACAACACGTGGATCAAGTGGACCGGGGCGGAGAGCAGGAGTAGATTTACTGTGGCCAAGCCGACGAGGGCCGTCTACGGAAACGGAACGGGCGCTGTTGCGGCGACCCAGTTTACGGGTTGGAGAAGCAGGAGTGGAACTGAAGCGGATAGCAGCTTCAGAGGAAGACTTGTCAGGTGAAGAGAGATCAGAAGGATCTCCGCGCTCGAGCCTCTCTGTGTGAGACTGATTGTCATCACCGGCAGCACCCGAAGATTCGCGGACAATGACGGTGGGGATGATGGATCTTGCTTTTCTCCTGCGACGCCTACGACGTGGGGTGAGCTGTTGTTGGCTGTGGTGGTTGTGGGAGAGTTGTTGTCGTTGAGGGAGCGAGGAAGGATGGTCATCGGAGGTGGAACTGTTTGGGCGATGCCAGGTGTTGTCCCTCGAGACCGTCAACTTGGCGCGCTCAGCTGCGATAAACTGAAGTGCTTCGTCAAGGTAACCCAACGAGGGCTGCTCTTCCCCCGACTTGTTCGCATCCTCATAATCACCGCCATCCGTCCCCTGGTCGATCATGATTTCCCCTTCCGTATCAGACGACGGCGGTTCCGTAGGTGGGGGTGACGATGCTACAGACAACCGTGTAGTCGCGGTACGTGATGAAATCGACAAATAAGACGCGATGGGATTTTGGTTCCATACTGTCGAACCCCTATGATTAGCATCAGATTCCGACTCCATCGGGGAGAGCGTTGATGTCGTCGGTGTCACTGTCGTCGTCACTGCATGCGCGTGCGCATGTCCATGTCCATGGGGGATAAAGTTTCTAGGCTGATACTCATTCAATGCGCGAAAGACAATCGTGAAGGCGCCAAGGTCGGGGGATTCTGCGTGTTGTTGTTGTTGAGTACACAGTAGTGAATGCCTGGTACGTATGCGCTCACCATCGGAGGTTGCGAGATCACTACCACCAGAATGCGTTGTAAAAGGACTGAATGGAGCAGGAGAGTGTGTTGTATCCGATATTGAGCTCGTCATATGTTAAAGCAATTAAAGCAAAATAAATGAAAGCAAGTAGGAGAGCGAGCAGTGTGTAGCAAGCAAGAAATTGTTCGATTCGAGTAAGCGTTTGGTCAAAAAATGAATGAACGTGCCGCTGACTCGTCCTCGGCGTTGCGTTTCCTAATTTGGGTTGACTCACGACCTTCATAACCACAAAGATGCCATTAAGCATCATCCACACCACAAAGTCGCTCCTTCCAGCACTGCCAAGAATACCCGCGGGTCTCACAACGTCCTCATCCACCCCCATCCTCCACGTATCCACGCGTCGTAGCGTCTCCTCATCGCCCTACGGCCGCACGCACGTCTGGAAGCGGCGTCCCAAGCGACTCCCCAACCCAATCGTTCCCCAGTTCCCACAACGCGTCATCCGCTCCGACGGGTCCTCCTTCACGCACTGGACGACGTCCCCTCGCCCGCTGATCCGCCTCACGCGCGACGTCACTAACCATCCGCAGTGGAACATCTCTGCGCTCATGGGAGAGGGCGCGGTGGAGGAGAGCGAAGTGGCGGGTCGTCTGGGCAGGTTTAATAGGAAGTTTGTGGTCGAGGAGGTGGATTGGATGAGCGAGGCGGAGGGCATCGCACCACCTTCTGTGGCTGCTACGGCTACGACAACAACGACGACCGCACAACCACCATCTAAAAAGAAGGGCGACGCGAGCTAAAAGTAGTAGTAGCAGGGGTAGAATGCAAAATGACGATCGTGTTGTTTGGAGGAAAAACTAGGATGTCTATAATCTAATGTTTATGCTGCCGACATGGACTAATTGACGTCCTTAGGCTTTTCGTCTCCTTTTTTCTCTTCCTCTACAGTCTTTTCACCGAGCCGTCTTGCTTCCGAAGTTGCGGCATCTTTGGCAGATTGCAATGCCTCCTCGGTCCTCTCGACGGCCTCACTCGCAATCGTCGTCCCACGACCGAGTGCCTCATGCACCTTCAATCCCGTAAGTTCCTGAACCTTGCGCGCAGCGCTACCCAATCCATTCTGGACCTTATCGCGTCCGCTAATACCCGCCGCCCGAACGCGCTCCCACGTCATATGGCTATGCGCTATCGCGACCGCGTGCTTCTGCGCCAACACGGGGAAATGCTTCTCCTCGAGTGAGCCAGCGTACTCCGAGACGTTATGCGTCGTCTTGGGGAGGAAGTATTTGAATGAGAGGAGGAGGAATGTGGGCGGGAGTAAGACGCGGGTGAAGACGGAGCGGTTACGCGCAAGGATGGATCCGCTCAGCGATGCGACACCGACGTATAGCAGTGCTGGCGTGAGCAGTTCGTCGGGTGCGATGAGGGACTTTATCCGGTCTAGAAAAGAGTGAATTTGTAAGTAAAATATAGGATGGGGGGTTCTAGGGAAGAGGTAATGATAAAACACGTACGCTCAACCGCATGCTCAATGCCAATCCACTCGGAGACGGCACCATGCACCCGTCTGTGAACATCTCGCGCGACGCCCGTGACGGACTTGCGCACGACGCCAATCTGCGTCTCAAGGACAGACGGTGAATCCACGACGACGATCTCGCGTTTCGGTTCTGGATAGATGGAAAGCTGATCCCAACCAAAAATTAGTTTCGTATTCATCTTTTTCTGTTCACGGTTAAGTTAATTAAGTTGACACTGCACTTTTTGGCGGACTTTGTCTTCGTGTTCGTGTTTCATGACTGCGCCTGCCATGGCACCAGAGGCGACGATACCCGCACCACGGGGCTTACGCACGCATCAGCAAAAACCATTTTTAATACGTTATAGCTGGAAATTGCACACCAGGGCTCTGGTCCAAATCATGGGTACACGGTCAGCGCGCTACTTTCTTGTGTCTCCCTCTGATGACGAGCCAAACTCGGTGTTCGACGTGGAGGACGCGTGACGAGGAACACGTGGTGTATTGTCACGTCACCACAGCTTATCGTGTTTGTTCTTCCAAACCACAGAAGCACGCCATCGCGGCGTGATGCCCAGTACAACACGAGGCAAGCTCGGAACATTTTTTACTTAATGCGACGAACAACTGCTTAACGTATCTTCGCTCGGAAAATCAAAGTTCTGTCATTTCCAACGGTTTAGATTAATGTCCGGTGAGTATAAAGACAGCGGTGTATGATAGCGAACTGCAAGAATCGCGTCTGTGGACAACTGAATGAGATTAAAATTTTAAAGTTTCACCCCGAGGGAAGCGGAAGATACGACGCTCAAGATAAGCATTACTGTCGGCAACAGTTACAAGACGTCCAGTATTATTGAGTACACGGGGCTTGCAGTCCGGATGGCAAAACAAGTCATATTGCTATTGTCTGTCCGGACATTGCCAGCAATGATAAGTCCATAAGGTATTTTGACATAAACGACGCAACCCTAGCCCGGGATAGTACAGAAGCCGAGCGTCCACGATTGTTCGGGCCGTAGTGAATGACGAGAGAAACGGTTTGTAGAATGGAGTCGACTTCTCGGAGTGGACCAACCAACACTATTTGAGCGCTGAAAAGGAGGGGAAAGAATGGAGACCCTGCAGGATCGGGCACTGTCAGTTCTCTGTATACACCTTACTCACAGGTTGTTCTGAAACAGTAAGGTCGATCTCTGGGTTAAAGTTGCCGTCGAGAGGACAGAGAGCGGGGACAGATCGTCTATGAAAAACGTGTTGAAATCCGACCAGCACTCGCGGCTATAGAACGAGTTCAGAGTGACTCCGCTCCGTGCCTATTACTTACCAGGCCTCGAGACCGCCCAGCTTTTGAAAATGCAGATCTTCTCGGTGGTGCGGCGCGCTCGCAGTCGAGACCGCAAGGTCGATAACACCAGATCCGTGCCATGTAGGGATACCATGCTACCCTTCATTATGGGCCCAGACTCTTGCGATCGGATTTTCTTGGACAAAGGAACCCAGAGGCACTTCTTCAACGAAAGGAAGTCTACCCTTCCAGAGGAAGACGCCACCGCGGAGAAGGCTATGCAGACAGACTGGGGTTGGACGAACACGAGCCCTGCCGGCGGTACCCACCATGTTTCCGAGACGTAAATTCCATGCAACTGCGACACGAGTCCTTTCAGAGAAAGGAAAGGATGTTCTGCTCTACCATTGGGGATAGACGTTAAACGATGCCAACCACGATGCATCTTTGGAACTTATCTAGACGCAGACTGTGCTGATTACACCCATCGTTGAACTGCCAAGACCAATTCGAAATGTGCTCGTGGTGCGGAAAAAATTCGTCGGAATGCTGAGCGGTGTTCATGCTTCCATTCGATTCGACCTTTCACTCCATCGTTCTGTTCATCCTAACCGACACGGGGATTCGCCCCGTCAAGGCGTCTATAATTTAACGATACCCACGGCATGGCATGGCAGACTCAGAGATGGTCGCACGCCTGCCCAAAATGTGAACGTGTAAGTAATCTCGTCGATGGAGTGGGAACCTTGTTTCCGCGGCCGATACTTGCTAGTATCTGGATGGGCATAAGAGAAGAAGTAGCTCCACTCCATACAAAAATTTCCGCCGCGCTGAGTCGTACGAAATTTCTATCGCGCGGGGCAGACAAAGGGAATGAATCATAACAGGGAAGACGACTGACCTATACATGCGCTCAAATGGCCTTTGCGTGACCCCACCTGTTGCATGTAGGAACGCAACGTGTACTGTTCAATCATAATTGTGTGTTGGCAGCGACGTGACAGGATATCGAGAACCTGTTCAGGAATGATTTGAATGCGCCTGAGATGTGGCAGATAGGAGACTCAATACATGTTGTGAGGGCATGGCAGGGCGATGTAGAGAGTGACGTACAGCACATGCAGCCACAACTGACAGCTCACGTCACGTTCCCCATGGTTGGCCTTCTATCCCGCCCTCGTTATCGTGCAAATCATGACAAAAGCGTCCGAATCGTTGATACGGTACTTGCCTACAGTACAAATCAAAGTCGGATTCAGTCTCGTGGGATCATCCGAGTCCATTACGCCGACAATCGGCTACTCGCAGTGGCGAGAAAGACATGCGCGACCAGGTGGGACAGACAAAAGTTGGGAGCTATCAAGTTTTCAACTGCGGAGTGACGCAGTCGACACTTTGATCTCTGCACTCTTCTCAACGAACGTCATAATTCGGGTCAGGTCAACCTCGTTCTCAGACCACCGCACCAACGAATTTTCATGATGAATACAGTACAACATAAGTCTCAATGGCCACTTCGAAGGTCCGGTCATGCAATTCCCGAGGTCAGGCTATCATAGTCCATTATTTACTGCGGCCAATGTGTCAGCGGGACCTGGGCTTGCGTGGACAGTAAGCTGTTGTTTATCATTCGTTGTAATGCTCCTGCTTTAACAGGACTCATCCAGCGCGCAAGCACCCCTCGATCTTAAGGTGGACGACCGTAGAGTAAAAGACATCCCCGAGTCATGAACACTCCATAAATGGTCCCCAAACAGATTCTTCTGTAGGAGATAAGGAGGACTCGGGCACATAGGCTGAACTCAGGGAGTTGTCGAAGATAAGTTTCATACACCCTTCTCCTATACTGACATGAACTGTCGCCTGCCAGTGTAATACATTATATATAATCTTATATACGGCGTATCCTGCGTGAGCGCGTTGTAAAAGGTTCAAAACCAGACTCTGAGTATGTAGAGTCAGAAGACGACGTTCATTCCAAGTCCTCAGTGCGCCGCTAACTTGAGAGCTCAGGATGCATCATCGAAGTCTGGTTGGCACTGGCAAAGGCGGGAGATGCAAACCAGTAATGGATTGCATGTGGACGAAAGGTGATGTGCAAATGTTGTCGCCAATGGCATCGGTGGTGCGAGGCCATTCGCACCCGTCATTCTGTAGGAGCCGCAAGCTCTCGTCCAAGCAACTAACTGGAGGCTGACAGAGACTTTCAGCGCATATCTTGTCTGATAACTTATTGAGCAGTGGCACGCTTGTCAGCGTTCATGAAACGCGCGGACAGCACTTTCTTTACTATGTCTACGTCAGTTACCGGTTGGTGACGGATACCTCACCGTACGCTGATCGTGCTCAAAGACGTTGACTTTGTGGCCCGCTATGCGATAAAGCACCGTCTCGAAATCTAAGTGGGACCTTGAGGTTACCTCTGCAAATGTCTTCTGGCTTGAGCTGGAGGAAAACATTCATATGGTCGACAGCGTAACACAAGGACGCAGACAAGCTAGTCGCGAGTCAAGGGGGTCTGGTACTTGGTACTCAGGCACTTGATGTACTTCCAATAGCATACACACAAGATATGAAACCGATGCAACAGAAGCGGTCAAGAATCTTGAATAGAACGAGATTTCTCTATGTTCTCTTCCGCTGTGCCAATCCAGCTCGTCCCCTTCAACTCACAAGCCTTCCATGATGGTGTCACATGTGTCGCTGCCAGTATGTCAACAATGACATATTCTCTAGTCCATGTGATGTGTGGCAGAGGTACAACATCAGTAAATATACAAAAAACTTTCTCGCTTTCAGACGCTTTTCGTCACTTTTTTGCTGGCATGCCAGCAAAAAAGCTTGTGCAAGCCATAAAGTACTTGCAAGTGAAAAAGCTCAAGGTACAGAATACTCAAATTGATATTAAAGAAATACAGTATATACATGTTACACATCAGCAAAACTCAAAAATGTCGTTAACGTGCTGAGACACTGCGAGTGCCAGCAATGCCTTGATATTCCTCATTTACCTACTCAGCACATCAGTTTAAACGGAACTGGATGCTGCGCTCACCTTGGACTGCTTGAGGAACCGTGAGTACATAGCAAAGATTGCATTTAGTGCGACGGCAAGGTCATTATCATGGCTGTACTTTGATGCCCTGGCACGACCAGAGTCGTAGTCGTACTCGCTACCTTCCCGGAGCTGTCGACTTGTCTCTGAATGGCCCCAACGGGCAGCGCTCATGCTCCTCGAACAGCCACGGTGGTAAATCTGTCGGATCACACGCCTTTTCGATGTGGTATGCCCTCAAGGCACGCCTAAGGCATGATTCCTTGCCCGGTGGTGTATCTGTACGCCAGAATGGTAGATGGTTTAGAATGCTGATTATATAATTCCCCGTACCACCAGAGGAAGAAAGCCAGAAACGTACGTTCACCCGAATACGCCACAATATTCAATGCCCATGCCTTTGAAACGTTTATAATCAGAGTGCTTGCTGCGGTTGCGACGTGTGACCAGAGCGACAAGCCGTAACCCGGCAGTAACTCATCTCGATCGTCTGTTTCACCTGAATCCCCTGTGCGTAAGCACGCCGCGGCCACGATTGGAGTAGTTCCATAAATGAACGTACCGTACTCAGGCTCGGGCATCGCGGTATTTCGCTGGCTGACCCACCTGCCCCGCTCGGTTCCCATCGCCTTGCGCGGTGCGTCCTCTTCCTCTAAGCTTGTGCGAGATGACCCATACCCATACTCCCTGCAATTCTTCATCCGATCCAGAAAGGCAGACGAAGACCCTGATACGGATGAGTATGATCCGGTACTCGACTTGGATGATGCGTCCGAGCGACGGGCGAATGGAAGTGGCGGCACCTCTGGCACATCGACGTGCGATGATGAAGATAATGATGATCCGCCACGGGAGGGCATTATATTCGCCAATGAGCGCTGCGGACGCACAGAACGGGTTGGCGGTGCCTGTGTAGGCGTGCCCGTGCTATGACGGGGGTAGTCACTGTCCCTGGTCCTGGCCTTGTATTCCTTATTCTCTCTCTCCTGTACATCGTGGTGCCCTACGGAGCACGCTCGTGGACTGGAAGGCAATCCACCACTGAAATTTCGGCCTGTTGGTCGTCCTCTCAGCACAGAACTCATCGGGAAAGTTAGGAAAAGCTATCACGCTATCCAGCTAGGTGTGGGGGTAAAACAGAAGAGAGGGAAACCTTGCCACCCAGTAGGTGATAATAATAATTGACGGCCCCACGTAGCCGCAATCTAGGGAAAAGCTGTACCGGGCTGAGTAGGGTCTGGAGAATGACAACTGCGGGAGGGGTGCTTGTACGTACTGAGAGGTTGTGGCCAATGGGGTGGCGGTGTAGTTCTGTGAGAATGGCATCAATGTCACCCATACGAGAAAAAAAGCGGCCGTGGTAAGCTCACATGCTGGGTTGCATGTTCAGTTACGAGCATGGGACTGAAAACGTTGCCACCATGGATCCAATGGACAGAAAAATCATAAGTCCGATTGTGAACTGAAAAGGTTGGCACTGAAGTACTGAAGTTGAGACGGATACAAATGAAAAAAGTACAAGTCGAGAAAATGCCGCGTATGTCATCACGTGCTTGTGTTGATATTTTTTTTTTCTCGCACTTGCATCATGCTCTTACACAGCGACACAATCGGTCTCATTTCATACAGCTTTTTTTGCCCCAACCTCACAGCAGTCTGAACGAATGAATGAACAGGTGATGTTGTATTCTTTAGAATCTTCCCACAGCTCACCTGTATTCTACAGGTCTCATCTCCTCAGCAACTCGATTTGACCTCAATATTCGAAATCGCCAACCGTGATCTTGCCACTCTTTTTCCTGGAAGCCCTACACCCTTCGCACACTTACATCGCGCCGATCATCTAGAAGAGGCGCTAGAACTTGCTTTATAGTACGGCGTCGAATCCGCACAAGCCTCTCCCAGATCCCCCACGCCCAATAGGCTCTGACCGCTCCTCCATAAGTCCTCCCCGCTCGTCTTCTCAGATATATCGCCCTTCTCTGTGCCCAAAGACCAATCAACACCGTGCGCGATTTGCCATCTTGTCACTTACCTCACTAACATCCCTCTTGGGCCTCATCCGTATAATAGAACGCCACTCACGTGGTCAGCCGGGCTCATGTTCCACCATGATCCTCCTCCACCCTCCAAATCCCGCCTGCACATGCAATCTGAGAGTTAGCACTACCATCTACACTTGATGGGCCCATAGATGAAGCACCTTTGAGGTCGTTGAAAATACCCAATTTGCGGGCACCAGGACCGGTGCTAATATTGGACGCCGTCTTTCCCTAAGCCAGCTATCTTCGACCACACCTGCACCTCTCCACCGTTCTGTATCACTCTCGGTATCCGAATGGGAGTGGGAAAGCAGCGGCGGCGGATTCTTCAGTAGTATTGCTGGACTGTTTCATGGTGGTGGCCGTTTTGGCGAGCCTGAAAAGTGGCGTATCCCTGCCAAGCGTCGATTCTGGCAGAATAATGTGGGGTGCTTGCCTCTCAGCTCTTGGCTGTCAACTACAATATAACACTCACCCCATGTTGCAGATTTCCCCCAGTCGTCTGTTCCATTTTCGCCGCGCGCAAGGCTCAAAGAGGACTTTGTTCAATCAATGTTGGTGAGTTTCAGTTGCGCCGATGCCACTTCGACTCTCCACTGATAAAAACTTTCTTTGTGAAGGGCCACAATCAATCAATCAATCGATTCGTTCGAGCACCTTCCCCAGCTTTGTCTTATATCACCGCCAGTTTGGCCACACGTTCCATATTACTTTACAACCAGGAGAATATCCACACCACGCGCCGCACCGTTCTCGCTTTGGACTTCCCAGATGTGGTACCCGGAATGACGGCATCCTGCTACCTTTCCATTTAAACCATCTTCATACAAATCCATTCAGTTGAGGTATTTGCGCGAGCAGGCTACCCTAGAATTCTAGATATTCTGCTACAGTAGCTAGTATGAATTGCGATTGGTTTTTGACTTGTGACAGCTTGCGTACTTGCAATAGCTTGCAACCGCTTTTGAAAAAAAAAATCATCGAGCTTTCTGAAATTTAGACCTAGCTGGCAAGCTTTTCAAGTTTCAGACTTTTTTGGACTTTTATGGACTTTTAGGGTTGTACAAGCTCGTAAAAGTGCCGAAAAGAAATTTGTAGGAATACTGATGAAGCCACCCTCAGTCATCGTCATCGGCTGACTCTGCCATTGCGGCGGTCCAGGTGGAATCCTATTGTCACGGTTGACTGGCAGCCCATCACGACGAAATTGACCCCTGTTACTGTCGGACACGCCATCATCTAAAACCCAGCCTTGCCAGGTGATGACATCCGAGTCGAGCAGGGCATGTTTGGGTTGATGGTTTGGAAGGGGTGGTATCCACGCACCCGCATTACATGGACAGTAAATACAGAAGGGAAAGATGCATGCCGATCCAGTATGTCAAGGACAATAGCTTTGCCATGGTGTGGCTGAAGATCTTCAATGGGGTGACCAGAATAATTGACCTAGTATGAACGTCTCTGAATCTGCTTCTTGTAATTCATTGGTACAAAGCAGTGCCATTGAAACCCAAATTGGGGAACTGAGAACCGAATAAAAAGCCTCTTTATCCGTTTCTTCCCTGATGTGAGTTTACAGTATGTCCCATGAATAACGAAACGGTGGAGCGGAAACAATAGGGGGTCATTACGCGGGTTCATGTTCTGGTTGATATTTGGCTGTCTCAGGTATTCAATAGTGGCACTTAATACCTTTAATCTTAGAGAAAGGAGATGTGTAACCGACTCTATCTTCTTCAGGAGGCGATATAATGTGACAATTTTGTCGGAAGAGAGCTGGACGGTTTCTCCACAAATGATGCAGCGACGTTGTCCAGGGAATCGGACTCATTGGCCTATTCATTCCGGTTTCAAATACAGTGGTCCCTGACACAGATAACAATATCGCGTTCTGGCTAACCGTATTCATAGGCTGATACAAGTAGGAGCAAGAACACAGTAAGAGCGAGCGTGAGCGGTTTTGGGGTCAAGCGAGCCTAATTTCGAGCTATGCAAGTTGTGTGAACCCCTAAGTCTGTCATTGTCATACGCTCCGCTGACCTCTCTTCTACAAGGTTAGCGTTGCAATTGCCTTTTTTCTCATGTTCTATAGACCATATACATCAACGTCTGGTTCTCTCACAATGGAAAGCGTCTAGATACGTACCTACGATGGACGCAACAGCGCGGTTTAGACAATAGCGTTGACTCTGCGTGTTTCTCCCCTTCGTCCTCCGCCCCAGCCTCATCGTCTGCATAAAAATAATAGCCTTCAACTGCCGGATAAAGGCTTTTTTTTTTCCGTCATGGCTTTCTCGGGTCGTGACTTGAGTTTCTTTGAGAACATAACACTTCAGCAACTTTTCTGGTACGATAGCCGTACTTCGACGAGCTGGTTCTGGTGGGCGGTGCTCCAAGTGCCAAGTAGTATCAAGTTCTTTGACCAAAGTGACAGTCACCGGGATTACCGTACTTCTTCTTTCTCTCTCCTGTCCTTTGCTAATCTGCCAGAAGCACAATCGTGCTCCCTCAATCCTCATCTCTGATTCGGCAGATAACGGGATGCGACTCTGGTCTGCACAGGCGGGCAAGTGCCTTTGCCGTATGGAGGTTCCCGACACGACGAGCGTCAAGTGTGTCCGACAAAAGACCTAAAAGGCGACTTCGGATGACGCAGGTCAGGTTGTCCACACGGGTCTTCGGTCCGGTTGATATTGCGATCATTGCGGGCGGTAATTAGGCCCATAAGGCTTACTGTAAAGTATTCAACCAAAGCTCGGGATGGGATATAGTGCGGTGATTGTTTGGGCTGTTGGGACTGACAAGAGGAACAATCTTTGACTTCTGAAGGTGTCCAACCAATACTATTAGAGCCTTGTTCGGTACATAAGCCCAGGAATGGTAAGACAGAAATGGAGATCTTGCAGGACTACGAACCAGTCAGCTTCCGCGTACAACTTCAGTGGGTTGAAACAACGAGATCTACTGCTAGGCTGAATCTCCGGTCGAGAGAACAATGGAACGGTCCAGTTCGTTTCTAAAAAGACATGTTGTGACTAGCACTCGCGGCAATGGAACGAGTTTCTTCGGATTGACTCCACTCGGTGCCTACCAGTATCTCTTACCGAGCCTCGAGGTGGAACAACTTCGAAAATAGCTGATCTTTCCTGCAGTCGATATCGCACCGCAAGACCGACGACGCCAAATTTAGTCTAGCATACCACTGTCGATGTCCATTATGGGCCCAGGCTCTCCAATCGGATATTTTGGGACAAAGGAACCTACTTACTGTAGATACACTTCTTCCTTCGGGAAGGACGCCACAGCGGAGAAAGGTATACGGACTGGTTGGGATTGGGCAGTCGCTCGGCAGGTACGAGCCTTCCGGAGGTACCTACCATGTTGCCGAGAAGCAAATTCCAAAGGAATCCCGACACGAGTCCTTTCATAGATAGAATAAGGATATTGCTACTCTGTCCATTGACCTTTTCTTTCTGTCGGGGTTAGTGGTTAAACGATGGACCACGCGCGACGTATCTTTGGAACGTATCTGATTGGAAACATTTGATCTGAGGCAAAGACCGATCGGAAATGGGAGAAATTTCATCGGAATGCTGAGGCGGTGTTCACTGGCATGCTTCCATTCGATTCCACCATTTTTTGTATGGGGCGTCTACATTTAGCAATAATCACGTTATAGCATAACAGAGATACAGAGATGGTTGCATACCTTCCCGACCGAGATGTGAACGTGTGAGCAATCTCGTCAATGTAGCAGGAACCCGATAGAATTTGCGAGAAAACTGTTTCCACGGTTGATGTGTAGTAGTATCTGGATCCATGGATGGGCATAGTAAGAGAAGAAGCCGCTCCATTCCATGTGGAACTTTTCGGCCATTGAGTACGTTGAAGATCTAGAGTCTCCAAAGATTCCCATAACGCGGAACAGAAGTAGGCAGGAAGCCTGATCTGACCCATTCACGACGCACACACACACGCTCTGAAAATCGTCTTTTCATTTACGAAAAGCCGTCCGTCGACGCGTCGCGTTGCAACGGGTGCTGTTCAGCTGCGCGTCGGAGTTTCGGAAACGATTGTGCCGGGTCAAGAGTACGGGATGGGAGATTTTTTTATTTTCGGGGAACTGGGAACTGTCTGGCCTGAGAGTCATCCCACCTAGATGTGGTTACATGACACGCTGTGAGGGCATGGACGACCAATAAAGCAAGGGAGGCCTCACGGACAAGGCGATGTGGGGGCATATGCCAAGCCTTTGCCCCATGGATGAGACACAGCACGTGGAGACGTAGAAGGGCCACAGGCACACCAGTTTGGGATGCTCAGATTGTCGGGGGATACCCTGAACGTTCAACGGCCATGAGAGCCTTCTCCCTCGTCCTCGTCATTGTCCAAATCGTGGCAGTGGCCTCAGCAAATCGCCGTTACTCGCCTATCAGCGGCTGCCAAGTCACGCTTGACAATTACCGCTTTGATCTCTGCCCTCTTCTTGGCCAACGTAATCACTCCGGACATCTCAACCTCGTCCTCCATCATCAGACACCACCGACTATCACCACGATTGAATACAACATAAGTCTTAATGGCCCCCTTCGAAGGTTAGGTACCGTTTCCGACGATGAGCAGGTCAGTTTGGTGGTCATGTATTGCTACGGCCAATCTAATTTGTTTCGTTACGTTACATTGCTCAGTGTATCAGCGGCACCTGGGCTTGCTTGACCAGTAAGCTGTTGTCTACGTCCCTTCGACCTGTTTCCACCTTAACAGAATTTATCTAGCGTACGAGCACCAGCCAGGGCCCGAATCTGGGAAGGACGACCGTGGAGCAAAAGACATCCCCATTGCCCTGGGGGTCCCACAAAATGAACTGGATTCTTCTGTAGGACATGAAGAGGACTTGGGCACCTATGCTGAGCTAAGGGGATCGGTCGGGGATAGCGTCTCTCGTACGTCTTGTCCACATGGGTACTTTGCAATGCCATTCATAGTATGTCACAGCCTCACTTTCTCTTCATATGCATGGCGGATACTACATGAATGTGCCACAAAAGGTCCAAATCGACTTTGAGTGCGCAGAGTCGGACGACGTACGTTTCATTCCAATTCCACAAGACTCCGCTAATAATGAGATCTCAGGCGCCGAAAATTTCTGGTATCTGGAATAACAGGCATGTTCTCGCTTGGGCCACGAAATATGCGTGCGCGCGAGTGCATCAGACCTTAGAAGGAGAGGATGGACAGTCCAATTCACCACCTAAGGATGAAGAGACAGATCACTCACCTGAAGAGCCGACTGAGCCGTCCCCCAACCAGGACCTGGTCTACATCCCTCCCAATAGAAGCGGTCCCTCCACAAGAGCAATAATCATATGGTCTGGGTAAGCGTATTTCTGAAATCGTCCGCAGCTGTGTCACTGATATTTGTGGAGTTTGACACTATTGGGGTTAGGCTACCTCGCGGTCCGCCCGCCTGCCGTACTGCGGAAGCGCGTTCGAGAGATTCGCCGAGCACGATTTCTGCGGGGCACAAGAAATCCGGAGCTCATACGCTGGGCAACAGAAGAATGTGAGATGCTCCCTGTTGACGAATGCGAGGTCGACGAGATGGTCAATTCACGTCCTCTCCCCGACGAAGAGATCCCATTGCGCTCAGGCCGAACGCATCCTAACTTGGTCAATTACGGTTCGGCCCACTGAGTGGGAGCGATCACACTATAAAGATACCCTCTTTATGCAGCTACGCATGACTCACGCCGCGGAAACGATATTGTAACTGGATCCGAATACGTCTACGGGACACCGCCTCCTCGAAATGTACATTTTAACCCCATGCTGCTGTCGTACTAATAGCTCTGTTAACGACCGTTGACCGGGAAATGATTAAGAAACAACTTTATACCTATAATTTACTATGAGATGCCCATCCGTCGCGAATGACTTTTTTCTGTTTGGTTGGTCTCTACGTGGGTAATGAGTAGGCTAATGACTCACGCGATAGAGATTCGCGATTGTATCATCGGGCGCAGGTGAGAAAGCAAGGTTTATATACGTGAACTTTGAGCGATATCGATCAGAGGTATGCACAGGGGAAAGCATCCAACGCGGACGGGGGTAACAACAATGCTCACTCACCAATGGATCCCCGCTTTCCACCCAAGCTCCCTACGCAAAAACTGAATCACAGCCTGAAAGTGATTCGAGAACGCGTTTCCCCCACTTCTAAAAAAGAGTCTGCTTCATTATCGGCGCATTTCCAACCGCTTTGAAGCGCACGACGACTACAGAAAGAAAGAGGACGCGCGATCGACATGGTCGGTGGTCGACGATGCGTGTGTCACGTTCAGTTCTAGTCAGTTTCGCGACGACGGAGAGGACGGACGCGGATGCCAAGGTATGCATCCGAACCTTTTGTGGGATCCTTTTTCTTGTAGGACTCTAAAGCAGAGAGACCCTCTGCAAGCCCCGCATCAGCTGCGGGATCTGAGGTGGAATACGAGGGAGATAAGTGGATGGCGTCTGGTGTCATCGCCATGCAGGTATACGCCAGCGCGGGCGGCGGCGTACTCTACAAACGCGCTTCTGGCGCTCTCTTCCGGCAACTGCCGCCAGCCAATGACTGACTGGCATCATATCAGTGATGCGTACATGGTTAGACTGTTACATCTCCCCTTGGGGTAATTTTCTCAAGACATGCATGTGTTAACTGTGGTGATCACGCTACATACACACGGCCCGTCTGCATTTGTTCTCACTTCTCTCGCACTTCTAAATTACGCAGCCTTTGCATTCACGATGTTCACGAATTCGGGTTTCAGAGAAGCGCCGCCGACTAAGAAACCGTCAACGTCTGGCTGGGTGCCTCAAGGCCATTCAATTCCTGGAGGAAAACTTTGGACAGAAAGGGACGCACTGAGTTCTTTGGAGTTGGCAGCGGTAACACTGCCACCAAAAATGATGCGGGTGCTTTCTGCACTGCGGGAGACAGCAGAGATGAGATACTTGCGCGTGTCAGCGTGCACTCCTGAGCTTGTGCGGCCGTAGCGACTTTCCCTGTGCCAATTGCCCAACGGGCTCGTACGCGATGACGATGCGGCTGCGTTAAACGTTTTAAGTTAATTACTTTCTGGCAGGCATCTAGACTATGGAAGACAAACCCCCAGTCTTCGGGTGAGAGTCGTGCCACGACGGCCTGGAGCTGTTCTTCGACGACTTGTTGCGTACGCCCCACTTCTCGCTCCGCGAGCGTTTCACCTACGCAGAGAATAACACGGAGCCCGGCATCGAGTGCCGCCCGGGTCTTCTCTGCAACAATTGCAGACGTTTCTCCGAAGAGAGTGCGACGCTCGGAATGACCTACCCATTGTTTCAGGCAGATTAGAGACCGTTACGATCTGGAGCTAACGCGACAGACCAAGGAGACGTATGGAACCCCTGCATCTACCAGCTGGGTAGGGCTAGTTTAAATGAACCCTCGTCAGCGGTGGTCTAGACGAGGAAGATCGGACGATCTGGGGAAGCACACCTGATCTCGCCAGTGAAGGCACCGGAAGTCTTAGAGTGGCAGTTCTGAGCCGCGACCTTGACGTCTTTGCGCAAAAGGTCCAGGATGGGGAGCAGATACAAGGCCGGGGTGCAATGACGACCTCTGCGATTGAAATCGTCAGATCGAGATGGTGGGTTAAGAACTACTCTGCTCACCTGTGTTGGGATCCAGGGTAGCTTCATTGAGTGTTTTGATCAGGGCCGCTTTGCGTCGCGGGACGCGGGATTCATTTTGAAGTTGCCTCCGACGAAAAACTGGCGAGTCAGGTGGATGGTGGTAAGAGGTAGCGGTATCTTTGGAAAGGCACAGGGACTTGCAAGTTTCCTGATTTCCGTTCGTCGGAATCTCGGATGGATCGGACATCACATCATCCTCCCTTTACAGCCACTACAAGTAAAAAGTCATATTAATAAGTCCGTACTTGCCTTCATTTATGCACGATGGATTCAGGATCAGGTTGAAGTTCTCAGCACCGGCGCTTGCAACGCCTCGGCTGTTTCCGACTTTTCCCTCTCATATCTTTACACCATGACACTTCAATCCGTTAAAACTTAGGGTCTCTGAGTGCAAGAGCAAGTAGTCTCGCTGGTACAGTTCCCCTCCACAAGGCATACATCCTTCTTCATGGCCACACTCTCCTCGTGCCTTTCCTTCGCGACTCGAATCTCCTCTGCTCTCGCACTACGCAGCGTGCATTAGCTGGTCGGCGTTGGTCAATGTTGCTTGGGTCCCACCAAACGACAGCGGACATTTCACCACCTTTCAAGGAAGAAGCCGACGGCACTGAAGCTTATAACCTTCTAGCTTTCGCGAGCAATCGTCGGCAGTTGAGGATTCCTTCGGTGTCAATGGATAACCTCGAAGATACATGTGCCCAACTGAACGAGTACATGGAACGCCCTCAACAGGCGTCGTCGATCCGTATGGTTACACCTGTATGTCTGTACTCATGGCGCTCGAGATTGTCGTTGTGGGAAATGGGGCAGCGAGGTCGCGGATGCTTTGAGGGAGGAAATCTTCAAGAGAAGGCAAGCTGATTCGACAGGCCAATACTCGCGGATTGTCATGGGGCAAGTTGGACACGTGGCGGCCACCAGTCAGCATATTTTCCCATCGTCTCACTGTGCTACTTTACTCAACTGGAAGCCTTCCCTCTACAGGCACGCTGCGAACGTTGTCTTCCCGTCGGAATGGTGGCCTTTCGCGTTATCGACCTGCACCTTCACGTTCAAAGTGAATGCCAATTAGGTTAGGTCAATTGCGGCCAAAAGACGTTCCTGGATCCTAGATAACATTGTGAAGCAACCCTCATCTATGGATCTAACCCGTACTCCGCTTATTACCATTGGAGAGGTCGGATGGGACTCAACAAAGAGAACAACTGCAGCGAATCATCTTGCTTCGCGATAGGTTCCATGCAAAAGGGCCCGATAGTCATACGGTATACGTACTCGCTAACCTTAGTACATAGATCTAGGAGAAATCTATCGTTATCAGTGTCCTCAGGTTTACAGTCTGAACAAATCAAATATCACACTCCTGTGGCGCCTCCGTCGGCAGTTACGTTAGGTAAATGTGAACAGTCTGAAAAGGTTACTGCCGCAAACCTCTATCACTCTTGACCTCCACCAAACCAATGGATTTCATGATTATCTATATCATCCTTCGGAAGATCTCGGAATGGTCTCTTTCTACCTTCTATACCGTGTCTATGTAAAAGGTGGAGAGAACGTGCCTGAGAACGGACCTCTCGTAATGTAAGTTCCCGCCGCTGCGCTGTCCTGCCGCCTTCTCTGTCAAGTCGTCTGACTACGGCATATCCTATCACGCTAAGATGCGCCAATCATCACAACGAGCTGATGGACATTGCCACCCTTAGTGAGGAGTCTTTCTCCACGTGTGCATTACCAATGGTTGACTTGCGAACCAGCGGCGACGATCCCCCACAGGCGACAGATTAGTTTCTGGGCCAAAGCGAATTCCTTCAAATCCCATCCTGCGATTCATTCTCGTTTCTTCTGGTGCCATCCCTGTGCACAGAAATCCAAACAACATGCGTGCCAGTGATGCGTAGACCTATGGCCACCACATCATCATCTGGTACTAGTAGTACTAGTAGCTCAGGGAATGACACGCTCTTTCTCGCTACCTCCCGTGCGCTCGCGGGCTTGTCTCGAGGCGGCCTACTAAATCGCCTTGTCGGAATGTTCCCGACCGTGTTGTTGGAGTCTTCCCTGAGGGCACGAGTTATACTGAACCGTGTATCATGCAGGTGAAAGAAGGTGCTGCCTGGGCTGCTCTCGAGTACAGCAGGTGGATGCGAGAAAAATGCAGACAGCGATGGTCAGCCAATAAAATAATCCCCGTTGGCATAGCTTATACCGATAAAACGCAGTACCTCAGTCGGGTGAGTGTCATACAAAATAACTGGTTTGTCTCTCGCAGAGACGTTAAACAGTGGGCTTTGGCAGGTCTACGTGCAGTGGGTATTCTCCATGATGGGAAATCAATTCCTCAGTTGATCTTACGCCAAGTTATGGCGAACCTCTCATTTTGGCTGATCTCGAAGATGAATACCACTCGGCAGTAGAATCGGGCGACAACCAGAGGGAGCGACTGTGCGGCAGAGCTGACTACGAGAATTGCGAAAGAGCTGTCGAGACTGTCGATCAACGCACCAAACTGGTATGCCTTGGTGCCCAAGTATGCCCCTCGATCTTCATGGATGTTTCTTAGGGATGTCCTTCATTCAGCCGAGATTGCTAGACGTATGTTGTGGACAGACAAGGATCTTCCTCTCAAAGACTTCACTACAATTACTAAAGCGTAGGCCGGTGTATGGCATTCCGTGATATATCGATTCACGTATCATTTGCAGCCTTATTTCTTTGTTCTCGCCGACTGGTTCAGCGATGACCGACTCAGAACTACACAAACGTACTGTTACTTCCTCCTAGCCTATTCCGGCCTTCTCCATTACACCAATATCCATCACGAGAGCCTTCCTGCAAC
This sequence comes from Russula griseocarnosa, assembly GCA_022884055.1. Lineage (NCBI taxonomy): Eukaryota > Fungi > Basidiomycota > Agaricomycetes > Russulales > Russulaceae > Russula > Russula griseocarnosa. The sequence continues at coordinate 680,953 of JAGKRU010000002.1, read as the reverse complement.
CATCCCACGATCCCGTGTGCACGCGATAGGCACCTTCTTCTCCCATCTATTCAAGACCATCCTCCATCCAAGTTCATTCTGTTCCTTCCCGCACTGGTTGTGAATACCTGCCTATATATCTTCACCTTGCAGCAAGATTACTCGCGACTCCCGAACTCCCGGAGACAATTGCGCTCTCGAAGGTCGTCGGTGGTGGTCTCGGGATCGGAGTCGGTGTGCCTGTGCTACAGCAGCACTCGTTCGCACTTTATCCCGCTACAAGGCTAGGTACGACTTGATACCTCGGGCTGAGTTGTCCTCCTGCCCGTGAGTGAGCAGAAAGTGAAACCGATGCATAGATTCCAGCTGGACATGGTCATCCCGAGGTCGTGTTCACGGCCCTGTCGGTACATTGATGCTCGCCTATGTTGCGTCCAAGATATTATCTCGTTGGCACAGTGCTCTAATCCGAGGTGAGAGACGCTTATCAAATAGTCAATACCAGTTCACTTTTGACGTCACACTATTCGACGGACAGTAAATAGCGAACGGTGCGTTGTTGACACTTTTTCAGATCAGTTCTATCTTTATGAATCTAATCCTGCTTTTACAATACAATATTATAGAGCGTCGCGCCTTTTCGCAGCCGTGAAAGTTGCATTCGGTCTTGGGAAGTTCTACTCTGGAGATCGGCTACAGCCTTACCTTCGCCCACCGCTCCACCTCCGAACCCGTTCGTGAAGTATCCGTCGCCCCCTACTGAAGACAGTACTCGTGCGCCTCCTGCGCCACCCGTACCTGCACACAACTCATACGCCCACTATTTTTGCTCGCGTGGAAGCTGAACGCGCACTCGTGGAATACGTCCACGCCACGGACTTGCCGCAGGGACCTCCGTGGGTTGAGATACGGCGTCGTACAGAGTTTCTGGCATCATACAGGTTGGCGTAAGGAAGCCAGCGTGACATTTGCTGTGTGAAGCAGCCCATATGTTACCCTAGTACACCTCCAACCGTCTTCCATTTTATTGTCACATTATATCGGTACATCAGGTGTGGTACATCAGGTATTCATAATCCAGGGTAATTACAAGCAAAAAAGAAGTGTGTCAATAAGGATAGTGGTTATCAAGAGACTGGCCCGCAATAGGTTATGCCCCATGACTGGTAGTCCATCCAAAAAATGTCAGACCCACAAAAAGGAATTGGGGTATCAGCGATAGCCAGAGTTTTGCACTGCGGGGTGGAGCGCTAGGATAGTAGGAGGCGCTATTGGGCGGACGTGAGGCTGAGTTAACATTAGCTGGGGGAATAGCCGAGGGAAACGATGCCATATAAGTCAAAGCATCGGGGCGGTGTGAGACAAAGTTGGGTACTAGCAACGGAAGTAGTTGATTGAGATGCGGGCGGAGGGATCGGAAAAATGCTTGCGGTGGTGTGTGGCGTGGCACAGAGGCATAAGGGAATCCCGATCGCCGGAGTGAAAAGTGGCGGTGCCACCGGATGGGAGGCGCTAGAGGGAAGCGATGTTTGCGATTGAGAACGTGGGTGCTGTCCGTGGCGAGAGTACGAGCGGCTGTCCGTGTCGCGGGCCATTGGAGGCGCATAAGCTTGCGGAAGCTGAGGTTGCGGTGTCGCGATTGGCGCATAGCGGCCCTAACAAATGAGTTAGTGAGTGAGGTAGACAGTGAAGGACGGGAATCTGCACGTACAACGCCGAGAAGCTGACCCTCTGGCCTTGGAGGAGATCGTTCGATACGAAACCGTTGTCTGCTGGTGCAGAATCCAGCCGGCGTAGTGTTGAGAACAGGTCACCGTGGGTCGACGTCGACTCGGCCGTACCCCATGAAGAAACGCTATCGCGCGCTGTCACGGAATGGATGCAGACACCGGCCAGCTGCTTGTGAGTGGTACTACGAACATCTTGTGAACGCTCGGAGAGGCCGAGACTGTTCGTCGAGGGGTTCACGAAACCTGGTGCAGTCCACGACGTGAGAACGGGCCAATCGGCGTGGAAGATGGGCGGAAATAGAATCATCTCGGTGCGAAGAGAATGAATCTTCACCGTAGCTGCGCGACGCATCGCGGTATGCAGATCCCGGAACGAGGCGGTTCCAGCGATTGGAGGAGCCATTCCATGACTGGTTGACGGACGAGAAAATGAGCCTTCCCTCGCACGCGAAGTACTCGGATCAGAGGTGACAGGCCGCGTAGTTGGCATCGAGTACGGGACTTGGCCGGGACGGAGGGGAGTTGGATGGAACCCAAGAGCATTTCCCCCGAGAACCGGTTCGCTCGGAGAATCGTAGGATCGACAGAACCTTGTAATGTATCTCGTCTGTACTGATCTCTCTTCGTCTGGTTCTATCGCTCTCTCCCTCCCGCCGACGGTTTCGTCTTTCTGCACTAGTACTGTGATCTCTGTGACCTGATCTGCTTCGCGCTTGTTCTCGTTCGGAGGGGCGTCCCGAGAGGCCATGTCGCGAAGGGATGGGGGACCACGCGTTCATCATAGCTGGCACCCTCATAGAAGACAGCACCTGCGCCAGTTCTCCAAGCAATTGGAGTCAGCATTGTTCCTTGGTAGAGTTGATGACAGACCTGGTGCACATATGGTTGTGAGGGTACAGGTGGAATGCTTGTACGCATATAGGATTCTTGTGAAGAAGGCACAAAGTTTGGGTTATGTGAAGTGTAAGGTACCATTTTGGTTTCGGTGGCGAAGGAAGAGGATTGGGATTGCCTTGATTGTTCCGGGCACCATTGCTCGGTCCTCGGAGGTTGGACTATTAACACGACATTATCCCAAGCTAGATCACGGACGCCGGGATAATGTCTCTTGTAAAAGTCAAGTGTGACTCTAATTCCCTAATCTGCGATATGGTTGAGGTGTATCCGAGGATGTGTGTAATTCCCGCTCACCTTCTGAAACATAGTGAGTGGAAGTTCATTAAAGACCAGAAAGTAAGCAACTCACAGTAAGGCCATGCTCACCAAGGACATCTTTCCTACCCTCGTCCTAATTGCCTCTTCCCTGTGTAATCGAGAAGTAAGCGGTGCTATTAAATTTTCCTTGTCGTGAAATCGTTCCTGGAGTGTCTTGTACTTGATCAGAGCCAAGAATACAGCGTCCACCTCTGGAAACTACGTAGTAGTCAGAAGAGTAGATCATTTAATATAACGAGATTGCCCGTACCAATTCCTTGTGATCGCCGACTTCCAGCCATCGCCGGGTTCTTCGATCAGTTCATCGGTCGTCTGTATGCTTACTTCACTCCGTGCATCTGGCGAGACGCTGCGCTAAATTCCAGGCTGCGGGCATGGCCGCTTCTCGCTCTCCGGGACATGAGGGTCGATGTGCAGCTTCTTAATGCGATCCCTCTGGAATGTTTTTCGACATAGCGGACAGGTTGTTGGTGATTGAGATGGGCAAGACATCTATGGGGTATCAGCATTAGTAGGTGATGAGTAACCCTTTGCTTCCTACTCTAACAAAAGACTGGCCGCATCCTATCGCGTGTGGGGTCTTTGCATGATTTGAGAAGTTGTATGGATCGAGACATACGTCACAGTCGAGTCCGAATGAACCTGCAACATCCGTGGTGGTTGAAGATGACGAAGAGGACTAATATGAATGTCCTGGTAAATGGCAAGAGACATCACCGTATTGGTGGTGGCGGTACTAGTGGACACCCGCACGCTACGGGGCTATTCATCTAATCTAATCCAGCGTGCATCGCTCCGGGTCTACATAACACCGCATCATCGAGCACAATTACCGCAAGATGTAACGCGAGTATGCCAATCGGGTTTCAAAACAGAGTTTCATAACGGAAGAGCCCCAGGGCCGCGCACACATTCTACACTACATATAAATATTCACATAAAAAAATGCCACCGGGCTGTTCGGAGAGTAACGGGATATTGGATGTTCGTTTTCGAACGAGACCCTGATGTCGGTGATGTCCGCCTTGTCCGTGACGCGAACGCGAACGTGGCTTCAAAATGGTTAACTATGAGAACACAAAGGCGTAAATGAGTGAACCCATGAGTATAACGCGTGCGTGGACGAAAGGCACCAACCTTGTCGCAATGAATTCGAATTCCCGTCTTTCTCCAGACCGCGCTAAATCCCTCCCGCCGCCTGTGGCACCGGTGAATGACATTGGGAAAAGAGGTCCTCCTGGGCGCCAGGTAAACCCCGCATAACCGGGCACCCGACAGTACATGAGAAACCTGCACAGTATTCCGGCGTTGCATTCGCCGCACAGGCGACGTAACAGCATGAGGCATTGCGCTATGAGGGACAGAAGAGGTAGAGAAGGGTCAGCTGCATGCCGCGCACAGGTTGAGATACTGAGACCTGGCAATTCTCTACTTGCTCCCACGCCTGCGCCAATGATCATCATCATAAATTGACCACCGTCATTCTCCCACTGTTCTTCCATCATTGAAAGTGGTATTTGATCCGAGGCTTTGGCGGTGTCGGTCCCGTTGGGATCCCGCACGAGCAGTGACCTCACCAGGGGATGCTCCTCAGAGACATGACTTTCTGATTCAAAAGGAGGCTCTCAGCGCCTATTTCCACATCTTGCTCACGGTCGCTTTCGTCGATGCTCTCCATTGTGGTTGATAAACGCGAACTGGAACGTGAAGATGGAGACCAGCTGGAAGTACTGCCCGAGCGAGAGCTTGCTGTCAGTATTTTACTCAACATATCGGTAGTTTCTAGGTGACGGGCAAGATCTCTAGCTGAAAAGCGTCCTCGTTCTCGTTAATGGCGCCTCGACAGGGTAGGAGTGAGCAAGAGGGCCACCTGCATGGCTCGTGAAAACTCTGGAAGTACCAATGCGTGTCTGGCATGCCAACGGGAAAGACATCACATCAAGTCCGCCTCGCCCTCCATGGGCCGCCGAGTGCAGTGAGCAAGGTGACGCATATTTGCTCACTGTGAGCCATGACACAAGTACGAATTGCGTGTACCCACGCAGCATCGTCTGCTGTCGCGTGACCGACATCCACTCAAGTAGCATGTCAGGACCATGCTGGGTGCGTCGCGATAGCTTGTTGTGGGGAGGAGGCGAGAGAGGCCACTGTCTGATTTGCAGCGCCGGAAAGTGGCTGAGCGTCTTCAGTACGGATACGCTGCCTATGCAAATGGACTGGAAGGTCAGTTCTAATAAGGCCATTAACTGATTCGTTGGACTGGTATTGATAAAGTCCGAAACCTCCGTGGGGCGATCGAGGAAAGGTAGAAATTGGCCATCAGGCAGTGGAAGGAAGTTGGCGGTGGACCGCGAAGTGAAAGAAGGTGAATGATCAGGGGTGGACGGGCTCCGAGGTGACGAAGATGTTTCGATAGCCTCAAGTTGCAAAGTGAGATGGTTGGGTAGATGACTGCGCAAGCTCGCACAGTTGCTGAGGGGTAAGAGACGTGCGTTGTGCGTATAATGACGTGGCCGACCGACGCTTCCGCTCGTGAGCGAAGGAGGTGAGTTGGGTGTCGCGGTAACAGTCTCATGAGCGAGGAGAGGTAGCGAAAGACAAGCGCCTTGACTGACCATGTAACACGACGCAGGCGAAGGGCGTGACGATAGCCATCCTGACGTCCAGAATCTCCTCTGGAGGACGCGGACAATGGTCAACCTGCTCCTCAATGCCCTCTCGTCCGATAGGTTCTGCTCTGCGTGGATACCGAATGGTCGTTCGCAGAACGGAGCCCTGCGATGGATAAGTTTCCAGGGGATAGGCTCGTGTGGCTGTTGATAGATCCATTAGGGACTCGACGATGGAGCGGATTTGATTTGATAACGGACTCTCGCTCTCTCCATCTTCCGCTTCCGAATCCGCATCCGAGTTCCCCTCCAACCTCGCAACTGCCACCTATCTTCACCCGTATCCCTCCCACTCGTTCTCATGCTTAGCGGCCTAGCCCAGGCCAGATCGGCCGTTCCAGCACCTAGGTACAGCTCTCCGTGTCCTTAAAGAATTTTTTTGTCGCATTCAATAGCCTCTCTTCACCAAGTCACCTATGGAATGTTCTGCTACTCGGCCTTCCTATATCATTGTTTCCTCGTTGCGTCTTTATCGACTCCCCAGACTTTCATCTCCCTTTCTTTAATCTTCACGCGCACAGGTTCTTGGGCGTAATGTGTCCTACTACATTGTCCAAGCCCGCTTAACGTGGCTAACTCACGCCTTCTCTATGGAACATACCTCCATTTACAGACTCATAATAATGGCTACACACGTTGATGACACGAGATCATGCCGCACGTAATTGTGAGCCAATCGCACGGCCCACTCTCCTGGATAACGGGCCAGCTGGATAACGCGAGTTCAGCCCACGCACATTTGATGCGCCGGCGGATTTTATGCTCAGATCAGCCAATTGTAAAGCTAGGTCATCCTCAGCTTCCTTATCTTACCGTCATGTTCCGCGTCCTTTGTTGAGAGCGGAGGCGCCCAAGCTCATGGCAAGTACCACGAGCATCAAGTAATCTTGTGATGGAGAAGTGGGGACTTGCCTTATGAATGGGTTCCATCCCGGATCGGTTACTGTCACAGGGCGAATTTTATAAATGACCGTCTGGCCTCGTGCTGCGTCACATCTCCGACTCGCTTTAGGTTGTGGAAACCTTCCCCTCTCGCCTACCTAATCCATTGCCAGGCGATCGGTTCCGGTCCACCATAAAAGCACCAACTGGGCGTGTTCCAGGGCTCCTTCGGTCTCCCACTCCGGCACATTTGCCTTCCATCTGTCTGCGATGCTGCTTGTCAAAGCCTCATCTACCTGCGATGTCTGCCTTGAGCACTTCCAGCTCAAGGGAGAGACTTCCCCACTGCCCGTGTCCCATGTGCAATAGATTGTGGTCATATTTTCTGTTCTATGTACGGAGTATTCATTCCTTTCCCGATCGCTTTACTCAAGCCTTTGCAGCTGCATTAACTCGTTCACACGCTTAACCTGCCCCTTGTGTCGTAGTTACATTGATCCCCTCGCCGTACGGCGTCTCCACATCGATGCTGCCCTCAAACCCAGATACCGCCCTACACGTGTTGACCACACGTCTTCAAGGGAAGATCTCAAGGATCGTATCATATCTATCGTCCGCAATGGTGCGGACGGCGGTCAGTATCAGGCTCTCATTCAGAGACTTCCGCTTGGCTGAAGGAGCAGACGGCCGAAGAGGTGAGTGATCTCGTCCCGGAACTTGATCGTCGTTATGACGCTTTCCAGCATTGGGATCTTCGCGCATTATATCTCCTGCTCACCCGATATCACCAAATGCATAAGGAGGAACAGGCCGCTACGGTCAGTCTCCACGAGAAGACCAGGCTCCACCAAGATGCGCTTCGCAAAGTAGAAAAGCGTCAGCTGGAGATCAGTGACTTGAAGCAAACTATCGAGGACCTCAAAGATGAAATGGACTCAAACGAGGTCAAGTGGGCTGTTCGAGAGAAACATCTACTATGTAAGTACTACAAGGCCGCCCTTCGTCTACTCGGTTCTCATGTATGGTTTGCTTTTCAGGAAGGTACGCATTAGCATTTCCGCAAAAGGTATTTGTGTTGACAGATCACGGTGTCTAGTACGACGAGGCGATCGAGGAAACACGACATCTCCGAGAGCAGCTCATGACAATTTGTGCCCCTAAGGGACGCTCTGATCGTCACAGAAGTTCGATGGGCGTCTTACAAACCAGGAGTTTTCGAGCCTATGGTCGAGGACGAATGTCAAGATGACACATTGGGCCCGTAAAGCTATCGTCGAACACTTTCCCCCCTTCCAGTCCATCTCTCACCCATGCCGCCGACGACCAACGCAGTCAGTCCCCTTGTCAAGAATATTGAAGATTCAGTAGAAAGAGGATCACTACTTCAAGCCGCGCTCACAGTCGCCTGAGGATGAAGAACATACTCCTGTTGAGTACCCGCCACCCTTGATGGCTACTCCGGCATCGAAACCCATGGTTATCGGAGCGGCAATCGCGCGTTTCTACGACATGGCGGCATCGGAGACGAGCGCCTCGTTGCCACACCCGACGCCATCCGCATACTACAATAGGAGACACGAAAAGGAAAAGGAGAAACTACGTGAGCTTTCGCGGAACAATTCTTCCGGGGTACCGGGCGTGTACCATTGAGCCGTATCCGGGCGCTACAAGAGAAGCTGTCCCTGAGTCCGGTGACGAAGCGGAGCGCACACGGTCGAATCGGAGGCAGCTGCTCATGCAATTTTAGCAGATGCTCCGACTCCGCAATCCACCCCAGCACCGATCCACGCTCCACCACCTCCGACCACCACCCCACCGCCACACCCGCGCCGCTATCACGACGGCCCACCGCGATTTCACGCGCCAGTACGGCAGCGGAGGAGATCGAGCGCGAGCGTGAGCGCCGTCGCAAGCAATCGAACGAAAATCGCGGTCCGGAGACTCCGATTGTCAGTGTCCCTCACATCCGCATCCGCATCCGCAACCGCAACCGCAACCGCAACCACCGCCACCTCCACCCCAGACTCACGCACAGCGCCTGCGCGCCCTCGCGCATCCACGCTATCGCTGAAGGATGTAACGCATGCGCATGGGGTTGAGGAAGGTATGCGGCGCGGGCCTGTGTACTCGGAGCGGCGTTCCGCGACCGAGAGGCGCCCTTCGACAGGGAAGCCTCAGTGGCATCGGTCATCACCGGACTCATCGAGACCCCTATGAGCTGCGCTCATCATCACTTATTTTGTCTCTAGGCTTTGAATCATGCTTCATTCCTCATTTTCATGTAACTACTACTACGTCACACTGCGAACACTCCTTAGACCCTGTCTATGGCATTTTATGCACCTCACGTAGGTCTATCTCGCTACTGCATTCTTTGTATTGTATCTATTATCGCATGGCTATAGAGGGTTCGGAGTTTAACCTGATTATCCCTGAACATCGTGGATGCAGTGCGTTCGGATCTACTAGCTCACTTGGGCATAGACATACAGTCGAGGCACTCGTGACACGGTCTCTGGACTCTGCCAGATCAGGGGTCCAACTCCTCGGAGAGTTTAACACTCAATGCCCACAGCAAGATGAAAATGAGACGACGGCGTAACTGGAGACATGAACGCATAAATATAGGGGGAGGAAGCACGGGCAGCTCCTAGGATGGGTGACATGAGGTGGGAAGGTAAACAAACAATGCGGCTAATCTGATCAAGTACACACGAGGCGCGAAGATGGCTGCGGCTTCACTTGGCTCCACATCGCAGCGCAACACCACAGAACTGGGCCATAATCAGCCATAGATCACCTGAGAGAACGCACATGTCAAGGTACGGCACATAGTAGGGTAGAGCAAGGCATCCGCACCAGAGCGACGAGGACGCCGAGTCCAAGAACGCGTTTGTTTTTCCACCACATTTGGCGCCGGACGGTACGTGCACCGCGGCGGAAGGCTGTCGCTGGTTCGCCATGGTGTCTGTCTTGTCCACGAGTAGCTCGATCGCTCCCCACGGCGAGGATCTGCTCGACGTTTGGACCATGATGTCCTTCACCTGAGCAAGATCCGATTGTGCGCGGGAAATGTCATCTGTCGGAGGAGACGTGTTGTACGAATACACAGCTGCGAGATTATCGGGCCAAATGTGCTGGAGTGCATGGGGGCTAGAGAAGATGAAGAAGTCGAGGCCGAGGGACTGGACAGAACTACGCAAGTAGGGTGAGCGCATAAAAGAACGCAGATATGAAAATGAAATAGTACTACCTTGCTTTGGAGCTCTCCGAGAAACGTGAAGGGCATCCTTCTAAACGATTCCTGAGCATATCAGATGCCCCAGAAAATGGTTAGACATACCGCCGGCTGAATCATCCGCCATAACGAGATATGTAAACCGCCCTCCGAGATATAATGGAATAGATATTGCTCCCAGACATATGTGACTTGCTATTATTTGGTGGTATCTTGATAGGATTGTCTGCGTGGCTAGGGCGATGGATGAGATGTGGAGTGACTGTGGGGGATGCATACTTGTGAAACAGACCTTGGGAGAAATCTCGTTTACCCGCCTGGTGTCAGCGGTGATGGTTTGGCCCTGTGCACAAGTGCATGTATCTGGCCATAATTCAGAATCAAAACTTGCTATAGAAATGAATACATACCAGGGACATGATAGCAGAGGTCGCGGATACTGCGGAAGCGGTGACAGTTGCGACAGACACCACGGCCAACACTCCACACATCCCACTCGGGCCGGGCTTTCCCGCGTGTCCGCGGTTGCGCGGTTGGTTCACCTCAACCTCGACCACGACTACCGATTTCGCGTCCGACTGCTCATATAATAATGCGATTCAGTGCTCGTTCGCCCTCACCCTCCCCTGTGCGCCGGTGCGTACTTTTGGATTAGATCTATATATCGATGTCTCAAGCATTCCTTTAGACGACGGAGTCTTCTCTACGGTTTGCAATCCTCGTCGTATTCAGCCTCGAGTTCAGAGGCAGACGACTCGCAAACGGATTCATTGTCCGAATCTGATGAATACAGCAGTAGCCCCAGCGGAGCTCACGCGTATCTGCTAGGGCAGATAGAAGAACCAGTCATCCATCTACATCAACTTCGTCGTGAGTGCTACCCTTTATATACACTTTTCTTCTTCTGAAGATGAATAGGCGGCTTGCGTACTCCTCGTATCTCTGGACACTCGTTTGGACAAGTGCAGATCAATGATACAGTGGCTGCGATTCGCCTCCGAACCAGACATCATGATCCCTATGAAGAATGGGCAAAGCGTACGCGAAGAGATGCCTTCGTATGTTCCCTACATCTCTATGAATGTGCTCTCGATGTTCACGTTTTCCTCGATTCAGAAAACTGCACGGCGTGCAGTTACGTCGGCACAAAGTCAGCGAGATGCAGCGCGAGCGGCAGCTCTCGAACAGGATGCCAAAAGGCAAGCTGCCACTCTAAAGCAAGAGGCGGATGACGTTGCAAGACACCTAGCACAGTTGTCGTTGCTCCGGGGGAAGAAGGAAGAGGAAAACGGAATTCGTTGGAATGATCAACAAAAGAAAAGACAAGAACAAATTGAAGGTACTATCCGTTCGAAATAAATAAACGAAGGATAGAGGAGGAGCGTCTAGCAAGGAAGAGGCGGAACGTCAGCAGCAAGAAGCTGCGAAGGTGGCCGCCGAGGAGCAGCGCAAGAGGGAGGAAGCCGTCAAAGCTGCCAAGAGAGAGAGCAAAAGGCAAAAGCAGACGAAGAAGCCGCGAGGAATAGGATAGAGCAGGCCAAGGCACAAGCCCTCGAAGCCCAAGCCACTGAACGCAATGCCTTGGGCTTGACGACTCCAGACGCGGACTGGCGTGACGCGAGACTCGCGTTAAAGGTGCGGTCTCTACCTTCATTCGATCGCCATCATTCACTCACAACATGCCAATGCAGCAATTGAAATCAGGACCGATCGCGCGCGTCAAGGCTAACCGTGACGCAAAGAAGAAATGGAATGAAATCAGACGTATGATCACGCCAAGGGTCGGGCCAATTGACGAACGAGCCCCAAGTGATCGCAAATATAGTAAGTCAGCTGCTGCAAACGTTGCCTTGTAGTGGTCACTGATCATGATGAACAGTCACAGCAGATCATGCAAATTCTGCGTCCGTCACCTGCATTACCCCCTGACGTATATCATGCGTCATTATCCTCGCTAGCCAAAGCGATACTTCTGCAAGCCGAGACTGAGGTCACCGCCGAGAAGCGATCAGCCAAACCGCTTGCTCAGCTGGCGTTGAATTCGATGAACGTGCTTGTTGGTTTCAGCGCCGTCTTATGGGCGAAGTTATGTCAGAGGACAGGCGGTTGGGCAATCCCGGCACCAGTGCCATCCAAAGACGTCGATGACACGCCGTTCACCCCTACCACGCGCGCGAAAGCATCTGGTCTACGCGAGGAGGAGACAAGCGCAGATCACACCGCACGCGTTGCGGGCATCATGCGCGTGTATTTTTCATTGCTCCTTCTACCACCATCGGCCCCCCTTTCGCGCGAATTTCACACGCCGCGTCTTTGGACGTTTATCGCCCAGCTGGTCAAACAGCCCGCTTTGTTGCAGTCCTCGCTCGCAACAGAACTTCTTTCGGGTGCGTAACGCGCTTTTAGCAATTACGGCATTACTATATCTATCGTAAGTGTCTTGACCGAAACTTAAACAGTCGCTCTGGAAGTTGGCGGTTCTCACGCTCGCAACGTATGGGGCACGCAATGGGTCAAGCTTATGGCTTTGCTTTATGAAGGTGTCACGACTGATCCTTCTCCTCTCGGTGGCTCGGGACCGGAACGCGCGTCGCGCGTGCGATTACAACTGGAGATTGAACGAGTGATGGGTAATGGGTAAACAATGAGTAACGAGTAATGATGATTAGAGGCAGTCGAGTTTTTTTGGGTAGCTCCCCTAGAGTTGTCCAATGTGTGTACCCAGGCAGGCTCCGATATCTAGGGTATTATTTAGGGACTATCTCAGATGCCCTTTCAGGTTCGCGGCGCATCGATGGTGGCACCGCCAATGAAAGAACTATAGATAGCGAGGGTATACTGTTTTCTCACTCCTCACTCGGATCTTGCGCAGCTCTCCCCTGTTTTGTTCACACAATGCTTTTTGCGGTAGGAAGGTAGGACATCGAACACGGAATGGGGGAAGCCCTAGGGCATTTGTGCACACATCAAATTGAAATGGCCGTGCGACGGGTCATCGGGATGCGCGTATTGTTCCGAGTCCCAAGTGGCGTCTCTTCGAGCCTTCTTCGAGGTGTCTTGCACAGGCAGCACAGCCGCATGCCCCCCACCGAGTGGGTCTCGTCTCGCCAGAGTCTCGACCGACACATACGATAACCTGCGTAGCTGATTGTATCGGACCAGCGCTTCTACGGAGCTTTCCGTGAGTCCCAATCAGATGGATCTTCTTGCGCTCCTCTCCGGAGTCAGAGCCACCGCCTTCTCACGAGCTTGACAAGACTTTCAGCGCAACAAAATCGTGTTATTAGAATCATCCAGATGGGTGTCCTGCCACCCACTGGACCTAACCGTAACCATGAACAAGGCGTATGTGAGGCGTAAAGGATTCGTAAGGTGTTGGCTACAATGTAGAGAATAACTACGAGGAACGGGAAAGGGTCAGTATTAGGTAGGTAAGAGGCAAAAACACCGTGACCAATCAAAAAATCAAAAAGGTAATAAGTAAGAGTAACACTAAACCAAACTGGATTTACAACGAAAACAAAGCTAATGTAGTCACTGCTAAAAGCGGAATGTGAAGACTGAGCTCCGTGATAAGATACGGCATGCGGTTTTGGGTATAGGCACCGTGCGTATGGCAGAAAGGAAAAAAACCAAGACAGGGGGAAAAAATAGTTCCGATCGATCAAACATCATGCCCGGATGCGAGGTCCCAGTGGTCGCGGGGCGGCTGGAGGGGCAGAGGGCTTGCTAATCGAAGCAGTAAGCGCCGCCGGCCATCGGTCACTGGGAGGTAAAGGAGGTTGTTGTGACATCGACATAGTCCGCGACTTGCGAATGGGCGAAGGCGATGCAGGGGTACTGGAACGGAACGACGGTACAGCGGGTGTCGCAGATCGGTAAGAAGAGGAAGAGATGCCAGGCGTCGACATTCGGGCCGGAACGCTAGATCCCGAGCGCGACGGAGAGGTGGGAGCTACAGACGCTGAGCGTGTAGGCGGTGTAGGCGCTACGGATGCTGAACGACTAAGCCCCAGGCGCGATAGCGGCGAGGAAATATTTGAAATGTAGGACGGAGCAAAGGTGGGTGACGCTACACGAGAGCTAGGGGGGGATGCAGATGACCGCGACGTGCTCGACAAACCAGTGTGAGCAGACGCTGCTGAGGATGCCGTTGAAACGGATGGAGTGGCCACGAAGCGACTGAGCTCTGTGCGGAGACTCTGACACTCTTGGACCTTTTGGTTGTATTGGACTTTCTGGGAGAACATCAGTACTGAATAATGTCAGGAGGTTCGAATAAAGAATAACTAACCTGCCTAAGATGATGTTAGAACCAATATTATTAGAAATACACAAATCAAGACTCACTTGTGAAGTTCGACCTCAAGTCTACCCTTCTCGAGCTCAAGTTCGTCCACTTTTAATTTTAAAGACGTCTCGGTATTCTTAGCAGCCTTGGATGCATCAGAGAACGCAACATGATTGGTGAGGATCGCCTTGAGCAGCAAGGAACTCAAGAAGAGTGCTATGGACTGTGAAGGCAAAGAAGTCAGTAACGGGCTTGAAGACGAGGACAGTTCACGGACAGCGTCGGCTGCGGTGACTTCCGTCAGCCAGCGGTCAACCTCTTTCTGGAGGGCAGTGACTTCCTCAACAGAACATTTCTTTGAAGCCACTCGCGCGACCTTGGACTCTAGTACACGAGCCTCACGCGCGCGAACTTCACCGGGGTCAGGAAATAGGGAAGCAGAAGATTTGAGATCATTGGTGAAGTCATCCTCGATGAGTGGGGGTCGAGGACTGGTTGGGCTTCTTCTTGGAGTGCTCGAGCCACTGTTCGAGCAAATGAAATCAAGTCGAATGAGGCGAACTGTTCCACGAGTGAACTGCTCGCGACAGAACGGGCAAGCTGGGGATAAACGCGAAGATGTTTTTTCGAGGATGTTGTTGCAGCAATTTAAGCACAATACATGTCCTGGGAGGGCAAAAGCCGGTCAGTGAAAATTTTCCGAGGCAAAATAAAGGGAAAACGAACCGCATGGGATACAATGGGGCGAATTACGAGGACCAAACTCGTCCGCGCAGACGTCGCACAGAGAGCCAGGCTCGAGTGTGAGCATGGTAGCATATAAAGAGGAAGAAAGATCTAGGGGAGCATAAGGGGGAAGGGGGAAAAAGCAGAGTTGTCAACCCGTGCGCCTCACAATAAATACTTTCTTTTGACTCACCGACCCCGATTTGGCAGTCTTCCGGGGTCCTTTGCATTTCTCATGCGCGCATCCCCTTCGTCATCCTTTCACAGGCCCCGCTCCTTCGCCGGTCTTCCAAGCCCCGGTCACCGAGCATACTGCGCATTTATCCCCTCTGTGACTCATGAGTTTCTGGGATACAGCAGACCAGTCGATGTCCGTCCATGGGCGACTAGTCAAAACTGTACAGTTTCGCCCGACAGAGTTCTGTGCCTTGTGGGGTTAGGGCTGAAAACCTAGTTGCCAAGGACCGGTTGCTTGGCTCCTATTCTCCATTCACCTCGGCTTCGGCACGGAACCATTTTTCTTCGCCTCAGGACTTGCTTCCGATCCACACAGAACACATCTCTCCACCAACCACGTCTCAAGACTCGACCACTAGGTTCCACATTACCTTGATTGTTGGATTTATCAACGGAATTCATCAAAAGGATTACTCGTAGCGTGATGTGGCGATGCTGAAACACGTTGTACGGCTAGCGCCAACCCACCCGCAGTTAGGCCCTGTCCGGCAACCGATTATTCAAACAATCAGCTTATTATTGAGTTTGATTGTTTTACGTTATTGTGTGACTAAACATGTAGCAAGTGTGACATGATGTGATCTGCTGTTATTCTTTTCACGTGATTGTCACCAATCCAAAAGATTAAACTTCGGGTTTTCCAGAAGTGACTAATGTGATAGGGTGTTCAATGTGACATGACATAATATGAGTTTTAAAAAAAGTTAATCTGGATGTGTAATCTTCACATGACCTACTTGAAGCGTTAGAATATAACAGACTATTAGTTGGACTGGACCGAAAGCCAAGTAGTTCAATGGCTAAGGCACCTGGTACATGTTCAGGGTCCAGGAGAGGCCTGGTTCAAATCCTGGTCTGATCACTTTTCTCGCATGTATTTTAATTTAAAATAGCTCATATTATGTCATATCACATCAGACACCTGTCACACTAGTCACTTCCAGAAAACCCGAAGTTCGATCACTTCTCGTTAGACCAAATTCAGGCCCGTCACGCATCATCACGCATTCAACAGCCACTCAATTACGTAAAACAATCAGACTCAATAATCAAGTTGATTGTTTGAATAATCGGGTTGCCGGACAGGGCCTTAATCCCGAGTGTTTAGTGTCATCCTAATTTGGACGCTCCTTTTCTTTTCCAGCACAGTACACACTGTCATTTACATTTCTCTTGGAACCAGGTCTGTTCCGATCCTCCTAGAACTTTCATTTTTGGCGTCCAAGAGAATTTAAGAATTTTCTGGAGCCCGGCCGCGCATTACTGTATGCCCTGTGCCCATAACCCTGCGCGCCTATTCGAACATCTACCCGAGTCACTCCATTAATGACCATCAAGGCTCCCAGATGCGAGGATCGCAGCCGTCAGTGACGATTGTGCGCTTGAGACTATGGCCTGCCACTTCACACCTCATGCGTGAACTCTTGTGTACCCTTATACAACAATTGTGCGACAAGTACTTGGGCGTGCTGGACAGCACCTCGAGGACGCCGAGTTACCCAATAACTACGCCACAGAAACTCTTCCTAAGCAAAATGCACGGTATATATGCTCAACTAGGAATTCCCATCTCTCAAAATTCATCATCGATGATCGGCTAACGTACAGCATTGTGCTGCACACTCCGTAGTCGCCGGAAGCTATCCAGTTGATACCTCCGAAGTGAAGTGCTCGGTTAGGTTAGCACAGGTATGCTCATTTGTGTTGAAAATAATTCAATTTTTCATGATCATGCCTCCCAAAGTGTTAGCTCTAGGTCCTCCAGAAGAAGATTATAACATTCTCGTGAGGCTAACCAAATGACAGGCGCGAAAGGATGGAATTTCCCGCGTGGTCTCGGATAGTTGTAGATCTACCTTTATCGTCTATCTAATACCGCTCATCCCCCTCTATCGAACACATTGAAGTGATGGCCGAGCTGCGTGCTTTCCCAACCCTCTTACACGTACATTTGAACCGTTCTCCCGATGCTTTAATGAGCTCTCGGTCCTCATTAACCCAGGAACGGCGCTGTCCTTTTCGGTTATACATCACCACACGTGGGGTTTGCGTGGTGCGAGCCGGGGGCGCGACAAACTTCCTCTTGTATATTTCGCGGCGATAGTGCCTGTAATTCGCCAGATTCCGTATCTGGAGACACCGTATTATATATTACGGCGACAAAATAGATCTGCCTCGAGTTTCTAGGTATCGGCAATGACCTTTAATGACCCATAAATCCGGCCCCCAAGACATCCAGTAACACGTCCCGCTACACGAGGCACTCTCACTCCACCTTACTCGTGAAATTCGCGCTATCAACACGTCAACGTTTTACAACAACGTAACGCTTCGATCTCCGATAGACGACGTCGCGCCGCACGTCGTGATAAAATTTTGGGTGGCTCACTTCCAGCGCACGCAATATATCAATCCCGGTGACTTCAAAATTTCGAAAAAGACTGCGACGCGATGACAAGACTGAGTGATAAGCAGGCAACGCGTGTAGGGCGTGGCGTTCGGCACCGCAGCTTTGGGAACTTACCGGCCATGACTATGGTCCGCGGGCTCAAGAGAGCGGGATTGATGGATCACGCAAATCACTCTTTCTTGAACCAGTAAGGCCGTGAGGATCGCAGACTTTTCGCAGGTGCCCTTCGCCACGCGAGTTGCCGAGCCGCCCAGCCCTCTTTAGTTCCTTTATATTTACCCAGAATAGTGTCTTCCCATCGATGACACGATACCAAGGAAGAAGAACGATACACCAAGGGATGCCAGCGGATGAGCAGAGGTCTAAATGGTCCAAAATGGCGTGGACAGTCGTTGCAGTTGGCGGAAAATGCCGTGGAGGTAGACCAATGGACTACGTTCGGAAGCGGCGTTGTTATCACATTGATGTTCGACCTTATGGCCTTATCTCTTGTGCTGTGCAAATAACTAAGCTGGACATACGCGGACCCCTGCCAGTCCCCCGCTACACCGTGCCACGAGGACGTCTTCCCTGAGAAGGGTGTATTGGTCACAGGAAGCTCCCCTCAAAGTTTTTCTCACAGCTTCACTCTTCCGGTGTTCTTTGTTAGGGCACTACCCTACTAAATAAAAGCCCTATCTCGTTCATTGCAGCGGCAAACAACAAGCAGGGCAGCAAGGCCCGTTCTCATATCTCATTGGGTAAATAGGAAATCTAGGAACTCACATGAACAACCAATTATGTGTATTTCACCGTGACACACTGATCGTGTACAACTCGGCTTCTCATTTGGCTCAGAATCGAATGGACAGTCGTGAAGAAGTCACATTCAAAAGAAACTGCACGACCACGGGACAAGCCCTTGTAGGCAAGGACTTGCTGCGCGTCGCACGTCGACATATTGTTCATTGGTAACAAGTATTACAAATGAGAGAAAGCACATGGCGTATTTATATATTCGCGATCATAGACGGCGTCCGCGGCGACCACCCTGAGGGAAAGGTCAGCAAATTCTGCAAGATGAAACATTAAGAGTACAATCGAGGCAGACCTTGCGGCGCGTAGAGTCCGTCGGGATTGGGGTCACATCCTCAATCCGACCGATGCGCATGCCAGAACGCGCGAGAGCACGCAAGGCACTCTGAGCACCAGGGCCAGGGGTCTTGGTACCTGTGCCGCCGGTCGCGCGTAACTTGACATGGAGGGCAGTGATCCCGACCTCGCGGCAGCGAGCAGCGACGTCCTGCGCAGCAAGCATAGCAGCATATGGGGATGACTCGTCACGATCTGCCTTGACCTTCATTCCTCCTAGCAAAGACATGAGTACTAATTCGTCTGTCAAAGAGCGATCATGGGTGCTCACCTGTCACACGGGAAATTGTTTCTTTGCCAGACAGGTCGGTGACATGAACAAAGGTATCGTTGAATGAGGCATAGATGTGGGCAACCCCGAACACAAGCTCGCCTTCGCTAACTTGGGGCCCTAGCTGGACAGTGGTTTCTTGTGCGACACGCGCTTTTTTGGGAGGCTATCCATCCAGACGTCAGCTATGCCATCCACCGAACGAGGGACCACTTCTACCACACAGAAGCATGGTAGAATGCAATCCCACTTTTATGTTGGAGGACGCACCATTTTCTGAGCCCTTGGATTAATAACGCTGGATTCGAGCCTAGGAAGTTTGTGACGACCAGCACTGGAAATTAGAGTTGCACTGGCTATCGGTCAATGCCGTGTCGCGACTAAACATGCACATACAACCGGCTAGAACTGGAGGGACGTCGTTCGCGTCGTTCGATCAAAAAACCAAGTAACTTTCTTGCTCAATAAACCGGACTTAAAGCTTAAAGGCGGTGCAATGTATTCAGGAACAAGAGTCGGTGATAAAGAATAATTGGAAGGATATCGGGTGCATCACGGAAAGTTCGCATCACGCATGTATCCTCCCTTTCCTCTTGCTTCAGTCACCATCTACCTGGACAGCTATAGCATCTCTTTTTTGTTTCTATGCTCTGGAACAGCGTCTGGACTCTCTACCGATTAGGCTCTGGCATGTGTCTGGTATGTGTTTAGTAAGCATTAATCAATACAGCCCTCTGTGCCGTCCCTTCTCAGCGAACGGTCCCCGAAGGGTAAAGTCCGTTACACCTACCCCCAAATGCGGCGCCACTGAAGGAAAAGGTCATGCCATCGAGCATCTGTCCAGGTGGACCTTCATGTACGGGTGTTGGTGGGGCACCATCCCCCCATTGCCAAGGCCCATCATCACATGACACTGAATGACTCAGGTGCAAATACCACCTATCTTCCTTGTCGTCATACGGTAAATCAGACCATGCCATGGTTCCCCCGGCTTGCCTGTACTGCAGGCCCATATCCAGTCCTCTTTGACACACGGAGATCCGGTGAGGCGAAGACTGGAGACAAATGGCCACAGAATTGAAATCCCTGGCCTGGCTGTTAAACAGAACAGACTTGCTGTTGCCAACGCGTTTAGCATGTGGTTCGAGATCTGGCGCAGGAATACAGGTATTGACCCATGCGCATGTCCCTCCACCTTCAGGATTGCCTGTCAAAGGCTCAACACTAGTATCCTCAGAAGATGGAATCCTGACTTCACATGTGGCCCTATGCTGGCAGACAAATCAACCGATGTGCCCCACTGAGTGGTGGTCGCCTCAGACCGTCGAACACGGCCGCAAACCCCAACACCCTCGCAATACAGGGGACGACTCATGCCCATCACGACCCATGGCTAGTACCCCGCGGGTAGCGGGTACGGGTCAGTTTGGTGGTACCTGTGGTTTACCCGTGCGAATAACTAAATAGATTCCATGTTTCTTCTACTGCTTTCAAGTGGTACATCGGCGTAATATTCTCATCAGATTGCCCTGCTTTAGACACCAAAAATCCCTAGAGTGTGACGAGATTTCGAGAGCCCTTCTGCATAGAGTATACGCTGGGCTGAGCTTGGGCGTGGTTACCCTGCCGGTTACCTCCGCTTAGAGTAAGCGAGGTAGCCAGCTTGGCACACAAACCGTGAAATGGAAATTCTTTGGTCATGTTTTCCACTAGTGACTAGTGTCAGAGTGCCATATTTTGATTATTGACAAGCTTTTGGCTGTGCCTACGGCACGGGTCCGTCGATGGTGTATACAGTCAACATGGATGACTGATCCCACGCATCATGCTATCTTGACCCGTACTACCATCTTGACCCGAATACCAGCCTGCTAATTGCTGTATTGTACCGGTGAGTGGTCTGATACATAGAAGTACGGCTGTGTCACGGTAAAGTCTGAAGCCGATGCTCACCATAAAGTGTACGGCCGTGGCCGTACACGGTAGGGTCGGCATCCCTAGAGTCACAGGCACCTATCCCCTTTCGGTCAGGAACCCTCCCATGCTCAGCGACAATTTTACCCATTCTCGGCGACGAATAAACCCATATACAGCAAGCCTTAGCGACAAGTATACACAGTTTGGCGCGATTTCTCATGGATCAGCGGATTATCGTTCCGGGGTGCTCGCGTATATAAACTCTACTTTCGGAATCTCGTAAGAGCCCATCTCTTTTCTATACTTTCATCATGTCATCCGAAATCCAGTGCAAGGTACTCAACAACGCGATCAAGGCCAAAGGTTGTCGCTTTCCCCCTGAACCTGGCGTCGTTATTGATCTGGTCACCATGTCCCTTAGGGTATTCCCTTCCCCAGATCGCGGAGAATGTTGGATCCAGCGAGCAGCGCGTTGGGGATAGTTCGTTCGAGTCCATGTAGGCGTTGTTTCCTTGCTTACCTGTTTGTATCTCGTAGTCTTCAGCGGCAGGGAGCGTCCCACCCGGCAGGAATTCAGTAAAATCGCTACGTCATTGGGTATCACTAACCAAGCAGTAAGTGGCCTACACGAGGTCGAAACCCTTTGAGATTTGACACTCACATTGTTACCTAGCCCAATGATTCAGCTCATGCCACCGCGTAGGGCGGTTCTCGAGCGTGGCGCGGATCTGACAGCCCATTCGCAATGGTATCTACCTTGACATAGCAATCATGATGGCTTGAAATTTAAGTGAGGTGAGGTGTTTATGGTGCCCCATGTATGATATACTCTTGAAATCGTCATGAACATTTGAATCTGATTCAACTGTGGGTTGGACGAGCTTCGTCGTTCCATTTCAAATTGAGGCACACTAACGCTTCGAAGCTTCGAACATTACATCATCAGTGATCGAATACTACAGTACTGTAGTACTGTACTGAGAATGACAACTACCGGGGGCTCCTTGAACCGTAATCATCACCATGTGGGCGGTTTTCCCACACAAAGGGACAAGGAAGAATACATCCACACCCGTCCCTCCAAAAAACTACACATGCACACGCACAAATACCTGCTCGAATGAGCATAACCATGATTTAGGAATATCACCAACAGTGTCAGCGTCTGTGGGGGACCTCAAACCACACAAGCACCACCGTAATCGCAAAGCAATCACTGCCAACCAGGTTTAACTACCACGATGAGACAAATGACGAATACCATGGCCGCCAACTACACTGTAAACCAAACAACTGCCATGCATTGGCCTATGCCCGCCTGTCGCAACCAGTCCTCAGTGAAAAAAAAAAGAACCGTGACCGTGACACCGTAGTGTGACAATAGACATGAGTGACACTTCCGCTGCTACGCACACATTGACATTAAACTAGCCTGACACGAGTGCGACAGCCTTACATGACGAACCCGCATGCACACCAACTCTCCCTGCCCATAAGGAAACAGGCCAGTCGCCTGGCCTGGCAAGTCGCATTAGGGAGAGGTGGCCAAGGAAATCAGAACGACTACAACATCACTGAACAACCACGACGAAAATTACAGGAACAAAACATACACAAACCTAATAAAACACACGTGGAGACAAGTCTTCTAAAATACCAGGACCTACCAGTCAACTAGATCTTTAACCGTGAGGTTTTAGTGGGTAGTGGACGATGAGACACGACAATATATGTCCACGATCCGAGTCCCGCACTACCCCGCAGTAGGGGTGTGCATAAATGCATTTTTCATCCTCACTCCGGACCTGTCTCGGCTGGCGGGTCTGGCCCCAGCACGCTATGTAGGGGTCATATAATTTCACTCACTATATAGCACTTATTGTGTAATACGGTTACGAGTATTGCTAAAATAAACGCTTTCCCAGAAAAAAAAAAGAGAATGACAACTACCCCGTTATCCTTGGTACGGACCTGGATCACCGCCTCGGGAATAGTCCAACGACCTTGGATACCCCCGGCCACAACCCAGGTCCAGGTTCAAGCTCTCAAAATACCGCAAAACTTGGGTTTGTATTGCTTGTCAGCGCCGTGACAGAAAACACGTGTTCAAGAAGTGATGTTGCAGGGGCGTGCACCACATGATGCATCACGGGCTCGGTCAAAGTAGTCTGCCAACGGTTTCGGACAATAAGAGACTGGGCGCAGAAGGATCCGGATCTGTGTATGTAGTGTATAACGGCATCGCCTCCTTGCCGGCGGCTAATTATAGGGGTGTTCTTCCCCCATGGGGTCGTAGAGTGTAGTTGTTCAAATCAGGTTGAACCAAGGGGTTACTGTACTCGGCGCGTGACAATTACTGGTATCATACCGTAATCCGGAAGTGAACCGAGGAAGAGACGCTTGTGACTGCGAAGATAAGGGTGAATGATGAATAAAATGAATGGACGGATGAACGAAAGGATGAATGAATGAATGTATTAGCAATGAGGGGAAGTAAATGACATTGCGCTGCTTCTGAGTCACGGAAGAGCTGGGTCAGGATTGAAGAGCCCTCGCGTACATGTGACATGAACAAGTATCATTTCACGTTCACCGGGAGTGAGTGACAACGCTTACGAAGGGTGAACTGAAAATACATCCGTATATCCTTACGAGAGCGAAGGCGTCTCTGTCACCACTTTTTCATCATCATCAGATGATGTGAAGCCTGATCGCTGTCACCGCCAGGGACTCGGATGCATTGCTGAGGGGGAATGGAATCTGCGAGGCAACCCTAGCACCTAGGTGAAAGGGATGCCCAAAGCCGGAAGTCATGAGTTCTTGGCCAAACAGGTACCGACGTATGGTCGCCGTGCAGTGGCGGTATGAGCGTGATCCAACAGTACCTGTAAATGGGCGTCAAAAGGGGCCTGGGGTGATCCATAAGCACTACAGTATGCCCGTCATCTTGTTGGGGACAATTTGCAAAGCCATAATAGTTGTCATCACCACTTTGCGCCCCCTTGAAGGATCCGCCGATTCCATGCAGTGGAGGCGTGTTGAGTTTGTCCGGGAATTCACCTTTCGCCTGGCTGCTTGGGAAGTCGAGCCTGTTTAGCCTGCCACTGAGGCACTACGAACCGAAAGCAGGTTTTCGAGCCCCCTACTGTAGGTATCCCTCCTGGTTTTAGGCTGAGCACGTTGCGCATACATTAGATAAAGTGGAGCCAGCCGATGAAGGACAAAGACCTGTTCGAGATTGGAGTTACTTGGAGTTCTGGATAGGCTCAACATCGAAGTGACAGCCGGGCAGGGTAACGTAAAGGTTCTCGATAAACAGGGCGTAAAGAGCTAAAGATCGTTAACCGTTCATAACCGTGAAGCGGGGAAAATGGCTCGGAGCGCGGAGGAGAATCGTAAAGCGGAAATGTACTCTTCAATCGAATACAAATTGAGCATACGCCTCGAGCTATGGCCTCATGTCCGGGGGACCCGATGACTCATCCCAAATAGTTGGTTGGGACGGTGGTCTTCCTGCTTTCATGTCAGCTGCAGGGGCCAATGGTAACAAATGCAAAAAAGGATGATTACGATTTATGGACCAGGGACCGGGTGAATACTTTGGAGATCAGGCAACTCGTTGCGGGCTTGAGTATTGAAGAATTAAATTGGGTTGCTATAGAAGGCCCGGCAAACCCCATGCAAACCGTGACTAACTCTCACAGGGCCTTCGTGTGTGTGATTGATGAAGTCGCTTACACGCGCGTTGCTAACTACTGGAATGTTCTCGTCTCATGTACAAACTGAAGCCTGTTTGTTTTTCCCTACGCACCATTGACTAAAACGAACTGTCGGGTTGAGTATGCACGCTGTTGAGTTCGTCGGCTCAGTCGAGAACTATAATTAAAATTATTCATCACACCCACGACTCTTCTCTGGAAGGTCAGGTCTAGAAGGTCAAGGTATCCAAGTGACTGTTACTGCGAAAATTGAAATTTATAGACAAGTCCAGGGCGCTTCGTACTGTATTGGCAACGGTCATAGTCCTGTAACCTCGCTCGAGTCCTCTAACGGAGAAATCCTACATCACAATCAAAGTTTATAGAAATTTCTGCACTCGCAAGGAGGATGGACGAAGCGTCCATTCACCCGTGTAATTCAATGGTTTTTGGACAGGCAAGGCCAACGCCTCACGAGAAGGCGGTCAAAGGAAGGGCAGGAAAATCGACATACGTACAACAAACAGTGAGAAGACAAGGAGGCGCATTAGAAGAGTAACAGATTTAAGCATGCCGAAACTAATGGTGGTGTGTTGTCTTCACGATGGAGACAACGATGATAATGATAATCACGGTAATGGCAAGACCAATGATAAGGCGCATCTAGGTAAAAACACGTTGAGCAGATGACACGGCGAACAAGAGAAACTACATTACCTTCATATCTTTCCACCTTCAGAAGTCGAAAAGCCCAAGTTAGTTATGCGTCTGGCACACGAGACACAAATCCAAAACTTACCACATGTTCTGTAAAATTTGTTTAGCTCGAGTATACTAAGAATAAAACACGCTCAAACATACCTTCCGGACCCGATTCGCATTGCGTCTGAAGCCTTGAGCGGAAACGGCAAGATTGTCTATGGGATCCATAAGCATCTACGTCCTGTACAGCATGGCTTCACCATCACGACCAGAGGGGCCAAATAGGGGCGGCAACGGTCGTGTGGGTAAAATTGTATGAAAAACACAGACCTGTCTTGTCCTGAAGGGAATCAAGTCGTTCCTGGCGTTCTACAACTTTGGTGATGTTGTCTCGCATGATGTTGACTGTGTCATCGATTTGTGCTTGAACGGCAGCGGTCTTGGGATTCGGCCCAGTGCTTCCACCGGAAGCAGAGGGGTTGCCTGACGAGCCACCGCGAGGAAGGTACGGGTCATAAGGTTCTGACCTGGGTAGGCAGTAGAAGTGAGAAAATCGAGGAATAGGGATAATTAGTAGCCTTACATGATGTCGTTGTACGGTTTTTCTGAGCGAAAAAGGAGAAGCCGTCAAGGGAGGTGGAAAACTGAGATGACAGTGGCCCCAGGCTCACCGTTGTTTTGTGTCGTGGGTGTTGGCTTGAAGGGTGACGCGGTTGACGAAAGCTGAATGATGCCGGTTGACACTCTGCACCGCAGCACTACCAAACACGGTAACAAGACCCCGCCGGGCCCCGCCTTCGGCCGGCGGTCACTCCGTCTAACCCGTGAGACGTGGGAACCTCTGCTTGATCACACTAAAAATTAAGACCTTTCACATTAACTAAAGGACATGACGAGACTCTCAGTGATTCCTGTAGTGTTGATACATGTGCAGTACAACACGGGTAAGGTAATGACAAAGATTAACGGCCTCCCCGTCCTCCTTTTGCTTGTTGCTTTGAGATGTTCTTAAGGTTGGCTGAGGGACCAGCAGGACGCTGTGGCTATAGATAGCAGATGAGATTAATATTCATACGACGTGAGAGTGAGAAGTGGACAAGCGAACCTTAGGCTTTTTCGCCTCCTTCTCCTTCTTCTCTGCTTTAGCTTTCGAGATCGCGGCGAGCCGCTGCTGTGTCCGGACTTGTGTGCTTTGAGTGCGCTTGGCCACGATGGCTGCAAAGTCCGCGCCAACAATGCCGCGCTGGTGTTTTACGGTTCTACGTGACCGTTTCTTCGCCACCTCCTCTGTGATGCCCTTCTTGTGCATGCGACGGTAAAGAACAGTCCATGCGATCTTGCGCGGGTTCTTGCGCTGCAAAAACAGCGATTGACTCTTTGACGTGCCGAAGCGAAAGATCTGAAGGAATATGTTCGGATACACCATCAAAAGGCGCAGTCTTATTGACACTGACTTTGCTATCACCACGGACAAACAGGCGACCCTTACTCGGGTATATCTTGTAGTTTGTGAAAGAGTCGATTTCGAGTTTCTACACGACAACCGTTAGTGGGACAGAAATTCCCCTAATATAACGAACCCACCATCTGAAATGCGAAGCCGTACCCAAAGAGACCATCAGTTATTGATTCTTAAGAGCGTCATCCGAGAGCGCGCGAGACATCCATCCAAGAAATCCAGGAAGGAGTACAGTATTCATGATAGGGCAGGGACAGAACACGTCCTGGGGATATCTTGACGATAAGAAGACGGCTCACCTTGAAGGAATGGGTCGATTAGGGCCTTTCAAGGATGCGATGATTGCCTTGGCTTTGGATTCGGTGCGCGACAGCGTGCGATGACCGGATGTCTCCGGTCGGCGTCCAAATTGAGATTGGCGCAATTCCGTCACGTTCACGCAAGACAAATATACAGCATCCATATCCTGCTCTCAATTGTGTTGTCTTGAATGTAGAGAGTGGGTCTACATTGTTTCGTATTATATTATTCGCATTCTCGTTCCGAAATAAGTGTGATGTCATTCATGGTTGAGAACGAATTACTTTGATGTGAGAAGTGTTATTAGTTCACTTAAGCATGCAATGAGCGCCTTTACCACACCCACTCACGTCCCGCTTGCTTATCTGACATCCCTATAATTCAAGTCTCTTTCATATATCACGCTCCTTTCTGTCTCTCTATATGCCATTATGTCCAAGGCTTCTCACAAGCACACCGCCTCCGTGGTCCAGAACCATAAGGCCCACCTTGCTTCCGCCTACAACGAGCTCGGCAAGGAACTCGCCTCCACAAAGGTCAAGGTTGTAGGAAACTACACTCTTGGCAAGGTCATAGGCGAAGGTACATAGTCTCTATTATTTATTTCTCAAATCATCTCATACTCCCCAGGGGCGTATGGGAAAGTGCGCTTGGGCACACATCGACTCACCTCCAATCGCGTTGCTATCAAACAAATTCCCAAAGCCCTTTCTGCTACCCTCACTCGAGAAATTCACCATCATCGCCAGCTTCATCATCCCCATATTACTCAGTTGTATGAAGTTATTGCCACCGAAAATTCCATATGGCTAGTCACAGAATTATGTTCGGGAGGCGAACTATTCGACTACCTTACGGAAAAGGGCAGGATATCAGAAGAGGAGTCTCGCCACATATTCGGCCAGATATGTTTGGCAGTAAACTATCTGCACGAGAAGGGCATTGTGCATCGTGACCTCAAGCTGGAGAACGTCCTGCTGGATGAACGTTGTCGGATCAAGCTCGGTGACTTTGGTTTCACCCGCGAGTTTGATCGGGGATCATACTTGGAGACATATTGCGGTACAACAGGCTACGCCGCCCCAGAAATGCTGGAGGGAAAGAAATACCTTGGACCAGGTAATAATCCATTCGTTCCTTCACAAATTGACATACTAATATATCCCAGAGGTGGATATCTGGTCCCTTGGTGTCATTCTCTACTGTCTTTTAACCGGAGGACTACCCTTCGACGACGACGACGAGTCGGTAATGAGGGCGATGGTCATCAAGGGGGAGTTTGAGGATCCTGAGTGGCTTTCTGATGGTTCGTTCATTTACGCTTTTATGTGTATTTGTCCTCAATGCTTGGGCCAGATGTACGCGACTTGATCCGAAAAATACTGCAAAAAGACCCCGTCAAGCGCATCACAATCCCTCAGATTCTTGCTCACCACTGGTTCACATCCTCCTCGTCCATTTTTGGCAGGGGCAGGACCAACTCTCCTAACCATGTGGTTGTCGTTCCACAGTCAATTCAAGCTCAACCTTCCGCTACGACCTCTGAGTCATCTGCTACTTCCGAGTCTTCATTCCGTTCGGCATCTTCAGAGCTTGACGTGTCTTCTGCAACAACGCCGGACGACATTTCTCACGAATCTGTATCTGAGGAGAATCCGCAAATACATCGTTACCCCAGCCAGTCTACCATACGTAAGGCAGTCCAGACTGAAGGGAAAAAGCGATCACATCCGGAGACGGTCATGGAAGAGGACTCTCCACTTTCCGTCACTCAGCCATCCTTTACCCCTCAGTCTCCCAGGAACAAAGAACCACCCGCATTGCCTACGCGTACACCTGTGCGAACTAAGCGACGTTCCGTGTCTTCGAATCTCTCCGATCCCTCATCTCCTGCTGAACAGCCTCTGCCTTCATTACCTCCCAAAGACTTCGCGTCGCTTCTGAGCACCCCGGCACCTATCATATTTGGGACGAAATTCGAGCGCGAGCTACTCAATAATCTGAGTTCTCTCGGTTTCGACACAGGCCAAATTGTGCATTCTGTCTTGAGTGATTCCTGTGATGCAGCCAGTGCCATCTGGTGGATGCTCGTGCGACGTGCGGAACGCAAGGCAATGGAAGAGGAAAGCAACCGTTTCACTCATCTTCTTCAAGAACGTACTCGGGAGGTGGATGCAGAGTTACGCGGGAGTGTGGAGCGGAAGCGCCCCTCTGGCAGCGCAATAACCGACCCCGAAACGCCCACGACGGTTCGTGCCGACCAACCAACTTTGCTTTCCGCTCACTCCGCTCCGGAGTTGGCTCTCATTCCTCCGACACCCACATCTACGACTCATTCACGCGTCTCTACGAAGACCCCACCCCGTGCCCCGTCTCCAATCCACGCTCTCTTATCACCTACGGCCTCCACTACAGATTCACAACCTAGATCCCATCCATCAACGCCAGGTGGAAATGTCAAGGAGAAAGACAGGGACAAGGACAAGGAGGGTACAAAAGGGAAACGCGATGGGAAGATGCGTTCTGGTAGTGTCAGCATCATGCAACGAGCCACCACAGCTCTTGAAGCTGCAGGGTTAGTTCGGAAAAAGTCTACGGAGGCTGTAAGAGAAGACAAGTTGAAGGAGAAAGAGGGCGAGAAACGCGCTGGCACGAGCGAAGAATCTCGGCCATCCCATGGGTCGGGGAAACTTGTCAAATCACCTCAGCCCTCCTCACGGGACACTCCTGTACCCGGTACAACGACCCCAGATCAAGAGGTTGCAAGCATGGCAACTCCAAATTCTCCCTGGGTCCTGACGAGGTTGAGCAACTCTTCTCCTCCGGAGATCTCCCCTACCCCGTCACCTGGAGATACTCTTACCTCTTTACCTCAGATTTCCCCTAAGGAGGGGGGCCAACATCGAAACCGTGCGAGTTTGCTCTCTGCATTCCGGACATGGTTCAATGAAGATCGCAGGCGCAAACGCAAGTCCTCTGCCAAAGGAACGGCGAATGCACCTTTCGTGCATGGGGTAGATCCGCGTACCCCGACAACACCTGGTGGAGGACGTAGCTCTGTTAAAGCGAAGCGACGGGTCAGTAGTGGGGGCGGTACATCACGCAAAGGCCATCGTGCGAAAGGACCTTCTGTATCCTCTCGCAGGTCTAGTAGTGTCAACTCTCGGCGCTCATCTACCGCATCCATGGCGCAGGTCACCATGGATTCGCCGCAGTTTGCTTTCGAGCATATGGTTACCATGTCGAGACAACGAAGCGATCCATCTCGTCGCTCCTTTGGTAGCAGGACACCGAATTCGGAGCGTGGGGAGCTCATCCCGTCCCGTCCGTCTTCTGTGCACAGCTTTACCGTTGGGAAGCAAAGACATCATCGTAAATCACCCTCTGCAAGTTCAGCGGGTTCCCTTCAGCTCGCACGCACCACTTCTTACCATCGAAGGGCGGGATCCGGTTCTTCCACCAGAGTTGTGCGCTCACCTGCTCAAGCCGCGCCGCGAGCGGTACACCTACGCTCGAATTCTGCCACATCTTCTATCCATTCACTACCTTCCTCGAGGCACGGCTCATTTTATGAGCAGTCAGAAAGCGAAGCGCAGCGGACTGGTTCCCCATTCCGCCCTCATTCACGTAGTACAATAGACGAGACACCTCGGCGAGGTCAGGCCCACGGAAACACCACATTTGTTGCACAGAAGCGTCAGACGCCCTTCCAGCCTCCCCTGTTAACGGGTTCCAATAGTACTTCGAGCCGATCCAGTTGGAAGAAGTCGTGGGGTCTCGAGCCGCCGGGTTGGCAAACTCGGACAGCCCGTCTGCCTATCGAAGTACTGTCAATATCTCCTGCAGCAGATACTTCTGTACTACGTGATGTGTTCACTGGACGGCCATCGCTAAGCCCTGAAGACGAGGACGAATGGGTGGATGTAGATGACGAACCTGGATACATGGGTGGAGTTGGCCAGACTCCTGCCATTGGGGCGTCATTTTTCAGTACCAGCAGTGGTTTGTCACCAATCGACCCTCCTTTCGGCGGCTTTCCTCTCGGAGAAAGCACCATCATCCTCGGTACACCCCGCATGCCCAATTCCGCACGCGCGCAGAAGGGCAAACGCACTGGCAAAGTTTCGTCCAACCGTACAAAACCTGGTACCCCACCGATTGGGCGGGTATCTCCTCTTCCTGGTGAAAGCAGTCTGGACGGGGTGCCTGAAGCACGTGGTGGGCGAAGACAGCTACCAAATACTGACCCAGGGCCCGCTTTCAAGCATGCCATTCAGGAGGAGGATGAGGATGAAGGGGAAGAATGATTCGCACCATTTTTCTGTCTCGTGCACGTGCATAAATGACTACATGCTCCACTTCTAGATGACCCACGTTTCCGGTATGATAATGGTATTTTATCCTTCTTGGTTTGCACACTTAGTCAACTGGAGACCGCCTTACCTCATTTACCTCACCCTATTGCTTCGTTGATTTGATCATGCTCTAGGTTCTGTGCTAGCTCATCTATGTTTCCTGGACTAGGTACTAACGCGACAGCTATGTAATTATTTATGTTGGGCATTGTGTAAATGTAAAATTTAGACATTGGCGTTATTGGGAGACGCGTGACTGACGCGCCTGTCACAACCTCTACGCGTCCCGCGTACCCCCATCGCGTCGTTTGGCCCTTCTTCCCTGCAAATGGCACCCCGTTCAAACACTAGATCCCGACCATTCTTTCGCGGTTCCAGGGGTAGCAGCTCATTTAGAGGGCAGCGAGGCCGTGGTCGAGGCGGCTCAAGTGCCGCACGATCAGACGCGATACCAAAACAAGATGACGAAGGCACGCGGCTCGCAGAACGATTCGAGCAGGTAAAGACA
Source organism: Russula griseocarnosa (assembly GCA_022884055.1). Taxonomy (NCBI): domain Eukaryota; kingdom Fungi; phylum Basidiomycota; class Agaricomycetes; order Russulales; family Russulaceae; genus Russula; species Russula griseocarnosa. The sequence continues at coordinate 649,235 of JAGKRU010000002.1, read as the reverse complement.
TATGATGAAATTGACGACAAGCTTGGATTTGTCCGGGTTCAAGAAGGGCCCAAGAAAGAGGGTTGGCTTGTAAACATGCATCCAGTTGAGTGCAGCTTTTCAATTCAATGCTCATAGCACGTCAGCCCCGTTAGCAGAAGCGCTGCTACTATGCGTCCTATGAGTTCATGGAATCCTCCATCTGGAACAATATCTTCTGCCAATCCTTCTGTGATATCACTAGTGCTGACAGACCTCACTTTAGACGATCGTGAAAGACCCCGACTGGCCTGGCGGCAGAGCTGCAGTTGATTATTACTTCATCCAAGAGGACGGCGGAATGTTCAAGTGCACGATGAATTACGAACCATATTTTTATATCTCATGCGTGGTGCGTCCGCCTTGACGATCTATTTCTTCTCGTTTGCGAGCTGCTTTCATAGGTCGGGATGGAAACAATCGTCGAGGATTGGCTCATCAAGAAATACGAAGGTGTTATCTATCGCATTGTCCGCGAGAGAAAAGAGGATCTTAAGATGCCTAACCACCTCCTGGGGCATCGTCGCCTTTTCCTTCAATTGTGCTTCCGGAATGTCACGGACCTCTTGACCGTTCGACGTGACATCATGCCACTCGCCTTAGCTAACGGTGCAAAGCGTAGCGCCATTGATGCATACGCTGAAGTTGTCAACGCAACTGAAAACTTCCACATGGATGTTGATAGCCCATGGGGTGCCGAAGCTGGTACATCTACCACGCGTGATAAGGATCCCCGAGACGCAATTATTGATGTCCGTGAGTTCGATGTGCCCTACTATCTGCGGGTGGCTATGGACAACGAGATTCGTGTGGGGCTATGGTACACTATCACGTTCAATGCGGGCCAGCCTATCTTCACTCAGCTGGAACGAGTCAAGCGTCCCGACCCAGTGGTCATGGCGTACGATATCGAGACAACAAAGGCACCTTTGAAGTTTCCCGATCAAGCCATAGATCAAGTCATGATGATTTCGTATATGGTTGATGGGCAAGGTTATCTCATCACTAATCGCGAGATTGTGAGCGAGGATATCGAGGATTTCGAATATACACCAAAGGAGGGCTATGAGGGACCCTTTATTGTTTTTAATGAGCCAGATGAGGTCAGCTCAACTCATGAGAGGGTCACCAATGTTTACTCACTATCTTTTCAGGCATCCACAATAAGGCGCTTTTTTAGCCACATTCAGGATGTTAAACCTACCGTTATGGCTACTTTCAACGGCGACTTCTTCGATTTCCCTTTTCTGTACGCTCGCGCGAAGGCCCATGATATCGATATGTTTCTTGAGACAGGTTTTGCCATAGACTCAGAGGACGAATTCAAGAGCCGATGTTGCGTGCACATGGACTGTTTCCGCTGGGTAAAGCGTGATTCATACCTACCGCAAGGAAGTCAGGGCTTGAAGGCGGTCACCGTAGCGAAACTCGGTTATGATCCGATTGAGCTCGACCCCGAGCTCATGACACCGTGAGGTCCCCTTACCATGTATCACACTCATTGCTAAAATGGGTGATTTAACAGGTATGCCATGGAGCAGCCACAAACTCTCGCGCAATACTCCGTCTCAGATGCTGTTGCGACGTATAATTTGTACATGAAATATGTTCACCCGTTTATCTTCTCACTGTGTAACATTATTCCATTATGTCCCGACGAAGTCCTCAGAAAAGGTAGTGGAACGTTGTGCGAGACTCTTTTGATGGTGCGATATTTATGTCGAGTCGTTCTGTTATACCGTCACTAACACCATATTTAGGTGGAGGCTTTCCGCGGACACATCATTATGCCAAATCGACACGAAGAAGAGTATGGCAACATGTACGAAGGCCACCTCTTGGCGTCTGAGACATATGTCGGTGGTCATGTCGAAGCCCTTGAAGCAGGTGTATTCCGCAGTGACATCGATACCCATTTCAAGATTGTCCCTTCAGCAGTACAGAAGGTATTCCTCCTCCCCTCTTTGACGGAAACTTGCTGACATTCGGCATAGTTAATTGACGAACTTGACGCCGCGCTCACATTTTTTATCTCGGAGGAGATCAAAATTCCTCTCGAAGATGTTATCAACTACGATATGGTGAAGGCCGAGATTCAAGCTTCCCTGGAAGTGCTCCGAGACAATCCTTTACGGACCGACAAACCACTGATTTATCACTTGGATGTCGCCGCGATGTACCCCAATATCATGTTGTCAAATCGCCTACAACCTGACTCCGTGGTGGATGAATCCGTCTGTGCTGTTTGCGACTTTAACCGACCAGGAAAGACTTGCGACAGGCGGTTAACGTGGGCATGGAGGGGTGAATTCTTTCCTGCCCGACGTGACGAGTACAACATGATACGACACGCTCTAAACCAGGAGACCTTCCCCTCGAAGCGCCCTGGGGGCCCTCTAAGGCCATTCTCTGACCTGTCCCAGGCAGAACAGACAGCCCTCATGCACAAACGACTCGGTGATTATTCGCGAAAAGTATACAAGAAGATGAGGGACACCAAGGTCGAGAACCGTGAGACAATCATCTGTCAACGCGAAAATCCCTTCTACGTGGACACCGTACGCCGGTTCCGCGATCGTCGTTACGAATACAAAGGTCTCCTCAAAACGTGGAAGAAGAATTTGGACGCCGTCTTAGCTGAAGGGAGGCCGCTTGCCGAGGTTGACGAGGCAAGGAAACTTATCGTCGTCTACGATTCGTTACAGCTGGCTCACAAGTGCATTCTCAACTCTTTCTACGGTTACGTGATGCGCAAGGGCGCACGCTGGCATTCGATGGAGATGGCAGGGGTAACCTGCCTGACAGGTGCAACAATCATCCAAATGGCTCGACAGCTCGTGGAACAGATCGGTCGCCCACTGGAACTCGACACAGACGGGATTTGGTGCATGCTTCCTGGCGTATTTCCGGAGAACTTCAAGTTTCAACTAAAGAACGGAAAATCAATTTCGTTCACCTACCCATGTACCATGCTGAATCATCTCGTATACGACAAATTCACAAATCACCAATATCATGATCTCGACCCAGAGACTGGAGATTACAAGGTACACAGCGAAAACTCTATCTTCTTCGAGCTGGACGGTCCCTACAAGGCAATGATTCTACCTTCATCCAAGGAGGAGGACAAGCTGTTGAAGAAGCGCTACGCCGTTTTCAATGACGATGGGTCCCTGGCGGAGCTGAAAGGATTCGAAGTGAAGCGCCGTGGCGAGCTTCAGCTCATCAAGATTTTCCAGTCCCAAATTTTCGAGAAATTCCTTCTCGGGGCGACAACAGAGGAGTGTTATGCAGCAGTGGCAGAAGTTGCGGATCGTTGGCTTGATGTTCTGTTCAGCAAGGCAGGGGACCTTTCGGACGAGGAACTTGTTGATCTTATCGCCGAAAACAGGAGTATGTCAAAGACCCTGGCCGAGTACGGGGGACAAAAGTCGACTTCAATTAGCACTGCTAAGCGACTTGCAGAATTCCTAGGAGACCAGATGGTCAAGGACAAAGGTCTAGCTTGCAAGTTCGTCATTTCTGCTCAGCCACTCGGGGCTCCTGTCACCGAGCGTGCGGTTCCTGTTGCCATCTTCTCAGCGGAGGAGAGCGTGAAACGAACTTACCTGCGGAAGTGGTTGAGGAACAATGGCCTTACCAACTTCGATCTGCGATCTATCCTTGATTGGGAGTATTATATCGAGCGGTTAGGCTCTGTCATACAGAAGTTGATCACTATCCCCGCCGCTATGCAGAAAGTAGCGAACCCTGTTCCCCGCATTCATCATCCGGACTGGCTGTATAAACGAGTAGCCGCCCTCGATGACAGGTTTCATCAGCATAAGATGACCGACTTCTTCAATTCGGCCACCCCTGAAATGGAACCGGTAGATATTGAAGACATCGGAGACACGGACAAGAACTCCCTTCGCCCTCGCATCGCAGTTGTCAACCGCAAGCCTCGGAAAAATTTGGTGCCGACGAGTGAAAAGCCAGATGACATTTCTAGCAGGCCTCTACCAGATCCTTCACGGAATTACTCCGCTTGGATTAAGGCTATGCGACCTCGTTGGAGGCAACGACGTAGTATGCGCGCAGCTAATGCGGGCTCGACGACAGTACCATCCATGTTCCGTGGGGTGACAAAGTCCAAGTCTACGTCTCGCTGGGACATTGTACAACTTCGCCCTACACGCTCGCCCGGGCGCTATGATCTCTGGCTCAGTGTCGATGCGGAGCTTTTTTCAATACCACTTCGTATCCCACGCGAGTTCTACCTCCATCTCCGAGTCGATTTGCCAGACGGTCTTTTCCGATCAGACCTATACGAGTGGGAGAAAGTCACGCGAAGCTTGCCCCGTAACCTACCCGGTACGAACCTTTACAAGATTGTCGCTCGAGAGGATGTGTATCAAGAGAACCAGGAGCACTTTGTAGACCTCACCAACCACCCAAATGTCGATGGAATATTCGAGCTGCAGGTACAGAACAAATCCAGCTCGAACCTCCATCGCGTCACTTATCACGTCTACCGTGGCAGGTACCCCTGACAATTCGTGGAATTCTAAAGCTGGGAAAAACGTGCACAGCAGCCGATAATGGGATCACACTCAACCGCGCTGGAATAACAGGTCTTGAGATCAACCAATTGGAAATGGGGAGTCCCTCGCCACGCTCGCGATACCTGGACGAAGGCAAGGCAGGAAAATACCTCTTCCTTTACCATGCTTGCTCGGTCAATGCTCCCATCCATGTCTTTGCCCTTTTTTTACCGACTGGCAACGTACGACTCCATATTGTCGATCCTGCAACCCGGCGACAGCCAATCGCTCGACTCCGGGAAGTCTATAGCGATCTACGACAGCAGCAGCACGGGAAGCATGGAAGATTCATCTCGATAAACTATCCAGAGTCGCGCGATTTCAGCTCGGCATACCATTCAACCGACTCAGCAGCCTTGAAGGCAATCTCACGAGAACTTGGCCTTCTTGAAAACCAGTCCTTTACAGTTATTGTCTCTTCCATGAAGGATCACGCGTACTTCAACCGTTCTGTACCCAGGCTTTCCAGGTTCCCCGTTCTCTCGATGTCCAAAGCAAAGGTTCCTCATAGCCTGGACGTCTTTCCCTGGCAGACTAATGTCGCACAGAAGATGTGCCAACGTTACCTCTCCCTTGGTTCGTGGATCGACCGTATGACAGCACTCGCTGAATACTATGACGTACCCATCGGGCACATCGATGGAGACCAACCGTTACTCCTCTCCGATGTGGTCTTCGCCAGGCGACTTGTAAGCCAAGATATGGTTTTATGGTGGTCACCGAGTGGTCGGCCAGATCTTGGCGGCTTGGAGGACGATACGCGGCTGACCGAGGAGTTGCCCAATACTGAATTTATCACCCCCGGCTGTTATTCTAATGTCTGCCTCGAGGTGACTGTCCGCAACCTGTCCGTAAATTCCGTGCTCCACGCAATGGCCGTCAACGAGCTGGAGGGCAGCGGTGGGACGACAGCGTTTGACTCAGTATCGCATACAATTGAGGAGTTTGCCGACGGAGAAGTGCAGCGCAACCTTACCCTCGGCGAATCCAATGTGTCCCCTCAAACGTTTGGAATCGTCAAATCCATGGTAAAGGCCTGGTTGCTGGATAAGATCCGGTATGGCTTTGAAAGCCCAGCGACACTCGCAATCGATCACTTTTGGAGATGGATCAGCTCGAAGGCTTCTCATATGTACGACCCAAGCATCCATCGATTCATTCACAGCCTCATGCGCAAGACGTTCATTCAGCTGCTCGCTGAGTTCAAGCGCCTCGGTTCACAAGTAATATATGCGGACTTCAGCCGTCTTTTGCTTGTTACCTCAAAACCTCCAGGAACGGCCCATGCCTACGCAACGTATATCACAACTGCCGTGACATCGAATGAGCTATTCCAACACATATACCTGAATACGGAGCGTTTCTACGATTTCCTGTTATTCATGGATCAAGCTAATGCAAGTGGTATCGTATGCGAAGATCCACTCTCTGTCGATCCGCCAGAAGAGCTGGTCGTTGAGATGCGCTGGAATATCGAACTCTTCCTACCATCTGCAATTCAGGGCGAGTTTGCGGATCTCGTCCGCTACTTCCTTCTCGAGATGTACAAAGCTGCCCGAAAAGAAGACCAACGTGCACCCCTACGTGTTCTTGCCAATGGTGCTCCAGACTTGACACAGCAAGATGCCAATAAAGTCCGAGAGCGTGACGCCGTCCGAGACTTTATTTCCCGACGCCTGACGAGGAAGCTGTTCCGCACAATCGAGAATGTCCAGTCACGAGTACGCGCTGCCATCGGCGACCCCGAGGCGGAGCGAGCCCTTTCTTTCCCATTGCTGCCAGGTTCACACCTCAACCTCACTGATCCGGCCGTAGAAATAACAAAATTTGCCTGCGCGGTGTTCGCGTTGGCGAGTTCGTTCGGAAACGAAGTCGGATTACTCACCCGCAACGCACTGGAGCTCGTCGGTGTCAAAGCCTTCGGGGAGGAAGCTGCATTTCGCAATCCTTGCGCACCATTACGTTTAATGGGGGTACCTTGTCGCCACTGCGACGCGCTGAGGGATTTCGACTTCTGTCGCGATGCGGATTTGCTTCCCCGCCCCGGCACCAGCGAGGGACCCAGACCACCACGGTGGGCATGCACGCGGTGTGGTGCCGAGCATGACCGTACGGCAGTCGAATTCGAACTTATCGAACGCGCGCATGCTCTCGAGCATACTGCGGCACAGCAAGATTTGCGTTGTGCACGCTGCGCACAGCTACGCGCGGACCACGTCGCGAGGATACATGATTGTGGAGGGTCATATAATAATACCATGAACCGGACGGATGTCCGCCGTATACTCCGCACTATGGTGAACGTCGCCATCGTTCATGACCTCAATCGGCTGCGGGTGGGTTTTTTTTCTTGTAAAAATGTCCGCAGACGAACATGTATTAATATTTTTTGCCTTATTGTCGCAGGAAACAGCCCAGGCCATGTTGGACAACTCATGAGATGCCTTAACTCTCCTTAGACCCTTCGCTACCTTGCCCTGCGAGTCTTTGCGATTGTATTCTCTATATCACTGTAGCTGTATAACTCGCATGTATTAATTTATCTTAGTTGTGAACCTGACTGCGGGGCAAAGCCCCGCTTTTTGGAATTACTGATGGGCGTCTGCTGTGGCAATTACCATGTGATATGGCCGTCTCAGCCGATTACAGTAACATACGGTCAACGTCGATGTAGCTCAAGCTCAATTCAGACAGTTGCAAGATTTTTGCAAGATTATTAGGGCTGTTCGGCAATCGCACAATCTGCCAACATGCGTTTTTCTTGCTGAAGTGCTGCAGGCTGAGTTTGAATCCTCTCTTGTAAATGCAACACCACCAACGACGACGACGACAGTGGACAGGCGCTGTCGCTATTGTCGCTCTCTGTGTCCAATACACTGTTTTCCTCATGTCACTTCCAGAAGACGAGGAAAAGGCTCACTGGAACGAGCGTGAAGTCGGTGCACTGGTCGATTACTTTTATCAGCGTCGGTCCGAAGTTGGGGAGGGCGGAAACTTCAGAGCAAAAACATACAATGCTGCAGCGAAGCATATAGCATCCCACCTCTCTCAGGGTCCAAAGAAGACAGCAAGGATGTGCAAGATGAAATGGTTTTCGGTATGTTATCATTATATTGCTGATCATTCGTCCATGCAAAACTGATTTAGTATTTCTTCAGGTAATGCACCTCTATACTGCTATCGAGAATTACCAGGACCAACCTGGATTTCACTGGGATAATGATCATGGGGCCGGTATCGAAGGTGATGCAGCAGCGAGTGTCTGGTCAGCTTACACACAGCAGGAGGTTGTCACACTTGATCTTAAATTGCGTAGTTGCTAATAGCTTCTATTGTGTAGCTCAATAGTGTCCTACGTCCATACCGAAACCGAGGGTGGGAACATTATGACAAGATGCAAGGAATCATACCCTCCATCCGCGCACGTGGAACCCATGCCTTCCACCCCTCACTTACTAAAGCACCTTCTCTTGTTGATGACGAAGATGATGAGGGTGTCGATGCCAGTGGTGAAGATGATGGGGGTGTCGGTGATGAAGAAGATCAGGATCAGGATATTGACGGGGATGATGATGATGATGAGGGAAATGTGTCAGCAGCCGTTGCGATTCATGGCCTGCAAGGTTCCATCAATCGGCTTATTGACATCCTCATAATGTCTATGACTACACCTCCGGACTCGGCAACCACGCGTACGGCCCAAGCCGTGAAGCGTGTGCAGGATGTGGACGATGGTCTTTCTACGATGGAAAAGGTGGAGTTGATCAGGCAATTTGAGAAAAACGAAGCCTCACCTGGCACATACCTCTCGTTGAAAGACCAGGCCCTTCGACAGGCTTGGATTCGCACAAAGCTAGAGTCTATGATTGATGGGACGGCTGTGTAGTGTTTCTTTGTCTTTGACAACCTCTAATTAATGGTCGTATCTCATGCACACATGACCCAATTAACCATGACGCGATGAGTGTGATCATACAGACTCCTCGTACACTCTGCATTCAATGCCAAGCGTCGCAATCAATGGCTATATATACAAAACACCAGTACTGTCCCCGAGTGAGAAAGGTGTACTACTGAAGAATCATCCACAGGAAGGTCGGCCAGGTAGTGTGCCAACGAGGACGCAAGAACGGCGGTCAAAGACCCTGGATTTGTACAATGAGGAACTGCTTCTCGTCCTGGGTGTTTAAGTCCAAATGAGTCATCGAGAAAATCATCAAGAGAAACCAAAACAAGTGACCACTCACCGTGAATTGTTCGTCTATGGGAATGTCTGGACTGAGTCATTGAAAGCGGTGACAGCTGTAGGAGAGACTCACCGTCCTTATCGTTATGGAAATCCTTGAGAAAAACCAACAATTTATCCTTATTCCGTCGGAGGATGGCTTCGATCTGCGGCGGTTTCTTGGGGTTTGCGACAAATACCTTGAATACATGGAACGCCTCGAATTGAATGTTCTTGCTCTTATCACGGAGGAGGTTCATCATCATCTTAAGGTTGGCGTCATTTGCAATATAGCGCGTCATGACGTTGAAGTTGGCACGGTCCAAAAGTATCTCGCCAAGCAGTTTGAGTGACTGACGCTTCGTCACGTAATTGGTCGACAAAATGAGGGTTGTGAACGAGTTGAAGAATCGGTCGTAGTTCTTGTCCAGGTACTCTGCGACCATTGGTTTATGCCGCGTGAGGGTTTCCTTGAGGCTTGTGTATGCATCCGTGGAAATTCCAAATGTTGTTGTCTCGATGTAATGAGGGTATTTGTAGAACCTATGAATATATTTTACTCAATGGTGAGCTCAAGGAGGATGACAAGGATAAAGCAGACTGTTCGGAATACAGAAGAATCTTGCATAATGGTTCGTGGCGAAGCATTTCGCGGAGGATCATACCAGTGTTGAGTGCGATATCTTCGTTCTCGTAACCACCAAGGGCGGCAAAGAGGACTTCACGCTTCCCGGAGATGTATTCGACCGTTGGCCAGCGAGCACCGATTTGTCTCCGGAGCAGATTGTTGAAGATCTGCACGACATCTTTCCTCGCCTCGAAATCGAAGCGCGCAATGTGGACGACGAGTAGGTGTAATAGATCAGTGCTATATGTCTCCTGCGCAAGCTGGGCAAAAAGCTCCGGTACTGGCTCTAGTAGAAACATGGATTATTAAAGAAGTCTGGACATGAAGGGTCGAGAAGCGCACCTCCATCACCATAGAGCATACCCTTGATCTGCTGCAAGTACTTGCTAACCTCTTCACTGGCCTGGGGGGAGGGGAGGAGGTGTACATATTTAAATTATACTTCGACTTAGAGAACACGGGAGCGCACCTTCTTCCTCGGCTCGCCTGGTGGAGCAGATTCGAGTTTGAGAATGTTGTCTCGGAGACCACGAACGAGGTCGGTTGGGGTGCGCTGCTTTGTCTTGAAAAAGTTCATGGCGTCACTACGGAGGGTGGATATATGGATGGTGCGCACGATGGCGCGGGATGCTAAGATGGGTAGGAAAAGAGAGCGGTAGTGGGGGTGAGGAACATGGGCAGAGCGACTACAGTTGGGTTCTGTCGACTGGAATGCCGGCATCAGCCTGATTTGATTCGTATCCAGTTTACTCCATCCTCCTCTCTCTCCTCACTTTTTACCACTCTCCCTCTTTTACGGCTGGTCAGTCCTCAAATTCCTTTCCTTGGCTTGACCTCGGGATCCGAGCAATCACCACACCAAGCTTGGCCTGATGAATGAAATCTGATCTGTTCAGCTGATCGCTTACTCAGTCCTGTATATCAGTCCTAGTCTAGTCCTAATCCTAATCAACAGAGCTCAAGGTCTCAAACGCGTTTGAACGGACAATACTAGGATCCCGTAAGATAACGATAGAGTAACAACGCATTTAGTCAACCAAGGTCATGTGCCTAGTTACCCTCAAGGCCTCAAGGCAGTGCCGCCGCATCATTATCACCGTATACATATTGATTTAATTTTACCCTTCCCATAGCAACTTCTATTACATCTATCCACCCGCGCCCTTTCCACCCCGCGTAAAAAAATAGCCTTTCACTCCGGACAACGACCTCGAGCTCCTTTTCCCTGAAGAACTCGTTCCCTGGCACATCAAGCAGGAATTACCGCCCGAGCTCCACGTGCGTCAAAGCATCTCGGCATCCTCCCTTCTTTTTTCATCGTTTCATCATTCCTTACCCTTTTCTGACTCTTTTTTGATGCGCCCGCCCGTCCCCACCGCAGATTCGCCCATTGGCTTCGACAGACTACACGCGCGGGCACCTTTCCGTGCTCAGCGTGCTCACGCAAGCTCCTGATGTGGGTGCAGAAGCGTGGGCAGCTCAGTTCCAAGCGATGCGCACCGAGCCGGCGGCGTACTACGTCGTCGTCGTCATCTCGCGTGAGACCGATCAGATCGTAGCCTCTGGTGGAGTCTTTGTGGAACGCAAATTTTTGCGCGGGCTGGGCCGTGTTGGACATATCGAGGATATTGCCGTCGCCCGTGAGATGCAAGGCAAGAAACTCGGTCTCCGCATGATCCAAGTCCTCACCCAAATCTCGGAGGACGTGGGTTGCTATAAGACCATCCTCAACTGTAACGAAAACAACATTGGTACGCTCATGTGTCCGTGCCAGGAAAGGCTGTCCCGTTGATTTCTTTTTTTCAGCGTTTTACGAGAAGTGTGGCTACGAGAAACGAGAGGTCGAAATGGTGATTGCCGTGTTCGCCGTGTTGACATTGTTTTGCTGACCTGTGTATAGGCGAAGTACGCGGTCGGGCGGGACCGTACGCCGAGGCTATAAAGCCTGACGTCCTCCTTTCAGCTTCCACCTCCTTGGGTAATTGATATAATTGGGCTCATAGATTGTAGATATAGATCACCCTTTGATATTGAGGGTCCTTGTAAAAGCAGCTCAATGTCGTGATCTCAACCCCAATTCGAGGGAGGTACAAAAACGTGGCCTATCGTACACCCGCAAGTCACAATAAATGTACTACCATAATGATCATGAAGACGAAAAAAAACGCGTGGATAGCCACGCGGACTACAAGAGGCCGGAAAAAAAAATTGCGTAGGAGCACAGAGAGAAAGAAATCTGCCCGATCCCGCCCGATCGATCATGTATCTTCGTCCTCTTCTTTGAGCGCGTCTTCCTCCAAACCGCCATATCGCCCCTGGGAAACTGCTTTCCAATCTCCGCTCGGCCGTGGACGAAAGCTCTCTCTCCGCGCGCGCTTCGCTTTTACGGCGATCGTCTGTGGGTTTCGTGATGTGGAAGTACCAAGACCGGAGCCGACGCTTCGCGCAGAGTACGATCCCGATGCCTGTTGTAATCGTACCGAGCCTACACTTGATGCTTGCGGACGCGCTTGTCTTGAAGGCGGACGCCCGATTCCAAGCGCGGCGTGTTGTCTCGGGATTGTGGCGGACACTGCGCGAGGCGCGTGTACGGGTAGGACGGAGGAACCGCGCACCGGCACCGGCATTGCGATCTTGCTTGGTGGATGACCAGCGCCTGCGCTGGGCCCACCCGCGGAACGCGGTACGAAGCTCGGAACTTGGGTGCCATTGGTCTCTGCGAGCCGTGGTCTTTTGCTCGGCACCGATTGTGATTGTGAACAACCCATGCTCGACGCTGGGCGCACGGCTGGCGTGACTGCGCCTTTTCCAGGTGCAGAGTTCGGCGTTGTCATCCGTGGCGGCACTGAACCCGCACGTGGTTTCGCGCCAGGACGGTTTTCCTTGTCGGTAGCGCCGGCTGCGCTGAGCAGAATTTGCAGCATGCTTTCCCCATGTACAAGAAAAGGGCGACCCGCCTCCGCTTCCCACGCGGGAATGGAGTTGAGGAGGTCTTTTTCGAGCTATAATCGCTGTTAGCACCCCCGCATCGCTGCTTGTTGAAAAAGGTGCACCCACTCTCGGCTTCTCCTTCTTAACACGCTTGCGCATCTTCTCTTCGCGCAAGAGTCGCCCTGGGTCTCGGGGACCTCGCCCAAGGAGGCGACTCTGATCTGACGCTGTATTTGCAAGCTCTTTCTCCTCTTCACAGATGTCGAAGTACTTGCGTACGCTCGGAAGGAGATGAGCCTTTGTTCTCCGCTCTTCTTTCAGCCGCCTAATCTCGTCCTCGTGAAGGAGTAATAGTTCTTCCGTGTGTTCATCTAAGATGCGGAATTATAGAACGCTCTTTTGATAGGAACTAGACTCTGAGTGCTCACCATCAAAATAAGGCGTGAAGTCTCCCTGGTCCTCCTCACTAAAGAGGAGTTCATCCCAAAGCTTGGCGATCTCACTGCGCGCGTTCTCCACAAACGCACTCATGCGTTCACGTTTCAATTCAAGCATGCGCTCGAGCTCTGCTTCGTACTCGCGGATCGTTTCTTCCGTGCTGCCGCGATGCGCGTCAACGAATCCGTCCATTGCATTATCTGGGACACCCAGTCGACGCCACAGCCCCTCCAGTTGGTCATACATAGCCTGTATATGCGCCTCGCGCCGGCGCTGCAGGTCTTCTAGGGTGCTACGAGTTGCCTCCGCCCAGGCAAGTAGACCTGGCGTTGGCTCAACACCTTCAAGCCCGGCGCAGCGCCCTGCGAGCTCGTCATCTGCTTCATCGAGCTGTGCAACGAAACGCGCGAATATACGCTGGTATGCAGTTTCATCCTCGGAATAATCGGGTGTTGAAGAGGTAAATAACAATGGGGGTTTGGATCGTGAACCTGGTGTTGGGGTCCGTATAAAGGGGTCTGAGGGCGATGCCAGACTAAATCCCATATCAGAAGGCGGTCGAGAAACAGGCGGTAAGCCAAGCGAATTTGATGATGACGATGGAAGGTCCTCGAGTGTAGGAGAGAGGATGCCTAATTCTGTGTGGAGCCAGTCGATCTGGACAAATACAGTCGCTAGTTGGTTGAGACGTTTGGACTACGAACATTTATTAATATAGCGAGAGACAGGGAATTGGGTGGACTTACCATTTCACCCTTCCCTCGCACAAGCTCTTTCTCCAGTCTCGAGAACGTTCTGGGCATACGTCCTGGTAGGATACCCCGGAGCTGCAACTAGTTGAGCGTCAAGAACATCTTCTGGGAAAAAGCCGTCTCCAACAATGCGTGACATAGCGACAAGGCGGCTGGTGAGAGCGATTAGCTGCTCTAGTTTAGTGTGGTATAGCTGAGTCGAGGTTAGATAGCGTCATGGTGCAAGAAGGAGCTGCTTACCTGCCGTAGCTTCTCTTGAAGTTCAGCGAGTTGATCATATCTTCTTGGGAGAATGGGGTCCCTTCGTAATTCCGTAGCGGTAATTTCCAGCCCCTTCGCTGAAGGACCAAGGGCAGCACTATAGCGATGACATTCCGACTCGAGATTCTCGCAACGTTCCTCTAATTCATGTACTTGCTTCCTTCTGGAGCTAATCTGATCCTCGATGCAACGTGTAAGTGCATTGTGCAAAGAAGAGAGTTCATCTGCTAGGGCGGTAGGAGGAAGTCCGAGTTGAGCATGGAGTGTCGGGAGTAGCTGAGTCTGTGTCTGTAGATGTGTATGTAGAGAGTTGAGTAGAGAGGTGATTGTAGGCTGCGATGACATGTTTGCCTGCAGCGTTCGCCTCGACGCTCTCTCATTTCGTCAGCGGCGAACGCGCGACGCGTCGAAACTCAACATCACGTGATGGTACATTTAGATCAGAAACTCGCTTGTGTCACCTCCCGCTCCGCGACACTCCCTCGCGCAGCCCACCTCTTGACATATTCCAGCCCGTCCGACTGGATACCCCCTTCTTCGCCAGGCAGACCCCAACCACCTCCACCAGGTGTCTCAATCCTCAGTCGGTCTCCTTTACCCATCCGGATTGTGGCCTTCCCACCGACGTTAATCTCCCGTGCGTTTGGTATATCGTCCACTGTGGCGTCTCCATCATCCTCGCGTCCTTGCTTGATCCAGATATTGCGTCCGAGCCCTCCCTGTCCGCCACCTTCGAGACCGTATGGTGCACGCGTCCGCCGCTATGAAGATGAGTTAGACTTCACGAAGCCGAAAGGAACAGAGTCGGGTTACCTCAGAGAGGATAGATACTTGCAACGGTTCCAAGAATTCAAGTTCACGGGTCACACCGTCGCCGCCGGAAAATTTGCCAGCACCAGCAGAGCCCTCGCGCAAACCAAACGTATGCACGAGCACGGGATATCGCCGCTCAAGTATCTCGACATCGCCGATACGTGTATTCGTTATATGCGTGTGGACCCCTGACGTTCCATGCCAATTTGGGCCTGCTCCCGAACCTCCCGCAATTGTCTACATGGTCGATCAGCATTTGCACAGAGAAAGGCACGCCCGCAGCCACATACCTCATAGTAACCCCATCCTGCGATTGTGCGACCCTCGCTGTCTTTACCACACGCGCCGAACGTAAGATTGTTCGTGCACCCTTGACTGGCGGCGCAAGCATGGAATGCTCGCAGCACAACATCTACGATGCGCTGCGATGTTAGCACATTACCTCCACAGACGGCCGCAGTCCGTGATGGCGACAACAGGCTGCCACTGGGAATTCGAACTGCCACAAAGTGAACGAGAATAATAGTGTGGGACAGAAGCACCCACTGTCAAGGGGAACCAGGCAACCAGCATTCAAAGGAATGTCAACATCCAGCATTGAACGTATGCAATATATCACTGCTGAGTGGACGACTGAAGCAGGTGCGTTGAGGTTACCGCGAACCTCACACCCTGTGCCCTCAAAGTCGAACACAGCGGAGCCGTCTTCCTCATTGATCTCGACACGAAGACAGATCTGTAATTTCCATCACCGAGTCAATGACTTCTGCCGCCATATATTTCGAAGGAGCACGTGCAGGAGAGCCATCGTCCAAATAGTCGACCGCGCTCAAGATATTGGTTTTCAGTTTCTTGGAAACTTCACGCAAAAGGTTGCGCACAGAAATTTCTGCATTGTTTCGGATATGATACATGTACTCTTGAACGGTTTTCAGGCCGTAATCCTCCACCACTGTGAGAGAGTTTCATTACCGAGATTCCGGCTCAGCAGAGAAGACGTACTTTGGTGTAATAATTGAATTCCTTTGTGGTTGGCAGCGATTTGCTAGAGGTATTTCTCAAAAATCCAATGGTGCCTATAAATACTATCTCTGGCTTACGGCTTTTAGATCGCTTTCGACGTCTCGGATATTCCGGCATCCGGAGCTACCTGGGTACATTGCAGGTTTGTCGATCATGTAGTCGTATAGTCCCTTGCTATCAAATATGCCTTCCTTTACAAGTTTGAAACTGACAATCTCTGCACCCTCCTCAAAAAGATTCACAGAAGTTGGGGGCATGGATCCGGGTAAAATACCGCCGATGTCTGCATGGTGCCCACGTGATGCGGTAAAAAAGATGATTTTCTTGGACTCTGGATGAAAAACAGGACTAATTATGGTGATGTCCGGAAGATGCCTACAGCAAGGAAAGTTAGGATCAATAGGGCAGACCAGAAGTTCGAAAGGACTTGCGATCCTCCTGCATGAGGTGAATTGGTCATCAAAACATCACCTTCCTTGAGATCATCTCCATGAAGTTTCATTTGGTATTTGACGGCACTATCAAGTTCGATTAGGACGGAAAGCGGTGAGAAACATATGAGGGCACACAAGCTCATGGATCCCAAATGAATTGGAATGAAAGGGGCATTGGCGACTAGATCACCGTCTGGAGCAAACAAAGCGCACGAGAAGTCCAGGCGTTCTTTGATATTCGTGCTGATAGAGGTCTGCTGCAGTGAACGCCCCATGGCCTCTGCGACGCTCATAAAGCGATTCGCGAAAAGTGTGAGCAGGATAGGATCTGGTCCCTCGGAGCTTGACATTGTGGTCTCGATTCTGGTAATCTAGAGTAATTGATAGCGAGATAGGAACCTAGGAGAGAGACAGAAAGCCTAGGGGATACTGAAAGGTCGCAGGTATTAGCTTGGGAGATTAAAACCGGTTTACTCTTGAAAGATCCCGAGATTGTGATATTTGATACCACATGGGAAAAGATGTCCAAGATAAGATACGACATGATCACGTGCCTAAGGATTTGCACATGCCCGTATGCACATATTAAAAAACGAACAGGTCAGATTTCACAACGCGGCACACTATGATTTTCATTCACTCTCCTCAATGACATTCAGTTCTTATGGGCAACAGATCTCCCTCCGTTTGGTCATGCCAAGTATCACAGCAGGGTTGAACTCCTCAACTGTAAAGCAAATAGACAGCGACGTTGGGGCATTTGGCCAAGCAAGGATTCTGTCACCCGAAGATTATACAGTATCAATAAATTTGAGAGAAGTTAATAGACATATCAGCAGCCGGAGTAAAGAACTCCTGGAATTTAGCAGCGGAAGTCTTTTGGTGAGGTGATGTGAATAAGGGGTCAGAAAGGCTAGAATCCCGGACCTGGCCCGGAAATAGAGCCTCATAGAGGTGATAATGTCCGGTTCATACAGTTGTGCCGGTTCATCATTGCTCCTGTCCTACACGCGCGACCTCTGCGCGTGCTTCAAAAAATCTTCGGACGTCCGTCTCTTCGACTTCTCTGCCTTCCTGTGCGAAAGGTCTTAGGAAGTTCTTCAGGTCGTCTCTGCAGAAGAGTCGCATCTTTTATACCTCAAGGAATATCATCACCGGCGTACCTCATAGTATTGAAGGCGCGAATACCGTCGAGGGCACGGTCACGAGGTAGGCGATCAAGAGCGCGGAGTCCTAGCTCCTCTAATGATAGATCTAAAGTACAGTACTATTGATCATCCGTCCCGCACTCATTTATAATTGGAACTCACGGGAATCCGGGTCTTCTGGTGGTTGATAGGTTTCTTCCTCTTTGAGAAGATATGAATGTTTCCGTAGCTCCGAAAGACACGAGTCACAAGAGCACCATCGCTTACGCCAGTCTCCTGAGAGGAAGATGTCACCTGCGCCCAGCGTCTGCACGTCACTCTGGGCGAAAACCGCCTGTGCAAAGGGATGTACGGCCGGTGCCAGGCACACCCTTTGAGATGTGTCAATGGACGTCCCGGACGTGCGAGAGCGTTTCACGCTTGGGCCATCAGAAGAGGGGATAGAATTGGTCAAGCTTCTTTTCTTTCCCTGGACAGTATCGGAGTCTGGTTGAGATGGTGAAGCATCTTCGGATAGGGATTGTGTAGTAACATGTGTATGTGCATGGTCTGGGTCCGATGCCTCCGAACGGGTGGGCATTTTTTCTTCTGCTTCTGGACCAACATCTACGACGAGATCACCTTCCTGGAGTACACCGATGACCTTCCATGAGGATTCAGGGTCATCGCGAACAACCATAGTGACGCCTGGCGTCCCGGCCCAAGCCTGCAAGATAGGGATATGAGAGACGCACTTCCTGCATACAAGTGCATCATAGTCTTCAGCTGTGATCAATGGGGGAGGTAAACCTGAAGAGGACACATCCGAGCGGGAATCGCCATCTTGATCCACCTGTGCAGCGCCATTCTCTTCCGCCACAGGCTCTGGGGACGGAAGGCGGGACGGCGGACGAGTACGTAAATTCAGACAGGATTCGTGATACCAGTCCTAGAACGTGCATTAACACGGGTCTTGACTGAACTATTCACGAGCGCACCTCACACGCGAGACACTGTATCATAGTCTCCCGCTCTGACTTCGCATTGTACGGTCTTCCACAGTGACAGAACTTCCCATCAAAGTTTTGGCCATACTCGTTTTCCTCGTTCGGAGCTTCAGGATGCTTATGAAGCGAACACGAATGGGTAAGGGCACTGGTTGGACAGTCGCAACGAAATTTGCGCTTTGGAAATAGCTCGAGTTGTTCGTGGTCCGTGTGACAGGCGATAGAGCAGGAGGAGCAGATGCCGCGTCGCGCGGCACAGGTGATACAAAGGTAGACGGCCTGGCGGATATGGCCACGGGAATAAGTGCAGTGGGAGAATGAATATGGAAGTGCCAAAGCAGCTTCCTTCTCGAGTTCCTGTTGTGAATCAAGGTATTCTGTGAGGGTACTGGTCATGTTGTGCTGCACAGCCAATTACTATGGCTGGAATAAAGCAAGTATATTACACGGTCCCGCGTGGGAAATAATACTATCCGATGGTAAAGCATCTCCCATTGCCACTTCAAATTCCATGCATATTCCTACGACGGAAATAATAATAATAAACGTTTCACGGCCTTCTCATAGTTCCTGGTCATTGAACCAATACCGCGCAAGTTGTTTGAACAGAGCCCGGCTAGCCACGTGGTGATGGCCGGTAATCGCGGGCCGGTATATCCGCAGTGAGCGGCGTCCTCGTCTTGTCTAGCGCCGCATCGCCCCCCGTAACACACGCAGACTCACCTTCCCACCAACAATGCCAGCTCCCAAAAGCAAGGGAAAGAAACGCGCGCACTCCGCCGCTCTCGGCGCTGGAGAGGTATCCTCCTCAAAGCGCCCCAAATCTGATTCACCCGACTCCCGTAAGTCCGACCCTGCATGAGGTCTTACTTGCCTTGTGGCGGCCTCATACAGTCTGCAGCGTCCTCGGAACTAGGTCTACGGACTGTGATACAAGATAAATTTTGTCTTGCTACTGCATACAAAGATGCCAAGCTCTCAAAGTGTACATCGTGCTCACGTCGCAATGGAAAGGACACATGTCGTTTCCGCGACATACGCTTCATCAAACGCGACGCCGCCGGTGCATTCCGCGGGATAGGTTTTCAAACCAAACCCGCTCAGACGCTCGGGCGGGTTAGATTTCCTGAGTCGTGGAACGAAAACCCGCGGAAAGAGCACATTAACATCATCAAAGTATGTGCCACGTTATCCTGCACTTTCCAAAGCATCTCTGACTTTACGGACAAGCGTGTCGTTGCCGCGGGCCTCTTACCAGTACTCCAAAGAGAGGTTAAGCATCTAGAGCATCGAGAAACTATTTGCCGGCCTCGCGAAATTGACGTCCGTGCGACATGTGGTAAGAAACGTAATTGTCTATCTCGGCTTGCTCGGTTCTGACTGTGTGCCTCAGACACTTGCTTAACGTCACTCTTCTCTTTGTCGTGGATGTGTCGCTTATGCGGACGTGAAGCATGCGCAGATTGCTACGCAAAACTCTCCTTAATACCCCCAAACACGACTCCCGCAAGCGCGCCGAAGGATCGCCGTGATCCCGAGAGACGTCTCGTCGCATGCGTACCCCGCGAAAGCCACACTTCTCGGGAGTTCTTTCCTATTTCGCGTTTTGCAGAGTCGGAACTTCGTTCAGCTGTCAATGGGATGAGCGCCATCGTATATGAGGACAAGCACGCGGGCCCTTCAAGAGAGCGAACACCAGCAAGAGCGATTCCCGAGAATCCGACACCACAGGAGGCAGGTAGTTCATTAGCGAATCTCGACCTACTTGCCGCCGTTGTCGCCGCACATCCCCATCTTCCAGATACCAAGTTATCGCCATCCCCCCCAGAAGTGAAACCATCGACCTCATCTCCACCGACACCGGAACCCTTGGCACTCGACCAGAGCAACACAAAGTCGCCGCCTATTCCCACGTTGCCGTCTGTTTGCGATACGATTCCTCTGGTCAAGGTAGAGAATACTCCTCACGACATCGAAGTGGCTACGACATCCTCTACCTCAGAACCTGTGTCTAGTCCTCTCCTCCCCATTTCGCCATCCACTTCCGCATCTGAATTGTCCCAAAGACTTAAATCGAAGTCACCAGCCTTATCTACGAACCCCATCATTTCCGAGGATGACCCTAATAACCATAATACTGCCCCCTTTCACCCAACAGTCACGTTCAGCGATTCGACGCTCACCGAGGAAACCTTTCGACAAGTTTGGGTAGAAGGGCGCCCGCTCGTTGTCAAGGGAGTTCTTGACAAATTCCACATAAAATGGACTCCACAATACTTCATCGAGAAATACGGTGATCATGGCTGCACTGTCGTGGATTGTGTCACAGAGATCCGACGAGAGGTCACAGTTGGTTGGTTCTTTGGCTTGTTCGGCAAATATGGCGAACGGGACAACTCCCGCGTGTGGAAGTTGAAAGATTGGCCGCCATCAACAGATTTCAAGAGTGCATTTCCAGAGCTATACGATGATTTTGCCCGCGCCGTACCGATTCCGAGTTATTGTCGCCGCGATGGCGTACTCAACATAGCCTCGCACTTCCCTCTAGACGTCGTCGCGCCCGACCTTGGTACGCTCTTACCTTCTCTTCTAGTGGACCTTAGAGGCTAATCTCGAGGAGCGTAGGCCCTAAGATGTACAATGCATTTGCCACAATGGATACGGAAGGCTCCAAAGGCTCGACGCGGCTTCATATGGACATGGCGGATGCAGTGAATATCATGGTGTATGCAGAACCATGTAGCGACGGTTCACCCGGTGGCGCGCGGTGGGATCTTTTCCGTGCGGAAGACGCCCCAGCGATCAGGAAGTTCCTGAGAGACCGCTTCAACCTGGCTGATGGGCTTGACCCCATTCATTCGCAACAGTTCTACCTCGATAAGCAGCTGCGCGCGGAGCTATACATGAAGACAGGAGTAAGGAGTCACCAAGTGATCCAAAAGCAGGGCGAGGCGGTATTTATCCCTGCTGGATGCGCCCACCAAGTATGTACCTTTTAGCTTTTCATTTAGATTGAAAAACTCGTCGCTGATCACGACTTACTCTGATAGGTATGCAATCTGTCTGACTGCATTAAGGTAGCGGCGGATTTTGTCAGCCCGGAAAATATCGAGCGATGTGCACGTCTGACCGAGGAGTTTCGGGCGCAGAACTTAGATCGGATGTGGAAGGAGGACGTGCTGCAGCTGCAGACGATGATGTGGTATGCGTGGATGTCGTGTTCGCGCCAATTGTCCTAGTGGCAGGCGGTACTTGTACATGGTCCAGTTCTCTGTATTCTCGCGTTTGGCACGAGACAGGATCAGTGCGCGCGATTTGGATTTGTATGTATTCTCATTCTCACCCTTATAACCGGGCGGATACGGCGCGCAATTTGTATAATACATAGTATTACATAATATGCGCTTGGAGTAAGAATGCACGAGGCTGTTCCTGTATCCTCCAATATTGGCACTAGATCCGTTCGCACATTGTGTGATGCGATGTCCACCAACACAAGGTAACACGACGAATACGACCCCTTCAGCTGTCACAAGGCCGAGAGCAACTATGCCCGTTGCAACTGAACAAACTCAGAGGGTACCAGTAACAGGTATCTACGTTTGGTGCCACCGGCTAGTTTGCTTTTATCTGCCGTAAATGTGATACTCATGACCTAATGTTGTAGTCATATTGTATGGGCCCATTTATTTGATTACCGCCCATCTGCCCATCTCTTAAAGGCGTCGGTACAATATGAAATCCCTAACTGGCCCTTACTGTAGGACTCAGCGAGTCGTCCAGTGACTATGACCGACCAGCTTTCGCGGCAGACATCTTCGACCGACCAACTCGCATCTATTGCCTATTTCCTTGACGAGCTCGATCTCAAGACTCCCATAAGACCCTTGGCAAAGGAGACAGATGGCAACACAGCCCTCCTCGACACCATCAACTCCCTCGTCTCCGTCGTGCGTGTCATCTATCCATAATAACTACTGTCTCGGAAACCGACTCTTCGCCATACTGGGTATCCCTCATGCCCAGGGCGCATTCATTGCTGGTGTCCAGACACAGGTTATCGCCCTCGCTAGTACCAACGATCATGACACCCTCGGCCGCGTAACAAATTGGTTCGCCTTCGTCGGGCTCACGCTGGACCTGATAGGCACTAGTGCAGGCGTGGCCCGTGCGCTCCTGCTACAATCGGCGATCCGGCGCTCTCACCGCCTTGTCGTGCGCCTTACAGGCCAGATCGACGGCGCGCGACATCAAGTACGCGAGCTGCAACGGCGCAATCTGGACCTCGAGGCCGTCCCGCACGCACGCGCCTTCCTCACGCGGTCCGTGCGCGCTATCTCGCGTATCGTGGCGCTGCTCTCGGAGGACGAACGGTTCGGTGTGCATTCCGCTGCTGATATCACCGAGATCAAAGCTGCTGGCGAGGCGGCGCTCGATGCGCTGGACGCACTCGATAATTCGGGTCGCCGAAAAAGTCGCTTTCTATCTCGTATGTGGTTTGGGAAATTCATACTACCACATATCCACGTGGAGGGCCTCGGCCATATCCCTGTCGTGGCGCTCGCGGGTGGGGCTCTGTGTTTGCTCGTGAGCGTGATGTTGTATGCCGGGAGTTCGCAACCGCGTGGCATCTGGATTACATGCTCTACGGTATTCGTGTGCATGCTCACCTTCGCCATCATGTTCCCAACTGCCAATTCTCACAGTAAGTCATTAATTGTCTTTGCAGGCGTGTGTAGCTGATTGGCTGGATTGAGCACAGAGCGCAAGCGTGCTGTTCTTTACGATCGCGTCGAAGAGGCGTTAGAACGATGTCCTCCTGTCCAACCCCCATTGTATTCAGGTTCAGTCCCACATGAGAAAGAGTTTGGCGTGTAGTACTCCATTTATGCCTGGATGAGATGGGGCGTAAGACTGCTTCACTTTCACTTCGAAGTCACGTCGATTCCTCCGCTGATAGAATGCCATTAGTATGTGCCTGCGTGGTATTGGGTATGGACCAAGCACAATTAGCAATCATTGGCTTAACAGTGACCCATTACCCGAGTTTATACGTCTATCTCTGCCTTAGTTACCATCTATACAGATTATTCTTTTGTATGACCTGCTATATACTAACAGACACTCGCGTACCAACTGTATTGAACTAGTCCATTCTACCTTTCAATGTGCGCGTGATGACCTTCTCTGGGGTACTGTAAATATTTAATTGATGTGTGATCAGACGTAATACGGCGTCACACTCACATTATGTGTACGATAGCTCCCCAGCCAGAATACGCGTCACGATCAACGGAGTTGAGAAGCGTCTGGCTTATTGTCTCAAACAGGTCCTCCGGACCAAGGTCCGGTTCCCATAGACCCTCAGCAACACCAAACAGTTTATCTGACGCGGTCCCTGCTACGATGAAGTCCTCTGCGAAGTTCAGGCAGCCGATGAGATCTGCGCCGGCAATGTATGGCTTGAAGCCACCTGAGGGCGTGCGTTCTAATCCGGCAAGCACTGGCTCGGTAAAGTAAGGCCCGAAGCGTCGTGAGTATAGTGTACTGGACACGAGATGAGCAAAGGTGGAGGGTTCAATAGCGCGGGATTCTTTAATGGTGAACATGTTCACGAGGTATCGGAAACGGTCGCGCCTAGTTGCTTATAAGCATGTTATACTGCAAATATCAGGGAGTGGGGAAAAAAAAGAGCCGTACAGGGTTGTGATATCCGTTGCAAGGCCTGTGAGACCAAGGTATATCCTGTCGCTCACTGGAAAGATCTAACGTGCATGCATGCATGTTCAGTAATGGAACAGCAAAGGTGGGAAGCCATGACTTACCTTCTCAAAGTTCAACGCTACCGTCATCGCGCCCGCACCAAGACGTAGGTCACTGGCGATAGCTACGCAATCTTTGCCGGCCATTGCGACGATCGATCCACCATTATGTTCCATTATAGACTGCAGATAGATAGATCGGCCATAGGCGCATAAATCCAGTAATAAAGACAGCGCACCATCTTGGATTATTGAGGACGGGGATGAAGTAGAAGTCACAGGTTCTTGTTGCTTGCGCGTACACGACCAACAACCGTCTTCGCGCTTGCTCCACTTACGCGTTCTGTGCGTCACGTCACATCCGTCGATCCATCACACCTTGTCACGCTACCTTCACTGGTCACGGTCACCGGCAATACGTATTATAAACTTGGTACGGTACGTGTATACTACATGTCATAATCGACTACAATCGCGATACATGCTGAGTAACATAAGCATTGGCGTTTCACTTTCCACTATTAAGCTCTGCTGCACGGGCACGCAACTCCTCACGAGTCTATGATGGCATTGACAGGGTTAGGGTGTATTGACAACAATGACATTGAACAGAGCATACCTTGGGTTGTTCAAGACTCTTCAAGATCTCCTCTGAGGGGACGTGAGGATCCCGGGCATGGAGGGCCTTCTGGATTGCTTCCGTTCCTGCCTGCGGATTGATGGCGTGGCCACGCTGCGGACCCCCAGTGAGGTCTGCGGGGTCATTAGTTTTCTATTGTTTTCGTCAGGATTCCAAGCAATTTAAGAGGGTAAGGGGTGTGACAGACAGCGGGGTGAGGCTGGATCGTATATGACTGCTCCTGTTGGTTGTTGGTGGACATGGTGTAGTTGTAGATGTTGCAATAGGTGATGTCATTACAGTATATATACCCGCGTGAATATCGGGAGATGCCGCGTGGTCAGGGATGTATCGGGCGAGAATGAGACAAAGGCGAGGCGATGCACTTGAACGTTTGAACCCCCATGCCTTCCTCTTCCACCCTCTCGGCCAACGATAGAAATCTCATCAAGTCTGTTATTCCATCGTCGACGAAGATCTTAGCCGCTTCTCTCGCTCGCATATATCTTGCCTATCCTGATCCCCATTCATGGTCATATAGTGGCTTGCAAGGCGCCCTCTTACTGGTAGCAGACAGTGGCCGAGGTGCTCATTTCTTCTGCCTCGTTGACCTCGTAGGCTCCCGTGGTAAACTTTGGGAACACGAGATTTATAGAGACTTCGAGTATAATCAAGACCGCGTCTTCTTTCATTCCTTCGCAGGCGATGTGCGTGCTACAGTACCTTGTTTTACATCGTCTAACATTCATGGGACAGGAATGCATGATTGGTCTAGTCTTTCCCGCTGAGAATGATGCGAGGAATTTTTATAAGCAAGTGGTAGGCCGCAAAGAGCTCAAAGGTACGCCCCCTACCAAATTGTAGGGACATTAACTCATTCTCGCAGCAAAAGCCAAGGCCGACTCGGGAGCCCCGAAAAAGAAGAGTATAGCCAAGGGAGGGATTGATAAATCTCTTATTTCTGCGCCGACGGCAGGGTCATTCGTCCATGTCGCCCACATGGGTTATGATCCAGAGAAAGGTTTTACATCTTCTGGCGTTGACCCATCTTGGATTGCTTTCCTCGGTGATCTCAAGGCCCATGGCGTTGATGAGGCAGTCATTGCAGAGAACATGGACTTCATCAAGAGCTTCGTCCGTGGGGCCCAGGAGAGTGAAACTGTGGGTCCTGCTAACGGAGGACCAAAGAAGAAGAAGCCGCCGCCGCCAGCACGTAGACGACCTGGGCATGCACAGCAGGACTCAACTTCATCAATGACCACGCCGCCTCCCACTCTACAACCTCTGCCCCCGCCCCGTGGTACACCTCCCTCGCGTGCTCCTCCTTCTCCCGCAAACGCGCCTTCTCCTGTCACTGCTCAGTTGCCACTGCGTGCTCCACCTCCGCCTTCCCGCTCGTCAGTTGCCCCGCCACCTCCAGCCCCACCACCTGCACCACCTTCACGCCCTATCTCAATCGCACCATCTGCGCCGCCGCCGCCACCACCGCCACCGCCCCCCGTCGGCCGTCCTGCTATACCTGCACCACCTGCACCACCTGCACCTCCGCCAGGAAGAACAGGGCCTCCCTCTGCACCACCGCCGCCTCCTCCCTCAACGAACGGTTCTGGCCTTGCACCCCCACCGCCTCCGCCGCCTCCGCCACCCCCGCCACCTCAGGGTGGAGCAGCTCCGCCCCCACCTCCGCCCCACCACCTCCACCTCAGGGTGGAGCGCCGCCACCGCCGCCGCCTCCACCTCCGCCCGGGGGTGGCGGACAGGTAACCGGTATGCCCACGTCAATGCCGTCCGGTCGTGCGGATCTCTTGGCATCAATTCAAGGAAAGGGTGTGCACTCTCTTCGCAAGACGGATGGGCCTCCACCCGCGCCTTCCCCTGCTACGGTCGCGGCAAGCTCAGACAGTAGCGGAAGCGGCGCAGCAGGTGGAGGAGATCTCACCGCAGCACTTGCGGCTGCGCTGATGCAACGGAACAAGAAGTTGGGAGACAGTGACGAGGAGGAAGAGGAAGAGGAAGAGGACTGGTAGATGTAAATAATCTAGTTGATTAGTGAAATCTTCTCTTATCACCGCTTTGTGTGATGGTGCCTGGTGACTCACCAGAGGCCTGTGAGGCATGTGAGCCCTCACATACAGAATTAGACTCGGCGATAGCCGGTGAAGAGACTGCCAATCCCCATCCCAACAACACTTTCTCTTCTTGTCTCTCGCTGCCTACCATACAAAGCCTTTTTTTCAGCCATTTTTGTCCTGTTATACGCATTCATCGACGCGTTTACGTAGAACTCCTAAAAAATGGCTGATCAACTAGTGAGCCCTCCTTTTTTCCAGCTAACGCGTAAACCGCGTAAACCGCATAAACACCATCTGACCACTCTATTCATGTTGCGATGCTAGTCTGAAGGTGTGCATATTCCTCTCTGATGATTCCTGCATGGTAATCCAATGGGGGTTAAATAGAACAGATTTCCGGTATGTCCCCCCTTTCCAAGTGGGCACGCGAACGCGAGTTCGATTTACTAATCGCGCGATCTGCATAGAATTCAAGGAAGCCTTCTCGCTCTTTGATAAAGGTTCACCTTTTACGCACGTACAGCGATTATTGATCGCTAATCCCGCGAATCCCAAGATGGTGATGGGACAATCACGACATTCGAGCTCGGAACCGTCATGCGCTCGCTGGGACAGAATCCCACCGAGGCAGAGCTACAGGACATGATCAATGAGGTCGATGCGGATGGCAATGGGACGATCGACTTTCCCGAGTTTCTTACGATGATGGCGCGAAAGATGCGCGATACAGATTCGGAGGAGGAAATCAAGGAGGCGTTCAAGGTCTTCGACAAGGACGGCAATGGCTTCATTTCCGCCGCAGAGTTGCGACATGTCATGACTAGCCTCGGTAGGGTTTCATATCCCATTCTTTCAGACTAATGGTCGTATGCATCGTGTTTCTTATTGATGGGTAATTTTTGCGTGTAGGCGAAAAGCTTACGGACAAGGAAGTCGATGAGATGATACGGGAGGCAGACATCGATGGAGATGGCCAGATCAATTATGACGGTGCGTATCCATCCTCCTCTAGCCCATACCTCCTAAACGTGTTTCCGTACTTCAGAGTTCGTCAAGGTGCGTACAATTGAGGCCTTTCCTGCTCGTACTTTGTTGACTGATTCGTTATCGATGTAGATGATGCTTGAAAAGTGATCGCCCCATCCCCCCTCCAAGTAGTTGATATCATGTTCTGTATCTCGATAATGTATGGACCCTGTGCTCGTGTCGTTTCGTTGCCGCTTCGTGTCTTTCAAAATAATGGATTGTGATGGATCTACCCCTCACACTTTCGTGATTCACCCGTTCGTGCGAGATTTGGGGTGCCGTGTGACTCGGAAGTATTCGGTGATGATATCATGGATAATCATATGCCTACGGACCCAAATAGGCAACTTTGAGTTTGGTCGCAAGCTTGAATGAGTCGGCAGTCACTGCGCAGGTGCTTGTATACTAAATGAGTCGACGAGATTACGACTCCGAATCTTAAGACACTGCCTCGCTGAGCAAGGCCATGGCCGTGACTCACTGATAGTTCACATGGACAATTTCGCCTAGTGACTCGGAATAGGGCTCAAAGAAACGAAAAATGGGGGAGGAGGTTGGTTGCATCGTAGCGCGAGTTGTACAGTTGCAAAAATTAAGCGCTTCATCAGAAATAACATTCATGAGTTTATCCGCAATCGTAGAAACGACTGGCATGATGTATGACAGAGTCGCTGGATAGTAGTAAGGTAAAGTAAGCTACTAAAAACTGTGTCAAGGTAATTGTTAATCCAGGCAAGGGGATTGAGGGGAGGGTATAAAACCAAGGCCGAATGGTGTAAGTAAAGGCGACCCGTTCAAGTTTATACTTTTAGGGTGGCGCAGTAATGTGTAACTGGTTTTTCATCATCTGGATTCGAAGGAGGAGCTCGACTCTTTTTTCCTAGTTAAGTGCGGTCGCGGAAGTGGCGACAGTGGCGAAGGGGAACTTGGACTTTCCGTGGAGTTGTCACGGCCCCCGCCGGAAAGCGGCTGAGTCGGTGACGAGATGGAGGGTGAAGATCGACGCGAAATGTATGGTTGAGGGGGTGTAGGCTTTGGCTGCTCTTCCATGACCGGAGAATTGACATCGGCGACTGATGAGTCCAATGCAAGTGATAGGTCATCTAGAATGGCACGCGGAGGAGGCCGTTCCACCTGAGCCTCCAGCAACTGTATCGAACCAAGTGACAGTGAGCCGCTTCAGAGTCCCAGATCTGTGGAACAAGAACGCTCGCACCTCAATTCGCAACTCTTCTCCAGCGAATTCGCCTTCCATTTCCTCGGGACCTAATAGTTTATTACCTTTGCGGAAGATTTCCCCTTCCTCGGTGACCCAGCTCTTCGAGCTAGTAAGTATACAACAATCATGTGGTTAGAACAGTATTTTTGTATATGGAAGACGTGACCGAGGCTCACAGATCAGTGGGTGAACGGGGATCATCTTCTCCCTGCTCTGCTTCGCGCTCGATCTCATCCGAGTCCGAATCCGAATCCGGTGCTGCTAAGCCACGAGGGCTCAGCACCGGTTTGACAATTTCGGGCTCTGGGGGAGCCTTTCCTTTACCTTTGTCTAACCGCGGCGTAGATGGAGAATCGTCATCACTGGGCTCTTCGATACTATCGCAGCGCGGGGATACAATATGGTTGTTAACCACCCTGCTACTATTGTTGGCCCCAGGGTTCCCTAGCCCGTTCAGTTCTAATCCTAGACCTTGAAGATTAGCCTTTGGTCTCGGGGAGGCCTGGGCAACGAGAGAGACGAGCATGTCGTTCAAATTTAAGATTTCGTCCCGCCGGCCAGAGTCTGAGCAAGTCTGAATGACTTCTACAAGACCAGGTAACAACGTCTTTGCCCGCTCGATGAGCTCAAGAGTCTCTTGCGTTTTGGCTGTGTCACTTCCTGAAGTAGATGTCGAGCAAGCTATCAATGCCTGGAGTTGGTCTCTGCACTGCTTAGCCTGCACTACAGCCTCGTTCTCGTTCTGTGCGCCACCCGAGATAAGCAAACGCTCTGGCAGCTCACGAGGGCTACGAGACTCGACCTTCTTCACACCCTCCTTGCGGAGCGTCTTAGCAAGTCTGCTCTCTTCGATCATTACCCAAAGTCCCTTTCCCTGCCCTCGGCCGCTTGCACCGTTCGTGGAAGATAATTGAGCGTTCCATTCTGCTTCCTCAGTGTTTCGTATGCATGTGTTCAAGATGTCACGACACATCCTGCAGAGCAAATCTACTTTTGAAAAACCTTACGGAAATGCAACATAACAACGTACCGAGCCATCTCCTCGTCGTCAGGTGGAATGTTCAGATCCAGACAGCGCATTACATGATTCGCCCTCAAACCCGAGTTAAGCGCCATGACACCCGCTAGATCGAGGGTGTTCATCGTGAGGTCAAGATGGAGCAATGAAACAGATTCTGGAAGAAATTCCGCCAAAGCGATAGCCCCTGCTGACATGATGCCTGTTGATGATAGGAACAACCGTTTCAGCGCTGTATTAAGGGTGAAAGCGGTGCGCAAGGATTGAACCTAGAGTACGTTTCATTAGACTAGCAGTGGAGGAAACAGATCACGCATACTCCATCGAGTCCTGGCCCACAGCATGGGTTTTTACTCAGATCAAGTGTCTCCAGACATGAATTGTATTTCTACGTAGCTGAGTTAGCGTAGCAGATCATGGATTGCATGAAAGACGGACCAATGCCTCCGCGATGGCCACAAGCCCGGCTACCTCAAGTTTATTTTCGCTGAGATTCAAAACCTTCAGTGTTCGGTTGCGCTTCAGAACTTGTGCGATGTAAGTGATCCCGCCCTGCAACACTTCAACAGGTGTTCCTCGAGTGCCATACATTCAAAGCTCACTCGGATATCATTACCCTTGAGGTCCAGGGTCCTGAGAGCACCGAGCCGGGGAAGGGCATCAAGTGCCCTCACTTTGTCCAGCAATGCGGCACTTGGCCCGTGATCTTGATGTATGCTATGTGAACCCGGCACAGAATGTCGCGTTGTTACGCCACCTTGGGCAGACGACGTAATTAACGGGATCGGTTGCCCCGTTGCTGAAAGTGGATCGCCTATCGGTGCTGCAGAAACAGGGGGTCCTCGGCGTGATCGAGGAATGTAGGGGGTGTACGTCGGCTGCAGAGTTTGGGTTGGATGTCGTGGTGGTGGTATCACGCCACTCGATCGCGATGGTACGGCATGGTGTACTTGCCCCGTGGTATTGGGTAAAGGTGAAGGCGGGGCTGCTCCCGGAGACATGGGCGGCGTACTCGGTGCGGATGATGTTGGTGTGATACTACCTGAAACGACGTCCGGATAGTCACGGATCATTAGTGCAATCGCGACAGCGCCCGCGGCAGTGATACGATTGTGCCTCAAAGATATGTTTCGGAGCGAGGACGTCCGTACCGCATGCGCTATATCCGATTAGCGGAGACGCCAACCAGAACGTAGCCCGCGGACATACCCAATGCTTCGAGCGCCTGAGGCTTAAGAAAACAATCATCCAATCGGAGAGATGACAGACAAGGTCCGGGAGCTTGCGGAAGTCCATTCGCGACATATTCTATCGAGCGTTTGTCCAGCGAGTTCTGTGAAAGGTCGAGAAATTGGAGGGTCTTTGCCTGTGAAGATGTTAGTCCACGCTAAGTCCACGTCACGAGTGTAACCCCGCCTTTATCATGAAAGCGCCGATCAAGCGGAACGCTGGCGCTTTCAGACGTCGATTCGAAGTGACGGACAGAAATGTAAGAGTTCCGGGGATAAGAAGGGCGTGTAGAATCGGTTTCAGTATCTATGTACAGTATCAGCATGACCACATGTGCAAGAAGAACGTATGTCACCAACCCGATCGTCCAAGCCACACTCTTTGAAAGTTAGTCGGCGCAACCCCCATTCGATCGTAAACACGTCAGAGAGTATCGCGGCCGACGTAGGGTTTAGCTGGATGCCGGACAAGTCGACGGTGCGCGGTGATGTCCTCGCTGCATTCTGGGACACAATCAGACGCGTACAGGATGAGAGATACTGTCGTTGGTTACCTTGAGGGCAGTAGAGATCTCAGCCGACTGAGGCTCATCGCGGCTGGTACAGCACTCTCGGTAGAATGATTCAACTTTCTCTAGATTCCACCACTCATCGAGGTCGCCTCCCTGGCTCACAGAGTCACCTCGGACAACTCGCCGCCGCCGCTCCGCCTCGCGCTGCTCAATCGACCTTTTCTCCTCCTTGAGAGTTGGAGTGGAAGGAGGGTTCGCAGCAGATATAGGATATACGGTGACGAGTTCAGGAAGGATAAAGTGGGCTCTCCTCAGAGTCCTCGTCTCATCACCGGTGGTTACCTGTGGCTGGGTTTGAGTTGGGAGGAATTTCGAGATACGCGAGAAAAAAGACTGCTGAGTAGGAGGGGGGCGTTTAAGAATTGATTTCCCGGGCGTAGGGATTGTGACTGCTGAGGAGGAAGGGGCGTAAGACGAGGATGGGGAGGCCATGAGTGGTGAGCCCGGGTGAGGAGCGGATGTTGAAGCGCCCATCCACTCTAATCTTAGTTGCACACTCATACTCTTCAACAATAAATAATACGCTTCAATTCACAATCATCTATGTCAATATACGTCCATGTGGTCCTTGCACCTGTCCCACAGCCGAACCCAACGCCCTCCACTCCACTGTCTCATCCGCATCCATCCATCGTGTGGAGAGACCCGCTCAATCCAAACGAGTAGTGAACAGATGGCAAAATCTGCATACGAAAGCTCGCGGCCCATCACAACGAGTCCATCCCCGTCCGGTCCACTATTCCTATCAAGCAGGGATGCGAGGAAGTCAAACTTCTCCTTCACCGCCAGCCATGCCCCCTCGCGCTGTGGTCCTGGCGCCAAATATCCTGGCATCCCCGTCATGGTAGGTCCCCGAAAATGAGCCTGTACATGCTCGGGGAGTCGCATGTGGCTAAGAGGTACCATGATGGCGAGAAGAGGCTTTACCACCACGTCATTCAAGTAATGTACGAAGGTAAATTGAAGTGCTCTGGATCCGTCCGGAAACACTGGCCTTGCAGGATAAGTTATTTCTAGGTATTCGGCGATAGCGTTGGCATTGGTGAGAACCATAGGTTGCTCGGATCGCTGAGGTACCGAAATCGCAGGGAGTGTGTACACGGGCCGTCCATCTCGCCCAACAGATGAAGGAGGAGCACCAATGGAACGTAGGGTATGCTCCACGTCCTGGTACTCAATCCAACACGTTCGATACAGCAAACGCTTGAAGTTGAGCACAAATCTTCAAAGTGTGAGGTTCAGGAGGCGAATGAATGTTCAAACACTTACCGTATTCGCCATATATTAGGAGCCCATGCTTCAGGAGTCGCGGATCGAACGTCATAAAGGATAATGTTAGGAGGGGCCATGAAGCAAGTGTACAAGTGCAGTTTCCAGAGTCATGTAACCATTTATCATTTATGCATTTGATCAGAGGGTGGGATGGAATGCCGCGTCGGCCAGTACCAGTCACGTTCTCATCAAAAAGCCGGGCGTTGCGGATATACCGCCTAGGACCGGTGTGGAGATACCAGGCATTTGTCTAGAAGCATTTCCCCTGTTGTAACACTGAGGCGGGAAGAGGGACTTCCGACTCCGCGAAGGCTAACCTTTCTAGGATCCATCAGTCGCCATGAGCTACAGTCATAAGTCCGGACAGAACAACCAGCGGTGAAGAAACCACGGTGGGTCGCTTACTGTAGGCTGTACGGCGCCGAGGGAGAGTCAATGCTTGCGCTGATGGTTCTAATCGGACAGGTCCATTATACGACTTGATTAAGGCATGAACGGGACGTCCGTGGTCACATTTGGTAAGTATCCGCTGCGTTCCTGTCATCATGGGAGAGAGCTGTGCTACCACACGAGTCACCGCGATTCTCGCTCACAGTAACGTAGCCACGCCTCCATCGACGACAAGTTGTTCATCCATCACGAGCCACTAAAGCAGCAGAACCCCCGGGCTCTAGGTGAAAGGTCTGGGACCAAAGTACGTCTCGCCAAGGTTGCAAAGATACAATATTTGGGTCGAAGGCTGTTCTACTTTGACACTGCCTTATCCGTCAGAATAGTAAGACCTACAGTAACTAAGGGATCCGCACGCGTGTTATTAGCATTGCGGCTGTGCCATTCGTATCAACCCCCGGGTTGAGCAGGAGTAGGGCATTGTCTATGTATCTCCTGTTTCTTCAAATCACGGAGTTCCTTCAGATTCGAGTCAATCGACCCAATAATAGGGTGAGTTTTGAGCCCCGCGTTTCAGATGATGACGGTGAGTCATGATGGAACCGGCACCGAACGTGTCTTGGGTCAGGTTAGATGAGATGGGAAAGCCGCAGTGAAAAAAAGGCTGGGAGGCAGAGGAAAGCTGGAGGCGGAGATCGCGTGACCGAAGAGATGGGATGAATCATGTGACGAGTGTCTGTTGATCGAGTTCCTGGAAAGGAAAGGGGATGATGACAAGGTTTCACGTTAAACAAGGTTCCACTGTGCCCAGCTCGCCTTTCTCTAAACCAAACCACTACCCCCAGATCCTTTCTCCGCACGCATCTCTGTATGGTTCGCAAAGTTAATGCCGGGGTTGCCGAGCCTCGCCGCTCTTCCCGCATCAAGGACCAGGCCAAACCAGAACCCCCACCGAAGAAAACCCCAGTCAAACCTCGTTCCAAGAAACCCAAGACTACCACGGAAGAGGGCGATACTAGCAACAAGGAAAAGCCCAAGTCAGCACCCCGCGGCAAGAAGCGCACCTCAGCTGAGAAGGAAGCCGAGCACCCGGAACCCGCTGTCAACGGGGATGCTGCCCCGCCACCTACCAAAAAGGTGGGTTTCCAACCTCATTGTTAGCTCCAAAGTTAATCGCACTCTCAGGCCAAACCTGATTCTCAGCCTGCGACTAAGCCAGCCTCTAAGCCAGCTGCCAAACCACCGTCCAAGGCTGGTACGAAGCCTGCCTCTAAAGCAGCGGCTGCTGAAACAAAAGCAAAACCCGCCTCCAAAACTGCTGCTCCAGAAGCTGGGGGCAAGCCCGCCTCCAAGGCCGCTGCGAAGCCGCCGTCGCGCGCGGGGAGCCGCAAGCCTGTGTCAAAGGTGTGTGAATTTTCGGAAGGTATCATCTCTACCTCTTTGACAACGATTTCCTTTCATGTAGGCCGATGTTGAGAAGAACAACGATACCGTTGCACCAGCTCAGGCGCCGATTGTTGAAGAGCCCGAAGCCGAAGCTGTTGCAGCAGCAGGAGCAGAGGTGACTGATATCTGTCCTGATATTGGTTTTGTCACTGATATCCTCTTCACAGGCAACCTAATTTTGTTTCATCTTGAATACCACTCGTCCCCGACGCCTCTATCCCCTTCTGTTGGACTGAGATATCTATCACATTGCAGGACCCCCTTGCCCCGTTGTTGTATGGAACGTGTGCTTATCGCATTAGTTGTCGCCGCTATCTGTGCTGTGTTGTACTACGTACAGCTCTACTGGGTTTCTGTTATGCAATGTTTACTAGCCTTTGTACTGTTTCACTATATGCGATGTGTCCGCTTTCCAGTTTTTAACTCAGTGGAGAGCGGTTTTAATCCAATCCGATCTGACTATTGAATCCGAGCGGTCCGATATTGGCGTGGCGTTTGCGATTAGGATGATTAAGATTGCGGCCGCAAGTTTATGACCCCCTTGAGCACCGCATCTGTACACCACTATGTCTGAACCAAGGCGATCTGCACGTCTCGCCGCGAGTGTCGCAGCTACTGCTGCAACTGCCACCGACGCTACCGCAGTGAGTGAGATTATTATCATCTACAAAGTCCTTCTTAAAAGTAGTTGTAGGCAGTGGAACCCGAACCTTCTGCTGTGGCACTTGCACCTATTGACATTGGGGATAGTCTTCCCTCATACATCCTGAAGAACGAACAAGGTGAAGACATCGACGTAGCTACACTTACTGCAGAAAAGGGCACGATTCTCTTTTCCATTCCCAAGGCCGACACACGTACGTCCTAACGTCACTAAAGCCTTCGTCGATTAACTGGTAGTACAGCGGGTTGCACGACGCAGGCGTGCGGTTTCCGTGATATCTATCCAAGTTTCACGGAACACAACTTCACCGTGTATTGTCTCAGTCACGATAAACCCGAAGCCCAGAAAAAATGGCAACTTAAGGCATGGGAACTCACGAAAAACACAGTCCGCGCGAAATCCTAACCCGCGACACACAGAAAGAATTCCCGTATCCACTCTTGTCTGATCCTGATCGTGTCCTCATCGCTGCACTCGGTGCAAAGGATGCAGGTAAGACGAAGCGTGGGCATTTCATATTTGCAAAGGGCGGGAAACTTGTTGAAAAGAAGCTTCCCGTCTCCCCTGGCGACAGGTATGTGATTGTCAACTCCAATCAGGCCCGGCACCAGGTACAACAGTGTGCTGATACGCTCATAACTTATAAAGTCCCACCCTTGCCCTTGAATTTGTCAAGTCATTGAATGCGAATTCTACGTCGTAGACTACAGGCTGAGAGCTAGGATTCACCGAATGAAGATTGTATGCGGTCATGTAGGATAGCCCGCCAGTAGTACAATTCAGGAAGTAAACTTAAGAAGCCTCGTGTTGCCTCCGAGTCCAGCGAGCTAACGACTTGATCGATGTGATACCCCTTCATCGATTGGTATTATTGCTCATAGATTATTCGACTGCGCATAAGTGTTTGGGTTACGGAATCAGAAAAAAAATTGAACGGGAGAAAAAAACACAAGGAAACTGACAAAAAAACCTGTTCAGCTGTCCACGTAGCTGTGCCAAATTTTGCAAGGCGATGACCGGCCCGGGAGAGCGAGCGCGCAGTCGACCAGATATGATCGGTATATGACCCCCAGGAGTGCTCCTCCACTCTTCTCCAATACTTTCCGCCATGTTCAAGTCTGCAGCGGCCAAGCTCGCTCACAACTCTACAATACCCGCGCTAGCTGGGAATAAAGCCTTACGCCCATTACAGGACCTTATCACTGCCGAAAAGGCCATCATCACTTCGTAAGAACCCGATTCGTTCCTTCCACGCGTCGCCCTCTTCCTGATTGGCATTCCTTCTTCACATTTCGGCCTTTGCCTTTTTGCCCCATGCTGACCTCACATTTAAAGGCTTGTGCGGCTCAGTATACACTTCTCGCAGGCATCGGAGGCTCTGCGTAATTGGGGCCAGGGCGAAGGGGATGACTTGTCGGTAAGAGAATGACCTCTATACTGACTACAACCTTTGTCTCTGATGCGTCGTTTAGGATACACTCGGCGCCTCTACGAAACTCCTTCTCGAATTTTCTTCTTCTCTCGGCCAATTTGCTAAGCACGAGCAAACCATTCGTGAGCATATGAAGAAAGTTCGGACGCAAGAAGAAGGCCTCGATCTACTGAGAAACCGCCGCAAAGGCGTGGCTTCCAAAGCCGATGCTGCTGAGCGGAAACTCACCAAAATAGACCCAGGACACAAGGACTGGGCAACGCAATCCGCTCTACTCGAGGGTCTGCGGAATTCGATACGCGAGCTCGATTCGGAAATCATGATGGGAGAAGCGAAGCTGGGTGACTCGAAGCGTACTTTGGCTCAGTTTTGGATGACTGTCAAGTTTGGTGGATTGGAAGAATGCTGTCGTAAAGGCATCGTGCGTCTGCATCGTCACATATACTCTCTACTTCTAATGGTTACATATAGATCGTCGCTGAAGCAGGAAAGCTTATCATGGCGGAGCTTCCTCAACTAGTGACAGAGCCAGGCCTTGCTCGCCCATTCTACACGGGTAATACCCGTACTGAGGCATATGTAGCGGAGGCATTGCGTGCACTCGATGGCGTTTCGATTGACGTCTCTACTCCGACAGGTTCATACAAAATTTCCATTAGACGTCAACCACCAGCATGGCGCTCCTGCCATGCCATCTGCGTTGCCAGACAATGGATCTGTTATCAGCTTCGGTCGGGGTGGACTACCTGGTGATGGTGACGGATCGTCGCAATATCGTGGTCAATACGGATACGATGTTTCCCGGCCGTCCCTAGGAGATCAGATTGACTATGATAGGTTACCGACAGCCTCCCAGGCAGATGAGCATGGTGCCTTTCTACCTCAGCCAGGCGCAACTCGCTTTAGATCCCTTCAAGTTAGTTCACGGAAGCCTCCACCCGCATCGCCCTCTAGCTCGCCATTGGGAGATGACTTGCCATCGATATCTCAAGGAATTGGATCACCTACCCAATCTCAGGCTGGTGCCAGTGGGCGCTTCGCAACGTTTCCGGTTAAAGGAAAGGACCCCGTAGAGCAGATGGTTGCAGAGCCTCTCATCAGTTCAAGGTCCTCTTTGTCGGATGTAGAACAGACGTTCTCAAAAGGAGATGTTGAAGATGCTGCACCAAAGTATGAGGCCATCGAAGGGACACCCACACCGCCTCCTCCCCCGCCCGGTGCAGCCCCCCCGGCCATGGTGCACGCAAGTATCTATGGTGGCTATGACCCGAGGTCATACTATTCGGGTCCTTCCTTTGTTCCAGATAATACCGTGGAGAATGAAGACGATATACAGTTGCCATACATGCCGTCACCCCGCCGCGAAAGCGTGAGGAAGGCACCTTTTGGTTCCCGTCCCTTGCCAGTGCCACGCCCTGGTCGCGAAGCCGAATCCATTCAGGAACTCAATGGACGCTCGCCATCAACTACTGAACCCAATTCATTCCCTGATCCTGTACAGACACCACTAGCATCGACTCAAGAAATCAGTACAGCGCCCACAGGAGTAGCCCAAGACCCACCTCCGCCTGCCCCTGTTGAGGATCTAGACGATGAACGAGCATTGAATGCTGCTGCCGCACGTGAAGTCTCGCGCGAGCTGGACTCCCTTATGTATCAACCGCCTGCTCCTATACCAAGGGATCCGTCGCCTCAGCCTTTGGCTCCTCCAACGCCGACCACTCCACCGAAGATACACACGTCGCCGCGGTCCAGCATCGACTTGGTTCCCCCCGCCTCTTCACCTTTCGCGCGTGCGCGCGGTCGTGTGCCGGGATCACCACCTGTCCCTCGAACCTCTTCAGAACGTCCCTCTCCAACAAATGGTCCCCCGTCTCCACCTGGTGCATCGATGCCTTCCTCTCCAGCGCAGCAAGCACAGCTTCCTCCACCAAGTATCGTGCTTGGACGGCCATCTTCACCCTCACTAACCAGTCTTGGTAACTCATCCTTCCGAACACCCCCGAGCTTCCCCCAGCCTCAGTACTGCCAGTTCGCAGCGCTCCCTACCGCAACCACAAGGTGTGCCATTTGTTCCAGGAAAGTCGTTACCGGGTACTCGCCAAGGGAGCGGCATGATCTCGGTGGCCGCTTTCCGGCGGCCCGCTCTTGTCACTGGCAACTCTCAGGATATAAGCCCACTATCCGTCAAAAAGAAGGATTTGCGCGGTTCGCAGACACCTCGAATGAGTGGTACAATGGGCCCGATGTCACCGCCACATGGTGCACAACCACCAGAGCTATCATCGTCACCACAAGAACTGCACCATGAAGACGAGTTTGACTACATTTCAGCGTACTACAGTGCTGGTGGGGATGATTCAGCGAGCTCGCCACCATCCTATACTGAATCCCGTGCGCGTTCGGGTAGCTTGCGTTGATTATTTATATGAGCTCATTTCTGATATTATCTACGATGTTTTGATTGCTGTAAATGTCATTCATGTTGTCCGTCGTGTCAGCTGCGGCATGGAACCTCTTCGATAATTATGAGAAAAGGGATTATAGGGCGACTGGGATATTGAGTCGCGTTTATGGGTCCCAAGTTGAAGTGCACGTATGAGACCTGG
Organism: Russula griseocarnosa; assembly: GCA_022884055.1. Taxonomy (NCBI): domain Eukaryota; kingdom Fungi; phylum Basidiomycota; class Agaricomycetes; order Russulales; family Russulaceae; genus Russula; species Russula griseocarnosa. The sequence goes on along the minus strand of JAGKRU010000002.1, from coordinate 609,665 downwards.
CACTTTTGGTGACCCTAACCTCAAACTAAGGCTGCCGCCACCAACGCCCATTCACTAACTGAAAGTGACTTTCAATATAATCATCATGTCGAGCTCACGATCCCAGGAGGACACCTACGAGGCTCAGAATGATCAACGACTCGACGAACTTCACTCCAAGATCCGCACGCTCCGAGGAGTAAGTCAGTCATGAACTACTCCCCCCTTTGATTAGCCTCACCGTCATCGCTCTGTAGGTTACCACAGACATCCATGACGATGCGGAACGCCAGAATCTAGTTCTCGACGAGACTGTGTGTTCAGCCTTTATATATTTCTCTCTTTTCCACACGAGCTGACCTCAAAAAAAGACCAACACGTTCAGTTCAGTAGCGTCCGGTCTTGTGTCCTCTGCTGACCGCATGACTCGTGCGGTAGCCCCAAACACGTCAAAAACAATGCGAATAGCGATAGCCGTTGTTGGATTGTTAGTTGGGGTGTGGCTTTGCAAACTCGTGTTTGCTCGGCTGTTTGGGTGGTAGTGGTTGGGATGATTTTGGTGGATTGCATGAGTGAGTGGCGGCCAAGCTTTGTATGGGAGTAGATCACTGACGACAGTTGACGAAGTCCTCAATGATCATGGGCATAACTTTTGATTTCCTTATGCTTATTGGACTCGGATGCATGTGTAATTTTATGCACTATTGCACCTGACCGTTTGTCTATCTGGTATGCATCGTATATGGTACTGTACTCGAGTACACCAACCGCCCTGGCCCGGTTATGGAATATGGAATAATCGAGCGTGCTTATTATGCACGGCAATACTGATCGACGCTTTCCTGTCAGTCGATGAATCACTCCGCATTGGCTTGTGTTCTACGAAATTAAGTTCAGCAGGCTTGATGAGCCCTTGAATTGAATCGAGGATGGAGAACCTCCACGTACCATCTATCTTCCGGTGCAGGGGTCACGCGCTAGTCTCTAGAAGGATAAATGGACCTTAGGGATAGATCCCTTGTCCCAGTCATACGAAAGGATTAGGAAGACCAAACGTGATCACGCGAGGTTGCTTGATCACCGCACTACTAGGCATCACAAAGATTTGGTGGTCTGTATCCAGATGATGACCATAGAATTAGAACGTACTAGTGGTACAATTAAACGTTGAACACCACTTGACCGGCGAATTCGCGAAGCATCGATAAATCCGAGCGTCAGCGCGTCATGATCACTATCGCCGGTTGATGCAGGGTCTTCCTTGCGCGCACACTATACTAGTCACTACAGTACGTATACTACAGTACGTACTGTACTCAATGCCATTGGCTCTGGCTCCAAACACCATGACTGACGGTGCCTTACTACTACAGTAGCTGACTAGGGATGCCTTCGCCAGTGAAGCTACCCACAGCGACTATTCAAGATGACTTCACTACAGTACTTTCCGAGGTCCACGCTGGCATTATCCCCTCAGAGAACATCTGGCTCTCCTGCTACAAGGACGGCGAACCCTCCATACATGGAAAGATCTCCGTAAGCCTTCATGAGCAAGATCGTGATCGCGTCGAGCTCGTCGGAAAGGGTGGCGTCGAGCTTACCCGTACGTCGCAGGTGAGCCTTCTTGTTTTTTTTTTTCTTGGAACGGAAAAGATTCGTATTCGTCCGTTCGATCCGTTGTCATCGTCGGTCCTTTCATTCGTCCGCTGATCTCGAACCCGGGGCGGCGTCGCCCCTTATTATTACTACTGTAGTTCAGGTACACCGCCCGCTGCTCAGGACTCGGGATCAATTCTGTGGATTTCATTTCTCCGAGCGAGGTTTATGCGGATCCTTTACATTCGGACGAGAGACGTGTGAGTACTGATGTTGATGAGACAACTACAGCGCTCACGAACCCCTCTTTTTGATACTAGCCACGTCAAATCCCATCCTTTGCGATTTCCAATGGACACTTCATTACTGCCTTACTCGATGGCACGCTCTCCGTGTACAATCACCCACCCACTCCATCAGCCACGGCTACGTATCCTGTACCAACCACGCATGTCCTACAACCCATTGTGACGACAAAGCTACATAGGTCTGTCGTCAACGCGTTAGAGATCTTGTCCGGGACATCCCCAGATCCATTGCTTGCCTCTGCAGGCTCCGATTTCACGATCCACATCACTCGCTTACCCACCTCCGAGTTATCAAATAATACGCCACCCTCCCTCTCGCCCCTACTATCCTTTAAGGGGCACTTGCGTCCAGTAGTATCATTACTTCCCCTTCCAAACGACTCCCTACTCTCCGCCAGCACAGGTGGTTCCCTCCGCATGTGGGACATCCAATCCGGCACGCAGAAGGCAATGTGGACGATGCCCAAGCCTGCGGTTGCACTCGCGGCTGCAGGCGATGATGCAAGTGGCAGTGCATGGGTGGCACTCGCAGATGGAAATGTATTGTTAGTTGACACGCGCGCGAGTACATCCGCGGCGAAGTGGTCAGCTGGAGTGACAACGCGCGCGATTACAGTATCCGCCAGTGGGCAGGATATTGCTCTGGGCGCCGCGGACGGTATGGTCCATGCTATTCGACGTCCACGGTGGCTCCGTCCGTCAACAGTGGAGACGTAGTGGTGCTCCCGCAGAGTGTATATCGTTCGTACCCGGCGGCCGCGTTTTGGTTGGCGGAGAAGACGGATTGCCCTACCTGGTGGACGTTTCACGAGGAAGTGGTGGTGACGCTGGGTTGCCTATCAATGAGCTAGTGTTTGGGAACGTTGAGGCAGTGCGAGCCCTCCGCGTTTCAGGAGATCTAGTATACATCGCAGGTGATGGGGGTGTTGTCCGAAAATATCAGCTGTAGATCGCGAGGTATGTACGAGATAAGAGACATCTACCTGACACGTGAAGCATCGAGTGCCATCAACGGTGTCAGGTGGATGCGACTGGGATAGACTCTGTGTGTTTGTGTCTGGGGGACTTCCTTTGAGGGTGGCGTATGAGGACTGGTTACTCTCAATTTTGGGAGGTGTTGTGCTGATGCGCCAGGTTGGGGGCCATTCTCCTTTATGGTGTAAATAGAACTTGACTGGAATCACTGTCTAGGACTGTAGACACAGCACGGAGTTATCAGTCAGTTTTAACATGAGAAAGGGCGACAAAACTCAGACCAGACATCCAGGAAGAATGCGAACTGTCAGTCGCACATCATCGTTGTTCTTTTTTGTATCACGAGCTGGGAAACCGGATTCAAACGGCCCATGGACGACTTCCCCGTCGGGTAGACGGATGAATTGCAACCTGCACAGAATAGCACGGTTAGGTGTATACGCCTATTACATGTAATCATACCGAGCCTAACTCATTCGGTTGAGCTCCTGTCCCTGTCCCTATTGAACGTATTGAACAGCCGCCGACTGTGCAATGAATGATTGGTCAGCTTTCTCCCAATTGCACGGTGTACTGTATGTCGGACGACTTAGGCGAAGACGCCGCAAAGGTCCTTCACTGGCACCCAAACACCAATCCATGACATCTACTTTTACTACTATGGTTGTTACATACAGACAAGCAGTCCGAAGTTAAGAAGACTCATACTTTTTCTACCTCCTCGTCGTCCCAACCGGACATAATCAACTTAGGTCTTTCAATGGGAAGTATATCCACGCTACATTGTATGACAGATAGTTAGATACGATGCCACTGAAAGTTGGAATCCCATACCTGCACTTGAGAGATTTCATCGCATCTTTAACGATAGCATTGGCCTCATCGATGAGGTCAGCGTGCCGGTTCGTGTCTGCTCTTCTGAATTCATGTAACGCATGGGCAGCACCAGTCAAAGCCTCTACCCATTTGTCAAAACCCATCTCCGCATCTCCTGTGAGGACCTGGTTCACAGAGAGGTTGCGATGTATCTCCAAACTCGAGATAAAACTCATCAGCAGCAAGTCGAACGTAACTTCACATATGGGGCGTAGGGCGTCAATGAAGGGACGGGTAGACATCTTTTCAGGATCAGGAAGAACAAAGGGGAGCTTGACGGTTGAATCATCGATAGTGCGTATGCCTCGTTTGAATGAAGGTGTTTCGGTAGTGCCATCATAAAGGAAGAATTCGAATGTGCTTCCGTCACATAGGATGCCATACACTGGCACACGAAAGTCCATTTTTGCGTTATGCCAGTCGCATGCTATGGTATCAAAAGATGATTAGCCTTATTTCAAAATTTAGCACCAAGAGTACGCCTCACCATCGCACTCTGCTATCACCTGGGCGATTGCATCCAAGCGCTCTGCGAAAGTGCCAATTTTGAGCTTTACTTCTATGAAAAGGACTGCGAGGGTGCCAATTGTCTGGAAGTAGTGTTCCACCCTGCCTTTGGTGGTGATACGACCCTCGATGACGACTTCAGGTAAGTTTCTAAAAGCAAACCCAAATAAGGCAATAATACGATTAAAGATCTTATTAGGGTAAAAGTTTGAGTCCGTTGGTGGTCGGTGGTCAGAAAAGTGGTTCGCACTCACAGGGGCAAGGAACCGGGATCTTGCCTCTTCCGTTGGATGTTCGAGTGGAGGTCCATACTGGACCAGCATGATATCAATGTCTTCCACAATCGATTTGAAAAGACTTGTGGGAATTCGGGAACGATGAACGTAGAACGTTTTGATATCACTCCCACGTTTATTCCGTTGAAGACCGACAAATTGGGCGATGTCCCCGTACTTGACATTAGAAAAACTGAGGTTTATGCGATCCTCTGAAGAGACATTTCGAACCCATTAGATCCAGAAGTCAAAAGAGAATGGACGGACCGATCAAGATCTGTTGCAGTACGTCAATATTGAAATTGTAGGTTCTCATGATATAGAGAAGTGCGACTTCCGCAGAGCTATGACTATTGATAGCAGAGGATAGCAGATTCTTAAGAGCGTCAGGGGATTCTACCGCTGTTTTGTCATTGCCGCGCATTCGTTTCGTTGCCATGATGCAATAACAGTACGCCTAAGGCGCGATGGGCGCTGATTAATTACATTGTTAGCTACGCCATTTTAGAAGGAAGTAGAAAAAGAGTGTTACTGACCTCAGCTTCAAAGAGAAAGAGCTGAGGTCTCCAAACTGTAAACTAGCGTCCTTTTATCTTTAGACACGACGGGCAGGAGAGGATAAGCGGAGCCCACTTATGGTCAACTAAGGGATCAAATTATGTCCAATAAGTCGACAGGGTGCAGATTTTAAATTAAAACTGTCTACTTATGTCTTTCTCAATTCAATTTGTCAATAAGTAGACTATTTGTATTTAAAATTCATTAGTCGTTAACTTATTGGACATCATTTAATCCCTTAGTCGACCATAAGTGGACTCTCCTTATCCACTCCTGCCCGCCGTGAGAGTACAAAACTTTGGGGTATCGTACTTGTTATGCATATTACTCGAATAAGGATAAACGTGCGGCGCCTGTCCCCAATGACCCTGTCCCCAATGACAAAGAAGTGCCAAGCCTTTCCATCTCACATGAAAGTGCTGTCCGGCTTTTGCATTATCCTGTGCGCAGTGGCTGTACCACCGGTCTCAACACCCCTAACAGGCTAACACCCCTCAGTCTGAAGGAAGTGGCTACGCCACTAGTCTCGTTCCCAGACGGACGTTACATCATTTGAGTCGGAGTCATGTCGGAGTGAGAAAAACCGATACACGAAGAAATGATTGGTGACTCTTTCGGGCGTGTGGGTAAGGCATCACGTGCCCTAGATAGCGCTTCAGCGCTTCGACGCGCCTCGACCTCAGACCTTTCGAACGAATCTGGGACTGACTCTGGAGAACCGCTGGGTGATACTGGAGCACACAGGGAGCGCAAAATGGGTACAAGCCCACATCATTGACTGTCAGCAAGCTTTATAACCCGTACTACTTCACCGCTCACCACCCATCTGTTCTCAAGCCAATATTCGGCCGTTTACACCTCGCACCACCGTGACCGTAGGACCTTGGATATCCAAACCATTTAAGCGTGATAAGGTGGACTATTTCAATCCAGTTCAGATTCCCCCAAGTCCCGTTTTTTTTGTTTGTCTTGCCCGCGCATCCCCGTGTTTCGACTTTGCCTGGTGCACTATGGCCTGAACGTGCCGACTCAAGTCGCCGCTGCCGTGCGTATCCTTTTGCTTTCTGGTCGGCCGCTGACCCCTTTTATTTTTTCTAGGCTCCTCTAATCTCAGTCCTCCCCGGACTCACTCGTGCAGCCACCATGTGCTTCACTCGGAGGCGTTGTCCACTTGGTTATGTGCCAGAAGGTGCCCACAGACCTAAAGCTCTTTGACATTTCTGGTGACCTGAGATCTCATAGGAGCATGCCCACAGGGAAAGTATGTCATGGCACATGCGTATACGCCGTGCGCTTCTTTTTTCTCGGCTAACGGCGGTTGTTTCTATGCAGAGTGAACTGATCCCAGAACGCTTGGAATAGACGAATGACAACATCGTCGAGGTACCTCCTCGCTCCCTCTTTCTGGGCCTCTCGCCCTTCACACAAGCCCGGCCCCTCCCCACGCGCGCACGCATACGCCACGTCCTAGCCACGTCCTCGCTAAGCAATGGCCTGCTCGTGCCTTCACCAACAAGCCCGCCTGCATGGCACCCAGCGCCTGAAGCACTGCATGAAGATGAAGCCGTACGGGGGGGCGTGCATGATGTCGGATCTGAACGGGCTGTCGCTTGGTCTGTGCGTTTGGGGGTAGGGGCGGGGATGGAAAGGATGCCTGTGATGATCGGGATGAGTAATCTTCGGGAGGTGCACGAGACTGCTGCGTATGGCGGTGGGCAAATGACCAAGACAAAAGGAGCTCGAGCATAAGTCTGCGCTCGCCCATCAGTGTTGGTATTATCAAGACGTGGTGAGGATGGCACGAGGGGCAACATGCTGGTGTTTGCTGGAACCTCTGTTGTTTGGCGAGAAATATGAAGCGTAACGGGCAAGGACGGCTTTTAGTTCTTCATTTTCATTTCTGTTTCTTGTAGTACTGTACTGGTACTTGTACTATCATATTACTCACAAGTGTGTGCCTGGAAAATTACCCGAAGACCATGTCCATCCTGCCATTCCGAGTCCTGTGTGCTTAAACACAACCTGAGCTTCACAATCTTGTTCCGCACCGCTGGGTTCTTCATGTGATCTTGCAACACTTGAGGATTGGTCTGCGCCTGCTGCAAGACATCCCATCATGGCCCGCAAGACGAACAAATGACACTGGCAACAGTCACATGATCCCTTACCCACCGACCGAAATGTACCAGATCAAGTTCAGATGTCGGACCTGAACGGCCTGAACCATAGTTGTCCGCCACAGGAGGTGTGGCGGACTCCGGAAACACCTCGCAAGCACTCCACTACTTTCCTTCACCTCGATTCACCTCGATTGAGCAATGGCAACTAAGGGAATGTGCAGCGATGACAAAACAGTGATACATTCCCCTGACACGTTTAGGACACTGCTATCCTCCGCTATCAGAAGTCATGGCTCTGCGGAAGTCGCACTTCTCCATATCATGAAAACCCATAATTTCGACACTAACACGTTGCAGCAGATCTTGATCGGTCCGTCCATTCTCTTTTGATTTTCGAAACTAATTTGGGTTCGAAACGCTTCTTTAGAAGATCGCATAAACCTCAGTTTTTCTAATATCAAGTACGAGGATATCGCCCCATTCGTCAATCTTCAACCGAATCGACTTGGGAATGATATCAAACCGTTCTACGTTTATCGTTCCCGAATTCCCACAAGTCTTTTCAAATCGATTGTGGAAGACATTGACATCATGCTGGTCCAGTATGGACCTCCACTCGAACATCCAACGGAAGAGGCGAGATCCCGGTTCCTTGCCCCTGTGAGTGCGAACCACTTTTCTGACCACCGACCACCAACGGACTCAAACTTTTACCCTGAGATCTTTAATCGTCTTATTGCCTTATTCGGGTTTGCCTTTAGAAACTTATCTGAATTCACCATCGAGGGTCGTATCATCACCAAAGACATCACCAAAGACAGAGTGGAATACTACTTTGAGACGATTGGCCCTATCGCAGTTCTTTTTATAGAAATGATGCCCAAAATCGGCAGTTTTGCAGAACGCTTGGATACAATTGCCCAAGTGATAGCACAGTGCAATGGTCAGGTGTACTCTTGGTGTTAAATTTTGAACTAAGGCTAATCATTTTTTGATACCATAGCATGTGACTGGCGTAACGCGAAATTGGGCTTTCGTGTACCAGTATATGGCATCCTATGCGACGGAGTCGCATTTGAATACTTCCTTTTTGATGGTACTGCCGAACCATTTTCATTCAAACGTGGTTTACGCCCTATCGATCCTCCAACTGTCCGGCGCCCCTTTGTTCTTCCTGATATTGAAAGGCCATCCACCCGTCCCTTCATTGACACCCTGCGCCCCATATGCGAAGTCACATTTGACTTGCTGCTGAATGGCTATGTCTCGAGTTTGGAGACACATCACAACCGCTCCGTAAACCAGAGCGCCATAGAAGGTGGGCCAAGAAAGAGTGTAGACAAATGGGCAGAGGCTTTGAGTGCTGCTGTCAGGGCATCACATGAATTCAGAGAAGCAGATGCGAAGCGGCAGGCTGGCCTCATCGATGAGGCCAATGCCATCGTTGAAGTTGCGATGAGATCTCTCAAGTGCAGGTATGGGATTCCAATTTTCAGTGGCATCGTATCTAACCATCTGTTATGCAATGTAGTGTGGATGTAGTTCCGATCCCACACAGACCGAAGTTGATTATGGGTGATTGGGACAATGAGGAGGTAGAAAAAGTATAGGGAGAAAAACATGCCGAATTGTTATTATTTTATACATAAGTCAGTATTTGTATACTGACAACAAACATGTGATACGCACGCGCTGTCGACTTGACAGTGAAACGCCTTGGTTTTCTCTTCTGCCTGTATCTGAACGATCTGAACACCGATGTCGCTGGGACCATTTGTTTTGCGCATTCAACACGGTACGATTTCGCCTTGCGTCTCACGGATGTTATCTGATTCGCATACAGGTATCGTGGGCGGTTTCGTTCCCCCTAACCCTTCTGCCGTGCACAATCTTACACTAGAGGCCCAAGATTCTGCACAAATCCTCCTACTCTCCCAATTTCCATCGAATCCGGCGGCCCAGCCACTGAAACCTAGGAACATACCCGTTTCCGAAGACACCACCAGTCTCGTCAAAGAGCTGGGAGGCATTCTTCGCAAGTTGCCCAAAGAGGAGGTGCCTACGGCGGATATCTACGGTAGGAACATCGGCATCTTCTGGCAGGGGCCGGATGGATTTGAGTGGGTGAATTCTGCGCCTGAGGGCTGTGGAACATCCGAGAGTAGCATCGTGGTGACGGAGGATGATAAGAAGGCATTCGATCGTGCTGTAGAAATAACGGAAGTCCTGGTCAAGAGGGGTGTGGCCCATGAAGGCATTTAGCGATGCAACTCCCTTGTATATATAGATGGTTTCGCATGAATGATCAATCGTGTGTGTGTGCGGGTTCAAAGCGATCTGGCAGTAGCAATTGTCACAGAATATATGTTGCGAAGATTCTGTGGCAGGCCACATCGAGAAAGTGAACTTCACAAGGGAATGATATGTCGTATCATATTCTCCCTCCTCACACGAAGGGTACAGTTCCCCGCTATCGGCGTCACAGTCGACTCGACATTTCTGTTGGACGGTTTACTAGCTACTCGTCATATGATGTGTTCACGTGGCACGTGCAGGACCACTCCACAAAACCATCCACGCGGTTACCATCAGAACCTCTGATTCAGAAGCCCATTGACAACAATTAATTCCAATCCCACTCCAACGCAACAAATTCAAGTCTGTAACGTGATATATCAAGTTTGATCCGCGGCGTGGAGGGCTCTGATGCTCCTTATCAGCTACCAGGGCGAAAATTCAAGTTACCTCGGGGATCTCGTCGGCGGACGAATTAATTAGGGTTCAACGTTATTCACAATACCGAAGAGTACTGCGACCGGTGAATAACATGAAGAACGTCGTGGTGTTGCTACCACTGGCATTGGACCCGATGCTCCCAAAGGGAAACCTCAGTAAAATCTCCAGACCAACTAAAAGAAACTTAGGAAAGGGCTACAAAGTCGTTGTGGATGCGTATATGTCAAGAGCATGAACGCGTGTGGAGCGAGAATTTTGTTCCTTCTGGGCCTTGATATTCTCAATCGCATGCACCCTTTCCTTCTTGTCCCAGAACGTACGTGTGTCGTGTCGTTGCTGACCGTTCCCTTCGTAAGGCTTGTATTCCGGTTTGCGTGGCCGTCTCACATCGGGATGCTGTTGCGGTCTTAAGATCCGTGCTGCACGACTCGGACGTGAGCCTGTAGTGATGTGCTGGGCCCAGCTCGGTTCGAAAGCCTGAGAAAGCACCGTTGAACGTCGGGTATCGAGTAGCATTCCGCTAGAGGAAGTGTGTTAGCTTCAAGAAAAACGATGGGATTTGACAATACCTACACTCTACCAACCAACAATACTCTAGCACGCTGAACACCGCAGCGATTCTGCCCTCCTGCTCCTTTCTAACCTCTCTACCCTCTCCAAACAGCGCCCAACCAAACACACCAAGCTCGTTCATCGCGCGCGCTCACTCTCCCCATCCCAGGCCAAACAAGATACAGGCCGACGCCGCGCGGCGGACGAATGAGTTCCATCGCGACCTATGCCATGTGCTCCTGCTGTGGCATCTGCGCGACGAATGGCGGGATGTCCCCCCGGTAGGTGTTATTCCCGCCTCCCTTGCGTTGCGGCTTGAGCACGAGCTCGTGTGCGCAGCGCACCGCCTCTTCCGCACCTTTGCCGTCGTCTTGTCGAGTGACCACATGCTCACCCGGGTATCACGTACGGCATCGGCGCCTTCCGAAGGCGACGGACACTCATCCTTCAGAGGCCACCACTTCTGAAGGATGGCTATCCTGCGACTGCTTCTAGACACCGCGTATACATGGCCCTACGATACGCGAAGAGACCAGACATAAGTTACTCGAGCACTTCCTCGCGACCGCTTCCAGGAGGGCTGCACAAACACTCACCTACTTGTTTGACCGTCTCATGGTGAGTTTATTCACATCCTTACTGATCATTCCACACACGCTCCACCTTTTGATTTGACACCACATATACATGGCCCTTTGATATGCCTGGACGGGAGAGCACCTCTTACGCCTTTTGGTGCCTGCAAGCTGGAGGACAATACTTGTGCGCTGGGCTGCGCGATAATACCACCGATTTCTATGGGGGCGACTTTAGATCCGGGCGAGACGAGCGCAGAATGCCGAGATCGATGCGTTTTTGATCCAGGTTCGGCGAACGTTCGGCTGGTAACGCGGATGCCGTGGCTACGATGAACACTCTATCAGTTTGATGAAGAGTACGGCAAAATGTGGCGCACGAATCACGAAAGTACGTGCACACTATGAATACACGGGCTGAATCTGGCACGGACTGAGAAAAAGTCCAGTAATACGCGCTCGGGGACATCGTAGACTCTATGGGCTTCCGCCAGTCGCTCGACAGACCGTTGGGTAGTATCATTGCTTGGGAGATTGCTCGACGACAGATATGCCAAAGTAGCCGGTCGAATTTATGAGGTATCTAGATGCAGCCCTAAAACGCTGGCGACCAACCGATGGTCCGATGTATCCCGGCGACTTTCTGAGAGACTGGGCCAAAGGACGACGAGATCGACTCATCACGAGTTGGTTAGTGTAACAAGCAGTCAGAGCAAAAGAGGCCGAGTTGGAGAGGCTTGCAAGAAGTCTATTCAGTCAGCACATGATGGAACGGGGACAACGTTGAGCAATGCTTTGCGCATGGGAGGGACACCTCCATCTCGCAGCGTCTCCCACGTGGTCCACAAGCGGATGTGATATCATCGACGTTGGCGACTCCAGGGTCCATTACTTGATTGAGAAAGGAAGTATCGAGGACGACGCGAGCATATAAGGTGTTGTGGGCATGTTGGAGAATCAATTCTTTGGAGAAGAGGTGCCGCGGGATGGGTGTTGGGATCAAGGACATCGGGGCGAGAATGACAGATTCGGATGCACTGTACAGTTCAAGGTGACAAGGTGACATGTCGGCACTTCATCACTGCCACTAGGCCCGGCTTCAGCTCTTCAGGGCTCAGCTCGGACTTCTGACACTGCATCCCGAGCAGAGCCCTCACTAAGGCTCGGCTGGGCTCGGGTTTCAGGGCTTTGAGCCGGGCCTTGCGCATCTAACGAAGTAACTACACGATGTCATGACATCGGCGCCACTGTGATCTAGTACTGGTGTGATCAACAAACGATCCTGCAACGCTTGACGACTATTAGCGCCTGTTGGATATGATGGAGTTGGGAGATTCAGGGGCTCCCGCGGAGGTGCAACAGGGCAGGTCGCTCATCGCGCCTCTGAGACTGCGGGGTAGGGGAGGTGCCAAAGTGCAGGAACTAAGAGGCAGTGATCAGATTTATATTGCATTATCTACTCAGGGCAGGCGGAACATACATACAGTGCGCGCAACCACGTCCGATCGTCCCTTTTCTTGATGCTGACATGCCCATGTATGCCTTGATGTGATGTATCTCAGTTCGTTTTCATCTCAGTTCGTTTTCACATCTCTCAGCTCCGAGTCGTTCTCACGCCACTCCTTGTTCGCTTTGCGTCCGCTACGCTGCCTTTTCTTTTTCAGGTAAGGTAGCGACGGTCTTGATCAATTGATGCACGGGTGCAGATTTCGTACGTGTTTAATAACTTATCGTGCTTGCCCCCAACTCTCCGCAACCATACATTCTCCTATTGCCAAGGCAATACTCGTACAGTACTTCTGAACTGAACGGGACTTACTCACCCAACTGAAGCCGCTGAAATCACAGCTCCCTTCAAGTGTACACCAGGTTTTTTTTGCCATGATCAATAATATGTCCGCGAATGGCCTAGCTTTCTCCATTTCTAGTAGTTGTCATGCTTTTTGTGGCGTGGCACTTCTGATTCCGCCGTTTGCGCTGCAACTAATCTCTAAATGATCCACTCGGGTAGCTCGGGTAGCTCGGACGTGGACGCTGTGATTCCTCGGTTATGCACTATCCTATCAGGTCGTTCTTGGGGTTTGTGGGCATACCAGATGATGCCGTGATGGGAAAGTGGGGACCGGTTATGTGAGAGAGCCGGGAAAACCCCCACCATGTGCACCACTTCGTACGAAGAAACACACTCCTGGCTTGTTCCGACTCGGCGGGCTTCGCACACCAAGTCTGCTTCGATTCCACGTAACTAACATCAGATTTCCTTTTAAAGCAAAAGTCTATCTGTTGCACCACATGGACAGCCATCGGTAACTCGAGTTTTTCCACTAGCATATAAATGGCTTCTTTTCACACCTCTCCCCATCGCTGGCCATCTCTGTCCTTAGGACAGCCGTCATACGTCGTCCCCCTCCCGTAAACAACAACATAAAGAAGCCATGAAGAAGCAGGATGACGATGCCTCCTTTGCTGCAGTGAACAAGTCGGATTCAGAAAAGGCTGTCTCTATCAGCCCAGTCGCTCATCAACTAAATGACCTCGGTCTTGTCGCTCCAACGGAGGAGGAGATGAACACCCTTCGCCACGTCCCTGATAAGATTAATTGGACCGCGTACAGTAAGCCCTCTTCAGTCTTCCGAGTCCTCATGACTCTGGTATGTCTCTGAAACCATTGCGTAGCGATTGCCTTCGTCGAATTAGCAGAACGCTTCTCCGTAAGTACTAGATCTTTATGCCTTTCTTCAACGTCTAATTGTGCTATTGCTCAGTTTTACGGTGAATCCTAATCCGTCCCATTTCCCCTCCCTTGGACGATGTGCGCTTATCATCATGCTTCATTTTTCAGGCAGTACCATAGTTTTCGTGCGTTTGTGTAGCATTCATATGTCGGGTTCTGTTTATTTATCTTCCATTCTTTAGGTCAATTTCATTCAGCAGCCCCTCCCCAAAGGCTCTACGACTGGTGCTGGTGGAAAGCACGGTGTCTCTGGTGCTCTGGGCCGAGGGCAGTCAGCTTCCACCGGTCTCACCACTTTATTGCAGTTCTGGTAATCATGACGTCCCATTCATAAATGCCTCTCAAAGTGCACTGAACATACTATAATAGGGCTTACGTCACACCACTGCTCGGCGCCTACATTGCAGACGAGAAGTGGGGACGATACAAGACTATCTCTGTCTCTGTGTTTATTGCTCTCATTGGGCACATCATTCTTATTATCTCATCCATTCCATCGGTCATTGTGCATCCTAATGGGGCACTTGCTGCGCTTTCCCTTGCCATTGTTATCATGGGTCTTGGCACAGGGGGTTTCAAGGCGAACATCTCCCCACTTGTTGCTGAACAACAGCGTCACAATCGCCCTTTCATCTCTCAAACCAAGTCTGGTGAGCGTGTGGTGGTCGATCCGACTCTGACTACTTCTCGTATCTATATGGTGCGCTTTTTCTTGCAAGTCACAATAATCAGAATGACTGATTGCTTTTGTAGTATTTCTACTTCTTCATCAACGTCGGTGCAATGGTTGGCCAGATTTCCATGACGTATGCTGAGAAGGTTTGTTTTCTTTGCTATGCCGGATCGATCACTCTAATCACCACATATGGTACGCAGTATGATGGTTTTTATCTTGCATTTACTCTTCCTACCGTTGTTTTCTTGCTTTGCCCCATCGTCCTTTTCCTTGGCCGTAACATGTACCACCGCTCTCCTCCTCAGGGCTCAGTGCTTGCTAAGGCGATTAAGCTATGGGGATACGCTGCGCGGGGTAAATGGACTCTAAATCCCGCCAATCTCTACAAAAATCTCAAGGGCGATGATTTTTGGGAGGCTGCTAAGCCGAGCAACATCCCAGACAGCCAGAGGCCGAAGTGGATGACGTTCGACGACAAATGGGTCGAGGAGGTTCGTCGTGGCTTCAAGGCATGCACCGTGTTTGTGTGGTATCCCGTATACTGTACGTCTCTCATTGAAGTAAGTCGGAGTCGGTTGCTAAAGGTCGGAATAGGGCTCGCATACAATCAGATCATCAATAACTTAACATCGCAAGCCGCTGTTATGGTGACTGGTGGAGTCCCGAATGATGTCATTAATAATCTCGACCCCCTCAGCCTGATAATCTTCATCCCTATCTGTGATTTGCTCGTCTACCCAGGCCTTCGAAGGATAGGCATCAACTTCACCCCAATCAAGAGGATCACTGTTGGTTTCTTCACTGGTTCGGCTGCCATGATTTGGGCTGCTGTCGTGCAACACTACATCTACAAGGCATGCTTCATAGCCTTAAGCGATATTGAGGATTTGTCTGATGATCTCCGTGGCGATATTTAGACTAACCCCTGTGGGTCATTCGTGTCAACATGCCAAGATGCCGATGGAAACCCAGTTACCTCTTCTCTCAACGTATGGATACAGAGTGGATCTTACATTCTCATCGCGCTTTCTGAGATTCTCGCGTCTATCACTGGCCTCGAGTATGCGTTCACCAAGGCACCTAAAAACATGAGGTCACTGGTCATGGCCGTGTTCCTGTTCACCAATGCTATCTCCTCTGCCATTGGCGAGGCCTTTAACCGTAAGTCACTCATTTTAACAGGTCATCTCACTGATTGATCACGATGCGGTAGCGCTATCCGCGGACCCGCGACTAGTATGGAATTATGCTACGATGGCAGGCTTGTCAGGCATTGGTGGGATTCTCTTCTGGTTCACCTTCCGTGAGTTGGATAGAGAGGACGCAGCTCTGGACAATCTCGGAGAGGGTCGGTTCTTTGAATCTTGAGTAGCGGTTGAGTAGAAATGATATTAGTGTATGATAGCCGAACCCAAATGAGAGTGACGGTCGTAAAAGGCAATCAGAGACGCTCAGGCGCGGTGAACCCTTGCGCTCCGCTAGCCGCGTCCACCGTGACACGACGACGAGGTCCTGGACCACCACCACCCACACCACCCCTATCTACTCAAACGCGCCTTTATACGTCTTCTCAATCAGATTTCCTTTCTCCTATAGAAGTCGACCTAATGTTCTCTCCAGCATAATATACCTAGTCTCGCCGCAGACCCACTCATCGTATTGCAATGTCCAATGAAGCGCACAAGGCGGACCAGATTGCTTATAGGTACTACAATAAGCTCGCATCCGTCGTTCACGCTGCCAGAGCCACCACAGAACCTAACCCTCAGGCCAAGGTCGATAAATGGGTTCGTCGTCTTTCTTATCTTCCTCTCGCACTCACGAATAGCTCTCCTCAGTTCAACCTCGAAACTCCTGATGCCGAAATTTTCAAAGAGCCTCTAAGGTCTTATAGGACCCTTTCCAACGTGCCGAATCCTTTGCCGTTTGAGCTCCAAGTTCTCTTGTCTGTTCCAGACCTCTCCGCGAATCAAGTCCTCGTTTGTCGAGGCGCAGATTCATCCCGTCTTCGCATAGAACCCACTCCCAAATACATTCTCCTCGAATCCTGGTCCGTTCACTTCTCGCCCCGGCGAGGTGGGAGCGGCGAGGACGCGGCCGACCTTGGCCTCTCTACTGTTTACAAGCATGGCATCGGGCTTTTCAGAAGCATCTATACGCTCTTGCGCGTCCTTCCCACCTGGAAATTGCACAAGCGATTGCGCCGTCGTGTTGCCATGCCATCCAATCGGAACGCCAACTTGAACATCGAACTACGCGTACGCAGCGGGCGAGACCAGGATGGTGTCCTTGGATTTGGTAAGCCCCTTGACACACCTCCTCGACGCAAACACCCTCTTATTAGCCTCGTGGTTCAGACGTGTCTCCGGCGGCGCAAGCACCTCCGCTTGTCACTGAGTCACACACGTTTCCGTCGGTCCCTCATCCTTACGGAAGCATCACACTATCAGTCCGCTACCTCACCAATCCACACTTCCATTTGGACGAACTAGAATCCCTCCTCTCGTCCCGCTTCTTCTCCCTTGATGAGGGTGCCGATTTCACCCCGACCCTAGTTAAGAACCAGCAGCGGGAGTCCCTATCAAGTTCACCTGGGAGCCTGCCATTAAGGACTTCTTTGCCTGCATCTCCACCGACATCTACTTCACTAGCGGATCGCCTAGCTCGACAATCTGTTCAGCCTTCTCAATCACATTCCCGTACTACGTCTTTCCCAGCTTCGGGTGCTACACGCCCTCCGCTATCACAAGGCAGCAAGGCTGGGGGGGCTACAGACTTGGGTGGAACCTCTGGCCAATCCTCCGCTTCGTCGCGTTTTGAGATTCCAGCCCTCCCTCCACCGAACCCGAGAATCCGTAGGGAAAGCATGGGCTCGGTAGGTTTTCATTTTGGGGTGTGATTGGCGCGTTCCTTATCGTTCATCTCGTAGGATCTTCCATCTCTTCCCGGGCCGTTGCCAATTCGTCGCCCGCAGCTGAATCCTCTCAATCCGTTTAAGGCATCGACACTCTCCTCCGGTTCGCCTTCTCTGCATTCTCCGTCGCCCTCTTTAAGACAGGCATCGCCACTGCCCTCCCGTGGTCCAGGACCACCGGCGGTGTCTAGCTCCCCAAGGGTTCCACCATCGCCTAGCAGTTACGGTCGGCTGTCATCTTCCCCGATTGTACCGTTGCGACCTTCGCCCCCATTCCAGCCTGGAAGCCTAGGTGATCGACGCTCCGTGAATTCTGCTGATGGCGGCGGAAGTGGAAGTTTGGGTGGTGGCGGTGGTGAGAGCCGTAGACGGTACTCAAGTAGCTTCGGTCATCGGTACAAAGATTCGCTGGGAGGTGCCAGCGAAGTGAGCACTGGGAGTGGTGAAAGGAAGGAAAGAGAGAGCGACAAGGGCGGGGTGAGCATCCGCAACCCTTCCATTTTATTTGCCTGTGATCCTATCGTTGACCATGACCTGCATCAGAGCCCATTCTTTGGCGCGAATGCAGACGAAGAGGACCTTTCTGCATTTGTTAGCGATGCAAGTCAGCCAAAACCATTAAATCGCCACTATCGCGCGCAGAATCCCGACCCCCTACGCGACCCTATACTCGAGGGTCGGGTACCCGATCAGCCAGGGCAGCCATCGCGACCGTCCAGTCCTGCCGGCGCGCCATATGCGCGTGAAAGCCCAGACTCGAGTAATGCACTCGGGTTGGGACTGGCTACGACAGGACCACTCCTTACGAGTGAAGATGCCGTTGATGATCAGTTACGTCGTATGAATGCCACTTTCGTGGCATCGCTCGAGATGTTAGGCAGTCCTCGACGTCGGGAGCGGACACGGTCGAGTCCAGGACCCGGTCCCCGCGCTGGGGAAGCTCGGAGTTTAGGTTCTCCTGGGCCGCGCGTGGAACGCATCAGTGAGATCATGGAAGAGGGGAGCGGGAGCGGGAGCATGAGCGGAAGCGCGAGTGCGAAGAACTCGCGGGAAGAGGCCGCGCGTGCGCACATGCGGAGTCTGCTGTCGCAACCGAGACCTGGCTCGCGCACGAGTAGTATCACGTCAGAGGAAGTAATTGGCAAGTTGGAGTTGGACGACCGACGACAGAGCATGGGCCAGTAAAGGCGTTGGACAGGATAGCGATATTTACTTACACCCGTCCCCTCACTTTTTACATGGCTAACAAATTTTCCTTTTTCAAACATCCATCCATCAGGGTTTTGTAATATGATTGTAGCTCATACTTATACTCATCTCATGCTGATCGGTTTAACACGTTATCGTCGTTGGAGGAAGGGCAAACCGCACTAACTCTTGAGCTTGAGCGCTTGAGCACAAGGTTTTTCGCATTACTTAAAGCGGGAATTGGTCGAGACCACGAATATTGCGCATATACTGATCCACACGTTACCGTTACCTCGTGCCTTTATATTAGGTAGCTGGGGACTCGGGATAATGAGCGTCGCCCTATGGGGTATCCGTACGATAGGGAATTCCCCTTATAACCGTTCCGCCGCCCTCTTCTCTTATCTCTTGGCCGGAATTCACCCACATCCCCTCCACGGTCAAGATGCTCCTGCCATCACGGTTATTGCCCTTTACCCTTCTTTTCTACACTGCTGTCCTCTTTTCTTGGGCTATTCCTCTCGACGATGATAGCGGGATCCTTTACCGCTTCTCCCCCGCGTCGAATAACGAGACGGAGGAGTTACTTTCATGGGCCGAGGTGCGTCTTCCCCCACTAAGCCAAGTAAGTCGTTAGCATATTTGGGGCATTTGTTTTTTCTCTCTTTCTACAGCTGCGCGAATGGGATCTATGGCAAATGACCCATTCTTACGTCGACGTCTACTTCCCACGTCGCGCTATTGCAGAGGCCGAGCTTGGGCTCCTGCCCTTCCGTCTGCCCCCGGGTACCAGCCACCGCATGGAGCAGGTCAAGAAGATGTCCTCGTGCTCATGCGCGCATGACCTGCCCACCCAGCACACGCCCCCATGTTCACAAATTACCAACTGTAAGGCTGAGACACGTTGGGATGTCGCATCACCCTCCAATGCCACCTTCCACGCACGATACCACCCGCTCGACGAGATACAGAGTTTCATGCGCGATCTCGCAGCAGCGTATCCGAATCAAGTCACCATCGTTCCTCTTGGCCACAGTGGCGAGGGAAGAGAGATGTTCGCGCTTGAAATTTCAGCCATATCCGAGTCGACGGGCGCTTCTGGAGCTCAGGCTAGCGCCGAATATGGGTCACACGACCAAAATCCCCAGGTCATGCTTGGCGGGAAAGGGAAGGAGAGAGGCACTAATCCACGCTGTGGGTTCATCATCACGGGCGCACAGCACGCTAGGGAGGTCAGTTACGTCTTTTGCTCTGCTTAGTTTGAGGAATGAGATTCACCTTGTTCGCTACTAGTGGGTTGCTTCTGCTGCCGCGTTATACATCACACACGCCCTCCTGGCTGACCCGTCAGAGAAGTTTTCTCTCGCCCGTCTACTCGAGCAACATGTACGTGTCAGTCTGTGACGAGAAGATCAATGCTGATGAAGAGCACAGAATTTTTATATTGTTCCTGTTATGAACCCAGATGGATATGTATATACATGGGAAAGAGACCGTTTTTGGTGCTTCTGTCCCATTGTTTGTGTCTTTATCTTCGGCTTAACTTTATCGCAGGTACAAAAATCGCCTGCAGCTTGGTCCTCGATCCCGTTGCGTAGGCATAGACATGAATAGGTACGCATCACCCAACCTATCTCTCAATGCTTTCACAAATAGCTGCTTTTATGATAGGAATTGGGTGGGATTTTTCATTCACGACCCAACCGTTCCGGTAATCTGATGTAAAGGACCAGGGTTACAAGTGGAAGGCCAGGACAAAGGACTTTCACAACGACCAGTCACGTCCCGAGGATACCTGCTCCTACTGGTATCCCGGAAGTCGCCCGTTTCAGGCCCCCGAAGTAAACAACATGGAAAATTATTTCAGGCGTTTGCCACGTTTGAAAGGATTTCTGGATTTACGAAGCTATGGGCAAATGCGTACGTCCATCCTGACTATAATTTACAGCTCCGATGGTGATGTATTGTTCAATAGTGTCTACACCGTTTTCTTATTCGTGCAAAAAAACACCAAAAGATGCTGAGGACCAGTTGGAAGCGATTTCCGGGGCCGCATTTGCGATAAAGAAGTCACATGGTGCGAAGTACACGGTAAGCACCATGTCGCCTTTTCACTATGGTTGTTAGTCATGCTGAATGTCCCAGAGTGGAGCGCTATGTTCGACACTGTATAGGTCAGTTAAATGAACAATTTTCTGGCAACCGTGGCTTTTTTATTCAGTTGGTCCCTCTTTCAAGGGCTCCCGGGAACATAGTTGATTGGATGTACAAAAAAATGGGCGTCAAGTATTCCTTCGCTGCCCACCTGCGCGACACCGGTACTGTGAGTTTTTCTTTCAATACAATTTCAGGCAAAACACTTTTAGTTCAATCTATTTTCAGTACGGTTTTGCCCTGCCAGAGCAATGGATACGACCGGTTGGCGAAGAAACGTCAAGGATGATCGAATACTTGGCAGATTTTATCGCGGTCATTGACAAGGATTGCCACTGAATGAATCATATCACACATCAATCACGTCTGAGTTCAAACACGAATGATGACTGTAGTGGTCTTCCTTCAATCATCCAGTCCGAGTGACGGTCTATGTCAATTACTACGTTTGAGGTTGTTGTATGATGTTCAGAAGTTGCAGTTGTCGGAGACAGGACTGAATATAATCGAACAGTGTCTCCCCATAGTAAGCTGACCCGCTAGTAATAGTGAGGATTTCTCAACTGCGAGGGGCTGTCATTGCAAGTTACTTGGACTTCGATGTTTGGGGTTGGCCGTGCCTAGTGAGGAAGCTTATAGTCCTTCGCTTTTACATGTGGGAATACGGGTTGGGTGTTGGGATTCTGAGCTCGCGCGTGAGCGAGTCTCATGGCAAGTCTCATGACTTGACTACCAACATGATTGCTAAATGATCCGTCGGGTCTTGTCAATAATGCAATCACGCGTCGTGCATCGCGTGTATTGAGCACGGTACTTGAACTCGTGATTCTGTGCCTATCAAAGTCGGTCTAGTGTTTCCCTCCAGCTGTTGCCACACTAGTGTGTTTCAGGTTTTTCAGAGTCCGACACGACTCCGTCTCTGTTCGTAACGTCTGGGAACGATGGACTCGCTCGTTAAAGAAAAGGTGAGAACACAGCGGACAAGTTATAATTCTAGTTTCAACTTTCCGCACGGGATAGGGAGTTTATTCCTGGAGTATATACATGCAAGTAGAGTGCCCGATCCTCTAGGTGAAAACTCCAGTGAGAGATCAAAGCAAACAAGATTAGAGCAGAGGTATCAATAGGTCAAAAGACAAACACGAAGGGCGAACAGATGATCAATGAGTCAAGCTAATCAAGACATGAAGCTATGAAAAAATCCTGGGTCGCGTGCTACTACTATAGTTGGAGTCACAGTAAGCGCTCCGACATGTCATGTTAGACTCATGTTTAATTGACACCTGCGGGTCCGGCGAGGGTCGTGAGGTCACACCCAAGGGCACAACCTGGGTAACCACCGAGGTGTAGAGGGAACGCTGTGGTAGCGCTTTGGTTGTGTTCGGCCCAGCCGTCGTGAAACTCGAATAGGGAATCGTTGGGTGTGAACCGATATTCCACATCGGGAGTGGTGTCCTGATCCCTGCTTCCCAGAAGGAGCGGGGCCCCGCGATCCAGTTCGTCCTTCCTCGGAGGCCCAGTCGGATGAAAGATAGGATCGGGACAACGGGGTAGATCGGCCACTTGGCCTTCGAAGTTTGTTCGTGCCGGGAGATATCCTGGCTCCAATGGCGGCAAGGATGGATCACCGAGCAAGTCGCGGACTGCTTTGTGCGCCGATTCGCATGCACCTGTGATCCAACTGTGATGACGCGAGAGGTGCTCGCCGGCGAAGAATATGTTGCCCTCCGGTTCACAGGCAGCCTCATAGTACGCGGCGAATTGTCCAGGGAGGAACATGGCGACCCCTGTTGAAGCCGCGACGGACCAGACCGCATCGACGGTGCTCATGAGGAGGTCGTACACGTTGACTTGTTCTCCGGTGTCCGGGTCCTTAGCATCTTTGTATAGTCTAGCCAAGCAGAAGAGCGCGAGGCTTCTGCGCTCCATTGCTGAAAGTGGGAACCAAGTTGTCGCATCCGTCATCCAAGTGTAGATGACCAAGACGCCGGGTTCTTTATTAGTAGATCGGGCCGTCTCGGTAATAATACCGTTGGATGGATAGACCACCCAGCGGATGGGGAGGTCGGTGATTGACTGGCCGCCGGCAGTCGGAGTGGGAGTAACTCGCTCCCAAAAACGGTTCTTGAAACGCAGACCCATCTTGAAAAGTGGCTCGAAATGCATCGAACGAATTGCAACCTCCTTAGGAACTTTCCATACGGCCGATCAGCAATCATGACCTTCAGTGCCGCAGGGGAATAGCTAGGATAACTTTGTCAAACGTGGCTTCGATTCTCCCATTGTTTCCAACAGCGATGATTTTAACCTTGTCATTGGTATTCTGGATCCCTGTTACTCGTGCTCCGTAAGTGATGTTCTCGTACCCAAGGAGCCATGACAACGTAGAGGGTAGCCTGTTCATTCCGTATTTGATGGTGTACCAGTCCTCTGTGTTGTGGTCCATGTCCTGCATCACCATTTCTGTGACACTAAGAGTAAATTCATCTGTCAGTGAGGCGACGGTCTCGACGAAATCTATGACCGTGGTGGGCCATTCCATGACGGAATGGAGATAAAAGCGGAGGGAGAAGTTGTCGTATTTTTCCACCAATCTTTGGAAATCTTCGTCGAATCTATTCTCCAAGTCAAACTCTCCGACGAGGGGATCAAAGGCCGACTTCAAAAGCTCCTCTGCGGATTGGTCCTCGTACTCTTTTGGAACGTTGTCCCATCCTATACTTTTCGGAGTGATAGAAAGGGGTTTCATTCCAGTGTTTAAGTGACCGTTAATGAGGGAGCGGTTGCCCGGGGCCGAGAGAATGTAACGAATGAGATTGACCTCTCTGTCTTGAAGGAAGTATGAACTGTTGAACCCAGGCAATGAGGTCAAAGGTGTATTTATGGGATTTCGAGTAGGGAAGTCGCATTGCGCCGGCTTCGAAATATTGATCCTCTTCTTGAGTGAAGTAGTGAGTGTAAACACGGCCACCAACACGATCCGTCCCTTCGAACACGCGAACGCGGTGTCCATTGGATTGGAGCAGAAGTCCGGCATAGAGACCTGCGATGCCTCCGCCAACGATACCAACGTTCAGGGACTTGGACGGAGATGGGATTCTACGAGCGGCTGAAGCGTAATTGTAGGTCAGGTGAGCTTGCGACGGTAGCAGCCGCACATACCTTCTTCCATAATATGAAGTGGTACAAGAGCGTAAACTGTACAACGAAGAGGCTGTGAAGATGCACTAGAACTCCTTGCGTCAAAGTTACCAGTCAAGGGTACGGATCTTGAAGACACTTACAGAGACAAATCACGAACGGATGTCCGAGGGTCTTGTGGTGGAAGTTTCCTTCTCCTTTATGCAGCATAAACTTGAAGGACTAGATCGGGTGCAAAGTTTGCGCTTGGAAGGACATGACGTTGTTACTTCCCTCTAGAGCTGTTTAACTGCAACGCCAGGTGACGAGAGAAAAAGGAGGGCTAGATTCTGGCATCAAGAAAAACGTCATTTGTTAGCGAGAGACCAGCGACAGATAAATCTCTGATAGGTCAAATAAGCGAGGTAGGCCTGGATATTCCGTTAATACAGGTCAATAAGGAGAAAACCATACTGTAGCTGGTGACACGGAGGAATGGAAAAACACCACCTCAGTTGCCATACCGAGCAATAAGGTGATCAGCGACGCTAAATTAGTCAAATTATCAAAATGACGTGATGCTCACTCTAGATTGCATTGCATGGAGATTTGGAACCAGTGTTAGTAGGACCCCTAATTTTCTTCATACGTCACACACGTCTGATGCAATTGCGAACGGTGGGCGTCGACCATGGTGATTGTTCAGTGTAGATTGAACTCGTGTCAATCTAGATTCTAGACTGAGTTGCTTTTTCGGTTTCGGGACGCGTTGCATCCTTTCACCTGCCAGTGTTAGCAATCCCTAATTCTGGACCTCTGGCATGCCGTATCATCGCCAAAGCCCACGAAGCGATCGATCTACAAGCAATGGAACCGGTGAAGACAACTTGAAGCACAGCCACCACGGTCTATCATGCACAACTTTGCTCTGGTATATATGGGTAGAAATGCCTCGACATATTATTCGTCCGTTATATCTTTCGGTGACTGGACAACATGTGTCGCTGAAATTAGGCCATATGCAATGGATTGTAAGAGCAGCCCAGCCAAAAAGTGAAGCTTGAAGGGTCACTTAAACGACTTCTTCCTCGCTCTTCTCGCCCACTATAAACGTATCTTGCTCGGCGACGGTATCCGTTCGTGAGGCGGTGATTGGGATGACGGTTCCGGCTCCCCGGCGCGACTTATGCTGGAGGGTCCATTTCTCGAAACCGCGGATAGGTACTCCTCCGCAAAGTCGGCGGGTGGTAGCAAGAAGTTCATCCAGGCACTGCACAAAGCTCATTATTCAACATCGACACCGTGACTATATATCTCTTGAGTACGCACCCGGATTAATTGGTAGACAGAAATGACTGCTGATGCATAGAACATATGTTCAACCGACTGCATCTCGTCAGGACCGATGTCGCTATAGCCGTCAATGTCAGGAGTAGCAGTAAACGTAAGTTGATGGTGTAAGAGGAGGCGATCCAACAACGTTCCAGGAAGCACGCTGTGTATGGGGGTGCCCATGTGAAGAGACTGCGACACCGATGTAAAAACGGAGACGACATCGGAGATCTCGAGAAAAATAAGGCTTCAGAAGTAATGGGAATGAGAATCACGTACAAAATTCGGGTCGACCACTTTCGTGTTATGTAGGAGTGATTGTCGCCATTTGGCATCAAGTTTCCAAAGTGCACCACCAAGCTACAGGCAGAAATACACAATTATCGCGTTATCCTAGTACATCTGTTCGACGTCACGCACCTGAGATAACACTGCAATCATCTCCTCTTGGACCTCAGTCAACTTGAAATACTCGTCCTTTGGCCAACGCCCTCGAATGTTTCCTTCCCAGGTTGCGAGCATCATTTGTTGCTTGCCCGCCTGTATTTGGGCTGTGACAGCAATAAGTCGTTGTCTGAGTGGCTTGATCCAGCTGGTAGATGTATACGGAACGTCTTTCCTCGAGTCATCTTCCACGATCCATGCAGACATCAACATGGTGTAGGCATGTCCAAGTTCGTCAATCGAGGCGGCTGCGCGCAGACGCACAGCTTTGCGTCCGGATTTCGGAGGGGTCATCATGATGATGAAAGTAGCGATGCACCCTGTAGTACTTCATTAATAAGTAGAACGAAAAATTAATTCAAGTCACATACCAATCAAAACAAGAGTACATCGACGCCAAGCTGCATTTCCGCCGATGCCAGGATTAGAAAGTACTGGCAGGTGACCATCGATCCATGAGTATCCTATGATGAGCGCCACTGTAGCCTAAAGCAGGATGAGGGTGCATAAACTGAGCGACATCATCTACGAACCGTGCCCAGAATCGCGCCCGGCAAAAGCTGCGGTGGCGCGAACAGCCTCACGAACAAGACAGGGGCTATGAGCACCGCGTAGCTGGCGGCGAGCCCGTATGGACTGCCGTTTCCGCTGCCATTCCCTGCACCACCGTGTGATCAACACAACACCTACGGATGAGAATAGAATGTCTACCAATATACCAGATGAGTATGGCCATTATCAGACCCAGAAGAGTGCCTCCAATTCGGATCACGAAGCTATGCCAATTTAAGTCAACTTGAGCAGGGATGTGGAACACAGAGACCCAGGGCTACTAACTTGAATATTTGATCACCTGCATAGATCGTCAAGATCGTCTGTGCCATGATCAGAGCCCTGGTATTCTCTTAGCTGTCACATTCTCAGTGAACCCAACAGACGTAGCTCACCAAATGCCCTTATTGACGTAATAGAAATCTGCCATCCGTTAGTAACTGAACAATTCACACACCGAACATCACCGACGAGCAGAATTCTTGAATACTGCCGGAAGCCAAAGCAGAATACTGAGGAGCACATATCGGAACACGAACTTCCAAGTTATCTCAATATCTCCGATCCTCCATAAGGAATTATGAAAGGATAGGACGCACCAACGCTTCGGCTGTCTTTGTCCAGTGTAAGAAAAGATGTAGTAGATTCATAAACTTCTGGAAGACGTTCGTTGGCGGATGGCTATCCGGGTCCAAATCATCATCTGAGTGCATGCTAATCAGCAGGTTTATCAATTGACACGCGGGAGAGGTCCTCACGACGTTCTTCATACTTGATGTCTTCTTCATCCAGATACGCTTCGTTCTTCTCTTCTTCACCGAATGCTTGCTCTTCGCTTCTTCGCCGTCCTTTGAACAGTGCTTTCCCCATATTCCTCAAACTTGAAGGTCCCCATAGGCGAACTCTTTGACGCCGTGCGCTTATCTCGGCCACAGTTTGGACGAGTGAGAGCACGACTTCTCCTATTATTATTGCCGTCGAGCAGAACACATACCCGATATAAAGACCCCGGAGTGGCTTGTCTGCCCTGGGTTTCTGTCCATAGGCACCAAGCACAGAATCAGCACCGCGTTCCTTGAAATTGTTCAGGGCTGTGCGGAGCTTGTCACTAGCCGTGTCGAGCTTTTCTTCCAGCGGGCGAATGGGTACAGAGCGCGAAAAGAGTCGGTCATTGTTGACCGCAGTAATTAGATCTTTAGCAGCTACCACTCCATCTATGGTGGCGGCACGAAGTTCAGCAGTTGAGTCGCGAACGCGCAAGAGGATCTCGGGAAGTTTGAGGTTCAATGCAGATTCGCGGGTTACGTCCGGAGAGAAAACGTGGTGCAGAAGGTGTGTGTCTGTGGAGACAGACGCAGGCGTGGGAATATCGGAGAATGCCTCGGGAGGGGGAGGTTGATCGCAAACATGTTTGGAAAAACTTAACAACCCATCTACAGGATATTAGGGCAAAGAATTCACGGCTGAGTAGAAATACGTACTAATTCGGGAGAGAACCGCAAGAAGTGGGTCTGCAAGGCGGGACGCGTCATCACCATTCCAGCGACCGACGCTGAACTCGCTTTTAAGGTGGACTGTCAATGTCATCACTGAACAGAGACGGCGTAAATCGCAGCCTAAGATGATAAAATGGATAACTACTAGTCTGAAACATCCCCGCAACGGCGGCGCGTATCTGGAGGAGCGACTTCAACTTCGAACATTTTGGGCCAAAGTCACCAGGTTGTGGAGAGAGCAGATGATCTTGCACGGAAAGCATTGTCTGAATTTTATCAAGAATTGTTGATACTATGCCAAGGTATACGTGGTTCACGGTTTCGGGAAAGAGAATGAAACAACAAAGGAGTGCAATGGCGAAATAGCATGATGAGGCAAGAAGCAAACTATTGAGGATTTTGTAATTTGGAAAAGGGTACAGAGGACCGATAGCCTGGGGAAGAGTTATCAGATAAGCATTCATAGAAGTGGAAAGGATAACATACACAAAGAATATCCACGGCAATGGTACCAAAGATGGAGAAGAAGAGGAAAGGCGGGCTATATGCGCGAACCAAGGCAAATACCAAAGTGCCGAATCCCAAGAAGACCCCAAATATAACTGAGGAACTAAGGGGACGAAGGTCAGACTACATATCTGGCTTGTACTATCAACGACCAACCCAGCATCCAGAAAAACACCTTGAAAGACTACAACTTTATAGAGTTGTTCAGGGTTTACTGAGCCATGAGAGCTATGTTGCGGGTCAGACCAAAAAAACAGTTGGGGCAGTTCATGAAGCAGCTGACCTATTGACGACATTTTGCAAAATAGCCTCATCGACAACCTGAGAGCGTACAGAAATAGCGGCCTTCATCGCGGCAGATCCGATACCCCAACCGGTCAGTAGCCCTAATAACGATTGAAAGACAAGCTGTATCGCAGCACAATTTGTTAAAATTTGTAGCAGGACCATTGAGAAATGCGACATACGACTATGTAGATTTGTACTGGATATCCTGGAGGGATGAGCATGGAAGCGAGTATCGCAAAATAACCACTAGAGATGAATTGCTCCTATCAGCGCACAGCAGGTCACACACGACGAAGGAGTTTGCCTGTACGTACAGATTCCCGATGGTCTTGAGGGATGGGTTGGACAACAAGAGAACGAGTGCCGCCCACGATGCGAGACATGAGCGGAAAAGTAACTTTTGCGATTTCCTCTGGCGGATATTATTAATTACCCATGGCGGAGGATGCATAAAGCCCCGGATAGCGTGTACAAAGCCTTTGGGAGGGGAGACCTTGGTAGTATCCGTCGGCTTCTTTTCCGGTGTGGTAGTGGGAAGGCTCGACGGTTGAGAGGAAGCAGCGTCACGGTCAGGCTTGGACTCGGACATGCTGACCCTCTCTAGCTATTCCTAGCGGGTCGTGGGCGGTGTGCAGAGAGAAGAAAGGGTAGAGGTTCATTTATGGCAGAAGTTGTCTTGCGGCCTTGTGGCTTTACTAATCGCCCCATTCCCACCATTCCCGACTTTCGACGCAGGCGCCCGTGGTCTCCTTTCCGCATTTTCCGCGAATCCCCTAATCCCGTCCCCGGGCCGTGATTGTACTGTACCAATCGCCCCTGACCCTCTCAAAATCTACTGCATCATATCAGTGACTTACCTAGAATGCATGTCACTTCGTTGTCTCATTCACTGTCTTACGTTGGAATTTTTGATTACCGTAGTTTGTCGAAGCGCCTCGGAATTTCATCATGATGTGCCTAACGTGCTCCGGAGAGTCCGTGTCGGATCAAGGCGGGCTGATCCATGGGATCTCATGATCCTAACACTATCCCGTTGTCGATTATATGAGGTGCCGCGAACAGTATTAGTACAGTACGGCTCAGTCTGGCAAGCAGTCCGGTAACAAAAATCTCGGATCATAATCTGGATTATTTTTCCTGATTGAGTGGCTGTAATTGGCTGTGCTTTATAGACCTTGGCTTGCGGCTTTTTAATGAGGGTTGGACCGCGATCCAGTGGGGGCGTGAGCACTTCAGCGTCAATCAGAAACTTACATGACTTGGATTTCGTAGAGACAGTTGTCTCTGACCACCAACTACCATGGCATCACCCCTCACCTGAGCGTGTACGCGTAATGCGATCTCAGCGCCGTGCTAATCATTTCCTTCCTCTTGAGTCGTGCGAGTGACAGTCACGTTCTACTCGCCTCAAGACACAATAGAGCTGACCTCGTCTCGTCCCAGCGGCCACAGCAAAATAATGTAACGTGGGTGTCGTGACTCGTCGATCGGCAGTAGTGTCGCATCTGCATGCCTGTCTCTCCAACGACGACGATACCGACGCCCTGCATTCTGAGTCGGGCTCGAAACGGACGTGGATGGGCAGAAAGAGTGGCCTAAAGCGATAGAATACAGAAACGAAGGTGTGTGGATATCGTTATAGTAATGCCAGCCGTACTGACTTGATTTTTGTAGGGTGCACCTTTTTCAGCGGGCGACGATGCTCGCGACCTCGTCTCTATGACCTCGAAATGGAGTCTTTGTGGGCCTACGAAACCCTCCCAAGATGGCTTCCCCTTGATGTACCAGGTTTTCACCTCAAGGTGTCCAGGAGCGGCACTCAAGTCATTTGGGTCGCGCTCGTACAGTACGGCACCTCGTGGCAG
Source organism: Russula griseocarnosa (assembly GCA_022884055.1). Classification (NCBI taxonomy): domain Eukaryota; kingdom Fungi; phylum Basidiomycota; class Agaricomycetes; order Russulales; family Russulaceae; genus Russula; species Russula griseocarnosa. The sequence goes on along the minus strand of JAGKRU010000002.1, from coordinate 579,338 downwards.
CCGATCAGGCCTGCGCTCGTGCTCGGTTGCCTGTCCATGCGGAGGCCACTTGGCCGTGCGCTTGGCTTCTACCGTTTCCGGATTCGGCACCTCGACGTCGCCCATTTCACCGCAAAAGCAAGCTGGGGCAACCAAGCATGGCAGGAATGCTCTCCAGCCACGCTCCCTCGCTTCACCCAAGTCCTCAGCAACATCCCACTACTCGCACTGACATGCTTTCATCTTTTACGCATTTGCTATATTCCTCCTTACTCTTGAGTCTTTGCTCCCTACTCCTTACCCCTGCTACCCGCTATCTCACATCGAACTTGACCAACGCCGTTAAACCCATACTTACTGTTACCTGTACATGAGCTCCGCTACCTCAGGCTTCTACCCACTTCATCACCCCCACACTCACCTTTGTCCTCTTCACGCTATGCTCGGCCCTTCTGTCGGAAATTGTTGATGACCAAACCTCATGACTTGCAAAACCCTCCCCCTATCCCTTACTGACAGATTGACGCATTCATAACACGCATGCTTTTCATTTGTATGCAGGAGTTCGTTCGTAGTGTCCTACTTACCAAAGCCCACACTACGGATAACTCGTGTTCATCTTCTCACCCTCGAATCATGAATAAAATACGATATTCATTTACTTCCTTGTTGCGATGAGTGAAACCGCGGATATACGTGGATAATACGTCCACACATACTCGACTAGGGCCAACTGATTCCGAGTCAGTAGAAGCATAAGCGGGAACTTATTTGTACAGCAAAGACTTACTAGTTCGGCGTTGCTTGAATCCCTGTGCAGCAATTGCAAAAGGATCTCGACCATTATTGTCATTGCGACGATAATGCTCGAAATCCTCAAGATGAACTTGCTGCTCTGGTGATTCAAGGCGGCTGTAAGGATAGCAATGACGAGTGACGAGTGATGCCGTACATTTTGTTAACAAGAATGCGCATGCTAAAAGTATTGTCCGTGGCTGTGACGAGTTTTTCAAGGGAATGGAGAAGGTACTGTACTGTATGTGTCGAATACAGTACTGTATTTACATGCGGACCTGATCATTACAGTACCGTTGTTAGGGCAACCTTTCCCGGTCCAGTAAGTTGAATCAACCGGTCACTGGCCGCCAGGAACAGATCCTCTCACCCTTCTTCTCTTCGTCTTTCTTCCGCTGCATGGTCCCATGCTGCGAAAGCGTCTGCGACCAGAGGACATTTGCTAAATCCTAACCATTTCTTCTTCCCAGACACGAGATGGCTGCTTGCGTGAGGCTATCCCGACACCTCCGAAGTTCCGATCTCCCGGCTTGCGAACTCCTGCGCGACCCGTCCTATGTTACAAAACGCGCATCGCATCCATTTCTATTTCCCATCATTGTTCTCGTACATGTGCCTCTTCAGACGTTCTTCGACTTGATCCAGTGAGTCGGCTTGTACCTGGCGGTACCGTTGTGTTTACTGAACCGAGTTTATCCGAAGAGTTGCAAAGTTCCCGTATCCGGACGCACCCAGAATTCCCGACTCTGGTCATAACTGGGTCTTAGGCGCCGTTGCATACTTTGCCTGCTGGGATTCTCTGGATATTTGGGGTCTTTCTTAGCCATGAGGTCCTCACTCTTATTATCGTCGTCTCCTCATCCTTCCCATCTACCTGTTTTCCCCGGCTACGATTTTGTCGCTATGTCATCCAACGACTACACATTCCCACCTCGGCATTTCCCTACGTCAACTCGAGCGCGGACCAGAGGGCTCGCTGCGCGATGCGCCCGCAGACGTGCTATTCTTATGTGCAGAACCTTCCAATTATCGTGATGATCCTCCCACGCGCATGCCTGGCCGTTTTACTGTTACTCTCGTCCTTCAGTCTTGAGAATCTTCTTGGTGGGTTATCACTCTGCGGCGTTGGTCAGAGTATCGCGCGGCGCGATGAAACCTTCTTTAACATGAACGCGGGAGCTCTGTCAGCCGATGCCAAAGGTGTCTTGATCGCAATGCGGCCTGGGCGGCTAGGAGGACCCTCGTCCATCTGCTCAGCTGGTGCGTAGCCTTTCTCTGTTTCTTGTGATTAGTATACTGCATTCTATAAATACTGTAATATTAACTCAGGCTCGGTCTCTGAATATTCCGCGGGTATGCTCGCTGACTGTACTCCGTAAGATTTTTTTTTTTCTCAGCCATAAATTACTTGATTTTAGCAACCGCTGCCAGTCAAGGGTGAGATGGGGAAGCAATAGAACTCAGGCTTGGAAAGAGTATCCAGTCATGCCACCGCATCTTGCAGATGTATAATAGCTTCACATATCCATACCTACAAGCTCACAAAAATACAAATAACACTTGGGCTCTTCGCCGCACGCTTTTCTTGAAATCACGTATCTTTGTTTGGCTGTGAGACTACGGCCATCTGCCAGTGTTAGTAGGGCCCCTACTAACCCTGGTCGTCATACTTCACACGTCGCGTCTTGATGCAATTGTTGGTGCAATTGCGAATGGTGTGCATCGACCATGGTGATCGTTCAGTGCTGGATTGGACTCGTGATTCTGAAGTCAATTTAGAATGAGTTGCTTTCTGGATGTAAAAAAGATAGGCACAACCACAGCATATCATGCACAACTCTGCTATGGTATATATGAGCAGAAACGCCTCGACATACTTTTCGTACATTACATATTTTGGTAACTGGACAATACATGTTGCTGAAATCAGGTCATACGCAATCGATCTTGGAGCAGCCGAGCCAAAACTAGAGGCTTAAAGGGTCACTTAAACAACTTCTTCTTCGTTCTTCTCACCCACAAAAAATATCTCTTGCTCGGTAACCGTATCTGTTCGTGAGGCGGTGATTGGGATGACAGTTCCGGCTCCGCGGTACGACTTATGCTGGAGGACCCATTTTTCGAAACCGCGGATAGGTACTCCTCCGCAAAGTCGGCGGGTGATAACAAGAAGTTCATCCAGGCACTGCACAAAAAACGCATTATTCAACATCGACATCGTGATTAGATGTCCCTCGAGTACACACCCGGATTAGTTGGTAGACCGCAATGACTGCTGATGCATAGAACATATGTTCAACCGACTGCATCTCGTCCGGGTCGATGTCGCCGCGGCCATCAATGTCAGGAGCGGCAGTAAACGCAAGTTGATGATGTAAGAGGAGGCGATCCAACAACGTTTCAGGAAGCACGTTGTGTATGGGAGTGCCGGTGTGAAGAGACTGCGACATCGATGTAAAAACAGAGACGACATCGGAGATCTCGAAAAAAATAAAAATAAGGCATCAGAAATAACGGGAATGAGAGCCACGTACGAAATTTGGGTCGACCACTTTCGTGTTGTGTAGGAGTGATTGTCGCCATTTGGCATCAAGTTGCCAAAGTGCTCCACCAAGCTGCATGCAAGGATACACAATCACCGCGTCATCTTACATCTATTCGACGTCACGCACCTGAGATAACACTGCAATCATCTCCTCCTGGACCTCGATCAACTTTAAGTACTCATCCTTCGGCCAACGCCCTCGAATATTTCCTTCCCAGGCTGCGAGCATCATTTGCTGCTTGCTTGCATGTATTTGGGCTGTGACAGCAACAAGTCGTCCTCTGAATGGCTTGACCCACTTCGTAAATGAATACGAAACGTCCTTCCTTGAACCGTCCTCCACGATCCATGCAGACATCAACATGGTATAGACGTGTCCAAGTTCATCAATAGTGGCGGCTGCGCGCAGACGCACAGCTTTGCGTCCAGATTTCGGAGGGAACATCATGATGATGAAAATAGCGGTACACCCTGTAGTACTTCATCAACAAGTAGAACGGGAAAAAAATTAATTCAAGTTACATACCAATCAAAACAAGAGCACATCGACGCCAAGCTGCATTTGCTCCGATGCCAGGATTAGAAAGTACTGGCAGGTGACCATCGATCCATGAGAATCCTATGACGAGCGCCACTGTAGCCTAAAGCAGAATGAGGGGGTATAGGGTGAGTAATATCAAGTACGAACTGTGCCTAGAATCGCGCCTGGCAAAAGCTGCGGTGGTGCGAACAGCCTCGCGAACATGACAGGGACTATGAGCACCGCGTAGCTGGCGGCGAGCCCGTATGGACTGCCGTTTCCGCCGCCATTCCCTGGACCATTGGGTGAGTGAAACAATATCCGATGGATGAGAGTAGAATGTTTACCAATATACCAGATGAGTATGGCCATTATCAGACCCAGAAGCGTGCCTCCAATTCGGATCACGAAACTATGCCAATATAAGTAGGGACACGGAACACAGAGATCAGGGGCTACTAACTTGAACACCTGATCACCTGTATAGACCGTCAAGACCATCTGCGCCATGATCAGAGCCCTGGTATTCTCTTAGCTGTCACATTCTCAGTGAACCTAAAGGACGTAGCTCACCAGAGGCCCTTGTTGACGTAATAGAAATCTGCCATCCGTTAGTAACTGAGCGATACACACACCGAACATCACAGACGAGCAGAATTCCTGAATACCGCGGGAAGCCAAAGCAGAATACTGAGGAGCACATATCTGAACACGAACTTGCAAGTTATCGCCTCAATATCTCCGATCCTCCACAGGAAATTATGAAAGGATAGGACGCACCAACGCTTCGGCTGTCTTTGTCCACCGTAATAAATGATGTAGTAGATTCATAAACTTCTGGAAGACGTTCGTTGGCGGATGGCTATCCGGGTCCAAATCCTCATCTGGGTGCATACTAATCAACCAGTTTATCAGTCGACACGCGGGATAGGTCCTCACGTTCTTCATACTGGATATCTTCTTCATCCAGATACGTCTCGTTCTTCTCTTCTTCACCGAATGCTTGCTCTTCACTTCTTCGCCGTCCTTTGAGCAGTGCTTTCCCCATATTCCTCAAACTTGAAGGTCCCCACAGGCGGACTCTTCGACGCCGTGCGCTCATCTCGGCTACAGTTTGGACGAGTGAGAGCACGACTTCTCCTATTATTATTGCCGTCGAGCAGAACACATACCCGATATAAAGACCCCGGAGTGGTTTGTCCCCCTGGGTTTCTGTCCATAGGCACCAATCACAGAATCAGCACCGCGTTCCTTGAAATTGCTCAGGGCTGTGCGGAGCTTGTCACTAGCTGTGTCGAGCTTTTCTCCAGCGGGCGAATGGGTACAGAGCGCGAAAAGAGTCGGTCATTGTTGACCGCAGTAATTAGATCTTTAGCAGCTACCACTCCATCTATAGTGGCGGCACGAAGCTCAGCAGTTGAGTCGCGAACGCCCGGGAAGATCTCGGAAAGTCTGAGGTTCAGTGCAGATTCGCGAGTTACGTCCGGAGAGAAAACGTGGTGCAGAAGGTGTGTGTCAGTGGAAACAGACGCAGGAGTGGGAATATTGGAGAATGCCTCGGGAGGGGGAGGTTGGTCGCAGACATGTTTGGAAAAACTTAACAATCCATCTACAGGATATTAGGGCAGAGAATTCACGGCTAGGTAGAAATACGTACTAATTCGGGATACGACCGCAAGAAGTGGGTCTGCAAGGCGGGACGCGTCATCACCATTCCAGCGACCAAAGCTGAACTCGCTTTTAAGATGGACTGTCAATGTCGTCACTGAAAAGAGATGGCGTGAACAGCAGCCTTGGAAGATGATAAAATGGATGGTTACTAGTCTGAAACATCCCCGCAACGGCGACGCGTATCTGGAGGAGCGACTTCAACTTCGAACATTTTGGGCCAAAGTCACCAGGTTGTGGAGAGAGCAGATGATCTTGCACGGAAAGCATTGTCTGAATTTTATCAAGAATTGTTGATACTATGCCAAGGTATACGTGGTTCACGGTTCGGGAAAGAGAATGAAACAACAAAGGAGTGCGATCGCGAAATAGCTTGATCCAGCAAGAAGCAAACTATTGAGGATTTTGTAATTTGGAAAGGGGTACAGAGGACCGAGAGACTGGGAGAGGTTATCACTGATGAGCATTCATAGAAGAGGAAAGGGCGACATACACAGAGAATATCGACGGCAATGGTACCAAAGATGGAGAAGAAGAGGAAAGGCGGGCTATATGCGCGAACCAAGGCAAATACCAAGTGCCGAATCCCAAGAAAACTCCAAATATAACTGAGGCACTGAGAAGACGGTCAGACTATATAACTGGCTTGTACTATCAACAACCAACCCAGCATCCAGAAAAACACCTTGAAAAACTTCGACTTTATAGAGTTGTTCAGGGTTTACCGAGCCTTGAAAGCTATGTTGGAGGTCAGACCAAAAAGTGTCGACGAGCAGATCATGAAGTAGTTGACCTATTGACAGCATTTTGCAAAGTAGCCTCGTCGACAACCTGAGAGCGTACAGAAATAGCGGCCTTCATCGCGGCAGATCCAATGCCCCAACCAATCAGCAGCCCTAGTAACGATTGAAAGACAAGCTGAATCGCAGCAAGATTTGTTAAAATTGGTAGCAGGCCCAAAGCAGGCCCTTGAGAAATGCGACATACGACGATGTAGATTTGTACCGGATATCCCGGAGGGACGAACATAGAAGCAAGTATCCCAAAATAACCACTAGTGGTGAGTTGTTCCTATCAGTGTACAGCAGATCACACACGACGAACGAGTTACATACAGATTCCCGATGGTCTTGAGGGATTGGTTGGGTAACAAGAGAATGAGTGTCGCCCACGACGCGAGACATGAGCGGAAAAGTAACTTTTGTGACTTCCTCTGGCGGATATTATTGATCACCCATGGTGGAAGGTGCACAAAGTCCCGAATAGCGTGTATAAAGCCTTTGGGAGGGGAGACCTTGGTAGCATCCGTCGGCAGTGTGGTAGTGGGAAGGCTCGTCGGGTGAGACGAAGCAGTGTCGCGGTCAGGCTTGGACTTGGACATGCTGGCCCTCTCAGACTATGCCTTGCGGGTCGTTGGTAGTCTGCAGAGATAAGAAAGGGTAGAGGGTAGAGATTCATTTGTGGCAGAGGCCTTACGGCTTTACTAATCGCCCCATTGCCAACTTTCGATGCAATCGCAGGTCTCTTCCTTTTCGCGCGCCTTTTCCGTCGGCACAGGTCTCTTCCTTTCCTAGTCCCCTAGTCCCATCCGATCGTCGAGCGTACAGTACCTTACCATTGTCAAAATCTCTGCCAGTGCATCAGTGACCTACGACTCACCTACCTAGAAATGTATTTCTTGTCTGTCTGTCTTTATGTTGGAATTTTTGGTTACCGTAGTTTGTCATCATGATGTGCCTGACGTCACTGTTGCGGCCTTTGCTAGGCAAAGGCGAATAGTCGGTCTTCCCTGGCATGTCGTCATCTCGATTTTCTATCATTTTCCACCAAATTTGAATAATTTTCGGCCACTTTTCGCCCTTAACGTAATACGTTATTGATTATATGAGGTGCGAACATTACAATTCTGCCTTTTTTTTTCGAAACTGCTAGCACATCCTTGCCCGTCTCATTATCGTACATGTACAACAACGAACCAGCACACGACCGAAATTAAGCCTCAATTTTCTCACGAAGCACTTTCTTGAGGGTTACGCCGTCTTCAGCAAACTTCTTAATGCCTTCGTGGAGCTTGTCGAAAGCCATCTGGTCTTGAAGGAGCTCCCAGCGGAATTCGGCCTCATTGTCGATAAAAGAAACTTTCTCAATGCGATCAACCTGTGCGGCGGCTTGTGGGCTAAGCTTCCGCGGGACATGATCCGTGCTGTTCCTCAGCTCTTCGAGGAGAGCGGGCGAGATAGTAAGGAAGTCCACGCCTGCGAGTGCTTTGATCTCGCCAACCTACAGGAGATACGTGGAAGATTAGCTTAAGGGAAAAGATGATCGTATGAATCGACACCAACGTTACGGAATGATGCACCCATAACAATGGTTTTATAGCCATGTTGCTTGTAATAATTGAAGATGCGCTTGACTGATTGTACACCTGGGTCATCATCACCTTGATAGTTCTTGCCTGTCGCCTTCTTGTACCAGTCGAGGATCTAATTGTAGTGGTTAAGAATATTACGTAAGATGACGGAGACTATGACGCACTCGACCGACGAATGGTGAGATCAAAGTAACGCCAGCCTCCGCACAAGCAACGGCCTGGCCGAAGCCGAAAAGAAGGGTAAGGTTACAGTGGATACCATCATCGCGCTCGAGCTCGCGCGCGGCTTGAATACCTTCCCAGGTTGATGCGATTTTGATAAGCACACGTTCTTTTTTAATTCCCAATGGACTCGTAAAGTCCAATAAGTTCCCTAGCCTTGGCCTTAGTTGCCTCCTTGTCAAAGGAGAGACGGGCGTCGACTTCGGTGGAGACACGGCCGGGAATGATGGCAAGAATCTCTTTACCAAATTCGACGAGCTACAGTTTCACGTAAGGAGGAATTATCAGAGAAGTGCTTAAAAACACACAAGACGGTCAACAGCGGCTTCGACTTGTTGATGGACGTTGCCGCCCTTTTGCTTGCCATGTGCAATTGCGACATCGATCAAACGGGAGTAAGCGGGTTTGTTTGCCGCAGCAAGTAACAGCGACGGATTCGTTGTCGCATCCTGTGGCTACATAAGCCCAAACTGCGATGTGATACCGCCAGTCCTTTTGAGCTTGCCTGTGGTTTGTATACATCAATGGCTGTGCGGAAATTTAAGTGGTTGAAGAACTCCGAGAAGTAAGAAAACCTACATTCAAAGTCGCCCGAATCTGAGACGACGACAGTTCCAGTCTGTTTCAGCTGATCAAGGGAGGTTGTCATGTTTAACGAGGGGAGGATGATGGGTGTTGGCCGATAGGGCCACAGTTTCCTCCGCGATTGATAATATATACCCCCGCCCCGGATCTATCCGACCGGAATACCGATCGGGTGGTGTGTATGACTGATACGAATACGGCGCTACTGCTGGCAGGTCCTCTTGACCGTTTGATCCTTTTGGTTGGTTTTTCCTAGGAACTCCGTGTCCTGCCAGAGAATTGCGCGCCGAGTTCCCGATTTAGACTATCCACTCTCACCGTCCCACCACCTACGTTGAACGTTCACTGACAGGCTCTGTCGTAGTTTGTCAATTGTAAAAGGAACAGCACCAACCCGTACTCCAGCAGCACTGGGAAATTGCAGCAGATACAGGAGGCTGACACCCGCTTTGTAAACTGCGGCGTGCCAGACGTAACTCCGTGGTGCTCGAACCGTCATCGCGTCATCCTTCGGAGGCTACCCATCGACTCGTCTCCATGGACGCCAATGCTTAGCACACTTATGTCCGGTACTTCCGGCTTGTCGATGTCAGCTTCTTGAATGTGAGGAACTATTACTGACATGGTTTACTCTGAGCGCTCCGAGTCCGGTCCTGTTCATGGTATCGGTTTCTTCTACTAGTAGCCGACGTTTATCGGTCTCTCATGCATTTTGTCTGTGGTGTGACTGGTGTCGGCTTCTAATGGGTCACGACCGCTACGCTCAACGCTTCAGTGTGACTGCTTCCGCGTTCATCCATAACTGTTGCTAAATCCGATAGCAACCATCCTTCTGTAGCGTGTCAGGGACGCGCGGGTGAGTCCGATGGACGGGAGGTGTCGAAGCCTGTAGAGGAAGACAGCATCATGGAACGGCAGAGAGGGAGACGCACGACTGCGGCTCGGTTTGGCGTCGAGTTTGGTGACTCTACAATCTCAAGAAAAAAGAATAAGCGAGACAAGCGAGAATCAAAAGTGAGAACGGGAGAATTGCATTCTGATCCATCGAAGGTGCGATTACTGTAAATACATGATTTGGGTCTAGCTGAATGTGGGTCGAAAGAGGTGTCAGGGAAGTTAGGAATGATGGAGTGTTCCAAGTTGCCGATGCGCTTCGACTAAATTGCCTCGAGGATGCCACATGGCCCACATCCACATAACGCCGAGTACTACTAAAAGAGCGCTACTCTGGTTAGAACCGAGAGCGCAAGCGTCGTGTTCAATAGAGCCACGATACTGCCGCGATGTGCCGGTGAAGTTAAGTCATATCTGGTGTGAGGAAGATGGCCAAAGGGAATAAATAGAGGTCTTACAAAACAGGAAAGGGGCAACACGACAAGACAAGGGAAGAATGGTGCAAGTCACGCTGACCGTTTAAACCTAGGAAGAGTCGACGCGTCGACTTGTGAATTAATTACAGTAGGGGAACGAGACTAAGATTCCTCGAACGGCTCAGATGGTGTGTAGGTGTGCAAGAGAGGTCTGCTACGAGCGCAGCCGGACTATCGACCTTACACTTCGAACGCAAGGAAGGCAGATCTCAGAGAGCTATGTTCCAGGGATACGATACATAATGAGCTGGTCTTGGTTATACATACATGTACAGGTGGTGCATATAGCTTGTTTCAATTGCATCCAATGACAAGCGTTCGACCCTCGCCGAGGCTAAAGTCATGATGACGGTGGCGGGATTACTATTGTCGGGGACATGAATACCCAATCTGTACAACATACGGTTGAATACATACCGACGTTTGCACGCGAGGGCTCCGGAGGTTTGATCGGTACGAAGGGGATTGTAACCTGGGTGAGGAATGCGCGCAATCTCGAAGTCGCCCTCGTAAACGCATCAACGCCTTTCCAAGCTCATTACGCCCTCGTCTATCCCTTCCAATCCCCCAAAACACGTCGTCCTATTCTTGTTTCAGTCCATAAAAATGGGCCAGAAACAGTACCGAGCAACGCACAGGACTGTCTTCAATGAGCTCTCGATCGCCTGTTTCGAGGAGCTTCTCTCGAAGATCCTCATGCTGTGTAAACTTTGCATGAAGTATCTTGTCCATCACCCCGACATTTACATCAAACCAGTCTGATCGCTGGTAATTGCGGTAAAATCCCGCTTCCCGGCGTGCAGAACGGGCACTGGGCTGCGTTCGCATACGTTCTGCTAGCACCGGATTGGTGGTCATGAACTTGAATGCTTGAAAGACTGCATAAAGGGTCACCATTACAACTACATGGCGCGGCCTCGCTACGCACGGTGCTCGGAAGTAGCGTAGATCTTTTCATCATACATGATCGAGTGCAAAGAGAAGTTGGTAAATCTGAACACAAGAAATAAGTACAATAACGCTCCCTACAAGCATTAGGATGTAAAATACAGGCGCACTCGAAAAATGGCTTGCCACGGTCGTAGAAATATATAGGAGAGGTATCCGAACGCGACCTGGAAACTATACCTTTTGTGTCAAATTCGTCAATGGCAGAGTTAAGACCTTGAGATTAGGAGAGGCGATTACCATTGCAGAATGAACACCTAAAGTGGGTACCTTCCTCCCCGTCGACGTTCATCGGTGTCGGCTCGCTGAGAGACCTACGCCTACTTTCCCTTTCATGACGCCCTGTTTCTGAAGAGAGGGTGGGCCGGTTGACATCAGAAAGAAAAGGCGGCATTCTGCCTCTGAAGAGGCAACAAGACAACCCAAGGACAAGTATCTACGTCCACGTGATTGGCATGCTGTCGCTGACTGGCGTAACGGCCGTAATCCTCGCACCCTCGCACATCGCATACTAACACTAACGATGGGCAATTTCATCCAAAATATCTTTTTCGTAGTTCCTCCTCCCAGTAATGTGGAAATTGCACGCTACCCAACCACTAGAATTTCGGAGGGCCCCGTCTACTTCTACGAATCCGACAAACCATATTTCGAGTTAGCGAAACTGTCATGAGCGAGCTGGTTGTCACCCACTTATGCTTGGCCACTTTACCCACCTCATTAGGTTCACAAACTTCTCCAACCACCCCATAGAATACCACGGACTGATCTATCCAACCGCAGAGCACCGTACGCTTTCTACTATCGATTATCGAAAGCGAGTCTCCAGGTGACTCATATCATTACGGGATCCTTTCTTCGCAGTTTTTCAAGCTTTCAAGTTCATGGAAACAGATCCCGCTCTAGCGGAGCATATTCGGATGTTGCCTACCGGCCGCATGGCCCAACAGGAGGCAAGGAGGCAGGCCCATCGACAGCGCGTTGACTGGCTGGGGGTTAACGTCGCCATGATGGACAAGGTGCTGAGAAAGAAGTTTTTGCAGCACCGCTCTCTTCGCCACATGCTAAGAGACACTGGCTCTCGCGAACTCATAGAGGACAGTCCAGTACGTGCCCTACATCCGAGTCATGGGTCTCCCAAGCTCATATGAGCGCAGATCGACAGCTTCTGGGGAATCGGGAATGATGGTTGGGGACGTAACGAGCTCGGTAAGGCACTTATGCGACTACGAGAGGAATTGCAAGCTGGTCAAAGGTTACAGTAAATTAGCATAATGTGGCGATGCTTTTGTCGAGTTTTGTGGAAAATATTCCCACGTCATGTGAGCGAGAAGCCCATTGACAGGCCGAAAGCGTGAATGCAAACCAAGGAACACTGTATTTGTCCCGATACCCATCGAGTTAACATGACGCAGTGCCAATACCCAGGCTGTACGGAGACTGTCTGGAAGGCTCCAGACGGGTCATACTCCTCCTTCTGCGGAAACACCCACCGATTCGCGATGGAAAGCAACCCCGGGTCACAGACTGCCAAATGCAAGGTTGGGTAACATATCAGACACTTGGAGGATTCGGATACTGACACTGTCAAAGAACTGCAATGTGAAGCCTGTGTACATTGAGAATGGGAAGGGTATGTTTTGTCCCTATTCTGGTGGTGGTTGTGTCATGCGGCACGAACACGAGCTCACTTATTCTTAGCACACGATTTTTGTGGACGACATTGCGCCGGAGAATTCAACAACAAGGGTCAGCGTCTAGGCCCGCCACCAAACGACATGTGCATCATTCCTGGGTGTCAAAATCGAGCATTTGTTGATGCAGATGGGAAAGTGACAAAATTCTGCTCCCATCGACACAGACTGTATGTTTCTTGTGTAGTGATTGCCCCGAAACTTCTTCTGATACAGCATGCAACGGACAGTGCGGCTGCTCAACATGGACTGGCAGATGTCTGCCTTCTGTGTGTGGCTTTGCGAGTGCTGTCTGACATAGTGCTAAATCAACATTTCTTCATAAAGTTGCACGAAAATGCCAACAGTTGAAGTCAGAGGCAAGCAAAGCGACTTCTGTTCCAAACATTGCAGCGTGGCCGCGCTCAGCAGAGGTTAGTCTGCCAACTGCTGGTGGGAGCTATTACCTCTTTGACTTTATAACATTTGTCAGCTCCAATGATTTTGGAAGTTCCCACGGGAATGCAAAATATACGGACGGTAAGCCATAATACATGATGAAGGATCACTATGCGCACCTGATGACGGGAAACTTAACATCGCAGTGGTGGATCAGTTCGCTAAGCAATGGAAGCATCCGACGCAAACACCGACTGTGATCAAGGTTCTATTCTGTTTCGTGTCATGACATTATGTTTGTCTGATAAGATATGTGTAGCTTTGGAGGATCTATGGGGATCAGTCTGTGCATGACCAATTCTCTCGGTACCAGTGAGTCAGAACGCGTTGATAAGACCGAACCTACGCCGATTTGATTGCATTAGACTGGAAGTGGAAAGCCGCACAGGTAATAAAGATGGGAATACAAGCCGCCGCTTTCATGGTACCATCCGAGAATGCACCTTGGGGGATACCTCCCGTGAAAACAACCTTTGCGTGAAGACAAGTTGCAATATGTGTAGGATCATCGAGGTGCGCACCGGAATGTCTGTCTGGCTCCTGATGGCATTCATTCACCCTTGTCCTATAGAGCTCCTTCCAACTTGCCCGCGCAGGTGAGCGCACGAACTTCGGCAGATTTGGAGCGGGGATTTATACGTCCGCGACGTCGTCCAAGGTCAGTCTGGGTTGCTTATCTGGGCATGGATGAGGCGATGACGTCTGTAGGCCAACGATTATTGCACTGGGAGCGCGTCTCCAAATAGGGCAATGCTTCTAAACGATGTTGTGATGGGGAAGACCATTAAGCTGACGACGACCGACGAAAGCTTGAAGCAGGTGCATAGATACATACCGTGAAATGTTCCCTGGTACTTATGTAAACAAAGCCACCGCCGGGGTATGACGCGGTAATCGGTGAGCCTGGAGGGGATCTGAACTACGATGAGTGCATTGGTAGGTGCAAAAACTTGTCGTCGCTTGCTTACTCATGCTGATACTGATACAGTTTATAAAGTAAGTGATCGTCGAAAATGCTCACTGATGCCGTTAATTGCAATATCGGGAAGAATGATGCGGTTCGAGTGTCTTACTTGATTGTATACAAATGAAACGCACAAAGAAGCTGGCATTTGAGGTTAGTCGAGATGGTTTATTAGGCGGTGACGGTAAGTAGGCTTTCAAAGTCGGTTCACGCAGGTTCAATTGGGGGTTGTAAAGGCCAGGATAGCCACGCTTATGTCGAGTGTCTGCAGAGAAATTGTATGTTGACATCATGTATCATGTAGCACCCGTGAGGTGATTTCGATTGCACGTTCTAGACGATAACGTAAAAAATTTCATCAAGTCGGCCGCTGAGCGCTGAACATCCGCTTCAAAATCAGTCGTTGGCCACCTGACTTACCACTATCCACACCTTAGGAGGGTAAAAATGACATTTCAAAGTGTGTCCTCGTGCTGCTTCATCGTTCAGACTTTCTCCTGTTCCCATGTTGTCAGCAAGCAAGAAGAACAAGGTGGAAGGCGGCACCCCATTTCCGATAGGCACGAGTTCTAGTGAGGGTGTAGTAATCGTGGTCATGGCGCGAGTCACCAATCCGACGTATCTTGCTCTTTGCTCACTTGGGACTAATGCAAATTCACAAGCTATTGAAACAAGGTGTATCAGGAAGTGGCAGGACAACATCGGGCGCTGCACTTGCCAAAGCGCTGTCTTTGTCGTTCATCAACGCGGACGACTTCCATTCGGAGGCTAATAAAGTAAAGATGAGTTGGGGTGAGTCACTCACCGATGCAGATCGGGCGCCGTGGTTTGTGTGTACGCAGGGCGGTGGTGGACACTCCATCAGGAAAAATCCATATTGCTAACGAGAGCTAGCGAGCAAAATTTTCCCCTACATGTCCGGCGCTATTGCTCGCTACCGAAGAAGATTTTTCCTGATGTGTGGAGTGCAACGGGCGCGGTGTAGTGATGACGTGTTCCGCGCTACCGTCACTGTAACCTTGACCGTGACTGCCCGTAACGGAAACTCGGATAGAGGACAACCGCCGGAGGAAGTGAAGGGAGGACTAGAAGGGCGAGTCGGAACAGATATGATTTACATCCGATTACTGTTAGATGGCAGGTGGGTCACTGACGCGTCAGGCGCGTCAGGGCCGCCGGTGTTTGTACACTGCGTGGCTATAACAAGCATAAACGAACATTCAGAGGGACAGCAGGTGTGGACACACTTTTTGAACACCTTCTGCTGTAGATTATGCAATGACAATTGAAGGGAGCAGAGCTCAGCCTCGGTAGAGTTGGCGAGTTTCAGCTTGAGAAATGATACTTTGTTAGGATAGGAGACCACGCACGCACACGCATCTGGATCAAAGTCTTCAACATTTAGGAGCTTGTTCTCCATAGCATGAAGGTCGTCATTTGACGGAGTGTGCTGCTGCCGCGCTGCAACAGGGCCGCGTAGGCCAAGTGGCCCGGGTATCGTTGGTACGGAGGGGGCAGGGTCGCGTCGGCATGTAGTAAGGGACGAGATTGTAGCATATCCCGTACAGCGCTTCCCACCCCCTAGAACTTGCTGGACATGCGCTTCTTGATCTTGTCGTCGACGGGACTTGCTGACATTTTTCTCTGGTTTTGAAGATTTGCAGTTTGAGGCTTGTCGAGAGTGTTAAGCAGTTCAATTGTCACCCATGACAACCTGAGGCTGGAGGGGGGTGCAGGTCCATGTAGCTGAATCTAATATAATCACTACTGCTGTCCGTGAGTACTATTTTATACACCTCCAACTTCCACATATTGGTCCACCTTTCCAACCCATTACAAATATGAAACGCCACGGGCTTTTTCTTTTAGGGCGGAGATCTGCGCGCGGTGTATCAAGGCCGTAAACGATCTAAGCTAAGCAATGGCCGGAAAGTTGTGAGCTGGGGGCACTATGCAGTAGCTTTTTGGTCTCAACAACATTCTTGATTATATCAGTGACTGTCGATTTCTGAAAAGTGAAACGTCGAATGCAACCACGAATGCGACCCCCGCCGAGAAGAGCAATATGGGCCGTAGCACGACAGACATGGCCACACGCACCTGAACTCTGGCCTAACATAAGCCTAGGGATAATACAGGGAATAGGCTGCTTAACCCCTCCCGAGAGCATGCATCGCACGGAACGAGGCGCCAAACCTGCATGCCATGCAGAAGGAAGGGTGACCCTCTGACTCCTACAGATAATCATATCTGAAGCGGCCCACTTGATATGGGTACTGAGATGCGAACACGTCATACAAGGAAAGAACATCGATGCCAGTGAACAAGGGGTAAGCAGCAGATGGAATTGTACAGAGTGATAAACAAAAGACTTACGACAGATTGGATAACGGCCTACAAAATGAAAAGAGACAAAACTTCACCAAACTAGTCAAACTTATATGGAAAAAAGCATCAACACATAATGGAACACCACCCGAAGACTGTTCCAAAATCGCGACATCCAGCGGAATACGCCCACCCTGACTCGGACTCGGGTCCCACACTACCCCAAACACCAATGGATGTGCATAAACACATTTTCTCGTCCTCCGGCCACGGCGGGCTCCAGCGAGCTAAATAGGGCTAAAATAAATTTACCTGCTACTTGGCACTTATTTAGATAGCGTGTTCATGACTACCAAATAAAGCGCTCTCAAAAAAAGGAAGTGTGAACGCAAACCAAGGAACACTGTATTTGTCCCGATACTCATCGAGTTAACATGACGCAGTGTCAATACCCAAGCTGTAATGAGGCTGCCTGGAAGGCTCCAGACGGGTCATACTCCTCCTTCTGCGGAAACACCCACCGATCGCGATGGGAAGCAACCCCGGTCACAGACTGCCAAATGCAAGGTTGGGTAACATATCAGACACTTGAAGGATTCGGTATTATACTGACACTGTCAAAGAACTGCAATGTGAAGCCTGTGTACATTGAGAATGGGAAGGGTATGTTTTGTCCCTATTCTGGTGGTGGTTGTGTAATGCGGCACGAACACGAGCTCACTTATTCTTAGCACACGATTTTTGTGGACGACGGTGCGCCGGAGAATTCAATAACAAGGGTCAGCGTCTAGGCCCGCCACCACATGGCATGTGCATCATTCCTGGGTGTCAAGATCAAGGATTTGTTGACCCAGATGGGAAAGTGACAAAATTCTGCTCCCATCGACATAGACTGTATGTTTCTTGTGTAGTGATTGCCCCGAAACTTCTTCTGATACAGCATGCAACGGACAGTGCGGCTGCTCAACATGGACTGGCAGATGTCTGCCTTTTGTGCGTGGCTTTGCGAGTCCTGTCTGACATAGTGTTAAATCAACATTTCTCCATAAAGTTGCACGAAAATGCCAACAGTTGAGGTCAGAGGCAAGCAAAGCGACTTCTGTTCCAAACATTGCAGCGTGGCCGCGCTCAGCAGAGGTTAGTCTGCCAACTGCTGGTGGGAGCTATTACCTCTTTGACTTTATAACATTTGTCAGCTCCAATGATTTTGGAAGTTCCCACTGGGAATGCAAAATATACGGAGGGTAAGTCATAATACATGATGAAGGATCACTATGCGCACCTGATGACGGGAAACTTAATATCGCAGTGGTGGATCAGTTCACTAAGCAATGGAAGCATCCGACGCAAACACCGACTGTGATCAAGGTTCTATTCTGTTTCGTGTCATGACATTATGTTTGTCTGATAAGATATGTGTAGCTTTGGAGGATCTATAGGGATCGGTCTGTGCATGAACAATTCTCTCGGTATCAGTGAGTCAGAACGCGTTAATAAGACCGAACCTAGTACGCTGATTTGATTGGATTAGGCTGGAAGTGGAAAGCCACACAGGTATTAAAGGTGGGAATACACGCCGCCGCTTTCATGGTACCACCCGGGAATGCACCTTGGGAGACACCTCCCGTGATAACAATCTTTGCGTGAACACAAGTTGCAATATGTGCAGGATCATTGAGGTGCGCACCGGAATGCCAGTGTCCGAGTCTGTCTGGTTCCTGATGGCATTTATACAACCTTGTCCTATAGAACTCCTTCCAAATTGCCCGCGCAGGTGTGAGCACGAACTTCGGCAGATTTGGAGCGGGGATTTATACGTCCGCGACATCGTCCAAGGTCAGTCTGGGTTGCTTATCTGGGCATGGATGAGGCGATGATGTCTGTAGGCCAACGATTATTACCATGGGAGCGCGTCTCCGAATAGGGCGGTACTTATAAATGATGTCGTGATGGGGAAGGTGATCAAGCTGACAACGACCGACGAAAGCTTGACGCAGGTGCGTAGATCCATTACGTGAAATGATTCCTGGTACTTATATCAAGAAAAACAGCCACCGCCGGGGTATGACGCGGTAATCGGTGAACCTGGAGGGGATCTGAACTACGATGAGTGCACTGGTACGTGCAAAAACTAGTCGTCGCTTGCTTACTCATGCTAATACCTGATACAGTTTATACAGTAAGTGATCATCAGAAATGTTCAATGATGGCTTGCTAATTGCAATATCGGGAAGAATGATGCGATTCGAGTGTCTTACCTGATTGTATACAAATAGGACGCTGTCATTTGGGGTTACTACAAGTAACTTGGCGAGTACCATACAAATTTTGCAATAGGTCGAGATGGTTTATTAGGCGGTATTCATATCATGGTAAGTAGGGTTTCGAAGTGGTTGGCGCACCGCGCAGGTTGGGGGTGTAAAGGCCGAGATAGCCACACTTGAAATTGTGTCGAGTGTCTGCAGAGAAATTGTATGTTTGTATCATGTAGCGCTTGTGAGGCGATTTCGCCAGCGCCAAGCTATGTACAAGACGATAACGCAAAAATTTCACCAAGTCAGCCACTGAGCGGAACAGCCGCTTCAAAATCGGTCGTTGGCCACCTGATTTACTACTATCCACGCCTTAACAGGGCGAAAGTGACATTTCAAAGTGTGTCTTCGTGCTGCTTCGTCGTTCATGTCGTCAACAAGCAAGAAGAACAAGGTGGAAGGCGGCGCCTCATTTCCGATAGACATAAGTTCTAGTGGTTAGTAATCATGGTCATGGCGCGTGTCACCAGTCTGACGTATATTGCTCTTTTGCTCACTTGGGACTAATGCAAATTTACAATCTATTGAAACAAGGTGTATCAGGAAGTGGCAAGACAACATTGGACGCTGCACTTGCCAAAGTGCTGTCTTTGTCATTCATCGACACGGACGACCTCCATTCGGAGGCTAATAAAGTAAAGATGAGTTGGGGTGAGTCACCGATGCAGATTCGGGGCCATGATTTGTGTGCGTATGCAGGTGGCGGTGGACACACCATCAGGAAAAAACCTCTTCGCTAACGAGAGCTAGCGAACGAAAAATTCCCCTACTAGTCTGGCGCTAGTGCTCGCTAGCAAAGAGAATTTTTCCGAGTCCTGATGTGTGGAGTGCAACGGACGCGGTATACTGATGACATGTTCCGTGTTCAAGACAAGCTATCGTCACCGTGACTGCCCGTGACGAAAATTCGGATAGAGAGTCCTGAGTCGCCTCAAAACCATTCTGGGTGACATGATAGACAGTTCCTTCCTTGGTTTGGTACAGTAATAAGCGGCCTGCGATTAGAGACTCGATGATCCTAACGTGGAGATACGCGGTCTTGCCTTGATAACGGCAAGGCCGGTTAGATGCTGCGAGGCAGGGAGACAAGAACCTCACTTGTTCCAGGTTGACCACCAACTATAATCGAACCTTTCATGTTTTGAGGACTTTCTGATATTAGCTTCGAGAATGGTCGTACTCTTGACGAAGGAAAAGTAGCAAAGGGAAGCGGTCCGACTTGTTCTTGAGCGCGAGAGTTGACAGATCCACATCGTCTGCTCGATCCTCATTGTTGTCGAGATGTCGTGGTGACAAACCTTCTGCTGGGGTGGCCTGCTTAAGCATATCAAGCATTTCGCTTGGGACATCATGACCGCTGCCATCGTACTCCTCGGAGTCACGAACCGGGTATTTCCGATTCAAGCTACCGTGCAATGCATCATGTTGCGTTCGAGTGACCACCACCTTTCGGAAAAGTGTTGGTTTAAGGTCCTCACTGGAAAGCAAGACGCACCAGAAGGAAGCTCTACAATAATGTGTAGATGTTGGGGGTTAGGCGGCGTGGTCGTAGGCCAATGACCCGAGATGTTGTCGAGCTCTCCTTCAAGCTTAACTGAACCCGGCACGTTTTTACCAGTGAGGTGCTTCCACTCATCCTTGGAGGGGGGTGCGACAACCTGCAGGAGAGGAGAGTTAGTTGTGCAGTCGCTGGCCAGGGTCATCCTCACCTTCCAAAGGGTCAAGCAGACCCTTTTCCTTGATGAGGTCCTTTAACACGCAAATGGATATAAATGAGACGATGACAGGAAAGTGGGTGGTATCTCCTTCGACAAGCACCAAAGACGGTAGGTTGTATCGGACATTTCAGTTTGTAGTGTCGTGGAAAGGATTAAATAAATAGAAAGGTGGCAATCCGAGTGACAAGAGTACCGCACCTCACGTGACTCGCCAAGATAGACACAAATTTTTTGAGGTTGAGGCGTTGAGGGCTCGACTTCCTCTAGCTGTGCCTCCAACGTCTCTATCCTCCGCCGGTACGCAGAACGTTTCTCTCATCTGGGCCACGCATTCCTTGTCAGAAAGCCTATCATCCGGTCCGGCAAAGGATTTCTTAGACGCAGAAGGTCCGGCAAGCCCAGAAACAGTTGATGGTGTTGGAGGCTGGGAGGGGATAGAATCTAAACATCACCCCCGTGAATGTACCACGTGCGCCACCTAAAGGAAAGACCATTAAGCTTAATCTGACCTGAAGTAGAAGACCAAAAGGGACGAACGTCTCCAGGTGTTCGGAAGTCCTGTGATGCCCCGCTTAGAGTGGAGTCAAGCACGCGTTGTAGCCCATCGCTCCCCATGTTACGGCACCACTTGTAGATGCCTCAGGCGAAAACCGGGGCTCTTTGTGAGATCTCCCTTTCCCATTCATCTCGATGGCAATGCTTGGTCCAAAGGGGTACAATGACATATCCCGAATACCTACAAAGAGTGAAGGTGGGGAGGTTAAAGGAGAAGTACACAATTAATGTGCTAAAGAAGGTGGCCCCTGCAATTCCATAATTAAGGACTCCACTGACGCAGCGTATATGCTAGCGACTTGTCCCATTCACTTGGCTAAAGCGTAGGTGCCAGCGATCAAGGCAGGACAGTGATGGCTATGGATGAGGACAGAGGTGAGGACGAATGTCCCGCAGGACAAGCAAGACAAACGTGCATGATACTATTGTCCCTGTAGCGACATTAATTGGAGTCGACTGATTTATACAGTACCATGGAAGTTGGAAGTTGGATGAGAATTAAGAACTGACAGTTACGCGGAGCGCGCAAGACGTGAGAAACTATTCGGCTTGAGCGCATGGAACGCGCGGATCTACAAATCCGTGATAAGATAACTTAGATAAGAACAATTGCAAGTTAGTACACGTACTTATTTAGTCCTTACCGTAGTCTCGGTGCAGCAGAACCGCGTTGTGCATAATACAGAGCAGTAGTGGTGCTGCTCCCTCAGTTATCGTGCCGCACACGCAACCACTGACTGGCACTGAGGTGAGCACTGCTGCACTGTCGCGTTTTTACCCTCGCCATCTATACGCTGCACAGTTAGTCTGGTTGCTTATCTGAGTATGAGCGATGACGTATGTGTGGGATTAATACGTGGGAGCGCCGCGCGTCTCGGGCCGAATAGGTCCAATAGGGCAATGCTTCTAAACGATGTCGTGATGTGGAAGGCGATCAAGTTGAGTGCGACTGACCAAAGCTTGAAGTAGGTGCGTAAATACATTCCGTGAAATGTTTTCTGGTACTTCAGAAACAGCCACCGCCGGGGTATGACACGGTAATCGGTGGGCCTCAGTCTGGAAGGGGATCTGAACTACGATGACATTGGTACGTGCGTAAAACTAGTCGTCGCTTGGTTACTCATGGTAATACAGCACAGTTTATAATGCAAATGATCGTCGGAATGCTCTCTGATTTAGTCGCTCATTGCAATATAGGGAAGAATGATGCGAGTTTCGAGCGTCTTTCTTGATAGTATACAAATAAGACGCACAAGGAGGCTGGCATTTGGGGTTAAGTACAAAGTACAATACAAATTTTGTAATAGAGTCGAGATAGTTTATTAGGCAGTGATTCGTTTCGCGGTAAGTGGGCCTTCAAAGTCGGTTCGCGCAGGTTGGTGTAAAGGCCGAGATAGCTTGTGCCGAATGTTGACGTCGGTGATACGCCAAAGCCACGTTGATGCCACGTTGAAGATGATAACGTAAAAATTGCACCCGGCCGGTGAGCGCTAAAACAGCCGCCAGTCGTTGGCCCACCTGTTTTACCGCCTTCTAAAAGTCCAAAGTGACCTTTGCGTGTGTTCGTATTGCTTCATCTTTCAGACTTTCTCTTGTTCCCATGTTGTCAACAAGCGAGAACAACAAGGTGGAAGGCGCCTCATTTCTGACAGGCGCGGCGGGTTCTAGTGAGGGTGTAGTAATCGTGGTCATGGCGCGTGTCACCAGTCTGACGTATCTCGCTTTTTGCTCACTTGGGACTAATGCAAATTTACAATCTATTGCAACAGGGTGTATCAGGCAGTGGCAAGACAGCATTGGGCGCTGCACTTGCCAAAGCGCTGTCTTTGCCATTCATCGACGCGGACGACCTCCATTCGGAGGCTAATAAAGTAAAGATGACTCGGGGTGAGCCACTCACCGATGCGGATCGGGCGCCGTGGCTTGGCTGCGTACGCAGGGCGGCGGTCGAGGCTGTGGAGTGCAACGGGCGCGGTGTGGTGGTGGCGTGTTCCGCGCTCAAAGCTAGCTATCGTCAAGTGCTACGTGGGGAACGCGCCAATCTCAATCCTGATGGATACTCACAGGGTGGCGAATGCGGGGAAGCAATCATCACCGCCCGTAATGAAAATTCAGATAGAGGGCAATTGATGGAGGAAGAGAAGGGAGGGCCTGAAGGGCGAGTCGGAGTAGATAAAGAAATAATGGTGGGAGAGTCACCGCCGCCATGTCTGGCATGTCCGGCGCGTCGGGCGCATCAGGCGCCGCCACCACGGACGGTGTTTGTGCACCCGGTCGGCGAGCGATCTGTGTTGCTGGAGCGGATGATGAGCCGGGAAACGCATTTTATGAAGGCGGATATGCTCGGATCGCAGATAGAGACACTGGAAAATCCAGGGGAGAGTAGGGAGTTTGGCGTTGTGGAAATTCGATTAGAAGCTCGGGCGGAGGAACAGGTGCGAGCGGCAGTGGAGGGTGTGCGTGAAGTGTTGCCGTATATGTAACCAGGGACGCTTATTGGCATTCCATCACAGCGCCGCGGTCTCCCTCTTTGCGGCCTTCCTCTTCCCTTCCTCTCTCCCTCCCTCCCGCCTCCCCTCTCCCTCCCCTACTCTCCCCCATAATGCTGCCGTCGTCCCAGGTCAACACGAATCCTTTCGAAATAATATCACGGGATCCATCCAGGTCGACAACGCCAGCACCTTCTCCTTCCCCCAACGGTTCTTCGCCAACCCTCTCGCAGGACAATGCCCCTCCATCCTCCCCTTCCACCGAGGGCCATCTGTCAACCGATCAACCCCCTTCAAGGACACCTTCCCGCTCGTTTTCAAATACCTTCGTATCCTCCCCATTGAACCCTAATTCTGCCACCGCTCCTTATCCCTCTCTGCGTCCGAGGCCTCTCTCAGGCTCGAGAGGAAATGCGACCCTCTCCCGAATCGCCTCAGAGGACTCCCAGGCCCTGGGTTCTCAGCTTCCTTCCACACAACGTGGTTCCATGGTCTTATGGCACCTCGCCGCCACGGATGACCAAGGTACCCTCGCTCCTCCCCCTGCGTTGTCCAACCACCGTGGCTCCGTCATGTCCACACCCTCACGCGATTCAGTGTGGACACCCTCTCGCGATTCAATCTGGACACTCTCGTCCGATTCAAAGTTTCCTTCTTCAACAATGAGAGGTGGCCTCGTCCCTTACGCCTGGGACCCTTCAGCAGACGACCAGGACGCTGCCGATGAAGAAGACTCTCTTCATGCCGCCGACTCGGTCGACAAGCCTATCTCTCTTTTAAACCTCCGTAGCGTTTCGAACATCGGTGTCCTCATACTTCTCATCGTCGGCCTCATCGCACTCTTCATTATATATCCCGTTGTCAGTTACGTACAGGACTCGTCGCACGCGATCTTTATCGATGAGACTAGTGGCAACGTCGTCAATACCCCTCAGGGTGCTCTCCGTGTTAGTTCACTTGTTGACCCTGATACTCCCCACTCAGCCAAGACTCGCGTTGGTTTCGATGGTCAAACCTATAATCTTGTTTTCTCTGATGAGTTCAATCTCGATAACCGTACATTCAATCCCGGTGATGATCCCTATTGGGAAGCGGTCGACCTCTGGTACTTGCAGACTGGCGATCAGGAGTGGTACGATCCACGTCAGGTCTATACCCTCGATGGTTCCCTTCACGTCCGAATCGAAAACGTTCCTTCGAATGGGATGTCGTATCGCTCTGGCATGCTTCAAAGTTGGAACAAGTTTTGTTTCACGAGCGGTTACATTGAGGTCGCTCTTACTCTTCCCGGTCCTAGCCAGGATACTCACGGTTATGTGAGTCCCGAGCCTTACTTCCAATTTTCCTTTCTCACCACTCATCTAGTGGCCTGGGGTCTGGACGATGGGCAATCTCGCCAGACCAGGATACGGTGCAACGACAGACGGCACATGGCCTTACTCGTAAGCATTCTTCTATCCTTTACCTTTAAACTCTTTGACGTTAACACGGTTTCTCAGGTACGATTCTTGTGACGTGGGTACTTTCCCGAACCAGACCAATCCCGATGGACTTGGGCCCCCCGCGGCTCTGTATTCGAATGCGTCACAGGCCAAGTACAACAATAAGTTATCCTATCTGAGTGGCCAGAAGCTCTCGTGCGCTATATCTTCCCTGTCGTCGTCTATGTAACCTTATCTTTCGTCCAGTGCGTGCACCTGCCCAGGCGAGGACCACCCTGGCCCGAGCTACAAGACGGGTCGCGGCGCTCCGGAAATCGATGTACTCGAAGCTGAGCACAATAAACTGGGTACTGGCGGTGTGGTTTCACAGTCGGCGCAGTTCGCGCCATTCTCGCACGACTATGTATATGCTAATGACACCTCCGACAAATGGGAGGTGTTCAATACGAACATTTCCCGGCCCAATAGTTACAGGTATGCATTATTTCCTACAATTTACGATGTATTGCTGACAATCTACTTGGGGCCATCTTTTAAGGGGATCCGCTGTGTCAGTCACATGTCTTTCCGTCCGATTGTATCTCACCTTTTGAACCTCGTAGACAACAAGCTGTGTCTGGCATCACGCAGCTCCCATCTAACATTTACGAAGGATCTGGACAAGTTTTCCATACCTTTGGTCTGCCACGGTTCCCTTCCTCTCTTTGTTTGTTCTCATTGAGATTGCGCAGGCTTCGAATACTTTGCAAATCCCAAGTCACGCTCAGATGGATTTATCACATGGCAAATGGACGGGCAACCAACGGTCCGAATGGGTGCGGGGGCAGTCGGACCTGATCAGGGATCGAATGGCTCTGGTGTTAGTGCGCGATTAATACCCGAGGAACCTATGGTAAGGCCATATCGCTCATTCACCTTACATCTGCTCATATTGGTTGTATTTAGTCGATAGTTATCAATCTGGGCATGTCGCGTATGTCATCTACTTATCCCATTTGATACGACTACTCTAAACATCCCCTACAGCGAATTGGCAATCGATCGACTTGTCGACGATGACGTTCCCTTCCGAGATGCTCGTCGACTACGTGCGTGTGTACCAACGCGCTGGTCAGACGAATATTGGTTGCGACCCACCAGACTACCCTACGGCGGACTATATCAATAGGCATTACGAGGCATACAGCAGTCAGTGTTTTTTCAAGTCAAGATTTGCATGTTTCCTGACAGTCTTTTCACGTAGATCCACAGTTGCTGTCGTGGACAACAGGACCCGCAGGCGCGAACTATTCATTCCCCAAGAACCAGCTAGTGCGTGTTTCAAATTCCCGTCTATGTCGCCTTCTTCTAATAGAACACTTGAATGAGCAGTATAATAATGGTTGTTAGTGAATAGGAACCATACCCGGTGCTTCCCGCCTCATCTTCAACCCGCTAGAGTTATACCTCACACGATAAGACTCCCATCACAGACTCTTTTCTTATGATCGAACGACTCGATTGCATCTCCGTTTTCAGGGAATTACTCTCTATCACGTACTTACGAGCGCGGCTCTTCGCAACCCACAACCCACATAGCATACCGAATACCATACGCCGTGTATACCTTCCCTCCCCCCCTTCTTACCCTTCATGGACTAGGACCCACTGTCTACTCAAAAACGACCCATGGACTTTCCTCTACCGATACTTTCTATATGTGCCCTTCTTTTGGTTCCTGCAGCCCCTTATTAGTTGCGGCTTAGGCGTTGTGGCACAACGGCTTGTTTCCCCCTGCGTATATAGTTTGTGACACTCAGCAATCGTTCGATTGCGAACACTTCGAACATTTCGAACATTTTTTACCAGGATATCATCACTTGCTCGTTTCTTAATCTTCATACCACGTAATGGGACTGTCATTGTGGTCTCGTTTTGCTTGGCTTCTTTGTTTTTTTGTTTGTTTTTTTTCCTTTGTTATCAGCATTGATGATCTTAGAGGGGAGGTATAATACACGCAGATGGAAGGGAAAAAAGTAATACCGCGCTGCTTCGACAAAGGTGATTTGAATCACGTCGCACATCGCAGCACCTGCTAGACTTCAGTCTGGGGTTCAGAGAATCTCCCTCTTAAAATAGGTGAGGCGCACCGATAAATTGATGATAGAAGTGTAAGATGAGAAATGTCGAATTTGGTAAAGATCCACTGATGGTCTTTGTCGGCTAACAGCCCTCTGCGCAGCTAATGCAGCAGTTCATCAATGCCAAGCGAGGCATGGAATCTGACGCGATCTGACGACGCTAATTTTGATCGGTAATTTCAGCAAGATGCCAACATCATTATCAAAATGTGCTTACCTCGGAACAGAACAAGAACTCTCAGAGAAATGGCCTCGTAGATGGGGACCGTGACAAGTAGAATTAATCTTGACTCATGATCAGCCTGTCAGTGAGAATGATGCAGAGATGACTGTGGCGGTTCTGGGTATACTGTACTAGTAGTCGACACGTCGGCCTTTGGCAATATATTGGACAGGCAGATCGCCGCGCAGATCAGAGATCGGTGTGCCAGTGGTAGTACTACTGTAGTACAGTATTTCCCGGGAACATCCCCATGGCGGAGCTTCGGAAAATGATTACTGTAATGATGAGCCGCAGTGTCACCACCTGCCAGTTTAGTTGCCCACAGGCTGTCACCTAGCATCCAGGACAGGGGGGGATCTGAGAACTTTATCGGAACCACCTGTCTATGTCTTGACATCAAATGAACCGCTGGCGCGTTCTTCTTCCAGTCATGCTGCCAAGCCCCCTTCACATGTCCGTCGTATTTCGAGGTTTCTTTTACTGGTGCTGTAGTGGTTGGTAGCCCAGGCAGCCCGGCCGAATTCAAGAAGCCCGCCGTTGAGAACATCAGGCGCGAAAAAAACTCGGGAGGTGCTTGTAACGGGAAGGAACCTCCTCGCCGAAGGACCGACGGACCCCACTGGCCACCAAAAGATAATACGCCCCAAAAGAAAAACCCCGTAGGTCAAATAAATGTCACCTGGCATCCGAATCCGACGACCACACTCGAATCCAAGTCAGGCC
Source organism: Russula griseocarnosa (assembly GCA_022884055.1). NCBI lineage: Eukaryota > Fungi > Basidiomycota > Agaricomycetes > Russulales > Russulaceae > Russula > Russula griseocarnosa. Next base: position 551,329 of record JAGKRU010000002.1, on the reverse strand, counting down.
AAAATCCGCCAAACCATCCCAAGGTATGAATGATAAGTGCCATCGTTTTTACTTTTTTCCCAATGCAATGCCACGTTTTGCTTTCTGACTAGTACAGTAGCACTGTAGGAGAGCCTTCCGTATGAATGGTAAGGGTGGGTTAGAAAGGGATGAGACTGAAGAAGGGTATTTACAGTAGACGCATACAACCTCCAGCTCCCAACCTTTTCCCCGACAGACGCGGTCCGGGTGGTTTTCTTTCGTTTTTCGAGAGTATACAGAACGTGACCTGACCAGGGAAATGACTGAAAGCCCGCGAGGAACCCCACGTGAAGGAAGGCACCATCAAGCCACATATGATGGATAAATATAGCCTTATCTCCGGGACCGCCATGGCGCCGAGCTCGCTCTAGTCCGAGTCCGTATAATTTTCGGTGGCAGGAGAACTAAAAAGGCCTGGTTCGCAGTCAGATTAGGGCGCCGACGTGACCCGGCCGTATTGGGATCACCGCTGACCAGTAGACTTGGTTGGTCCCGTAAAGAACGCACCCTCTACACATACCATTTAGTTTAGTCCCACGGACCAGGTGAGACGTGGAGCCAGTGGGTAGGCAGGCGTCATGATGATGCAATAAATAAAAAAAACTTCGCAGATACTCTATCTTAGAGGGCCCTCGTAAGTCCGTACTCGTCCTCGGCTTTCAAGGTCGGTAGTCGACGCGTCGTGTATCATTCACGCATGAGAAGCGAGAGCCGACAAGTTACTACTGTAGCCGCTTAGCGAATTCGCTAGAGGGAGGAGATTAAAGGTCTTCAATTGGCGGATGTCAGTGTGATGACGGGAGCGGCGCGGCCGCGGTGATGATGCATGATCCCCACAGCGGAAATTCCGCTTGAGCAAGAGTCGTGCGGAGCAGCTCTGGTTGAATTGGTGAGATGGGTATAGCTAATAGCTGACCTAGGCCGTGGACGGACCAACCAGGGGGGATACTGTACCGAGATGATGAGTACGTGCCAGGGTGAAAATATCAGTAGGTTACTGATTGGGGGGACTGAGACTAGCATCCCATCATTACTTTCAATTTATGCAATCTCTGCCTTTGTGCTAGTGGCTCAGCGCATCATCGTCGCGGATTCGCGGTCAGGGGAAACAAGATCCTCGGATTTTCTTGATTGATTGATGGATGGAAGTTTTCGCGAAACGAGTTTCGCGTTTCGACTGCCGGCGTTTTAGATAATCAACGAAATCAGGAGCCGCGGTTGGTCGGATCAGTGATTAGCTCCATTTAGGAAACGGTTAGCAACTCGTTCAGTCAAGCTAGTCAGAATTTTTTAGAACTGTACTCCATCAATAGTGTTTCACCCTGAAATGCATAGAAATGAACGAGACGCTCATGCTAGTGGATTGTATTTCATGAGTTACCAAGGCCGGAGCAATATTCCCTCACCTTTGCTACTTATATATATAGTTATAGTATCCTTCTCCGTAGTCCGTAGTACAATACAAGATATCGCAGTCAAAATTTCGATGCTTCCGAAAGTCAATAGTATCCGTGTCCGATAACCTAAATATGGTCGACTGTCACAACGCAAACCTGGCCACCACCGCACTAAAAGTATTGGACCTCGCCCATTATCTCGCCGCCATTTTTCATTTGTGCCAACTCGTGTCGATGTCGACGCTTGACACGGTTCAGCTTCCAGAGCGAGTAGATCGCGGTTAGAAAACCACAAATAATGGTGCACGCCCCTGTAACGGCAAGAGTGGCGATACTTGTAGCACTGTATACGCCATTCTGTACACCGTATATGCTGGCAAACGTCGAAACCACCCCGGAGAGGCCGTTGAGCGTCCCGGGGACGAAAATGCTGTTGAGTACCCAGACGTAGTTGTGTGCCCAGCGCCACCAGAGCAATAACATCCCACACGCGCCAAAGCCACAGCAACCGAAAGCGATTACTGCTCTGAACAGAGCATCAAGAAGAGTTAGACCTAGACCCAGGTCGAAGGGGAAAATGCACGTACAAGGGGAGATGACGTATTCCTTGCAATACCTTGTGGACTTCGCCCGAGGAATTGATCGATTCGAGAGTGCTGAATGTACCGGGGAGAACGACGAAGCCCGCGAGGAGGACCCAAGTGAAAAGGCCCGATAGGAGGTTGTGCATGCGCGGTACATCTTCAAATACCATTTCCGCGTACTGTGACTGCATAAGACTGCCTGATCCAGTTGATCCTCCTATGCTACTCAATCTCCTTGGGGGCTGCTTTTCTGATCTACCGCGCCCATGCTCGGGACTCTGGGTCAGAGCCAGTTTGACTGTTGGGGTCTGCGATACGCCCGTGTTTGGTGAACCGGTGATGCTGGCATCTCCGGTTGTGATTGTGTAGGGTGTCGAGTCATGGGGGGAAGGCGGGGTCACGTTGTCCGCTGCTGATATTGGCGCAGTTGCGTGAGTGTTTTGGGTCGGCGAGGATGTGAACAGATCTCGCTCGAATGTCGAACTCGACAAGGATGACTGAGGTCCAACGTGCTTGTGGGTAGGTGGGATGGACGAGGGCCTGGCCAGATACGCCGCTGCGATATCGGCGCCTTCCGAGATCGGCGCGCATCGCTCGCCATCGTTCGACACGGGGGAATGAGGAGCCTGGAGCAGCGTAGATGTACGTTGTTTGTCCATCGATGTGCGAGTAGGTAGCCCGGATTCTCGAAACTCGAACCCGAACGAGGTCGCAGATACAAAAACGGGCGCACCCTTGCCGATGCTCTCTATATGGGTTCCATTGGTCGGTTTGAATGGTGGGATGCTTGGTGGGATGCTGGATACAGATGGATTACGTCCCGACCGCCCAAGCGCTTGACGCTTTGCCGAGTCGATAGACACGAGGCTCGCATCTGACACCATCAAGTCAGACGGATCTGTGTGCGAGTCGTCGGCAGGATTCGAGGTTTGGACATCCCGCGAAGGCGGTGTGTGCGGCGGGGTATATGTGAACCAGGGAGACGCCATGTACGCACTGTACCAGAACTAGATCGCGTTGGGGAATCTCGAGCCATGGGACTAGAAGACACTCTCAATATATGCTCGGTCTCAGAAGTCGCTTTGGGTCACGGCGTAAGGTTTGGGCAGTGGACCCGGAGCGCCCGTTATTTCGTATTCCGCAACGAACTTCGGTGATGCGCTGGGGCTAGAAGCGAAGGCTAGAAGCAATAGGAGTTACGAAATCACTGGCCAGTGGGCACCCAATACCACTAGTGCAATTCTTCCTGTCTGTAAGGTGTTATATGGTTGCAAGCCAACGAAAGGAAAGCTGGAAGGGAAGACAGTAGAGCCAAAGAATCCTAAAACAATGGAGGATGGAGGCGAGGTTGTGCATCCTAATGAAGTGATCTCGTGATGATGGGATGATAGAATCCAGCTACTTTCCCACAAGGCTTGACCTAACCGCGGTGCCACCATCACAATCACGGGATTGGCGCTGGTGTTTGTGTATGCTCTGCTCTCACAGCTGCACGATTTTGGGGCTGTTTTACTCCAGACTGCATTTTTATTATTACAGCCCATTTCACATCCAAGTATGTTTTAGTACGGGTCTCAATTGAATTGAATCATTTTTCTCAGGATTTATCGATTATTTATCTTCTAAAGCAGGTCAGCGATTTGCTTCTCCGGCGCTCCGGCGCTAGCGCGGCCGGGACTCCCTCTAACTGCGGCGTCTTCTCTGTACCGACCACCGGAGGCGATCACGCATCGAGCGTAGGGCCTTCTACTCTTATTTGCTACCAAATTTGGGTAGCGTGCACATCAGGTAAACTTTGTATTGCAGAACCCCTGTTTACGGAGAATGAAAGGGATCTAGAAATGGCATAATTGAACTTCAGCATGCACTTGGTCTTGTACAAGAAGTCCGGATGAGAGAGAAAGGGACAGGATAAACATATCATCCTCGTGTACACCTCGAGGGTCGAGGGTACTACTATTGATGTTGATATGATAATCGATTGCCTAAATGGAGTCTAATGAAGGGCTTGGTCACGGGTGTGTGTGAATGTACATGCGCAGGCAGCACGCGCGCGTATGTTTAACATGCACGGTGCCGGACGCAGCGGAAGATGTACTGGCCAGGCCTTCAAGCTTCAAGTTAGAAGACTTGTCTTATTTGCTTCTGTTGTTGTTCGCGTTCCGTCCGGTAAGCCGTACGTACTGTTGTGCAGTAGCTCTGGTTGACTTGGTATAATGCTATAGCGCTGGGGGTATCAGAAGGTACTGATTCCGTCAACCTTTCCGAGAATGACAGCTGTCTTTCAATTTCTCTTACGCCCGCCAACTACAGTACTGTCAAAACATGTACTTGGCAGAGCATACTAGACCGTGACTAACCCTGCAATATAATAAAGGGCCAGAGGCCATCTCATGCTAGTGGGTCCCTTTTCGTGTTGGTCTCGTCGTTGGCACACAAAATGTCATCTCCCTCGCCAGAAGCCAAGTCGGCGCAGCCCAAAGATGCCCAAGACCCATCCGGGGCGAAGGGTTCGTGTTTCGCTCCAATCCGTCCTAAAGAAGCAGCGCCGCTCACACCCATATAGATCGCGTTGTGTCTGATGGTGGTACTGTATCAAACCCTCTCGCGTTTCTGGCAGTCCTATCTCCCCACTGACACACGGCAACCCTTGCTTCTCTGATCTGCAGAACAAGAAAAACAACAACCTATCGACAGCAACAACAACAAAGGCGCAACCGCCAAAGTCGAAACCCCCGCTCCCGCTCCTGACACGAAATCCCAGGCGCGCCAGTCTCGAGCGAGAAGCCTCCGCTACCCCTCCTGATTCGACGTCCGGCCCAGCAACCCCTGATCCCGAGAAAGGTCAGGATTCGACAGTCCCACCTACTACAGGGGAAGGGGAAGTACCAGCTGAGCCTGGTTCGAGTGGGCCCGATGAGGAGCTCAGGCTGCAGCGCCAGAGGAGGCTCTTGATCATCCACACCCGCCTTGCGAGATTCTTCACCTGGCTACTACTTTTGGGCTTCGTTATCCTTCCCAGTACATTTACCCGGTCCCAAGCGGGCAAGAAACAGCCGGATGCGGGTGGGGCCGGTTCGGCCCCCGATACCACCGATACCTCCAAACATCCGGGGTTAAACCACATTACAAATAATGGATTGTACGTTCCTTCCTTTTAATTTCGGCCCCATCATCATCTTCGAGAAAACATATATTCCTGTCCTTCGATGGTTATTCTGACTTACATTCATCATCATAGATTCGCGATTAGTTATGTATGCTGCCTCACCAGTGGATTAGCGGTCCTCTGGCTCTGGCGTATCAGGAAGAGCAACTACGAATGGGTACTCACCAACTTATTCAGCGCCGGGCTGATCAACTCGTTCTCCGGATTGATAACGACGTTCGTGAACCTCTTCGCTGTCCAGGGCGGACAGGTAGGGTCGTCCACTAAGTCTAGCCTCGTTCTTACGTCTTTCTGTACCGTCATCTATGGCGTACTTACCTATGTCTACTATAAGAAGCGGTCACGAGAAAGGGCTGGCAGGCGTCGGCGTAGCAGGCCTTCAGCGACGGTCTGAAAAAAGGTTGATGCGGGATTGTCTTTGAATTTTCTCTGGATTTACGAACGTGTACCCCACACTAATCCATCAAGTTGACCACTTGTAGGTTTTTGTACGTGTACACTTTCCGCTTACTGTATGACCACTTGCCACTACGAGTCTAATGGTGATCACGTTCTTGATTATAGTGGGAATCGGATTGAGCATATACCACACAATCGAGCCTTTTTAGTTTATTACAACAGTGGCGTTTAAACTTCGGTGAAGTGAAAAAAACTGTCATGCCCGTCATGCTCCGGGAAAGGCAAGCTTTCAATAGCTTAAAGGTATGACGAATTCCTTTAAACCATAGGAGGCGGCATCCCCAATAATGGCTTGATGCGAAGGTACAAGCATCCAATGAAGTGCATGCCTACATTTAGTTTAACTGCAAATAAACTTCAATTGAAAGTTGCGCTGTTCGGACTGACATTGCTATTACCGGTTGTTAGAACCTGTGCCAGACATCCGGGTGACCGCAAGGGTCGATACGACCCTGGTCGTCGTGTTTCAACCAAACTTCCAGGCAGGGTTCATTAACGCTCATTCACAGCGATTGCCCCTGCACCACCTGAGCATGGAGACCCTTGTGACCCCAAGCAGAAGTTTGCCTAATGGTCATTAAAGGGATCCAGATCGCATTGCCCTCAAAATTTATCAAATTGATGCACCACTCGTAGACATGACGATTATGTCTCTTCAAAACACTGTCCTAGTCTGACCCAACAAATCAAGATTAGGGTATGCAGGCCAGGAATAATTATGACCGTCAAAAGGGCATATTCTGACGAGTAAACAACGGCCCCTATTAGAGATGTATTCAAAAGCACAATACACAAATACCCATGTGTATCTAGTGGGCTTCGCAAAACCAGGACCACCCAACAGTTTTTGATCTTCTAGTAATAGTCTGCGTATCCCTGCAGTTTTCGCGCAACATGGTGAGGAAACCGGAATGCAGTCAACCGATGTCCGAATGTCTGTACAATTCTCACGACAGCTTCCTTCATCGCTGTCAAGTCCATTAGCGACGAAAAACACGCGATCCAAAGAGTAGTCATACCATCGGCGACTCCGCTGTATACATCCACAGCTCGAGCGGCATCGTCTGCGTCATCGGGGGACGCAATTTCCTTCTGCGCATCTTCAAGGGCCGTGAGGAAGACGAGCAGTGCTTCTAGTATGCGCGGAATATCACGCTGCACGACACCATAGCGATCCTCGGTCAATGACGCACATACTAGTCTAGAAAGCACTAAGATATGTCGGTTAGCCCAATGATGACACATTATGGACAAGCTTGCCAACCTTCGGCGATAAGAATGTCAGTTTCACGATGGGGCACAACACTATCGGCGACACGACTTGCGCGAGGGCGCGACCACCATTGTCCTACCTGCCGAGCGGCTGCCAGCACCCTCTGTGGGATAAAACCGGTCGGGATGTGGACCTTTTCAAGCAGGGTAGGCTTTGCTGCCTTGACCGTTGCAACGGTCTTTTGCACGGCCGCCATGGGGGCGGGAGGACCGGCCGACTTGAATAGGTCCGGTAAGTGAGCCACAGTAGAATCAAGAGAATGTGTGAGTGCTTGTGTCACTGCTCCATCTGCGGCCAATGAATCGACAACCGAATGCAGTGGTGAGCTTGGTGTGTTCTTGAAGACAGCTTTACGAACGACAGGAGTGTTTGGCACTACAGGACCCTTGACCTTTGGCTGAGGTGCTGGGGCAGCTGGGGTCTGATCAGCCTACGAGCCCAAGTCTACGGATGATAAAGACAAACCTGGTAGAGGCGGTGGTGCTCCACGACGGAAGACAACTTGGTAATCTTTTCCCAGCGTGAGCAGCGCTGAGCGAACAAGTGTTGCCCACAGTGTCGGGTTGTGTTTTTGATCGCCAAACATAGTAGTTCGGCGCGCTCTCGCAGGAGCAGTGTCATCCTCTGCGAGGTTGCGAAGTTCTATATAACTTAAGTGTACATAATATGGATCATTGCTTGTGATGCCAGAAATAAGTGTGAGCAGGGGATCAGCGGCATGAGACGTCACCGCCAGGGGCTATGAATATGGTTCTTGAGAAATATTTGTATCTTGCAAGAAATTTCACGTACCTCTTGTACCTTATCGTCGAACAGACTTTCTGCGAATTCCCACCCCCAAATCGTGGCGAGACCAAGAAAGAAGCCATGCCAGGCAAGTGCACGATTCCGCCAGAGGTACACAAGGCTCCATCGTCCGCGAATAAAGTGACCAAGGAAAGGTCTTAGTAAATGTGAAACCAATGGAATCTGGAATAATATAGGGAGAGCTACAGCGCGCACGAGACCGAAGGCGAGGAAGTAAAATGCGAAAGTGACGACCGTGAACGCAAAAGTAGTGATACTGATTCTTAGGACTCGGCGTAAAAGGCTGATCATAGGAGCAACTTTCGGATACTGATTGGGGTCAGCTGAGTATGACCTCGATGAAATCACAAAAAAAGGGACGCACCTGGTCATGCCTCCAACGAATAGCTGAGCGATCAAGCAAAATGTTCCGAAAATGGAAACCTATAGCCAATGTAACTTGTGCCATGAACAAGAATAAAAAGCGCCCGCTTAGACGATAAGGATGTTTCCTAGAAGACAAGATAAGTTTTTAGGGAGGATTCATGGATGAAGAGTAGGTACCTCGATTTGATGAAAACCCCAAAATGATCACCACCGACGCCCAAGAATACGACATGAGATGTTGAAATGAGAATGCTTGTGAGAATGTACAATGAGAGTGCACGGAGGGTGTGTGGTTTGGAAATGGCGGCCTTGACGCGTTGGGAGGGAGAGGAGGAGGGTGTGGGAACAGCTGCATAAGGTAAGATTGGATTCAAAAGTTCTCTGTTGATGGACTCACCTGTGAGCTGTGATTTTCGAAGAACGATTAACGGTAATACACCGAATCCCCATACAATTGTGGTCATCAAGAGCGTGCCAGGATGAATGGGTATGACGAGTGTGTTCAAAATACCCGACGCAGACATTCCGCCAGAATTCCACATCTTCCAGCAAATGGCGGAGGTCCATACAGGCAAAATGGATAATGGGAGGATATCATAAAGGAGACGACGGCGGAGGACAGCGCGCGCGAGTGGTTCATACGTTTGCGAAGCTGGCGGTACTGGCGGCGCTGCACGAGTTGATAGGGTGGAGGTTATGGCACGGACAGGCGACGGCGCTGCGGTGTGGCCACTGGACATGGTTGGTTGGCTCCCTCAGAGGGTTTGATGAGGGTTTGAGCCGAGACGCGTAGCTTACGTCGCTTACGACGCCACATGATCTGCCTGCTGGCACGTGATATACAACAATGTATAATGGTGTAAAATCTATGGGCTGGGTGGCCCAGTTGTAATGCACCCAGTATCAGTGGGGATACTGAGACCCAGGTTCAATTCCTGGTCTGGCCAGATTTTACAGTAAGTAACAACATGGTCTCCGGCTCACTGTTAGAGCAAACAGCCATCAAGTCAACTTGAATTGGTTAATGAACATTGGTAACCTCCACCAGAACTGCAATTCGAACTAATCAGTTGTCCAACAACTCCAAGTTTTGGACAGCTGATTAGTTCAATTCAACACGTCACAGCCTCACTATTTACTCACTCATTACTCTGCCAATGCGACAACTTGAACACACCCCCAGCTCCTACAACAAGTGCAGCGATGCCGCTGTTGCTGGATTATCATCTTGGCTCATTTTTCTCATAAACCAAGACAAGACTCAACCACTCAAGCTACTCAAGAGCAACGACTTCCATAGCTTCCGTGTTGGCGTTCATACGTTCATACGTCGGTGACTCGGTGCAGTGCCGCGTTTGATTAGTAGAACACGGCAAATCTCGACCTCTCCTTCGCTGGTCACAAAATGCAATTGCTTTCTGATGCATGGATATCCGCACATGCGCCAACAATAGTCCTACGATGTCCAGGTGGCCAGCTCGGCATGCCCTGTATTCCACGTTATCAGCGATAGAATTGTACAAATACTTACAAGTTCAGAATATTATCGTGCCTCGGACAGAGAAAGAAATGTGATATAATGCCGCGTGTATGATTACAGTCACGAGTCGTACGGTATAGTATCCGGAAAACCATAGTCGTCACGGTGAACGACAGAGAGCGCGTCGCGAAATCCTGGACAAAAAGGTCACAGTCGTGGTGGGGATGAAAGGCGGCAGGGATAAGGGAGTGGGAAGCAGTCCATGCGATATATGAACTGCTCCGTGATTCGCGTGTAGGAGCCAGGTTTAAGTCAAGTATCGAGGTCATTCCCAGCTTCGCCTCTCGCCCATCTGATCACGGGAGCTTCAAAAGGAGGCTCAGAAGGGCTTGAGCTTGAGCTGTGACGGACCAGGGTTACAGCGCGTTACAGGGCAGCTTGCATTCTGATGGGCATCAATGAATGAGGTGGATGCCTCATCAGCATCACCGCTTCCAGAATATGTCAGCTTCAAAGGGAGTTCTCCATCCTTCAAGCTTCAATCCTAGACAACGAGAGGGTTCCTCAACAATCTCATCTTCGACGTGGAGGGTCTGAGTTTCCGCCACTCAAATCCGATCGACACATTTTGCTCTTCAGACGACTGACCGTGGAGTTCGTGTCCGTCGAAGAGTGAGGTGTTCCGCCGCAGAGAACACCTGGCTAAGCGCCTTGGAAATTTGTGCCACGGAAGATACCTGCCGGTCGAGTGCCAGCAATCGACCGTTACACCAAAGGCATACGCGTCGGCTCCAGTCAAATTTCCAGGTTTTCGAGGCGAGGGGTCGTGATCCGACAAACAACCGTTTCAAAGTAAGCGCTAACGCCTCGGAACCGAACAAGCGAAAGGTTAGGAAGCGAAAAGATGACCCCGAGTAGCTGGGCCAGCCTGTGAGTGGGGCATGAACGAAATCCATTGGAGCAGGACATATAATTTATCGTGCGGCAAGGTTCGCCGCAGCCGGGTGTAATCGAGATCGTATTGGACAGGAGAAGCCTTGGGGTGTTTCCGGGGGCATCAAGGCCGTGGCTGTCCTCCATCGGGGGTCCCAAAATTAAAACCGGGTATTCCTCGTCCTCGTCTATTGCCATGATGACAAGCTTCTGCAGGGCTCCGACAGGAAGACAAGGCGGAGGTGCCATGGCGGATGCGATGACGCTGCTCGAGAGCAGGCAATATCCCCTCTTTACCTTCTCTAGTGTGATGCCATCATCACTGCCGTAATCACAAGTGAGGTTTCGCCATCTGTGACAGTTAACTTGTGCGAGTCTGTACCACTAGCGTTCCCCCCACCCCATCCCGGTCCATAGCTCCTTCCCCCTCGGAGACGTTCAACTCATTCTCGTCTTCGCCTAAAACAAAACGGCCGATAGAGGTGGCAGTGAAATATGTTGAGCAGTGAATCATCATTGATACGATATGTGGACTATTTATTCACAAGCTGGTGAGCATAACAGGAGGAAACGTACCTCTGCTGATTTGCCAGTGACGAATCCTTATCGTACTTTGCCCAGTTCTTTTAGTGGATCGAGGGCGAGAGAGGTGGTTGATAAGCAACGTTGGCGAGCAAGTGTTGGAAAGTGGTTGGAGTCCAACCACCTTCTAACACTTGTTCGAGAGTGTGGTTGGCTGGCCTCGTGTGGTCCCCGTGTAACCCTTGCACTGGAACCTTTTCGATCTGGGAAGTGATGGAAAGCACGTCAGAGAAATGTCCCAAAACGTTTGGACTTTTTCACTTGTTTCAATGGGATATCCGAATATCTGATTTTTTTTCACTCATAATTCTCAATAATGTCGTGATACGATTTTCGAATTACGGGTGCTCTAAAGCACGCATGAAGAGTGTATATCAGGCTAATAGTTCGTACATTTGCAAGCTGGCGGCACACTGGCGGTGCTGCACGAGTTGATAAGGGTGGAAGCTATGGCAATAATAGGTGGTGAGTTCTATGGTGACAGCGGTGTGGTGTTGCCACTGGACACGGTTGGTTCCCAGTTGATGAGGCCGATGAGGCCCAGTCGGTGGCTATGGGCTTGAGACTGAGGCTACCAGTGAGACGTGCAGTGCAGGCTCGTCCGGGCGTCTCCATCACGTGGCCTCCACAACCACAGCAAAAAATAGCATTGCAATGCTGTGGCAGCAATGCTTTTGCCGGGTTGTTGATGATGACCCTGGATCAGTGGTGATCCTGTCATTCCCGATCCTCCGTCTCCGTCGATTGCGATAGACCCGCATGATCCGGAAAATTTTGTGAGTGTAACCATCACCCGTTTGCCTGTCTGCTGTCTATCCTCCGAGTCTCCGTCTCCGAGTCTCCATATGATGATTTCGATCACGGTCACGAATAGCCCTGGCCTCCTGATGCAAGTGGCAGAGTGTGGCAGAGCGCCTCAACACCCCTGCTGCCGTTCTGATGATTATATCTACAGTACTTTGCTGCCATGGATACCTGCACCCAGCTTTCGCTCGTTGCGTGATTCCCCCCGCCGCCGCTATCAAACCTAACTATCGAGTACCCCGTATCCCTTGCACCGCACGGTCTTCTTGATGCCAGAACGAACACTAGGGACAGGCGACCCTCTGTTTCGTCACTTGATCCAGTCATTGATTTTATGCTGGAACTTGGACTGCAGAGGCATTATTCGAGTATTTGGTGGTAACGTATGCTTCTGTTCCGCAACACCGGCCCCAAGAAGCAGGTGAATACTGTAGGTATCACGGCTAACACGGCATTCATACTGTAAGCATATGCCCTCATCCTCTTCGAGCATGATCAGCGGCGTAAAGTATTGATCACGAACGACAAGAAGGCTTCTGGGCGGCGAAGTGCAACTCTGGACGCTGTCAATCGTGCGTCTATCTCATCATATTCATGCCATCCATGTCCCGGACAGTCTATAAGGCTTTTCGGGAAACCTCTCGTTTGCCCGTCCAGGCTGCCAATATGGGAACCCATCATGCGCTTCTTGTATTGAATGCCATCTTATACGCTCGACATTCACGCCTTCGTAGCGTGCCCCATGGCCAAGTGGTCCACGGAACTGATATACGTTCTGCCCAAAATTTTACAATGGAGTTGGACAGCCCGAATTCAGACTGCGTGCGCATCTATGTTGAGTTCTTCAGTGAAGTCAGCCTCCACTTGCATACGAACACGTCATCTCCTACTATTGTTAGCGTGGTCTCTGGAACGATTATACCTTTTGGCTTACTGATTACCGGCTTGGCCGCACAAAAGCATTTTTTCTGGTTAGTTCCTGACTCGACCTAGCAGTTGAAGGACCTCTGGCTATTGTGACGTCTTACGACACCCGGTGATATGGAGCCAATTAATACATCGCACATCGCACGCTGCTTCTGACAGCATCTGTTTCGCCGTCATTGGCTCGCGTGTGTACACGCTTCTGATCATCATCACGGCATTTGAGTCATAGCCATGGCGCCATTGCTGTTGTTGTTGGTTCTTTTCGCTCTTTGGGCAGCGCTCGTTGGCCTGCATTGTTCGTCCGGAGATGTACAACGGAATGGCTTACGGCAAAAGGTAGGCTATTCTCGACTTCTGTGGTTATTGTTGTCAGAATCATCATCCCACACGTGTATTACAATGACTCGAGAACATTGAATGCAAGCCGTTCTGTTCGCGAAATCAACTAGTGATCGCAAACACATTGTCCGGTTGTTCAAAAGCAGGACAAATGAGAGAAAGGATCATCAGCATCAGAAGAAAGATTTTGATAGACCGATCTCAGCCGCGCCCGAGGGCAAGCGCTCGCCTATCTGGGTATTTACATCGCCTGCTATTGTGTAAATGGTCATATTGAACGATCTCCGGTGATCGGCGAAGATCCGAGAATGGAGGATGTGCACAGCACAGGTGTCCACAGCCACGTCACATGAGTGTGACAAGTGACGGGAAAGACAAGGCGCAGGACTGGCCCCAAGGGGTAATTGTTCTCCCCATGTAACGCAACGGGGCATAACGATGACCAGGATGAGTCTCGGTCGGGCGACACAGACACATGGCGACATGGCAACCGCGTGGCACTGCTTATACTTGTACCACGCCTTTTTGTTCTTGCCTCGTCTTAAGACCCTCGCCTCACCTCTATGCCGCATTCCATTACTTATTGACCTTCCCCCTTTAACGATCCATCCCTAACGATCCCTCCCTACACTTCTCTTCTTACGACCAAGTTTCTCTCCATCCAACATGCCGTCTACAACCACTACCATCGCCCCTCCGCCAACAACCAACAGACTGGACGCCATGCAGCGTGCACGTGTAATGCGTTATTCACGCAAGCTCGGCGCCGTGCTCGGTACCACGCCTTTCCTCCTCGAGTCGTGCGGAAGCACAGTGCCAGCTACGCTCTACCCCGCTTCAAGACACAATAGCACGCGCTCGCACACAAAGCGTCTCCACCATCGTCAGCGCTCTGACTTTGACGACCAACCACGAGCCAGCACCGAGAGCTCGCCCCTACCATTCTCGCGCGCTGCCTCATCCTCCAAAGACTCGCTGCTCAGCATGTCCGACTCTTCGGTCGAGTCCGACGTACCGCTGGTGTTCGCGACCAAGTCCCATCGCCCACATGCCACTCCACGCCCCCTCATCTTCCTTGACACCGTACCCCTATCGTCGTCCGATACACGCGTGCAGGCCACGCCCCGCTTGACCTGCTCCTCCTCTTTGGACGCCCTACCAACACCTACCACACCAAAACAGCTGAACACCGCTGAGGCCCGCAGGCGCAAGATGGCACGTGTTATGCGCACGTTTGGGGAGAAAGTGCCACCCGAACTCGTGTTCCAAGACTCGGACAAGTATGACCTTGAAAACGACCCCGTGTCCACCACGATGCTGCTTGACGCGCGGCCGGTATCACGCACGCGATCTACCTCAAGCAGCACAAGCAGCCATCGGCGGCGCAGCGCATCCGTGGGCTCGAGCTCGAGTACCCAATGGCATCGCCTTCTCGAGCTTCCAGCGCCCGTCTTTTCTTCTGGCGCCAAGGCCCCCGATGATCAACGTTGGGTAGGCGAGTGGAATCGCCGGAATATTGGACAGGTGCAACGCGAGCTTCGTGCCCTCCGAAATTGAACTCAAAAACGAAGGCGTGGCTTACACCACTGCTTGGCCCGGTCGATAGCGGTTGCCATTGTCCATTATCTGACAGTTTCCTGTGCTTCTTATCATACCACTTTGTAGAACATATTGTTGAACCACGAATCCCCCCGCTATGTACTTTTTCTCTACCATAGATAATATCTCATATTAATAACATATCCCTCACACCAGTCCAGTCATTATGCTTGCCTGTTCTAATCTATCTGACATGTAGACTAATAACTTATGACACGAAAGTAGACTTTCCCATTCAGCGCCGCGGGGATGAAGACACTCCACGTATCGACTCATCCTCCGCCAACTCGAGTTTCATCATCCATATACTTACGATCGACTTGACCGCGGTGTTTACGGCACTGTGAAATACAGGTTTTGGATTGACCCATTCCTCAATCGGACTGAACGTAGTAGACCGCCCGGCAATTGCATTGATTCGCGCACTGGCACACATGCATGCATGCGAAACAGCAACACATTGTACACCTCGGTTTTGCAGCCCGATCGATGCTTCCCGTCCGTCACGGTGCCCCTGAGCAGAAGGTCATAACCAACCATAACGTGCGCGGCTTCGAGCTTCCTGATACGAATCGCAAAAGAATGTAGATCATTCCTACACTTCTCTGAAAGGAAAAAAAAAAAGGAAATGGAAGTTGGATGGCTGCATTCCTGCATGTCAAAGCATGTCAAGCATGTGTATTCTTCTTTCACTACAGTACCCACCTCGCTACCCCGAGTCCCGCCCGGAAACTCCAAGTCGGAACGATCGGAACCTTTGTTCCGGTGAGTGTAGTGACTGATGACTCGGAACAAAACCATTCTACTGACTGTACTGTAATCTATCGCAGGGCACCGCGCAGCAACTGAATTGGAAAAAAACGCGAACTCGAATGAGTTCACGACGCAATGGCACCGCATTGCACCCGCACACCGCTCAAAAACAATACAGTTTTTTTACGGGTGTAGTAATATATAGATGATTATGAATTACGAATTTATGATCGTGACAACGATCAGCGACTCGGAGCTGACTCTCGTGAGTCGCTTTTTTAATTTGTATCATGTATCCATAGCTGTTACTGTACTACCTGTGCATGGTGTAACACTGTGAAACTTGGAACTGCGAATACATGCCACTGCACTCAGATGATTGATATCATGATGGACGTGCGTGCCACCGGGTGCCAGTGAGTGACGACGCTTGTGGCGCAAGATCATCATCACCAACACAAAATTGGGTAATACATCCATCCATTCATCCATCCGGGCGCACGGGCGCGCGGTGGCGCGGTGCGCACTGGCACGGCGGGGGTCAGTGGCGCGCGTGTCAAGATACGGGAGATATATCAGATCATACATAAGTTACATACGCGCTATAATATAAATACGGATACATTGTACACGATCAGCATATGTGTATACGGGTACAAACTCCTCCTCAAACTTACGAGTTTTCCGAGTTGACCGGCGCGCCCTTGCTCGGGCATTACGCGTAACTTTGGAAAAGAAAAGGAGCTCCGTGTGTGCCAAGTTGAAATTTGAATATATTGAAATATATTGTAATCCCCCCGTCCGCTCGCTCATCCGATCCGCAGCCAGCTCCAGAATTTTTTTTTTTTGAATTTCTTTCTTCTCTCCCGAAACCCCATCATGGCACCGGGTCCGTAGATGACACGTGTTACGCGTGAATTGAACGCGTAAACGCGGAGCTTTGTTGCAAATGAATGTCGGGTGTCGGGTTGTCTTGTCGGGATCGGGACGTGTCGCACCCCGCGCACCGCATACCGCCGCATACCCAAAACAACATTACTGTGAAAAAAATAAAAAATAAAAACAGCACAGCCGTGCCAGCGACCGACAGCGCCGCTGAATTCGCCAAATGTTTTGTTTTAATTTGATGCATGCATCGCTCTACACAAATTCAGTACAGTACTTCTCTCTACCACCTCTCTACATCCACTCATTCATCATTTATTCGATACGAGAACAGGCGATGAGTGCAGTGTACATGTATGCTTCGGATTGATCCAAGATGAAGAGCGATGATGTGGAACAGATGGATGAGTGGCGTAAGCGTATAGACATAGATGGATAGATGGATGGATGGGTGGTGTGGTACAGTGCAGTGCAGTGCTGGCACAGACGCATCTACGTACAGCATACCGTATTAACCCCTAATCTATAAACGAAAAAAACAAATTGGTCTACAGGAGTTTAGTAAGTTACAGCTACAGTAACTCTGGTAGATAGATAGATATGCGGAACCACCGACCCGCCCACTCCTCATCGCGCTGGCAAGTGCCAACCGAGAAGTAGACATAGGGTACTAAGACGTCCTGGTTTTCTCTAGGCATGGAATGACACTCGAACGGCCGCGTCTTACAGTAAGACGGCCATGAGCAACACTGGGGAAAATAACTTGCCATGCCGCCGCACATAGAGAAACCAACTTCACGTCGTTGAAAATTTATGTCAATGCAGCGTGAGAGCGAACGGCCATAACCGGTCTCTCTAGGGCAGGCGGATATTCAAATCTCACGTTTGGGATTTCCAAGAAGACGGAACCAGTATACAGAATACTACTGTGGTGACTAAAATAAGCTGCTGCAAGGAAAATAGCTAGAACATGGTGTAACATGACGAGACGAGGGAGTAGGACAATCAGGCAACGGGAAAAGATAGTAATTAATCGAGGAAGGGTATCCAGCACGGTTTAAAGCGAGTGAAGAGAGTAAGCAAGACCCAGACTGGAAGCGTGAAGATGAATATCGAATGTCTCTATCAATCGACCTCGTTCCTCTCATTTGCACCGGACATCTCCCGATACACGCTAATGACGGCGGACTAGAGCCGGTGCCCTGGAACGGCCCAGAAAAGGAGGGTGAGTGCTGCAACGCCGAAAGCCACGAGTATCGACACCCAAACGGCACGGCCAAGAAGCAACTTTCGGACGTATGGTTCACGGATGCGCAGCGTGCGGAACGGCGTTGTTTCACTCTGTCCGAGAAAGACGAGGACGGGGTCGAGTTCATACTGATGTGAGATGATGAAAAGTAGAGCAAAGGTGAAAGGGAGGAAGAGCTTAAGGCAGCATTCGGTTAATCAATAGCCAAATTCGGATTGGAATTATGATACTCACATAAAACCGCACGGACTTGGGCTTGACATTCAGGAATATCAACGAGAATGCGGTTGCGAGGCCGATCCATAAGCAAATCAGACCCGCGATGAGACGCACTAGCGAGCTCATGGGTGTAAGATTCCCAAATGCCTTGGAGCGTAAAAATCGCGGGAAGGCGTCTTGTTCCATGGCGCGGAAGCAATATTCCTTCTGGGCGTGGAACATATCTGGAACCTGGGCGAGTGCTGCTCGGTCTGCAGTGCTACTTGTGGCATTGCTGAGGGGGAAAGAATGCACGCGTAGCGCTGGTGGGAGATAGATCTCGTGGCTCTCACCACCGTTAGGAGACGTGCCCGCGGGCGAGAGGTAGCGTAGAAATATCCGCTCCGCGCTCTCAACCAGGTCCGAGCGACTAATTGGCGAACTACGAGGAATGATCGTTGGCGCACGAGAGGCGCGACGGGAAAAGGAGAGTGGTGTTCGTTTACCGAGAGAGAATGGTGTGGATGAGCGAGGCTGTGCGGGGGTCGGAGAGGAAAAGGCGTGCTCGAGGTCGGTGCCAACGGCAGTTGCGGGTGACAGAACTCGGCCATCAGGGGTAGGAGAACGTTCAGCTGCCCCGCGCTTCTCTTGCATCTCTGAAGTCATCTCCGCCGTGCTTGCCGTACTGCGTTTTGCACCTGCTTGAGTACCGACGATGGTACCATAGGTAGACCCGCGCCGCCGCGCATACTCCCAGTATTCTGGCCAATCGTCACGTATAGTACGACCTGATTTCCGTACGTCCTTGAAATAAGCCCGACAAAGATTTTCGTGCTGTTGTACGTCAAGCCAGAAATCGAGAATATCCTCGGCGCCCTCTCGTTGAAGGAACAGACTGTGGGCGGGCGGTCCAAATGAACAGATAAAATGACGAGAAGAGTTGCGTGGTCAGAATTAGGGTAGAAGATAGGTGAGAGAATATGAGAACGCACTAAAACATGAAAAGATCAACCGGCGGGCGTGTCTTGCGAGAGAGGACCTCCACAAAGGTAGGCAAACGTGCGTGGCGACTACGAGCCCATTCGTCCTGCTGCTGTTGATCACCCTCCATAAATCCCTGTCTGTCCTTGATGAGGGTGGTGGTGGTAGAGCGGGTGAGGCTGTCTAGCCGTTGTTGTGAACAAAAACGAAACAACAAGGCAGTGGTGCCTGCAAAACGAGGCGTGGAACACGCTGACATAATACCTCTAACACGGAGTCTCATAGAAGCAACTGTCCATCCCACCCTTGAATTTTCTTGTGTAGAATCATCAATAAAAATTTGAATTCAAATGTAATCAATGAATCACATAGAAATGCACGCTCAGCGGTGTTAGTGATCGAAAAGCATGGTGAATGCGACAGGGGTTTTTTTTCCCACCGTGGCCATTGAGCGGAGGTGTTTATGTTCCCACAGTCTATTGCGAGATTCACGGCCTTCACACACACTCGCTTCTTCTAGTAACCATGTCGCTCTCCAGAGTATTCTCACCAGCTCTACGTGAGGTCAGGATTCTTTTCTCACAAACTGGCGAAGCATCTCAGGGCGTCAGGTAAGCCTCGCCACCACCGCATGCCTGCCCCAGTCAACATGTGTCCGACTTCAACCCACAGACAATTCGTCTTGTCCACGTATCCAACGTTGAAGCAGCACAATCCAGATCTCCCCGTACTCATACGGGAAGCTCAAGGAACACCAGCACGGGCTTTTGCTCGATTTGGTTCGTGGACCGCATACTCCTGCTGCCCGTCATCATCTGATATAGCTGCAGAGCGAGGTGTTGAACGAAATGTCGCGCTCGATGGTCTGTCCTCCAAGGATGTCGCCACAAAGATTTCCGAGCTATTGAGATGAACATTTAGAATGTTGTCAAATTTGCTTTGTTGCTCTCATCAATTCTATTACAACCAACCCTTTTTTATCCAAGAATTGTATCGTCTATTGATCAGGAAACTACATGTCATCTATCATATGGGAACCAAGATCCGACGGACTATAAGTACAAGTACAAGTTTTCCCTCAATTGCCTGGTGTTATGTGCGCTGTTTTGCCATTCTCAAATCTGGCTGTTACACTGCCATCCTATGTTCCCAGTCAACACTGCGCAAGTGGCATACTTGAGTACTCACCTGATTTCCAAAGTATGCCGCCTTGACCACATCACAAAACAGACCAACTTCAACAACCCCGGTCAGCAGCTTGAGTCTCACAAGAAGCTGATCGTATATTAGCAAAGAGATTTATACATGAAAACATTAACCGGACCTCCCGCGGATTTTTCAAAGTAGCTTCAGAAAACGGCGCGTCGATGATGAAATTCCCGTTGTCAGTAACCACCGGACCTGCCTTTGCGCGTCCCATGCGCAGGATCGCTTTGGGTGAATCAAGCTTTGTGTGCAGAGTCTGTAGGACAGACGTATGTGCAAATGGTGAAACCTCGATGGGCACACCAGAAGTATACTTTGGAATACATGGGCGAATCGTGCTTGAGAGTTTGTAACGGCATAACTCACACTGGTTCCCAAGATGGCCGAGTTTTTCCGGTAGTCGGCGACGACGATGAACCTGCAGAAGGATTCACGCTGGATCCACACGGGAAAGACAAAACTAGACGAACGTCTTGGCTACTTCGGCGAGCACCTTTTCGCGCAACTGGCAGGCGCCACCGCCCTTGATACAGTGCAAGTCGGCGTCAACTCTACAGGCATTCCACACTGTCACCGCGCACGAGGATGTGATTTGGGACTTACTCATCCGCGCCGTCGATGGTGACATCGAGTTCTGAATACTGCGAGATGTCACCAAGTCGTAGACCAGAGTGTGTTATGAGTTGTTGTGATTGGAAACCGGTCGGGAGAAATACGCGATCTTTGTTGTTTTCCTCTCCCTGTTGTAGGATGCGCTCTACGACATAAGGGACCGTCGAGCCTATATGTGATTGTAAGAGAACGCAAATATGACCATACGGGATTGATCGCTCGTACCAGAGCCAATGCCTATGAGCTATGACGATCTCCTCGGAATCGGAATCGGGTATGTCGGGTATAATGACGTACCTTATGCTCTGGCTGAATGTGTCTGTCAACCGCGGTATACGCCGCAAGTCGCTTGGCCGCTTCAACACCGTCGAGCGGTGATACTGGTGGTGAAGTTCAGTAAGCATCACCTCACTTTGCGATCAAGGAAGCACGGGACATGCCGGGAACTGCAGCCAAAGAAGGTGAGAAGATCGAAGGGAGAGTGCTGGCGGTAGGGTGAGTGAATAGATGAGTTCCGGTGAGCGATTTTCGAAGCTACGCACGCAGTCATGGTCGAGGATGCTGTTGGTTGGGATATGTGGGATAATCGTCGAATCGAAACCAAGGCTCCGATATTTTTTGAAGATAGGAGCTTGGGTGGTCAAGGTGACTCGCCGGAATATCATCCAATCATGCAATATCCGGGCGGCGCGGTGCTCCGGATTATGACGAGGTATCGATCACCGAGGAGGATTTTGTCTAATACTCTCTGCCTTGCTCGCTTTCCGTGCTGATTGATTGTACGGCTGAGTGTGACGCTGACGCTGACACTAAAGCGCTGTGGTATTGTCATATTTGCCATTGCCAGCCAGCCATCACTGACACCGCATCATCCCCTGGGAAACTTGAACCCGAATATACAGCGCAGTATGTAAACAACTACAAAGATGCGCCGGCCATGAGTTGTAGCCTTGTAGGCGCGTAACGTGACCTTTTGGTAGATAATGGAGATCTGGAAATTTCAGAGGGCGTTCGGATGTGTAGTGAAGTGAGATCCTATCCATGGTCTTCCGGACTCCGGCTCTCGCACTCTTGGCGGCGGGCGACACTTTCTTGTCTTGACCCTGGACGCTGACGCCGATTCGGTCTCTCCGGGCCGATTTGGGCGCCTGGCAGATCAGAGCGGAGCGGAGTTCAAATGAAACACGCGTCTGCGTCTAAGCGTCTAAGCCACGAACGGCAACGAGAGACACACACACACAGAGGGAAAATGCGCGCTGTTAGAGGTGAGTTAACTATTTCAATTCAACAACTTCAATACGATCCTGATCAGAAATAATTTCTTGTGTCAGGTGTTCTCATTACGTGGTATGCCTGGATCGATCGGCGGGGACGTTTCAAATCTCATATGGATTTGTGTGCTTTTTTTCTTTTTTTCCCCCAGTGACTCAGCGGTAAAACAAATACTCGTTACGTTGGACGAGAGGCCAGGCCAGTCATTTATCATCGAGGATCTAGACGAGTTCCATGTGCTCGTCCGCGCAGATGAAGAGCAGCGCGTGAGGCGTGAGCTCGAAGCAGAGGTGCGTGTGTCCCTTCTCCTCTACCAGCCATTTCCATTCTTTTCCTGATGGAGATGCCGTGCGCGCAGCTGGAGAAGAATACGTACAGCATGGAAGCTTAGATGTTCATTGAGATTGGGGGTCGGCAAAATGTTGTTATTGACGCGCTAGAACAGCGGATAAATCGCACGATAGGCACAGTATCAACGCCGCTACTGCCTCCGATGATTCCGCAATACAATGCAGATACTCTAACTGTAACAGTATGTTATCTTCTCAGATTATTGCTCACACAATCTTCGTCTCCATTTTCTCATCAAAAAGCCCCGGAAAAAAGGATTTGATCTTGTACGTATAACGTTCCTTTGCACACAAGACCCGGCCAAATAGAAAATGCGATTTGCTCCTAACTCGTGCACGGATTTTGAAAGCACGAGGTTACGGAACGGACCTAATTATGACGGACCCAATTTGGATTTACACTGTAGGTCATGTGACTGGAGGACAATATCACACAGGGCTCGGAGGCCCTAACTGTACCCGACATCTGTCGATGGTGATACCGATGCGGCGATGCGCTGTTGATCAATGATGGTGGCGTGCCCTGTATGAAGGGGCTCGGTAGAAATATTTATGCGATAAGAGTTCTTATCAAGATCTACTCAGATACTATAGCGATCCTATCTCATTGTGGAGCGACCCTTGTCCTTGCTTACCGATGCCCTACGAGCATCTAACTCCCCAGGAAGCTGGTGCGATCCTCGCAGCCCACCTTTCTGATCCACCGGATGAACTCCCCACCGTGAGCCCGGTCGATTCAACAGATGCAGATCCTGCTGCAAGCGCAAGTTTCCAGGCATACCTCATCCATACCGCCCCACACACCATCACATACCTCGTCACTCTCCAGTTCTCCGAGCCTCTCATAGGCGAAACGCCACTCACAACCCCAAACACCATTCGAGCTCAGTACAATCTCTTGAGCGCCCTTCACACACACATATCCTCCACGCCACCCCCCATCCCACTGCCGTTCCCGGTACCCGTCGCTCTCAACGTCGATGCTCCACGACCGTACATCCTCGCTCGGCTCCCAGCGCCTCTCACCCCATCTATCCAATTGAAGCAGCTCGCTACCATTCGCGACGCTCTCACGCCACAACAGGTCGCCTCCCTCGATCTACGCTTCGGCGTTGCGCTCCGCACGATGCATAACTTGTGGAGCGAATGGTTCGGACCTCCGCCACTCGAGAAAGAAGGACTGTACAATTGGCAAGAAGCATTTACCCTCCTCGTCGACGAGACAATCAGCGCAGCTGAGTCTGCTGGCATAGTGTCCGCGGACGACGTCACTGCGCTACGAGGCTACCTTGGGCGGGCGATCGGGTCATTTCTGTTCGACGATGTCGAGGTACCCTCTCTCGTCGCTCTTACGACTGGCGCAGAATCTGTCTTCGTCGCGGATGTGGATGGGGAACCCCAGCTGGCATTGCTCCTCCCCTCCTTAGCCCATCTGTTGTATGGAGACCCACTCCTCGAACGTGCATTCTCTCCATCTGAGGCACCATCAAGAGCCCTTCTGGAAGGCTACGGCACGCCGCCACCAATTGTTTTCGCACGTCAACACACCAAACGGATGTGGTACGACCTATATTTGGGTCTTGTGGCACTATTGGGTGCGAGGAAAGTAGGTAGTGATCAAAACATGGAATGGGCAGTACGGCTGGTAGAGCAGAGCCGTGTTCTAATTAAAGACGCACCTTGTTACTGAGGCCAGCGCCAGTCTGCCAGATCGTAACTACGCCAGAGCGGATGTAAAGCGGGGGGGTGATGAGTGCATAAGCAATTATACGATAACCACAAGAAAACACGATAAGAAATACAGACAGATATCCCGGAGATCACCCTTCTGCCATCTGCACGTCTTCGTGTTCGTGGTCCGAACTTGGAATACCAGGCCCGAGGACATTTTCGAGTTCCTCCTCTTCCTCACTCGTATTTGCACTCGCAAGACTGCCGGGCCTTTTAGCGGCGTCCCCTGTGTCGGGACCATCCACATCTTCATTTTCACCCCAGACTTCGTCAGGGTCGACGGCAACGCGAACGCGCCAGTCGTATTTTTCCCTTAACATGGCTACCGCCCGCTGGGCGCGTTCCGCCCGGGCATCATGCGCCGCTACCACCTCAGAGACGGCATCCAGCACCGTCTGGGGCGGTGGGTCCTCGGGTAATTTGAGCGCAGCGTTGAGCCGCCGTACGGAGGCAGATTCGGCATGGAGGACGTCTGTCGTCTGTTGGTTGCGCAAGAGTGGTATGAGTGTTCCGTCGAGCGACGGGTCGGAGAGCGGGGTGCGGGGGTGCAGCGCGGTGCTGGCGAGGGTGCTGGATGCGAGCGCGCGCGAGAGGTTGTGCGTCTGAGCCATCACGACGGCGTATTTCGCGAGTAGGTCGGGCCAGGGTGGTGGTGGGTGGAAGGCTTCGAGTTGCCATGCGAGGGTTTGGATGGAATCGATGAGCTGGGTCACTCTGAACTTGATCGATTCGAGAGATGCAATGTCAGGAGGTGGTCCACCGAGATTTTTGGGGAGAATTGGCGGCTGTGTTTGGCCTTGGCTGGCCTGGGAGGACTGGGTGGCCATTGCTAGGTCAGGTTGGGGTGTAGGGATAGTTGTACTACGCGACCGCGTGACTGAGTTATCTATTAGAATTCACGTGAGGCTTGGGTAGTATCTCTACCCCCTCCATACCTCCACATACTCGTTTCCTAGCATAACCTCAGCCATGACATTACCCACAACTAACGATCGTGGAAAACGCCCCGTCTGTGTAGACGACGATTCTGACGTTGATGATCTCGATGGTGCGGACTTCGATTATGGCACTACTAGACCACTAGTGACCTAGTGACCCACCGACCGATGCACACGGTCAACAGACGTACTCGACGCTTTTACCCCGAACTCCGCCGCGAAACCCGCACCTCCAACAACGGCTACTAATAAAACAGCGACAGATCCTTCCCCTCCCCCCGATGCTTCCGCCGCCCGACCACCGGACAGCAAGAACACGGAAACCACGGACACAGACTTCGCGGAAGAGTTCTCGCGACAGATGGAGGCGATGTTACGTGATCTGTCGATACCCGAGGACCCTTCGGGCACGGCAGACAACCCAGGCACAAGTAATATCAACGCGGGCGCGGGGAACGACAAAACTCGCGAGGCGCTTAGAGCGGCTTGGGAAGAAATGCTCGTCAAGAGCATGGACGATGCACTTTCCGGCGTCTCTGCCGGTGATGGTGGTGGCCACCAAATCAAACGCAGCTGTTGACTCCGAGGACGCGTTCCAAAAGAGTCTCCGGGAGGCGACAGAACGCCTACACAAGAGCGATACAGAACTTCAGGTACCGACTCTGGTTAATGTGGCCGGCGAACCTTTGTCACACTAAATCTTCATCTCGTAGGCAGATTCGCAAGCAGGCGACGATGAATTGGCTGCCTTGCTTGAATCCGGAGACGACAGTGAACTACAAAAACTCCTTGAGGGCATGATGGGTCAGTTGATGAGCAAAGAGGTTCTGTATGAACCCCTGAAAGAACTTAACGACAAGGTCGGCCGCTTCCTTCCGCCTATGCCGTACTTTATCTGCTGATGAAAATTATCTATAGTTCCCATCCTATCTGGCGTCGAATAGAAACAAACTCTCGGCATCGGACCTGGCACGATATGAGGCGCAACGGGCGTGCGCCTCACAAATTATTGACGTCTTTAATGATACTGGGTACAGAGATGACGATCCCGAAATGACAACAAAGATCATTGCATTGATGAACAAGGTCTGATTTCTCTGTCCCTCTGTTAGGTTAAATGCAAGCTGCTAAATCATTAGCTCACAGATGCAGGAACACGGAGCGCCGCCGGCAGAGATCATGGGTGAGCTACCGCCTGGACTCGACTTGGGTCCTGACGGTGCCCCTCAACTACCCGAAGGATGTTTGATCGTGTGAGGGGTGGATCGTCGTCATCCAAACCCGCGCATAGATGAGCGTGGTTGTAATAATGTGGTCTAATAATATATCTTGTATCTTGGTATCATAAAACTCGCGAAGGGGTGTCGTAATTCGGAAAGCCAATGATCCAAATTTCCACATCAAGCAATAAAGTAAGCTCTGTCAAATGCTCCACGCCACGGTAGCTGAAAGCGGGTGAAGCTATAATCCATAATGGCCATCGTTCGAACTGGGTGGGCGTTGCGTTATCGGTAGGATCAGCCGCCACTCAACTCAGCGAGGGCGGTATGCGCCCGGGACTGCATAAATCAAGTCCCGTCCTTAGGAACCATGCGCCGCACAGGCACTGAGCTATACGTAAATGGTTGCCCCCGTGTCCCAAGGGACAAGATGATGGGGACGTCACTCCACCCAACTGAATTCGACCGACCGATCCACTGGCAACAAGAGTTGAGGGCCCCCTGACGGGAATATTGCGGAGTTTCGGGGTTGGGTCACGGTTACACACCAAAAAAAAAAACAAGGAAGGAGGGAAGGACATCTTCGGATCAGTGATCATGCTCAGGAAGATGGGAAGGCTCGGGTTCGGGTTTTCTGTGAATGCCCCTGAACCCACTGCCAATTACGAAAATGCCAGGCGAACCGACGTTTCCTCGTTTTTTCAAGAGAAGATTTCGTGTGGGGGGGGTGGGACTATTTTGCCCCAATGAATTGAGCCAACGCCGTGGGAGGAACTCGGAAAGAAGGGGCAGAGATGCATTGAATACGATAGGTATGATGAGCTATGATAGCTGCCAGCCAGCCAGTAGCACGCGCCGCGTCCGTGTGACTGACGGACCGCTTGCCATTTGCCACGTCACCACCACCCATCATCGTGCCAATGATGATGATGGCGGCAAGGGGCGGGGCGACCCTGTTGTGGCAGGCAAAGACGATCTAGGGGGGGGACAACACACATCTCGGGCCACCACCGAAAACGGATTGATTATTCACGGGTGAACCCGCTGCCGTTTCGCACGCAAAGAACGCACAACGGCAAGGGGGAAGGGGCTTCTCGTGATAAGAAGGACCGGACTCGGGTAATGCATTCGAAACAAGAAGCAGCGAGACGTCTCGAGAGAAGAAGGGGGGGGGAAAGATCGATGAGTTGGTTGTATTGTGTGTGTGTGTGTGCCAGGTGCAGTGTGGTGGTAAGTTGGCGGTGGTGGTGGCGCAACCGCGTAAAAAAGCCTCATCACGGTTCTGTGCTAAAAAAAAAAAAGGATACTGTGTATGGATTTGATAATGATAACGCGAAACGGCGGGGAAAGCGGGGTATGTGAGTACCAACTGCGCATTGCTCTGCATCGACCTTGAACGACGCGTAGTACTGTGGGAAAGCCGCTGTGTCTAATGAAACGATTAATTTTAGTTTCCCCTTTGCCCCTCCCCCCTCCATCAAAAAAAAAAAAAAAAGTTCAGAGAATGGCACTGCCATTAGGTAGATCAATATGAGATACTGTACGGTGTTGCTCGGCATTCGGCAATTCTTGGCTAAATATAAAAAAAAAAAAAGTTAGGTGCATGCGGTAATAGTACAGTAGCAACACAGACGGCCAAACTTAAGCGTCTGTTTGGGTTGTACCCTCGCGATAATGGCGCCAGAACTGTGGCCCCCGGGCCTGTTGGTACATCTATGACCCGAAGGGTGCGAAACGGCGGGCGCCGAAGGAAGGACGAGACGACTGGGGGTGCGCGCGGCGCGAATCCTTCACAAACGCACAACCCGCTTTGCGCCATCCGGTCTCTAATTGTGACGGAGATGATGCTTTGCTTTGTATCTAGATCCCGCTCTTGTTTTCAATAGCCGGATCATCGTTCATCGTTCACGAGACGCTCATCACGTGGGTCACCCCCAACCACAGAAACCATGAGGATATCCCGATTCGGACGATCGCCCATATTTTCTCTCCTCCCCCGCATGACTAGTGCCGGACAGTGCCGGACACATGTCGTACTTATAGCTTATCGCTCTGGGAAAATATGGTTTTTATCACCATCCTGGCTAGATATGGCCATCAAATACGATCTTTCTTCCACATATGACTCTCAAAAGTATGTTCTCAACGGCGTGTTGGCGTACCGCATCACGAAGCGCTCAGAAATCAAATGCAAATGCGAGCAAAGTGAGGTGAGATTACTCCATCAAGAAATAACACCACGCAAGCGGTTCCAGTTCTCCAATCGTGGGTTCTTCGCGGACTTGTTTGAGAGATGTGTCTCGTAACATGCTCATACCCCGGTATCCTACTATCATTCTTCTGATGCGATTAATATAAATGTTCGATCCTAAGATGCTGCCAATATTCTCAATAAGGAAAATGGAGTAGCCGAACGAAATAGATTAGATAAAAGTCAGGTGCAGTATGACAAACTAATGGGGATCCGAAGACGTTAGCAGAAGATAGAGTTACAACAGCCCTGAGCGTTCGACAAGGATCGTCGCGCTCGGTCGGCGGAGGATATCTGAAGATGCGTAGCCCTGTATTCGTCTGACGACATCGAGACCTTCTGTGACCTCGCCAAACACAACGTTTTTCCCGTCGCACCAAGGCGCAGCGACAGTGGTGACAAAATACTGTGACAATACGTCAGGGGAGCGCGAGAACGCCAAGACACAATACTGTACCTGCGAAGAATTAGTTCCAGGCCCACGATTCGCCATAGATATCAAGCCGGGTCTGTCATGTCGGAGGACGAAATTCTCGTCTATGGCCGTAAGGGAGCAAATCCTTCGATATAAAAAAAATGGGACTCACCCGCAAATAGTTGTCCGAAAGCCGAGCGTCCACCTGTGCCATCTCTCGCCGTGATATCACCGCCTTGGATCATGAACTACAAACGTCTCAGGCCAACCCTCTGAATCGAGACACTGAGAAGGGACGTACGTCTGGGATGATTCTATGAATGGGTGAACCAGCATATCCGAATCCATTTTGTCCAGTAGCTAATTCACGAAAGTTGCGCGACGTCACCGGCGTTATATCATCGAACAATCGAAAGACAATGCGACCAACGCTCCGGCCGTCGATTGATATGTCAAACTATAAGCGATCAGGTAAGGACGGGTAAAATGTGAACGAAGAGGGTCGCACAAAGACATTACGATTTCTGGAGAGAGATGGCATGTGAGACGACGAAGGGTAGGTGTGCTAGAAGACGCACCGCTGTGCCATGCTTAGTTAACGGGGGAGTTGAATGGGTGCAACAAAGTAGTGGGCGAAAAGAGGTGCGTGGAGATGTAAACGACAGAGGGGGCGAGGAACGAATGGTGGACGCGATGAGTTAACGATCATTTTATTTACGAACTCGATTCATCCGGGTCGAGCCTGGGGCTGGCCACAGGAGCGGAATGATCTCGGTAGTTGCCGACGAAAAAATGCGGCATCTTCCGGAAACTAAATTGATTGTCGGCTTTTACGGGACGCTCGGCGCTCGGCGATCAAGAACCCCTGGCTTTACCGCGGCATTGGCCGGGACACAAAAATTTCTTGGCGTCTGGGTCCAGGGTCATTCATCACGTATCATGTTGATAGACTCTCCTTCTCGTCACCTTCGGAAGGGAAAAATTGTCGACCCAGAAGTAGCGCCGGTCTTCACCTGGGTTTTGCTGATGATCAGCCAGGGAGAAATAGAAGGCTGCCATTGGGCTCGGACGCCGTATGATGCCCATTTCGGTACGGCGCCGGACAGGAACAATGATTTATTCCAGAAGATCTGGAAAATAGTCTGGCTCACCAGGAGACGTGCAACGACGAAAAGAAGGAACCCGGAGGAACGGACGCAAGCTAGTCAATAACATCCTCGGACCAGCGACGGCATGCCAATTTCCAAAGAACGGGGGAGACGTTATTGCGTGCCTGGATTACCAGAAGACCCACAACCTCTGTCCGATCCGAGGAGACTCGTCTCATCTCAGAATCAATTCATGACGTCACTTCATTTCTGAAGCAAGCATTGTTGGTGGCCGACATCCATGCTGCTCACACACTTGCGCAGCACGGTGATGTTCCAGATAAGTGCCCTCCGATCAATGGCTACGTAAAACCTGACGTCAACTCGAGCAGATACACACAGTAACGGCCACACCATATCCTAATAGGCGCAACGAACCAGAGGCCGATGGGTTTTGGGTATACAGTTGACACACCCACAGATCGCTTGCTATCGCGGGAACTTGTGTGATAGACGATATTTCGGTACCTTCGAGCCAAATTGAGTATACGATTTTCATCACTGCATGATACACAACACTCACGGCGCCTGAGTCCATGTGTTGACTTGATGCCGTTATCCGAGAATTCCAAGATCATTGAAATCAGACCAAAAAAAAAAATACCAGTCAACCTTGTTCGTTTGGGACAGAGGTACTCCCTGATATAACAATTGATCCAGTGGGAGTGACAGGAATCCCATCGCCTTAATCGGCCAGCTCGGTTGAACCTTTCAAATTTCAATAAGGCGACAGCTCCGCTCCGAAATATAGGGCACTGGTGAGTACCCAATCCCAGGAAAATTGCTTGCTAGGGGAACAACATAACGCCGAACGACTCAGGAACGCGTTCACATGTTACACACGGAGCGCGCAACTCATGCGAAATCAGAGCATGCAAGAACGACACATACCTGAAAATGGGGGTAGTGTACGCCCATAAGACAGAGTGAATCATTTGATACCCGTGAACGTTGCGCATGCCGCCGGATAAACACCCAAGGAAGGTACATGTAGCAACTTCGGCTGAGCCGAGACATTTGGCTTGCGTCCGACGATGGCATGCGTCAGAATTTTAATCAACGACTAGTAGCTACGGTAGGACGTAACCCTGCGCACCTGCTGGGAAGTTTGTATCTGCCGTGTTTGAGAACGGAAAGTGGATTCTAGAATCAACAAGGGCATCAAGGGAATGCACAAGAGGGCAAAGTGGATCTAGATGCGGTAGGCACCAAATTTTTTGGTCGAGACTTTTTCAATGCTGGTTACGGCTCGAACAAATCTGGGTTTGATGTTCGCACAGTCAGCAAAAACTCTTTGCGAGTGACACACGCGGAAATGCCAACTCGGGTGCAAAAGCAATGATGTGGATGTGCTGAACGTGTGATAGGAAAGGTCACAATTGGTGGATGGCGCACACGAACACTCTGTTTGACAGCTTGGGAAGTATCGCATCGCTACTCGCCTAGGCGATACCCGCTCTTGTAATTGCAATGGCATTAATTGTAGGCATCGTTGTTGTTCAGTCGCAGTCCGCTCTCTAGCGTTACTGTATCAAAGACGATGATTGAAAAAGCGGCCAGGGGCCCGTGTGTACTTTTTAATTTGAACCATTTCGTCTCGATTCCGTCCTGTTACGACATCTGTAGAAAGATTTCCCAGAAGTAATACATCCAAGTAAAAGTTGGACTGATTGGGACAGTGGCATCAGGGCAGGCGTGCACGGTGTGATACGTAACGCTGGCGAAAATGGGAATGCAGGGACAGCTAACTACTTGCATGTACGTGTAACCCTCGACAATAGAGCTGGAACTGGGGGAAGAACGGTTAGCCATGCCTACAGGTGAAACAGCGGGCCATAAACGATTATTCCAATGAGGACTCCAGTTCTAGCACGAGGCTAACTTCGCCGCAGCGCTTCACTTTGCAAAGACGGGCATACGAATCACGAGATAAACGGTGCACGCGTATGTCGTAAATGGCGGTCCGAGGTGAACTCACTAAGCTAAGTTGAAGATGCTTTGTAAGCGCCACAACCCTGGTTCCACCATCGAGCTCGGAGTCATTTTCCCCCTTGTACCACACTCCACGCGAACTGTGACCTGCAAATCACCGAGTACGCGGCTTACTTGCGCTGAATCGAGCACCGCAGACTGTGAAAACATCCTTTTACCGCAAGCTGCAAGTCGCCGTTTGTTTGTTCCACGGGCATGCGCTGTGGCATTTCTTTCTGTCTCCAGCCCGTCTAAGCCCCACCAGCCAAAGTCTCATTATTCTGCGTGCCCTTAGTTACGTCGCATCAAAATACGCTTTCGAATCGCTCGCACTGAGCAACGATGTCGCTGGAGGGTCTTCTCCCTTTTCATCACACTATCCTGGAAGAGATCCATGACCCTTCAAATAGTCAACTCGTTCTCCTCGCTCGGGGTCTAGGGTTACGCAAGATTGTCTGCACCCTCATGCAGATATATGACCAATCAACGAACCTTGTTCTTCTTGTCAATGCGTCGTCTGATGAGGAGGCTGCCATTGGGGAAGAATTGGGCATTATGGGATGTCGCAAGCCAGGTCTAAGGACAGTGAGCTACGAAATGGGAAAGCAAGATCGGTGGGTATCTTCATTCATGTTTCATGTCAAACATCAGTCTGCACCTACTCTGTTCTGTATTGGGGCTATGCACTAATTCTTCCCTGTCACCTCCGACTCGACCTCCCAAACAACGTTTCATGTATCATCATATCACCACCTTGCTAACCGTCGGTCAAGTCAGGACTTGTATAAAAATGGCGGCCTGATATCCGTCACTTCACGAATTTTGGTCGTGGACATGTTACAGTCTGACCTCCCAACGGAGCTCGTCACTGGTTTGGTGGTACTTCATGCCGAGAAGTGAGCACCACAACATCTAGTTTCCTGTGTCTCTTTGAACTATTGGCAGAGTGACTGCATTATCCCTGGAAGCATTTATTGTACGGCTTTATCGCGAGAAGAACAACGCTGGGTTTGTTAAGGCATTCTCAGACCAACCAGAGCATATCACTTCTGGACTCTCACCCTTGAGAAGCATAATGAAGGAACTGCAACTACACTCTGTTCTAATCTATCCTCGGTCTGTATTCTGAAGGGTAATAACTGCAGTTTTGACGGTTGTTTTAGATTCCATCAGGTCGTGAAGGATTCGTTGGAGCGTAAACGTGCAGACGTCGTTGAATTGTACCAACCAATGACCGAGTCTATGAAAGAGATCCATGGTGGGCTGGTGCAGTGTATGTCCATGACGTTGGCAGAGCTTAAGCGGTCAAACACGACGGTTGGTATTTTTTTACTTTCTCGTTTCCAAGCAATCATCTTTTCCCAGCTCGATCTAGATGACCTGAACGTAGAGAATGCTTACTTTCGGTCATTCGATGCCATCGTCCGCCGGCAACTCGACCCTGTTTGGCATAAAGTTGGCCCTCAAACTAAGCAATTGGTCAGCGACCTAGCAACCTTGAGAAGGCTTCTCTCGTATGCCCTTCAACATAGTTTA
Source organism: Russula griseocarnosa (assembly GCA_022884055.1). NCBI lineage: Eukaryota > Fungi > Basidiomycota > Agaricomycetes > Russulales > Russulaceae > Russula > Russula griseocarnosa. The sequence goes on along the minus strand of JAGKRU010000002.1, from coordinate 517,873 downwards.
TTGTCATTTGTTAATAAGATATTGAAGGTATATGCTCAACTACGATCCCCTTGCGTTCCATGCGTACCTGGAGACCATCGTCGCATCAAACACACTATCGACTGGAGGGAATCCACGTCAGAACCAATCTCCATGGCTGCTTAGTGATGCTGCTCATATCATCTTGGAGACTGCCAAAAGGCGGTGCTATGTACTCCGAGAAGCCCAAGAGAGGCCGACCCGGGTATCCACAGACGTCATTGACATTTCCGACGATGGAGATGCATGGGAAGCGCTTGATGAGGCTGAAGGCCGCATTCGTGATATGCCTACTGCGGCGATCAGGAAGGATCAAGATCAAATGAAGTCGCGTCCTCGCCCCACTTGGCTTCCAAAAAGCATAGAACCGGTTCTTGAAGAGTTGCCTAAATGGCATCTGCTCGCGGAAACTCTAAAAGAGATTGAAGAAGAAATCATGCGACAAGAATCTCTTTCATCCAGTGCGTCGCGTTAGGATTATTGACCATCTTTCCAGATTGACACTTTCCCTGTGCAGCGATTCGCGGAAACAACGTGGTTCTTGTGATGACAGCCTCCACGCAAACATCGTCACTTCTAAGTGAATACTTGGCGTCCATGGATTCTGATGCGCTACCTGGACAACACGGTCGAAAAATGTTAGAGGATAAGTTGCGGCTCTACTTGTATTGGAAGGCACGGCTTTCTGCGCGCTCAGCTGAGAATCAGCCGCCATCTGCGAACAACCGTCAGAGCTCGCCGGGCGACGACGAACTTGATCCCGCACTGCGAAAAAAAGACCATGACAGAGCGGAGCGGGCTGCTAGCCGACGTCGTGTCCGGGGCGGCGCTCCCGGTACGGTCAACGTGCGAACACAGGGATCAGACCAAGTTTCGACTGCACCCCGTGAAGAGGAGGGCATACTGGCCGAGTTGTACGTGTGTTCATCGAGGCCCTTTGAGCCTGTAGTTAACGCATCTCAGCCTCTCGACTCAAGACAATACGTCCGCTGATGCAGAGCTCGCCCTGGCTTTATCATTGGAAGATTCACTACCGCCTGATAATTCTGAATTTGAACCCTCATATGGGCTACTTGTACCTGCTCAGACAGTCATTGTTCGTGCCTACGCGGATGACAGTGATGATCGTATGCTCGCGGAACTGCAACCCCGTTTCATTGTGATGTACGAACCAAATCAGGATTTTATACGGCGCATTGAAGTAGGTATTATGAGCAACCTATTGAAGGGATACCTGACTTGGATGTGCAGGTATACAAGGCATCAAACCCTGGGCTTGGGGTCCGCGTGTATTTCATGGTTTATCAAATGACTGCAGAAGAGCATAAGTATCTTGCGAGCTTGCGCAAAGAGAAGGACGCATTTGAAAGACTTATAAAGGAACGCGGAGTAAGCACCCAATGAGTTGTGCAGAAGATTTGTCACTAAGCCTTTGTAGACGATGCTGCTCCCTATTCATGAAAACCAACGTGCTGGGTCTGACGTAGGAGAGGCGATCATTAAGACGATTAGTTCTCGCGTTGCTGGAGGACGGAAAGAACTCTCTACAGAAGCGGCACGAGTGCGGCCTTCTTATTGTACCTTATTGTGCCCTTTGCGCTGATGCTGCTGTAGGTTATTGTCGACATGCGAGAGTTTCGCTCGACTCTCCCATCCCTTTTACATGCCTCAAAGATGATCATCGTTCCTGCAACGCTCACAGTAGGGGATTATATACTGACACCGGAGATATGTGTTGAACGAAAGAGCATACCTGACTTGGTGTCAAGTTTCAATAGTGGGAGATTGTACGACGACTTATCTCCATCCGAACCGCAGCAGCTTAGACATCATCCCACAGATATGCTCAGTGTGAATTGATGTCGGCCCATTACAAACAGCCGATCCTGTTGATCGAGTTTGAAGAGCAAAAATCGTTCTCGTTGGAGGTACGCAGTAATGCGTTCGGCTAACGCCTGTATGACGGATGATCTAAGGATTATTAGATCGTGCAAAGTGTCAAGTCCTACGCAAAGCCGACGGGAAAGTATCCTCCAAAGAAACCCGGAAACAACAGCAATAATCAAGAAGCATATCAGCCACCATCTATTCAGCAGAAGCTCGTTTTGCTAACACTCGCTTTTCCTCGCGTTCGTGTCCTGTGGTCGTCATCGCCGTACGCGACCGCAGACATCTTCAAAGATCTCAAGGCAAACTCTAGGGAGCCAGACTATGCGGCCGCCGTGGCCGTCGGGGCCGATGGCGACCCTGCTGCTGGTCAAGGAATGCATGGACCCGCTGAAGAACTTCTGCATACGTTGCCGGGCATCACCGCGAAGAACGCAAGTTATGTGATGAGCCACGTTCGTAGCATGCGTGAGCTATGCGAACTTCGGTTAGACCAGGTGCAGGACATCCTTGGAGACGAGCCTGGAAGAGCATGTTGGGAGTTCTTGCACTGGGGAGAGGTACCATCAGCCTGACTAGAGTTCCCCCGCCTTTCACACGCACCTAGAATATGGCCGGTGATTAAGTAAACATCACATTCAAGCATCGGTGCATGTGATACCGGCGCAATCACAATGGTAACGCGCTCGCAGGCAACGGTCATTTGTCATTCTGTCCGGTAAAACCACATCTTTACCACACCTATCCATACCAAATATCAAACTGGGGATTGCAAACTCCCAGCAGGACTCCCGCGCATCTTCCTTGACCTGTTGTCATACCTGATACCACCCATGCGCAATCTAAACACCGGAAACGTTTTATCAAACATTTTTACAGGCGCCTGCGAGGGCTGTGCAGGGTCACCACCCTTTCCACTACGGAGCGATACCCAGAACAGCTTCCCCCGTTCTGATGCAACCGTAGCGCTGTGAAAGTGGAGGCTATAAGGCCTCATGGCAGTGATAACGAGAGAAGCTTCCTTACTCTTCCTTCCTTTCAGCCAACTGGTTGTCTTTGGCTTTTTTATTGTACTCTTTTCATCAGCGACTGCGTCGCCGATCGCATCCTTAACGACGATTCACGACGATTCACTACTTGGGCACGCCAGTCTCTCTTCAAATTGTCCTATCAAACCCGACATCATGTCCTCGTTTCATCCCTTTGAGGATGCCCCAACCACCCAAATCGACAATCTCCCCAACTGTCACATACGCAGCGCTCTCGATTAGTCAGGTCGACTCGCAAGCTCTCAAAGATATTGGGTGAGAACCCGATGTCCCAGGTTAACCGGTCATCCGTGATATCGCCTCCCTGGAAGAAATTTCGGGAGAGCAATGTTGTTGGCTCTGACTCGGGCAAGCCTATCCTTTCCATGGCAAAGAAACTCGCTCGTGCAGCTCTCGATCCCCTGCAAATAGTCTATCGTCGGGATCCGGACACCAAGAATGAGGATATCTACAAAATTAAATCGAGCCCCGAAGAGATGAACACACTCTCCCACGGGAACAACTGGCCATCCATGCTGTTTTTACAGGCTGTAACCAGTCGTGACTCAGAAATTGATGGCTATGATAGCCCTTACGTTTCGTCCCAAGTCCCAAGTCCTGCGATGTCTTCATTTTCGAAGCGACCACCATCCGTCATCTCCGCCTCCGCCTCTAAATCCACCCTTTTTTTACCGGCCGAGTCGGAGAAATCGAAGGAAGAGCGGGAGATCAGTCATCGCCGCAAACGTGTCTCAAAACTTGCTCGTCATTTAGGCGAGAGAATTCCACCTGACCTCATGTTGCCCAAACCGATGTCTGTTCAGCCCAACAGGAGGTTTCAACGAAGGAGGCGTTTTTTTCCTGCTCGCACTCCACCAGTCACATCCATCGTCCCACCACTACCAGCGGAATCTCCCACATCGGAACAAGAAACGACGTCTTCCCTCTCTTCGCCATCCTCCATGTTTGGTGTTTCGCGGCCTGCCGTCGAGGAAACGGTGGAGGTATTCGAGTCAGCTGGATACGCGCCGGACGCAGTTCCACCCCCTCAGTCCTCCCAGGTGCACCAGCGTCTGCGTGGTACTTTCTCCGCACCTTCGCTACGCGAGCGCCCAATGCAACCGCCCACCAATGATTACTCCAGGGGGATTGACCATCCCGACGCGAATTTTTTAGAGGATAAAGAGCCGGAGACGAGATCACCTGTAATTTCCCCAAGAAGACCGGGATCACGTTTAGCCTTTCTCCATGTCCGCTCGGCTTCCTCTCCCCCGGTGACCAATGCTGTTTTGCACCGTAGCGAGCGTCGTCAAGGCTGGAGCGGAGAATGGAATGTTGCAAGCATGGAGGACGTTATTTCAAAGCTGCGTGATCTCTGATGAGTGGGTGCCAGGAACAGGTAGAGTATCGGTCGGTGGACATTTCGGTATAAAGGACTCGTCGTATTCATTAGTACATTTTAGTTTTTGATTTATAGTGTACCACACGTGATTTTTGAATAGCCAGCTGTATGTGAAATGTATGTATATGCCATTCTAGTTATCGGAATGGCGTCTGGACACTGGAAATAGGGTACTCACTTCGTGCGCGCCGTGGGAGGCCAGTGGTACCTTCACTTCCCACGGACTCACTCTGTGCTTCTCTGTGTTTGTTGTGCGGATGCAAGGTGGCCGTGGGAGCGCGGCAATCTGCGACAACATTTTTGCACCGGACGCACACAAATCATTATCATTATCATTTCGTGATGAATCGGTGAATCTGACTATAGTAGCCCCACGAAAATGTGCGAACTTCCGAGTCGGGCTCCCGTCACCTTTTAGAGACGCCAACTCTCAAAGTCCGAATCACACTTCAAGTTGTGATTCGGATTTTGAGAGCCCCTGTGGACCACCTGATCTCATCGTCCGCATGACACGGGTTGCTGCCACTGCAGCGGCCGCTTCTCAATTTGGGGAATTCGGTGAACCAGGCTGCACGCGCTCTTTCATCAGATGATGTCAAGAATGTCTGGGGCATGGCAACCAACAATCACTTTTTACTATATGCGACTCGTACAACGGGTACATCGGGTACACCGTTTCTGAGATTGTCATCATGTACATGTCAGAACCGTGATTGGTACTACAGTAGTTACAGAGTGCTACTAGTTCTTTCTTTGAGAATAACAAATAGGAACTGAAGGTGAAGAGGATCAACTTGAACAGAACGGAAAAAGGCATAAATACGATCATACTTGATCTCTAATAATTCAAGCCTTCTTCCGCCCGTATTTATCCAACTTTTAGCAGCTTTTTTGTGCAACCACTGAAACAATGCTAGTGTGGTCAAACAATGTGTCGATCATGTACAATACTTTGAGTAGTAAAATGTAACTTTTTTGTCAAAATGAGCTTTAGTTTTGTGCTAGAATTGGCGAGGTAAGGAAGTATACGAATGATTTATCATCTTTTTGAACTTCGAGTCTATGAGAAACCAGCAATAACTTGAACTGATACGGTCGTTTGCTCTCAAGTGTAAGTGTAAGATGATGAAAATTAAATACCCCAAAACAAATGATTTTAAGTCATAATCGAGTAATTGACCACTTAATGCCCCAAAAAGGGCATTTCATGATCCTTCCATACGCTTCATCGTGGTATAACTACTAGTGATCTTAAAGCTTGACGTGCTTGACATTCCCCCGTACTTGACAACCAAAATTTCAGAAAAGCTGAAGGTTTCTCTGCATCCCAGGACATGATTTATCAGTACCCCACACCACAATGGCCGAGGTTTTCATGATCGCCGTTTCTCAAGGACCTGAACCAGATTCTCTCTCCAAGCAGGTAGATCAACCTTGATCACTATCATTGCTGTGATTATCTTCTCCCCGGAACATCCTAGAGCCACTATCCTCCCACTCCAATTCCTTCTAACTCGAAATCTCCCAAGCCACCGTGACGAGATGCGCCACTTTGCCGTCATGCGCACCCCATTCTCACAGCCGAAGAAAAACGAGGGCTAATGGTGACTCTTATGGGAAGTGAAGGAGGCCATGACTAACTTGGAGGCTAAATTCTCTCTTTCAAGACATGGTACCTGGTCTCAAACGTTGTACTGTACAGTACAGGCGGACTGCTGAGATACACGTAGGAAGCACACACGGCTCTCCAACTTGACGGGCTGACCCTTCATTTGCGCCCTACCTGAAGCCACAACCCTAATTCTGACATACTATCCCATTAATGGTGAGTAGCATCGAGACTATGTCAGCCAACGCATATGATTTCAGCCCTATTCACTCGGTTCCCTGTCTAGCGGCGGCCGGTTCCGACTCTAGTAGCCGCCTAGAAACTGTATGGGAGTGAGAGAAGATGAACATGGTAAGTTCTCATTGGCGTAACATCAAATCAAACCTAGACTGTCAACTGACCAGAAGCGTGATCAGTGAGATGAGAAACCGGATTTGCCAATATCACGGTGCAACTACAATATGAAGTTTGTCGCACTGTTCAGGGTCGGGTGAGAGGAATTAGCTTGTTTCATAGATTATCGTGAGCTGCGAGCGGATACACACGACATCACTCGATGTTTCAGACAACAGCCTAGCTAGTCTCAGCGGACGGTTTAAGTTGTCAAGTATGCGGAAGTTCCAATGGAAGATCCAATAAGGCAAAACTGGTCCAACACCAACATAAACTGATTCACTGTTTCCATCTACTAACAAACGTACAAACACAACCATAGATCGCAAACCACGCCACACAGGATTCAACAGACAACGTGTAGTAGCACTTCCAATCCATCATTTATTTTCCCATCATTCTTTTCCCCTACAGGTGCTTATTTAGGGCAACCACACTGCATAATAGTCTAGTGAGTCGTAACACGAAAAGAGGTGGAATTATTTACGGTTGAAGAGTGAGTGTGGTTTACACAGGTGGAGCATTGGCATGAACCAGCGGCACAGGAGCAGTGGTTGTTATCAGCAGAGCCGCAGTGGCTGGTGAGAGACAATTCAGTTAAGGCGAGGGTGCAAGAGAGGTGGAGAGGTGTCAAGGACGTACGCGCAGTTTTGATCACAGTTGCAGGCCATCGTTGATTGTCAAATGAGGAGGAGGATTTTTCTTTGAAAGTGATGTGAGATAGCAGACGTGAGTCTGGGGAAGTTGGGTCTCAAGAAGAGGGTCCTTATATGCGCCAGAGAGGGTGTGATGACATAAGAAGTGAATACTCCTATGTCTCAGACAACCCAACATGGATAGTCACTCTACGCATGCTACGGAAAAGGGAAAGGTGAAGTCATAATTAGAGATCTGTGGCTACCCTCGTGATGTGCTCGTAATCTATATATCACAGGTGACAAATAAACACAGGAGGCAGTTGTGCGAGATTAAGTAAGAAATTAGCTTGAGGGCACGTGATATCTCGCCGTTCGCCCTCGCCCTCGCCTTCTCGTACAACGACGACCGCAACATGAACTCGTATCCTCCTGAACTGGTAGTGCAGCTAGCACCAGTAATGTTCGTGGCTGGTCTTGATGTTCCCTCATCCCCCGAACCAGTGCCTTCCTCGACGTCAGACCCCCCATCACTTTCCCGCCCTTCCCAGGATCCCTTCACCGTGCTCACCATCCGCCTTCGTGACGCGCTTCTCTCTCAGCGAATTACTGCAATCTGGCAGCCTGACAAGTCCAAAACATTCCAGACTGTTCTCGTCGACAAGGTTCGTTCTGCTGTGCTCGTCGTGATATTCTTCCCATAATTTCACAATTTCTAGGACATCCGCTTTCCTCCACGTAAAATCCCGCTTTCTTCTTCAGATCCACATAGCCCTGTGCATTCTCCCCTCTCACCGCTAACTTCTACTTCACCCTTACATCCTGACGGCCTCGTCGCGCCTATCTGGGTGCGCAAACACACCTCTTTCGTCCCATCAGTTTTCGTGCTCTTCGTTCGCCTATATGAGTCACCTCTCCACCACATGCCTCGCTCCCCACTCGACCCACCACATCCGGATCGAGAGGCAGAGGAACGCCGGAAAGATACGGAGATGTGCGCAGAGATCGCGCTGCGCAAAAAGTCGACAAGTGAGCGAGGCATAAAACTCACTGTCGTACTCCTCGCAAGTCGAAAGTTGCTTGGTACCCTGTCCCTTCGTAATCACATTGACTGGCGATGACACGAATGCGACAGACGACCCTGCATTGGATGCGCGGCTTACGTATATTCGGAGACAGAGCGGACTCGACTACCGCGCTGCCCTCTTCGTGCTTAGCCCCGTGAGCCCTGGCGAGCTTAGCGAGTTTATCAAGAGGTTGCATTAACTGTGGCTTTTCTTCCAATTCGAGCACTTAAGCTGTTCCAGCCTTCACCAGGCCCTGTACGAACCCGCGGTTGAATACTACACATCACACTCTAAGCGTGTTAGGCGCAAGCGCAACCGTCACGCTCAAGCCGTTTCAACATATGTTCCACCCTTATCCCCTCTCGGGACTACCAATCCGGCGCGGCCGCTGCGTCCTGAGGGCTGGACCGTACGTTACGAGTACAAGATGGCATGTTTTGCAGAATTTCGTGGAGAATTTGAGGTTGCTTTGAAGTGAGTCTTTGTGTCTGCATCAGATTAATGAAGAGGTGATGAGAAGCAAGGCATTATCAGGACGCTTATTCGAGTTTACTCACAATGTTTGGCTCGACTGCTATTCTCCCTCCACGGACGAAGCGGTGGGCAGAAGCTAAGGTCTTAGCAGACTGTATTAACCTCAAGGTTTGATAACAATTCTCTCTTACTTTGCATCCCCTTGCGCCTCTGATAGCTAAATCGGCAGATCTGCAAATTGTATCTATACAACAATGAGCATGCCCTTGCACTCTCGCAACACACCATCCATACGAGGAGATTTAGCGACTTCTCGCGGGGATGGGTATTGGCGAAGAGACGTTTGAGTTTTGGAGCTGGATCGCGAGACAGTGAGTATCTGTTCTTGTTGTCCTTTACATCTCCCATCGCTGACAGTCCATAAGATATCGCGCATTTGCAGAGCTACTCGAGCAGGGGTCAGGCTCGACTTTAATCCTCCCTATCCATAAGCCAGCCCTGCTTGCGCCAGCCTCTGCGCCATCTGGGCTGGCTGAACTGGATGCCTTGCGCGTACTGGGCCTGAGCCCCGCAAATGCCCTCCAACACCCAGGCTTCTACTATTATGCGGCCGCTCAAGCAACGGAGCACCGGCAGATACGATTTTTTGCCATACAAGAGACCATTGGAATGGGTGAAACAAATTTCCCTGGGCTCACCAACGAAAGAAAGGTGGATCACTTCGGAATCGTGGTCGAGGTGCGCTATTTTTTGTCGTTTATAGTATATTGCTGAGTACAGAACCGAATGCAGCTGTACACTAAAGCGTACGAGCTCTTCAAGAAACATTCGCCGCTGACCAACGGGCACGGTCAGGGACGACTGACCCTGCGCATTGCGGGTCGGATTGCAGCGACATACTATGCTGCTGGAAAGTTTGACATGGCTGTGCGCTTCTTTGAGCGAATTGCCAAAACATACAGAAAAGAACGATGGGGCACAATGCTACGTCCCCTTCTTACAACTTGGTACAAGTGTGCACAGCGACTGGGGGACGTAGAGTTAAGTGTGAGAATTCTAGTGGAAATGCTAGCGCATGGTACGCCCTACCTCTTTGCTCCGAATCATCGTTGCCGATGAGGCAAGGTTCAGGTGTAGGCGACGATGAAGACGATATGACGTTACAGGAGGATCTTCTTGCCGTGCTCAGGGTACGGCTGATCTTTATCTATTATGTTCAGCCTCTCAGTGTAGCACAGAGTACTGTTCCTTCATCTCACGAAGAGCCACTTTCAGTCGATCTCCCCGACTCTCAGCCAATATGTATGCGTGGTTCCTCAAATCTAGTCTTTGTGCTGACTGAATCATGCGAAGTTAATACCAGCATCATTTTCTGGTCAAGTGATGCATTCGTCGATGAGCGCGTGGCATTCCAGTTGTCTCTTACTGCGCCGAGCGATGTTGTCATATCAGCTCTTCCTTTCTCGTCACTTGCAATCTATTTCTCTCACAAGGAACAGCCTATTGTTGTGCGTCACAATGCAAGTGCTACGTCCGCTTCAAAATTCCAGCGCGTGGACCTCGGTGACCTGCCGCTCAAAATCGCCGGCGAGCGTGAAGGCTGCCTGAGGTGGGAGAAGGGCGCGACGATTCTATTCGTTGGCACTGTGTCATCGGATGTGCCACTGACAATGACTGTATGTTCGTATCGCCAACAGATATCCCTCGTCTAACTTTGCAGAATAGATAGCGCGTGCTGTGCTCGTTCTTCGTGAAGGCAACTGGACTATCAAGATACCAATCTACCCCTCTTGTGTACGCGATGGGCTCGTCGCAACACCGAGGTGGCTCATCTCCCCGTATCCCGTCAAGTTCGCACGCCCACACTGCGGTAGCACAGCCGAGGTGAAGTAGGCAATCATCTATTAAATATCGGTTACCCCAGCAGTGGTTCTAACATGCTATAGTGTGCATTACCGCCCGCATAAGCTGCGGGTGTCCTTGACGCACCAGTCCCCTGCGTACCTCGACGAGGAGTATCCGATTGTGATCAGCATTATCAATGATGACTATCGCACACTAGATGTCGTACTCGACGTCCTTTTACAGCCAACCGATATCGACGAGGCCGGTGCGTCCTATTAACAAACCTGTACTTTTCATATCGACAGGATCTCACCAATATAAAGTGAATGTCATCCGCGTGGACGACGAGCACTCACAGAGCCTCATCAAGGGCATCACTCTCGGCACTATCATGCCTGGTGAAACTGCACTAAAAACACTCTACTTGAAAAACACGGGTGGCGTGGGGGATCGCGTGTTGGACATATCCATTCAGTCGCGTTCACCCGTCGCTCAGGACACGAGCGAGGTGTTACGTACGCTTTCGGTGCCAACTGCAGCACCAATGAAGGTCGAATATGGCGTAAAATATGTGCACTCGCGCGGGCCATTGCCCGGGTTGACCGACTTGCATACATACGAGAGCGATTATTGGGACAATGGGGAAGGTGGAGAGGCGCTTGTCAGTGCGCGGATGGCCTGTAAGGGACCGTGGGGTGTTAGTGTGGAAACTGTGAGGCTTGTTAGGAAGGTCAGTCTCTTGTGCCCTATTATCTGCTATGGTATTGACTTCACTCCTTAGAATGGGCCTCATGCCAGGGTGCTTGAATGCTCTCTGGACGAAGATGAGGACGATGTTACTTCCGGTACCTTAAGTTCCTTATTGATGTTGGTGCTTTGCTAATTGTTCCTAGAGTGGCTTCCTGGGGATGAGTTTGCTGCCGTGTGTCGCATCAGTCTGTCTCTGGAAGACGAGCCAGGGGAAGACCATGTAATCTCAGGTCCCGGGGAATACGAGCTGTCATGGCGAAGGTGTGTAACGCTTTTGCTCGCACGCTTCACATCGTAATCTTTAACACCCCACCTGCTCAGAATTTTGCCAGATGGCGACCACGGGCCGCTCTGTACAAGTCGGTTCCCACTCCCTAACCTGCGGCCACCACACACGGGTATTATTGCCCTACTCGACCTTCCTTCATTCGCCAAACTACACGCTCCAGTGCACGCACGCATGACACTTCGCAACTACCATCCTTCGCGGTCAGCCAGTCTCACTGTGCAACTCGAGCCGGATGCCAATGACGCGTTTCTCATCGCCGGTCAACGCAAAGCACTTGTCCCTATGCTCCTTCCTGGTGCAGAAGCGCAGTTGATGTGGTCTTTGATTCCCATGGAATGCGGGTTCATACGGGTACCGAAGATCCAGGTTGTAGACAAACGAAAAGCAGGGCTAATAGCTTCGCCCGCCAATGATGAACCGCCAGCGACGGAAGAGGACGGCACTCCAGTGCGGGTCTTTGATCTGCGCAGAGAAGAGAGAGTTGAGGTAGTCGGTACTGATGAGACCCCAGAAGGTACTCCTAATAGTGTCAATATGGGGAATATTGGGCCGGTTTTGGTTCTACCATGAGGGTTGGGTCTATATATATGTTTGCTAGTTACACAAACTGAAGTTTAATTCTATTACAGTACTATTGTGCGAGAGAGATGGTAAAAGCTGATACATATGCTTACCTGAACCGTTATACGTAGCGTAGTCGGCCAATTATATTACGTTTCACGTTTCACGTAATGAAATTCTCGACCACCTCCAAACATCCCTATTTATCCCCATCATTTCGAAGGACACCTTGACCACCTACTGGAATTATCTTACTGCCGACGTGGATTTTGGGATTCCATGGCCAGCCTCATTCGTTCCGCAAGGTCGGGCAGCGACTGGAGTGTAATGAGCTGCTCGCTTATTATAAGACACACTAACTCAAGAAAAATTTGAGTTTTCCTGATGGGAGTCTACACAGCGTTTGCAATCACCTTCCCATCAATAAGTCCTACAGTTAACCTTCTTCACCCTTCCCTCACTCCATCCCCTCTGAACAAAACTTCGCGAGCAACCCGTGGTCCTTCATGTCGTCGACTGGACAACCAACATCCTCAACGTCTTCCACTTCCAACATCCAATTGATCACCAATGCGTTGGCCGACTACACCAAAATAACTGGAGTAGATCTCTCTAAGAATCCGTTCGCTGCCGCGATCGAACAGTGCAATTCTCCAGAGGCTATCCTAGAACTGCTCCAAGAACGAGAAATGTCATTTAAGGAATATCGTGATAACAATCGGAGACTAATAAATTGCCTCACCCCGGCAGTGAAGGTCATTCAGACCTTCTCAGGGATCCTTGGCGAGGCGGTCACCCTGGTTAGCTACAAATACGATCTGATTACTCCTTTAAACGAACTTCGTCAGGTCCCCTTCCAACCAGCGAATGCTTTGTTTGTTGGGATCGATGTTCTCCTGGCTGTACGTCCTTTGAATACACTCTTTATCCATTTCCTTTGTGATGCATTGGTATGACAGGCTGCCAGTGGGGTGACATCCAGTTACGATGCTCTTCTCGAGCTGTTCGAGTGCTTGGGCAACTTCCTTAAGCGTCTGGAGATCTATACGACGATTCCGCCCACTCCCATAATGACGGAGGTCATCGTAAAAATAATGGTTGAATTACTTTCGGTGCTTGCCCTGGCATCGAAGCAAATCAAGGAAGGGCGGTTCAGTAGGTGCAATGTCGCATACATTGGCCTTTGCTCAATATATCACAGAGAAATTCACGAAGAAGATGCTGGGTGAAAGCGATGTAGAAACCGTGCTTCGAAGGTTGGATCGATTGACCCAAGAAGAGGCCCGCGTGACTGTTGCAAAAACATTGGGTATCGTCCATGGACTTGTGGGTAGTGTTAGGGTCCTTATGGAAGGTGAGTAATTAATACATAATTGTTCGTGGATATTATATTTTTCTGAGCACATGTTTCGTTAGATGGCAAGGCGTCCACGGATAACATTCGACGAGATTTGGGTATGTATCTCGCGCAAAGCAGGTAGCACCCGCGCTGACATCCGGTCGTAGTCACCCTCCACCAAACATTAAATAAATTAAACAAGACCCAACGTTTGTTGGTTTCCCCCACAGTTCGTTGCCGCGACTGACGGTATTTGTAGGCGACCAGCTGCATATGGCGGTGCAGCACTGGCTCTCCCCTCCGGACCCGTCGACCAACCAGAACTTTGTTTCCGAAGCACGACACAGTGAAACCACAGCATGGTTTTTCGAGAGCAAAACATTAACAGAATGGAAAACGAGCGGGTCCCTCTTGTGGATCCATGGAAAACGTATGTTTCCCAAACCACCGACGAGCGCCCTGAACTGATAATTTGTTGGTCTCAAAGCGGGGGCAGGCAAAAGCACGCTTCTGTATGTGATGTCTTCATGTCTTTGTTTGAGGGTGTTCATAATGCCCATTAGATCCGCAATAATACAGGATGTTGAGCGCATGCATGTGTCTGGATTGGCCACGATGGCGTACTATTACTTTGATTTTCGGGATGTCAAGAAGCAAGACTGCGATGGCCTGCTCTCCTCCCTCATTTTGCAGCTTTCTGCAGAATCGGATTTTTGTTACAACATCCTTTCCCAGCTATATTCAGACAATAGTCGCGGGGTCCGAAAGCCCAGTATTAGCGCGCTCAAGCAATGTTTGAAAGACATGCTGAGTTTGCCTGGGCAAGGCCCAATTTATATTATTGTCGACGCTCTCGACGAATGCCCCAATTTCCCGGGAAGACCGTCTCCCCGTGAGAAGGTCCTGGATCTGATTGAAGAACTTGTTAATTTGAAGCTCCCGAATCTACAATTATGTGTCGCTAGCCGCCTGGAATTGGATATTAGATCGGTCCTCGGGCAGTTGACGACCCTCAAGATGTCTCTTCATGACGAGGTCGGGCAAAAAGAGGACATATTCAGATACATTGAGTTTGTTGTCCGTTCAGACCGGAGCATGCGGAGGTGGAAAGAGGACGACAAGCGACTTGTTATCGATACGTTGTCTGATAAATCGAATGGCATGTAAGAATATCTTATCTCGCAATCCCTGGCTTCATAATTGACTCTCACGTGATCTTGAAGGTTCCGCTGGGTGGTTTGCCAGGTTGACAGACTGTGTCGCACGTTTCCTGCGAGTATAGGGAGCGTTTTGGAAGACTTGCCAAAGACGTTGGACGAAACATATGGCCGTACTCTGCTCGGAATTGATGAAGAGAAGCGAGAATATGCCCAACGACTTTTCCGATGTCTCGCCGTGTCTATTCGCCCTCTTCGCGTCAACGAACTTGCCGAGGTTCTTGCCATTCGGTTCCACAAAGCAAAACCCCCAACATTTAACCGAGCTTGGCGTCCAGAAAATGCGGAGGAAGCGGTGTTATCCGCATGCTCCAGTCTCATTTCCATCGTCGATAGGGACGGCAACCAAGTCGTACAATTCTCTCATTTCTCCGTCAAAGAGTACTTGACATCGGAGCGACTCACGACGGCTGAAGAGAGACTTTCATACTATCACATTCTCCCTGAACCTGCACATACCATCCTTGCACACGCCAGTCTCAGTGTCCTTCTCCAACTCGATGACAACATCGACCGAAAAACCATTGCCCACTTTCCACTTGCCCCATATGCCGCTCGGTATTGGGTCAACCATGCCAAATTTAGAAACGTTTCGTCGGAGATTCAGGGGGTCATGGAGCGTCTATTCAATCCTACAATGCCACATTTTGCGGCGTGGGTCTGGCTTCACGACATCGACCATCATTGGATACAGTCCATGTCCACGATACGTCCAAGGCAGCCTGAGGCTATGCCACTTTATTATGCTTCTCTGTGCGGTTTTCGTGCTCTCACTGAGCACTTGATCGCTGCCCATTCACCAGACGTCAATAGCAGGGGCGGTTTTCATACGACAGCGTTACATGCCGCCTCAGTCAAGGGACATTTAGAAGTCGCATCGATCCTCCTTAGAAATGGTGCCGATCCTGACTCTCGTGACCATCACGGCAGGGTTCCACTTCATAGAGTATCACACGGCGGACAGCTCGTCATGGCGAAATCATCACTCGAGGTCGCGCGTATCCTCGTCAATTCTGGCGCGGATGTGAATGTTACCGACGATGAAGGCCATGCCCCGCTACACGTGGCAGCGCAATATGGGTATCATGAGATTGCGGAGCTGCTACTTGGATCTAGTGCAAGTCTCGATGCTCGGAATAAGAAGCAACAGACACCGTTGTACCTCTCCTGTTCAGATGGGAAGCCTGACATGGCACAATTCCTTATAGATCGTGGCTCAGACATCAATTCCAGAGACGAGTATGGCTTCACTCTATTACAGGCTGCGACACGATATGGACATGTTGACGTCGCACGGGTGTTGCTGGACTGCGGCTCTGATGTGAACGCACGCGAGACAAAAAGTTGGACTCCTCTGCATCAAGCTTCACGATACGGATACCTTGACTTCGCACGGCTCTTGATAGACCGCGGCGCCGATGTGAATGCACAGGAAGAACACTGCTGGACTCCTCTGCATTTCGCGTTACGGTATGGATACCCTGACATCGCACGGTTCTTAATAGACCGCGGCGCCGATGTGATTGCACAGGAAGAACACTGCTGGACTCCTCTGCATTTCGCGTTACGGTATGGATACCCTGACATCGCACGGTTCTTAATAGACCGCGGCGCCGATGTGATTGCACAGGAAGAACACTGCTGGACTCCTCTGCATCTCGCGTCACGGTATGGATACCCCGACCTCGCACGGCTCTTAACAGACCGCGGCGCCGATGTTAATGCACAGAAAGAATATGGCTGGACTGCGCTGCATCTCGCATCTCATGTCGGGCACCTCGACATTGCAAAGTTGCTGATCGATCGTGGCGCAAATGTTGACAGCTGGAATGACAAGCAGTACACTTCCTTGGGCCTTGCATCGCGTTTTGGGTACCTCGAAGTAGTGTGCTTCCTGATCGAGAGCGGTGCGGCCGTATCTGCCCAAGATCGGGAAGGGTGCACTCCACTCCACATGGCGTCGCTTCAGGGGCATCTCAACGTCACGAAGTTCTTGCTAGAGTGTGGCATCGATGTCGACATTCGGACCGGATATGGACAGACATCATTGTACCTGGCATCTAGCAACGGGAAGTTCGATGTTGTACGCTTCCTGATCGATCAGGGCGCAAATACCCACATTGGAGACAACAATAATTGGAATCCTCTGCACATCGCATCATTAAACGGGTGCCTCGACGTCGTGCAACTGATGGTCAACACTGGCACTCCTGTCGACGTTCGGAACGGGGCCCAAGAGACCCCATTAGCATTGGCGTCAAGAGAGGGTAAAGTTGAAGTCGGGCGCTTCCTCATCGACCGAGGGGCTGACCTGAATGTGCGGGACGACCAGAGCCAGGCTCTATTACATCTCGCCTCACAACATGGACATCTTGACATGGCAGAGCTTTTGCTAGACCATGGTGTTGACCCGAACATCAAGCGCAATGACCTCTGGAGCCCCTTACATCTAGCATCGGCCAATGACCACCTCAAGATTGCCAAGTTGCTGATCCAGCGTGGCGCCAGTGTCGACGCATTCAATAACGAACGAGAAACTCCACTCTATCGGGCAGTAACGAACGGGAATGCCGCTATCGCCCGTATCCTGATCGAACATGGAGCGACTGTGTATTCTGCAGACACCAACGGTTCGACTCTATTGCATGCCGCGTCGCGACATGGGCATATCAAAGTCGTAGAGCTGTTGCTTCGGCGGGGTGCTAATGTCGACGTGCTCGACAAGGCTGGTAGAAGTGCAGTCCTGTTGGCATCGGAGAATGGGCAAGCTGAGGTTGCGAAGTTTATTTCCGAGTACAAAACGAATACAAATACTCGAAACAAGTTACGGTCCACAATATTGGACACAGTTGAGTACGGCGCGGATGACGATGGGATCGACGAGGCAAATGTTTCGTTGCACGCTGCCGCGGAAGAGGGGGACATTGACACCGTGAAGTCGTTGCTCGAACGGGGAGTGGATATCAACGCTCGCGATGCAAATAACCAAACTCCGTTAGCCAGAGCCGCGGTCAAGGGGATGGTCAATGTTGTACGGTTGCTCATCGAGCGGGGCGCGGAGGTGGATTCACGCGATAAGTGGGGGTGGACCCCACTGCACGGGTCATCACGATATGGACACTTCGATGTCTCGCGCGTTCTTCTCGATCAGAGCGCAAACGTAAACGCAAGGCAGCGGAATTATTGTACTCCGATGCACTTCTCAATAGTGGATGGATACATTGAGATGGTGAAACTGTTACTTGAACGTGGCGCGGACAAGCATGCGATTGATGACGAGGGTGAAACACCATACCAACTATCGTTGCGAAGAGGATATCGAGATATTGCAGATCTACTTTGGAAGCATGGCGCGGGCAGACTCGGAGAAGGGTTCGACGAGATCCTTTCATGACTTAAATGCGGTATCTGACTGGTGCGTCGATTTTAGCCCTTAGAGAAAGGACAGCTTCGAAAAACATATCTAGTAACTGTCATTTGTCCAGATTCCATAGAAAGGGATTCTGTTGAGTTTGGCACAGGACAATCTGAAACAGTGGGTTGATGTCTTGATGATTACAATTAATGGGCTTCAAAGTACCACAGGTCCACTTATTGCCCATTTGGCTGTAAAACAATAAGTAACTAATAAGTGGGGAAATAAGTGCCAACTTTTCTAAACTTGAGCCATGCTTTGCTCCTTATCAATGTGATGGAGCTGAGACAATAAAACATTGGATAAGATAAGATATTTTCACTTCACTGTTGGATGTTGGACTCCCATTACTTGACACTGGTCAAATCTATACTTGTTGAAGGGTCCAGTAAGTTAAGAGAAAGTACACCCTCATTTTGCATAATGCAAAACCTTAATCACACATCAGAAAGGAGCTTCTATTTACAGTATCCCCATTACTCCCAAAATCATACAAGGTAAGGATAACTGTGTCACTGTTCTACATTACTGTTGGCGTTGGCGGCACACTGGACCCAGGATAGCTCGTAGCCTGCAGTGCACATTCACATATAACCTGTGCTCTGCGTACGACCGTGTTTGCCGTATCTCCAGAACCGACACCGGGTCCTGCCAGGTTTCGCGACACCTTGACAAGGCCGGGAAATATGGTTGCCCCGATGCGATCGACCTCACCGCGCTCTGAGCGGCGACAGCGCTTTGCGAGCTCTATCTGACGCGGGTAGAGCGTGCTTCCGAGCTCCGGTACGAACGAGCGGTAGAACGCGTCTGCGGCTGGTCCTGCCGCGGCGGGCGTACCGTGTAGCATGCGCGAAACCTGTAGGCGTCTTCGAGGACCGTGCGCGTCCCGAGCGGGTCGTCGAGCTGGTCCTGAAGCAGCGTGGCGAGAGTGGGCAGGTGTTCTTCGAATATCGATCGTGTTGTCTCTGGTGCTACGTTCTCCACGGCGGCAGTGAAGGTTTGACGACGCCAGACCGCGGCCACAGTCGGATCACCTACGAATAGAATCAACCCCAACGACAAAAGGAGATGGATTTGAAAATGAATTCTATAAGCACTTGTTCTCGGGCATCTTTGATAAATGATAGGAATACACGTCCAGGAAGCAAGTGAAAGGGAAAAGGGTGGGGGTAGGGGCCCGATATCTGAAACGCGCGATGATTAAGAAGAGTATGACGGGACACTTACGTGCAAAGATATGTCCATGGATACGACTGAGCTGAATGTTTACATCTGCCACGCTCGTCACGATTAAGAAGTTGATAAACCCCTCTGAAATAGCTTCAGCCATCGCGTGCCTCAGCAAACTCCGCATCATCATCGGTCGCGCCTCCATAAACAGCCCCGTGTCCCCACGCTCGCCATGTCCGCGAGCGCCGCATGCTTCAGTGTCACGGGGGTGCAGGCGCAACGCGCAGGATGTCGTTTGCCCAGCTGTTGATCGTAGGCTGGAGCTGAGATACGGCGTTTTACATGGCGGGCGACGGCGGCATAAACCGCGAATAGTATCGTCTTAAGTGCCAGTGTTAGTGTTAGGACATATCATGGTACGTAGTGGCGTACCTTGAAGGAGAAATCTCGACGGGGCTTCCGTCTGCCGCGCGCGCGTCTGCGACAGATAGGTTGGAGGATGCTGAACCTTCGAACGTTGGTATACATGCTTGGAGCCGTGCGATCTGCCGCTCTGTTCTTCGATCTGGGACGGGACCGCTGTTCCTCGACCTCCTGATGTGAGATGGCCTAAGCGAATCCGAATCTGAATCCATATGCGAATCGGAAGGCCAGTCAGCGGAAAATGTTTATATTTTTGATAGATGTTCGTATAAAGTTCGTCAACGCATAACGGAACTGCTCCCCAGAAACATAATCGCTCGTGTGGGCAACGGCGGTGGAGGCGAGGGTTGAAGGGATTCGAAGCCTAGGTCAAGGTGTAATTTGTGGCGATGGTTGCGGCGTAGGAGGTTGAGGCCATTGAGCGGGCCCGTATGTCGGCGGACCGGACTGAGGTCTTCCAGCCCCGGCGATCTCCAGGTCTTCATGGATGCTCTTCTCGGACTGAAGACGGACCGACCTATCCTTCATTATCCTTCCTCCAGAACATAGCAGACGTCTCATCAATCTTTCTAGCCTTGTGAACAGTGGCAAACCGAAGTCGGCGTAGAGGCCAATCATGAAAGAGATAATATACATACAAGCTGGCAACACATCCAATCACGTTGGGACACACTTCTGGAATGCCCAACAGAGCTACTTTGATTACAGTGGAGACAAAGAAGTTCTCGTCGACCACGATGTTTCCTTTAGGGAGGGTGTCTCCCCGGGGGTTTGTTGTCTGCCCTACGTACCCTTCACAGCTCCGGGTTTAAACTCTGCTTAGGGAGAGCCTACATATTGCCCGCGGTTTCTCCAGTTTGACCGAAAGGGTAATATTTTCTGACTCATTTCCCACCGCGTCTCAACACTCTCACCAGCGAACTTTGGCTCCTTGTCCAGTGCCAAGGGTCTCTACTCAGAGCACAAGAGGGATGCCAGTAACCTCCCCTTGATCCCCTGGTTAGTCAAGAACACGGCTCTCGATTACATTATAGTGTACTAGGTGACTGATTGCCAAGTTAGGGATGGCGCCGTGGACGAGATCCAACAAGATCGCATCCCTGACATCGCCTACCAGACCCAATTGGACCACGAAACAGATGAAGAGTCGGATCCTCATGCTGCTGTACTGGGCCAACCCTATCCCGAAAAAAGCTCAGCGGTTCCTCCGCTCGTGGCGTCCGACGTTAGGTACTGGTCGGACTATAACCGCGTCTACTACATCCGCGATCCATACACAAGCTTCCTGATTTAGCAGATTGGGAAACTGCGGAAGGCGATTGGCAAGGGGAAAAGAGACCTTTTTACGGTACGACGCGGTGAGCTCTTTGCATGAGTCAGCGACGGGCATATAATTGATGACTCGGTTTCCTTGTGTAAGGATCACGCCCTTATGGACGATTCATTCCGGCTCTTTGTGGAGGAATGTGATACGTTTCAGGTCCGCACGCTTTCTGCATGGTCGTTCGGGTGGCAGTTAGCGTAAAACACTGCTGGTAGGGACTTCAACTTTGCACCGACAATGCCTCCTTCGGGTCCTTCGCCAATTCCCTGCTCACTGCCTTCCGTGATGAATTTCCAAAACATCCAACCCTGATGTTTGCGGTTTTATCAGACGCCGTGCCGGGGGATCTAGATGTTGATGATGTGAGCTCCAGATCGCTCATCATCAGCAAATTTGTCGTCTTGACAGAGGGGCAGATGCAGGGCATCAGAAAAGCGCTGAATGATGCGCTGTGCTTGCGAGGTCTCAACGAGCTCTCTACCATGACCGTTCCTCTACAATCACCAAATAACTGGCAACCTGGACCGTGGACGGCGGAGCTCACTACGGACGTAAGTTGTGCAGCATGTTATAGACGCAAAAGCAGTGTCTGCTTAGTTCTCCGGTCCTAATCACTGATTATTAACTAGCTTCGGGCCCTCTATGAAACGTCTGGAATTCTTTCGGCCAACTTGGAGACTGCGACACTGCCCCTCCGGTAGGAGCTGCCTTTGCACGAAATCCTACAAGTGAGTTGACGGTGGGGTGAGTCAGGTTGAAAAGCCGAGAACCCCTGGACGGGCTTTGTCACCACCTGAATGTTTATGGAAACACTCCATTCGCCGATCTAAGTGGAGCTTTCCCGGCGTCCTCTGTGGAAACTCTGAACGCTAGACTACACCTTTTCACGACGAGTCTACCAAATCGTGAAGGTGGGGTGCGTAGCTGTGTTCTTCATCCGCAGCATAGCATAGCTTAAAAGTTCGGTGCCCATCATCTCATCAAGAGGAGCGCTCCACTCTGCAGACGGGAGGTGACGCGCGGCTGGCCGGAACACGACAGACGCCAGTTTGACGCCTTGGGCGCCAGTACTGCTCTCAGGTGCGTGTGAATAACTTAAGGGCTTCGTTACGGGCACTGCAGATCTAATCCGCATTGGGTACTGCCTCCTCGCACGCCACAGCTTTCATTCACCGATTGAATATCCACTGCCATCGTCGTATCCATCCTTCTTTCGAGCACAGGACTTGAATGCTGAACTACGTCATACACATCGCGGCATATTAACGCGACCGCGTTCTGTGCCAATGGTGTCGACGCTGGCTTCGGGATCTGAGATGCCTCATCTGCTTGTACAATATGCAGATTTTGTGGACAAGCGCCTGCGGCGGAAGATCAATTGGGAAGCAGCTGGCTTTATTGATAAGGATGAGGCAAGACAACTGAGGGACGACCTTTGGACCCTCCGAGACAATTTTGGCGAGTGGCCTGGATTGGGGTTAGATGGCGATGACGGGGGAATTGGAGAGGACGAAGAAGTTTGAACAAAAAAATTTTTACGGGTGATGCCGTTGTTGGCCGGTCGGTAGGGCTGGCAACATAGACATTTTCTTAGTTTGTCAATTCACAGAAAAAATGGCATATGCAATCAATGATGTGGCAAATCGTCACTAGAGCGCTCGTAATATCGCTTGTAAGAGGTGCATGAGCGGATTCACAGCATGGGGCGGAATTGTTGGTCAATAATGGAAAGAAAAGTACTCGAATTGGAGAAGAACCATGGAAATCTCGATCACGTCGATTCTACCTTTCCGAGAAGATCTGGCATCGGCTACATCGGGCACAGCCAATGACAGTTACCAAATATGGTGTTGTTTCCTCCTTAAGGAGCACAGAACTTTGTGCGGAGGTACCTTGCCAACACAGCTTGTTTTCGACCGGAGATGTTACACGTGTTTGCAACTCCGCTCTGTGCACAGCTATCATTACAGGTTAATTGACTCAACCTCTTTTGCGGGGTCAGGAATTAAGTATATAAGAGCGCGCTCTGACCTTCCTCTTTACAGGACATCCTAACAACCACCGTCACCAACCACCTGCTCATTCAACAATGGCACAATACGTTTGGCCTTACTACTACCCCCAGCAGGCGCAGCAGCAGCAGCAGCAGCATCCCTACTTCCAGTACCCCCGACGTCGGCTGACAGTGGATATGGTCACCGACCCTCAAGGTCCTGGCAGGGCAGCCCAAACATGTCGCCGCCCGTACTACCAACATTTCTTCCCGTCATGCCAGCGGCACCGCCCGTAACAGCGCCAGTCTATCAACCGACGCTGCTCCATCCAGACTATTCCCGCTCCCGTCGACATTCGTTCGATGCCGCTTTCGTCCCAGTGCAGCCAGTAGCACCCGCCGCCGCTACGCCATGGCCGACCGTCCCAGCACCGTACTTCACCTACCCTTCCGGATGGGCGGGAATGGGGCCAATGGAGCTGGCGCGTCCGCAGCTGCATAATCTGATCAACGGTGACATCATCGCGCCTCACCTTGCCATCAACTTTGTCGACGCGGACTTGGTGTTCAGGAAACGCACCGGGTCGAGCATGTATCATCTCTCCACGCTGAGCTCATACGACCTCGAGCAGCCAGCGACGCACCCACAGATGACGCGCGTGCGTATCGTGTGCGACATGATACCGCAGTGGCCCGTCGACCTGCAAGTCCTCGGCACAACGCTCTCCCCGCACCGCCGACGTCGCGCAGCACTACCCTACATAACGCTCGAAGACATTATGCACGCGGTGCACGCCTCGCTACACCGCAAGATCTCGCATCAGGAGTGGGGTCGGTTGAGCACGTCGCAGGAGACCGAGGTCGCGCGCGCGTACACCCGCAGGTACAAGTCTGCTGGAAGCGAGTGGAGCGAGCGTCAGCAGCAGGCAGAAGGCGTGAAGCGGATCGATTTTCTGCTCAAGACCACTTGGTTCAAGGGCTTCACATGGCTCGATCCGGAGAACGGGGTCGAGAGGTTGAAGCTCCTCGTCGGTATGGAGTCGTAGGACTTGAGTTGTTTCCCTTTCCCATTTCACATACCCCCATCTTTCTTCCTTTTTTTTTTTTGGCTGTTCTAGTGGTGTTTGATAGAAAAAACCGAAACTGAACGAGACTTTGTTTGTTTCATTTAGCTTTGATACTGCTGCAGGCGCTCTTGTATAGAGTTCACTTTTCTCGCTTTTTTTTTCACGGTACTTTGCGGTAATTTGTTTTGATCGGGTTTTTTTTGGGGCCGAAGTTAGCCGAGATTTATAACCATTTATAGTTTATAGACTGTGTGGCTTTGGGGATTTTTGTACTTTATGGTTGTTTGTTGTTTTGCTCTGTATGGAATATAACCTGATACCCTTTTCGTTGGCTGGTGTGACGATCCGAGTGACTCTGCGGGGGCGGGAGGAGGTAAACTTTCCAATTTTTTATTGCCAAGAAAGAATGAACGTAGTTGCGAGGATGGCGACCGATGCACACAAGGCCGTCGTTGCGTCCCTTCAAGGTGCGGCGCACAAGGTTGCTGATTTGGCAGAGCCCGCTTGAACACCACACGGCGAATTCCCTTGTATGTAGGCGCTATGAGTTCAAAGTTCAGGCCGTTCAGGTACAACCTACAAATGTCCGTGGGCCTTTTTGTTGGCTTCGCTCCGCCTCCCATCCCCCCCCTCCCTTCCAACTTGAATGACGTTCACTATGGCGTTCTACTACCGCAGCCCTGAAGAATTTCACGATTTTAATGACTTTCTTAAACATCGCAATAGACGACATGCCACATTCACGGGTTTCTGCCTCCTCACCGCTTTTATACTTTTTCTTTTCATTGCTATCTCCCTTCCCATCTTCAAATCAGTCTACCTACTGCAAATCAATGGACACCCATCTCCATCGCTTCCAGAGACAAGCATTGGTACCGAACTGCGTTTTGGTGTCTGGGGATTCTGTGTGAACAGGTTCGCATCACCACGATTCTACTCCTCTCCCTGCCTTTGTGCCTCACCGACGTTTTCTGACTTTTTGGTCGCGTCCTCTTCGCGTTTCCGTTGTCATATTCCAGTGCACTGAATCAGCCGACATTTTTCAACAATCACGGCAAATGCATTGGTCCACAACTTGGATACACAATCGATCCGAGGATCATCGCGGTTGTGACAAACGAACCAGAGCTTGCGAACCTCATCCTCAAAGCTCTCACCATCTTGCTCGTGCTCCACCCTATTGCCGCAGGCCTGGCGTTTCTCACGCTCTTACCTATTATCGCCTCGTGTTGTGTGTTCCACACAGCACCCTGGATCATCTCCCTCGTTTTGTCCATCGCGACAGCAATTATGTCTACCATCGTGTTCGCCGCAGATCTTGCCCTTGTCCTCGTGGCAAAGCACAAACTAAGGGAACAACACACCGTCAATGTTACAATCAGTTTTGGGAATGGCGTGTGGATCGTGCTCGTCAGCACGTTCTTCACTTATGCCGCTATGATTTTGCTTGCGGCGCGCGTGTGCAACTGCTGTGGAATTGGAAGGTGTGATATTTACCCTATGCCCTATCACGTGACTGAGAGGCTAATTTGCCAGTAGAAGGAACGAGACAGATAGGAAAGGAGTGGAAGGTGGACTAAAAAGTGGTGACAAGTGAGAAGGTCGCTAGATGGAGACGATTATATACTCATTACAATTACAATACCTTAATAATGACAGTGTGATTGATTTCTATTACTGTAATGTAAACGTTTTATATGAACCCTGCAAATATTGAATGATCACTCACATCAATTTTTTATCTGTGTGACGCCCTCACCCTAACTGCCTACATCGAATGGGGATATTACGTGAGTCACTGAGGCCTGGAACCTCAAGTTGTCACGATCTTCGTCCGGCTCTTCCTCAAAGGCGAGATCGATGAGACCTGAATGGAATATTCCAAAACAGCGCGACTACGGATCTTCGCAAGCAGTGACAATACCCGGTCCAGAAGCTCTCGTACTCGGGAGAGCCGGCTCATACGTGAAGTAAAGCTCCGGGTATGCGCTGGGGAGTCACCATCGCTGCAGGCCTCACAGAGTTGTGAGACAAGTTCCAAAGTGTGGATCAGACTTCTCCACGCATCATCCCCATTTTTGGACTCAATCGCCGCAATTCTATAAAACCATTTACGGTCGACTTGGTCTGGCCACTTCAGCGCAGCGTGCTTTGGCGCGTCACCGCCAGCGCCCAACAACGACATCCTAGGACACCTAATTGCCGATGAATTCATCCACGGATGTTTCAGCACCTCGTCCAAGGAGGCACGGGCGGCAGGATTTGCCTGGAGCATACGCTGTAAAAGGTCCCTGCAATCTTTTTTGGGTGTCAAGTACAACATGTGTGTGGAGGGGGAAATGGCAAATAAAGCTGAGATGGTCCGGGCCTGGCACAGACAGACAGACATAGTAACACACCTGTACTTACCCGCCTGGGAAATTGGAGGCTTGCAGGCGAGTGTAGAGATGCCTCGTGTATCACATCGATTGTAGGCCCGTCAAATGGCACGCGAGCACAGACGAGGGTGTACAGCACGACGCCAAGTCCCCACACATCGACGGGAGGACCAGCGTAGTACGAGTCCGAGATCGGAACCTCAGCCTGTGCTCCTGACTGAGCAGTGTGCATGCTTCGCACTGGCAGAAGCTCCGGGGCCGGGTTGTACTGCTGACCACAGCGTGCCATGAGCGCTGCTGCAGGAAGAGCCGCAGGATCAGCGGCGGGAACAGTGACGGCTGCGAATGTAAAATCCGTGATGGTAGCGCGGCGTCGTGCTTCGCCGCGGACTGTTGCAGTGGGATCGAGATGGACAAGGATGTTTTCGAGTTTGAGATCTGTGGTGGTAGGATTTACGGTTTATGTGCGTGTGTCATGAGGGAGAAAAAGATGATACTTTACTACGGTGCACCACCCCGTGCGCGTGGATGAGCGAGAGAGTACGAGCGAGCTGTTGTGCGAGGGGACGAATATCGCGCTCCGATATCCGTTTGCTGTTAATGATCCAGTCGAGAAGAGAGTCGGACTGGGATGCATTGTCGCCCTGGTCCTTGTTCGGGGCGCGAGCGCACATCGGGGGTTTGGACGCAGTAAGAAAACCTCGCCTGCCTCGCCAAGGTCAGATTACATCATACCGCGGCATGTCTCCAAGTCATCTCATCTCCTACCGTCATTCATATTTCTTCGCCAATACATGGCCCTAATCGAAGTATGCTCCGATATTCATCAATAAACAGGTCCTATGTCTTCTGACTATCTCGAGTACAGGTCATCGCAAATGATCGCTTAGGGCGAAAAGGTCGTGCCCTTTCCAATCTCCACACTACTACCGCCCTCCGCTGCCGTACTGTACTGATAGATGTGTAGTGCGCGTCAAGTGTAGCCCAGATGATACCGTTGGCGATCTAAAGAAGCTCATCGCTGCGCAAACTGGCACCGATTGGAGAAAGATTCAGCTCAAGAAATGGCATGACATGGACTCGGCCTGAGTGTGGCATGGGTGTCGGGCATTGGTCGTGCTTAAAATCCCATGTCCAGGTATACCACCTACAAGGATCACATAACACTTGACGACTATGAGATCCACGACGGGATGAGTCTCGAGATGTATTAAGTGGGGACCTGCTCCTGTCGAGCATTCTGCAATTCTTACCAAGACTCGAAATACAACGATTTTTCATAGGGTATATCTTGGAGGCATCGCCTGTCCGTAGTGCTTTGAAAGTAATTATTATTATTAGCGTAGAGTTGTGTTCTGAAATGCAGTTTATACGATGACATAACGAAGAGACTCGAATCCCTTGAAGCTATTGGGTTACCAGGCCAGCCATGCAAAGCCAAGGAACCAACTATCCGTTGCAACAGTTCTCGTAGTTATGCGTGCGCGATATACGTGAACGCACCTCTAGATTTTGATGCTTCAGCAATTGTCGCTTTCTACAATCCCAATCTCCTGTCTCTAACGCTACGGTCGCTGGACTTCACAAGCTGGATGTTGATTTGCTGTTTCACCTGTATATTGATGGGGTGCGCATCAACAAGTATTATCAAGAAGCTGGAAAGTGGCGTCAAGTATAAGGAATCCGAACGTCCGCGACACGTTCTTCCCGTTCAAGATCCCAAGCTTTTCGGTGAGTTCCTCGAGCGTTCATTGGGCCAATATCCGACTTGACGTCACTCGAATGGTTAGCCATGGTCTGGCTCCGCTCGTTCCAAATTGGACGGAGCCAAAGCCGGACCGAGTAACTGTTGGAGCCGGTGGGAATCGGTTGGGGACTGAAGGTGGTGGCTGGAGCCAACTGGATAGATGTGTCGCGAGTGGGCTGAACTGTAGAGACGGGTGGTGTAGGGCAATAGAACGAGGGCCCAGCGACAGGCAATGCTGGGCGAGATGGGATATTTACGGTACTAGAACTGAGAGCGGGCGATGCAAGTTGGGAAGTCGGATAGCTTCCTGGGAGTTCGGATGGCGAAGAAGCATTGGGCGATCAAGATGACTACGAGAACGGAGAGCTGGTGTGGTAGGGGTGACTGTCGTGTGAAGGTGACCTCGGGGGTCCAGGTGATGGGGAATGAATAGATAAAGGAAAGTGATAAAAGAGGGAGCGCGTATGGCTGTCGGGTGGTGGCGGCTTTGTGTCTGTAGCGGGCAGCAACAGGCAGTAGGTCAATTGAAGCTCAGCGCTCAGAACTGAAACCAGTGAATATCAATACCTCACCTCATATATGAGAGCCTGCTTAGCTCCTTCTTTGTTTAAGCGCGATAGACAAAGAAAGCACTGAGCAGGGTCTCAGGGGAGACGAGGATTGGCCTGGTGCCAGGCAGTGTGACTGGGACTTCATAAGATGCAGGTGCAATCAGTGGTGGAATAACTCTATACCTGGTTTTGTGTTGAAATTGCTCAAACTGCCCAATCTTTTTCTCTTTTCGAGTCAGCATTTATATTCTGCAACATACATGTTATAAAGATGTGGTCCTGGTCCGTACCAGCGGCTTTGGGAGGTTAGGTTACACGACAAATGGCTAGCTGGCACACGGTATAGTACAGAGAAGAACGACGGTGAAAAAGAAAAACGGAGGTGTAAATAACGTAATACTAAATATCCTGTCACCCGGCCGGCCGCGCGATGCCCAAGAAAACTATCATCATATTCTACAGCATACATCAATCAATCGTCGAGGGTGAGGTCAACCACCAGCGGGGATGGAGATTTCGATTCACGCTTGATTGAAGGAGAACCAGATTGCTCAGCAATCAAGGAATTCAGTTCGGCCTATACAGTACGGTCAATTTGTCAGGCGAAACAGCGTGCAGAACCGATTAATTGACCCCTACTGACCTGAAGAGCTTGAATTCGCTGCGCGCGAGCATCGACAGAAATCTCTTCTTTCTCGACTGTGGATCCGGTACGACGTTTAGTCGATGGACCAGACGAATGATCTTCCCTAGTACGCTTCCTGTCGTTGGTCTCGGACTCGGTTCCTCCGCCAATTCTGGCTCCTACGTATCCTGTGATCACCCTTCAGCCATCAACACTTCTAACAAAAGTATTAGCCGAGTATCAGGGAAGGCGTGAAATATCCTAGTACCTCTGGGACGATAAAAGATCTTGACAGACGCAAACGGCGCGTTCTGTGGGTCAAAAAAATTTGCGTACATCTCCAAGGGTGTTATATTGGCAGGTATTTCGTCTGCAGTGCTGCAGATATCAATGAGTACTACACGTGTATGAGATATGCGTGTGGCCTGGAAGACGTAGTTACCTGACGTGGTGCCACCCTGCCTTCTTGCTGCGCTCAGATACTCGCCCTTGATGTAGTCCATTGTTTGTATTGTGTAGGAGTGGTATGGTCCACTTGGCCCTGCAGCGAAATGCTCGAATTTCAATCGTCCCCATTTCGGACACGACAGGGACATTTTCGACATCCGGATCTTTGGTAGTATATGAGGAACGAGAGTTTCATCTCAATGGATGGCTCAGGGGACGCAACGCACCGACGGGTTGTACTTCCTGGAACTTGAATGGCAGGACTGAGGAGGTGGTCTTTGGGATTCCTAGTATCTGAACCTGCTGTCTAGCTCGCAGATAACGCGTGTATATGCGCTCCCCATCGATATACAAGGCAATGGATAGGTCAAAGTTGAACAGGTTGTTGCCCAACGCGATTGTGAATTGCTGATCATGATAGTTGGTTGGCCTTTCGTATTCACATGATCCTAGGAAACAATCACCTTCCCGGCCTCGCTTGCTACATATGCTCGTATCGAGTTTGGACCTTCTTGCTTCGCATCGTACGTTTCCAGTTCATGCCCATGATCGCATATGATAGCGAAATTCAAGGGCTGAAGACTCAAAGGCATGGGTGTCAGGTGTGAGGTTGCGGCGTTGCGCAGCGGCGGGGCGCCCAACTGATTCCCCGTACGGTACAATCTTTTCAGCGTTTATTAGCAATACTCATAACCGTATCACATGATAAGTGCTTAGTGATAATATCAGCCCAGCCACCGGCCAGACCCGGAGTGACGGCTAAAAATGCCTTTATGCACACCCCTTCTGCAGGGTAGTGGTACTCGGATTGTGGACATATTTCACCTGTATATTGATGGGGCGCGCATCAACAAGTACAACAAGCTGGAAAGTGGCGCCAAGTATTAGGAATCCGAACATCCGCGACACCGATCTTCCCGTTCCAAGCGCTCCTCCAGGATCCCAAGCTCGTCGGTGAGTTGCTCGAGCATTCATTCCGCCAATATTCGCTCTTTATTTTCGGATGTAGAAATTGCATCCGTTATGCCCGAAATGGGCACCATCGATTCAAGGGACTCACCTCTTAATACACATCC
Organism: Russula griseocarnosa; assembly: GCA_022884055.1. Classification (NCBI taxonomy): domain Eukaryota; kingdom Fungi; phylum Basidiomycota; class Agaricomycetes; order Russulales; family Russulaceae; genus Russula; species Russula griseocarnosa. Next base: position 487,143 of record JAGKRU010000002.1, on the reverse strand, counting down.
GGGCGACTCAAAGTCACAGCCACGGTCTGACTCCGCTCTGCTCGTGACGCGTGACGGCTCGTCCCAATTTGGAGGAGTTAGTGCTAAGCCGAGCCAAGCCAAGCCGGATCGAGTCGCTGTGGCACTAAACTTACACTGTTGGAGCACGGCCCAGGCATAGCGCCTAGTTCGCTTGCCAAGCCTGCCGTCATGCTGTTTGGCTGTGGTGTGGTAGCGGTTGTGGAGGTAGGAGCGGCTGGGACGGTAAAGAGAGAGATGGGTGTGGTAGTAGTGATGGTTGGCTGGAGACGGGCGGCAATGGACGGTACTGTGGCAGCGGCGGTGGCGATCGGTTGGGGATGTTGATAAGGCTTCAGCCCCTCAGCAGGCAAAGATAAGATAAGCGAAGGAATGTGTGACCTACGCGTTTGTGTTGGAAAAACGGCTGCGCGTGCAGGAAACGAGTGGGATTAGGTTGTGGGTGGGCAAACGCGCGAGGGCGCCTGGATGTAAATACAATGGATGTACCATATCAGTAAGGTGAATGGAAAGATAATTAGTGTGGCATTAGAAATTGAACTATACTAAAATGGCTTGGGAAGTGAGCCGCGCCTGCTCGATTTCAACAGAGGCCGTGTGGGTTTGCGGGAGCTGGAAACACCAGTACGGTAGGCGGATTGTCCGTGGTTCGTTTTCCTGTCACAATGTCCGTGGTTCGATTTTCTTACCCGATGACTGCTATCTTGATTACGTAAGCCGTATTACATAAGCTCAGTGCACATGCCAATGTTGATTACATAAGTTAAATTACTAGCACAACATGCCCCAGATTTTCCCACATGTTTTCTAAACTTGGCAACCCTCATTGCCTCCCACAGTGTCAAACACACTGTGCTCATTGTCCCTGACAGTGAGCACACCTTTTTTCACTTATCCCCTTTGCTCCCTCATAGAATATACAACATATATATATCAATGAGTTTGTATTAATGAGTAGAATACAAATATAACAATTATAAATCAAAATAAAGAGTTTTAAGGGCTTTAGAACACTTAAACACTTTTAATCCTGGATGACTATTTGTAGCAGTAATAAAATAGATAAAATTCTGAAATAATTTAAGAAGATAGATGGCATCAGAAGCCAGAGGATTCTCTGCAAACTCTAAGCAATCCAATTGGCCAGTCTTGAGTTATTTAATTTAAGCTGATTTTAAAGCTGATTGAATAACTTAGGGCTGAGTGATTAGATTGCTTAGAGTTGGCAGAGGACCCCTTGGCTTCTGATCTTATCTATCTCCTCAAATATTTTCATATTTTTAGCTATTGTATTTCTTAAGATATGACAATAATTTAAGTTACTAATTGAAAAATCCTCTAAGATAAACTTATAACACTGTTAGCCACTGGCAAGACATATGCCAAATCAGCCATAGTGATGACCAAAACCACATGGCCAACAATCTTACCTTAAAGAGCTGATGACAGTTTCTATACATGCAGAATTCATGTAAGGTGTGATAGAATTGATAGGCCAATATGGCATATTATAGTAGTGTTATAAATGGTTTAAGCCACCATTTTTTATTTTAGGAAGATCTTAAGAAATAAAATAGCTAAAAATATGAAAATATTTATGTAGATAGATGAGAATCAAAAGCCAAGAGGTCTTCTGCCAACTCTAAGAGATCTGATCAGCCATTCTTAAGTTATTTGATGGCAATAAAAATCTTCAAGTTAAGTTAGTTTTATAGCTGGTCAAATAACTCAAGAATGGCTGATCAGATCTCTTAGAGTTGGCAGAAGACCTCTTGGCTTTTGATCTCATCTATCTACATAAATATTTTCATATTTTTAGCTATTTTATTTCTTAAGATCTTCCTAAAATAAAAAATGGTGGCTTAAACCATTTATAACACTACTATAATATGCCATATTGGCCTATCAATTCTATCACACCTTACATGAATTCTGCATGTATAGAAACTGTCATCAGCTCTTTAAGGTAAGATTGTTGGCCATGTGGTTTTGGTCATCACTATGGCTGATTTGGCATATGTCTTGCCAGTGGCTAACAGTGTTATAAGTTTATCTTAGAGGATTTTTCAATTAGTAACTTAAATTATTGTCATATCTTAAGAAATACAATAGCTAAAAATATGAAAATATTTGAGGAGATAGATAAGATCAGAAGCCAAGGGGTCCTCTGCCAACTCTAAGCAATCTAATCACTCAGCCCTAAGTTATTCAATCAGCTTTAAAATCAGCTTAAATTAAATAACTCAAGACTGGCCAATTGGATTGCTTAGAGTTTGCAGAGAATCCTCTGGCTTCTGATGCCATCTATCTTCTTAAATTATTTCAGAATTTTATCTATTTTATTACTGCTACAAATAGTCATCCAGGATTAAAAGTGTTTAAGTGTTCTAAAGCCCTTAAAACTCTTTATTTTGATTTATAATTGTTATATTTGTATTCTACTCATTAATACAAACTCATTGATATATATATGTTGTATATTCTATGAGGAAGCAAAGGGGATAAGTGAAAAAAGGTGTGCTCACTGTCAGGGACAATGAGCACAGTGTGTTTGACACTGTGGGAGGCAATGAGGGTTGCCAAGTTTAGAAAACATGTGGGAAAATCTGGGGCATGTTGTGCTAGTAATTTAACTTATGTAATCAACATTGGCATGTGCACTGAGCTTATGTAATACGGCTTACGTAATCAAGATAGCAGTCATCGGGTAAGAAAATCGAACCACGGACAATCCGCCTACCGTACACCAGCAGTGGGCAAAATCCCGACAAAGTCAAGGCTGCTGATTCGTTGACCGAGCCTGTCAATGTCATGGTGATTATCGTTATTGAAAGAAACAAACGTTCAAGACGCGAGGGAGTAGATGGGTGTTGGCTCAAATGGGCTGTTGATAATAAAAAAAAAGAAGAGCAGTCGAGTCGCTTGTGCGTGCACGTGACAGTACGGTGGTGGCGGCAAAAGCCGAAGGGGCTGCGAACTCGTGGACGACTTTCCTTTTGTCACCAACCAGACCCGCCCCAACTTGAACTAATGATCTGTAAAGTGACACTATCCCTCTGTTGGTCCCCAAAGCGGAAATGCCGAAATATCAAGTGTACAGTTAAGACACCGTGAGGAAGCTGTGCCAAACCAGAACTTACCCTGACATCGTACAGTGTTAGGACTTAGGACTTTGACCAAGTCACTTTACCTAATGCTAGCCTGAGTCTGAGGTATCGCTCTTGAGTTCCAGCTGCTTTACCATGCGGAGTTTTCAACAAATGTAACTGGTCGGTCTTAATCGGTAACGGTCTGGTCCTCATGGCGCGGGAAGAGTGCTCAGGCCACTCAGGATCTAGCAGGATAATACTAAAGGGATTACTTTTCACATTCCACTTCGGTGAATCTTCGGATAGCGGGCACCAGGCCCCTTATATTGGATTGGGAAGGGGACCCCATGAAGCAGAAAAATCAAGAGCCCAGGCGTGGCCGATACCGTGGGAGCCGCAGCTGGCTAAAAGGCTGGGCAGGAACTCCCTCCTGTGCTTGCCCCTCACGCCACCAGACCGAAAGGGCGGGCACAAGTCCTGACTCTGCTGCCGGGCAGGAAGCAAAAACCCTTCCCCCCCGCTCGGGTAAGGCTGAAGTGCCCCATGCCCATGCGGTACTGGTAGGTCTCCTAACAGAACCCAAAAGGACGGCGGTCGGGTAGCGGTAGCCCCTGACCAGAGCTTTCGCAGGCTCGAAACCGCACAGCACACCCAATCCACCTCCTTATCTGCCTCTGCGCAGCTCACAAGGCCTGGCGCACTCGCCCCTATCTTAGGAGACCGGCGACGCGTCACGTAGGCACGACAGACCGAGTCCCTGGGCCCTCGCTCATGTGTCTGGTAAGTTACTTTGTCATTGCGTCCTTCAAGTTTGACCTAGTCCGTCGCATGCTGTGCTTCTCCTAATATAAAACCTCTTTTTGGTATCTTCCAAGGCTACGCTGGAGAGTTGTCATGTGCGTCTATCTATGGCGCCCATCAGTTAAACATATGCTGTACCTGCACGTTTGTGAGGCGTGTCGCTCTTCTCTTACCCTATTAAATTACCGACGACCCTACTATTCCCATTAAATTACCGACGATCCTACTATTCTTCCCTCAATTCCTAACCCCCTCTTATGTCTCACGCTCACCCTACTTCCACATCATCGAACTTCCAATCAATTTTCGATGATGCCTTGGAAGCGTACAAAAAACACACAAAGAAGGACCTTTTCACGCACCCGCTGGCTAACCGGCTCCAGGCCTGCAATTTACCTAGCAGCATTCTCACCGTGCTTCAAGAGCAAGTCCAAGAACTTAGTCAGTCTCAACGCAGCAACACGAAGTGGCTGGAGCCAACTGTGAACGTCCTTCATGCCTTCTCGGACACACTCGGACAAGGTGTCGGCTCGGTATGCTTCAGAACACGAACTCGTCCGAGATCTACCCTCTCATATTTATTTGACAGATATTCTCACCTGCAAAGGTGATCTTTATCGGATTTGGTGTACTACTTTCAGTATGTAACCTTCTTAATACCTTCGTGTGGTCCATCGTAATATGAGCGATTCTTAGACAGCTAAGGACGTTCGCGCAGAACAAAACAACCTCTTTGAGATGTTCGAGCGCATTGAAGCATTTTTCAGGCGTCTGGAAATATACATCGAAGTGGCGCCAGATCAAGGGATGGTAGGCACAATCACGGCAATAATGGTTGTCGTCCTCGATATTCTGGCCATTGCGACGGAAGGAATCAAACAAGGTCGAATGAGTAAGTCCCTGCTGTAACAATAAATTTCCGTTGATAGAACCATTTTCAGAAAAATATGTTAAGATGCTAATGAAGAAACTGATTGGAAATAATGACATGGAGGATGCGCTGAAGAGACTGGACAGGCTGACGCAAGATGAGGCTCGAATGGCATCGGCGCAACTCCTGAGGATCACGGATACCATCGATAGCAAAGTCAGGAAAACTGCGGACAATGTGATTGTCGTCGACGATAGAGTAGCTGGTGTCGATGAACGGGTGGCCAGCGTAGATGAGCGCGTGGCCGGCGTCGACGATCGTGTGAAGGATGTCGACGACAAGGTAACGGCGGTCATTAATGGTGCACAATACATCTTCTATTTATTATCGTTGAGTTGTCTAACCCATAACGCCTAGACGGAAAAGAGGCCAGGGATGTTATTAAACAAGCAGCTGATGGCGTTGATCGGGTAGAACGTTTGTGCTTTCCGAACCGCATTCGCTCTGGACATGCAAGCTCAATCATCATCACAGGGAATCAATTACGACAGGATCTTCGTAGATGGCTCTCGCCACCAGATCCATCTACGAATCACAATATCGCGTGTAACGCCCATCACAAGGGAACCGCGACCTGGTTTTTTGAGGGAAAGACGTATAAGGAATGGAAGTCCACAGGCTCCGAGTCGCCACTTTGGATTCATGGAAAACGTGCGCCGTCCCATTCCGCCACCCGCCACCACCTAATAACATCCCATATTTATAGCTGGCTCCGGCAAGAGCATCCTTTGGTTCGTTGAGCATTTTGCTTTTTTTTGTCAAAGACAACTGAGTCGGTTCTTAGTTCCGCAATCATCCAAGATATCGAAGCCATGTGCGATGCCGGCCAGGCCTCGATGGCATATTTCTACTTTGATTTCCGAGACATCAACAAACAACATTGGCGTGATCTAGTCCCCTCCCTTCTCATCCAACTCTCCGCACAGTCCAGTCTTCGTTGTGACATTCTATCACGTCTTCATTCCAATCACGACAGTGGCGCGCGACAGCCTAATGATGATACTCTGACGCAATCCTTGAAAGAGATGCTCACGCTCCCGGATCAATGTCCCATCTACCTAATATTTGACGCTCTTGATGAATGCTCCAATGCCTCTGGAATTCCAACGCCACGCAAACGGGTTCTTCAGCTTGTGAAGGAGCTCGTCGACCTTCATATATCCAACCTTCATATTTGTATCACAAGTCGCCTAGAAGTTGACATACGAGATGTCCTTGAGCCTCTGACCTCTTGCCGGGTGTCTCTCCATGATCAAATGGGACAAAAGAAAGACATTGAGGACTATGTTAGGTCCGTCGTTTACTCGAATTCGGAACCAATCATGCGGAAATGGAGGAAGGAGGATAAGGAGCTCGTTGTTGAGACGCTCTCTGAGCGAGCTGACGGAATGTAAGTGTATTGATTCATGTTAGTAGTTCCTATCTGAATTATTGGACAGGTTTCGCTGGACATTTTGTCAGTTGGAAGTCCTACGTGACTGTCTTCCGTCAAGTGTCCGACCAACGCTCAGAGAATTGCCGGAATCTCTGGATGAGACGTATGAGCGTATATTGAAGGAGATCAAGAAACCAAATAGGGACCTCGCCCGACGAGTATTGCAATGCATCGTTGTGGCCACCCGGCCTCTTCGTGTTGCGGAGCTTGCGGAAGTTCTCGCGGTCGACTTCGAAGATGCGGAAGGGATCCCGATGCTGAACTCAGATTGGCGGTGGGAAGACCAAGAACAAGCACTTCTAATTGCATGCTCGAGTCTGATTGTTATTGTCGAAGCTGGCGACGTCGATGTGAGCGATAGCGACTCAGCATCGAATCTCGATGATTGCGACTACAATGTCGAAGCGGGTAACTCGCGAATCGTACAATTCTCGCATTTTTCCGTCAAGGAATTCCTGACTTCGTCTCGCCTCACTACTGCAGGTGGAGAAGTCTCAAATTATCATATCGATTTGGAGCCTGCTCATGCGATCCTAGCGCAAGCTTGCCTAGGCATTTTACTGCGAATACAAGATAACGTTAAAGGTTGTACACCCGAGGACCATCCGCTGGCTCGCTACGCTGCCAAGCACTGGACGACTCATGCGCAATTTGGGGGGGTGTCGTCACATTTACACAAAGGGATGGAATATCTCTTCGATGCGAAGAAACCACACTTTAAGGTGTGGCTCACGCTATACGATATGGACATCATCCCCAACGAGGATGCAACCTTTTACTGGTTCGTACCAGACGTCAAACACCCCGTGGCTCCCCTGTATTACGCAGCACTCTGTGGGTTCCACGATCTCGTAAAGCACCTCATTGCCAAGAATCCGCAGGATGTGAATGCTGATGGGGGCTGGTATTTGCGACCACTAGTGGCAGCATTGGCAGGGGAACATTTCCGGACAGCAGATTTACTCCGTCACAACGGCGCAAACCTGGATGTCCGGGGCCGATACAGGAAATTTCCATTGCATGCCGCAGCCGATTGTGGAAATTTGGAGATGGTCCGGAGATTAATCGAGTACGATCCCGCCCACATCGATGCGAGGGATGGCTTCGGGTGGACGCCGCTATTTTTGGCATCGAGATGCCATCATTTCAAACACGGTTCTGTCGTTCGATTACTGCTAGAGCACGGTGCAGATATAAATGCGCGGAATGAGGATGGCTGGACCCCGTTGCTCGTGGCCTCGAACAATGGGGCGTTGGAGGTTGTGCCCTTGCTGCTCGAACACGGTGCCGACGTAGAGGTGGAGAGCAAGACTGGCAAGACCGCATTACAGGAAGCGGCTGACAGAGGATATGACGAAGTCGTGAAATTCCTGCGAGAAGAACATGGAACCAAGCCACGTAGGAACACCTGGTAGCTTTAGTACATCCGTGTACTACATATCCAATTTCTTGTCTATGATATACCACAGTGTCATTTCTTCTCATTTCACCGTATATGGCAATACTGAATAACTAGCTAGTTCCTCATCTACGTGTCGCATGGATGTCAGGTGTGGGGTTGCGGCGTTGCACAGCGGTGGGACGCCCGACTGATTCCCCATACGATACAATCTTTTCTTTTTTTTAAGCGTTTATTAGCAATACTCATAGATATGATACAGTAAGTGCTAGTGACAATATCAGCCCAGCCACCGGCCAGACCCGGAAGTGAGGGCTAAAAATGCGTTTATGCACGCCCCTTCTGCGGGGTAGTGTAGGACTCGGATTGTGGACATATTTCACCTGTATATTGATGGGGCGCGCATCAACAAGTACAACAAGCTGGAAAGTGGCGCCAAGTATTAGGAATCCGAACATCCGGGACACGCGAAGCGCTTCTCCAGGATCCCAAGCTCGTCAGTAAGTTGCTCGAGCATTCATTCGGCCAATATTCGCTCCTTACTTTCGGATGTAGAAATTGCATCCGTTATGCTCGAAATGGGCACTATCGATGTTCAAGGTATCATGAGTGATGGACTCACCCCACATCCCGGCAAGGGCAACTCAAAGTCACAGCCACTGTCTGGCTCCGCTCCGCTTGGATGAGCTACTGTAGGAGCAGAGCCAAGCCGGTCCGAGTCGCTGTGGCACTAACTTATACTGTTAGAGCACGGGCCTGGCATAGTGCCTAGTTCGCTTGTCATGCTGATTGGCTGTGGTGTGGTAGCGGTTGTAGAGGCAGGAGCGGCTGGGATGGTGGAGAGGGAGGTGGGCGTGGTAGTAGTGATGGTCGGCTGGAGACTGGCGGCAATGGAGGTACTGTAGCGGCGGCGGTGGCGATCGGTTAGGGACTGAAGGTGGTGGCTGGAGCCGACTGGATAGCATGCGATGGTCGGCGTGAGTGAGGCGATGATGATGTTTTGTGTAGCAGCCCGGGCATCGGAAGCGGCTGGCGCGGTGGATGTGGATGGGCTGGTGGGGCTGAAAGAGCGGCGGAGTCCAATGAGTCGTGTAGGCAAAAAAGAATGAGCTGTACGGTACTAGAACTGAGAGCGGGCGATGCAAGTTGGGAAGTCGGATAGCTTCCTGAGAGTTCGGGTGGCGAAGTGGCAAGAACATGTGAGCACATAAAGGAAAAGAGATCGAAGAGGGAGGATGTGGCTACTACGTGGGGCGGCTTTGTCCCCGTAGGTGTTGTCTGAGGGCACGAGACAAGGGTGTAGAGGAAAGGAAAACGAAAGGGAGGGCAGGAAGGAATATCGAATGTAGTTGGGACGCATGCATGGGTCATTGCGTCCTGTATCGCGCAGCTTGATGAGTGCTGGTTGTCGAATACGAGGAGGATGCCAGGCTAGATAATTAAGGTCAACATGACCATGTCAGGACAGGCCAGGCGCTCCGACACAAAAGTCGACAAATGGCTACTGTAGCTAGGGCTCGCACATGGTACAGTATCTAGTACAGAAATTCGAAAAGAATGACGGTGATGTGAACAACGTAATACTAATAAATATCCTGTCACCCGGCTGGCCGCGCGAAGCCCAAGAAAACTACCGTCATATTCCACGGCACACATCAATCAATCGTCGAGGGTGAGGTCAACAACCGTCGGGGATGGAGGTTTCAATTCACACTTGACTGAAGAAGAACCAGATTGCTCAGCAATCAAGGAATTCAGTTCGGCCTATACTTGTCAGTCGAAACAGTGTGCAAAACCGATTAATTGACCCTACTGACCTGAAGAGCTTGAATTCCTTGTTGAATTTGCTGTGCGCGGGCATTGATGGACATTTCTTCCTTCTTAACTGTGGGCCCGGTACGCCGTTTAGTAGATGGGCCAGGGCCACGCGAATGATCTTCCTAGCACGCTTCCTGTCGTTGGTCTCGGGCCCTCCGCCAATTCTGGCTCCTACATCGTATCCTGTAATCACCCCTTCAGCCATCAACAACTCTAACAAAAGCATTAGCCGAGTCTCAGGAAAGGTGGGAAATATCCTAGTACCTCTGGGACGATAAAGGATCTTGACGGACGCAAACGGCGCATTTTTTGGGTCTAAATAGTCACGGTCTGCGTACACCACAAAGGATATTGCATTGGCAGGTACTTCGCCTGCAGTGCTGTTGATATCAATGAGCACTACACGTGTATGAGATACGGGCGCGTGGCCTGGGAGGCGTAGTTACCTGACGTGGTGCCACCCTGACTTCTTGCTGCGCTCAGATACTCGCCCGTGATGAAGCCCGTTGGTTGTCTTGTGTGGGCATGGTACCGTGCGCTGGCCTTTGCCACGAATGCGAAATGCTCGAATTTCAATCGTCCCCATTTCGGACACGACGGGGGTATTTTCGACATCTGGATCTTTAGTAGCCATGAGGAACAAAAGGTGGCCTCAACGGATGGGTCAGGGAATGCAACGCACCGACGAGTTGTATTTCCTGGAATTTGAATGGTAGGATTGTGGAGGTAGTCTTTGGGATTCCTTGTATCTGACTCTGCTTTCTAGCTCGTACATGACGTTGGTCTATGCACTCCCATCGATATACAAGGCAATTGAAAGGTCAAAGTCGCACAGATTGTTGCCCAACGCGATTGTGAATTGCCGACCATGATAGTTGGTCTTTCGTGCCAGTGTTCACAGGATTTTAGGAAACAAATCACCTTCCCGGCCTCGCTTGCTACATATGCTTGTATTGAGTTTGGACCGTCTTGCTTCGCATCGTACGTTTCCAGTTCATTCCCATCGCATATGATAGCGAAATTCAAGGACTGTAGACTCAAAGGCATGGGTGTCAGGCGTCAGGTTGGGCTGTGGCAGGGCGCCCATTCCCTCATGACGGGCAGGAGCGGGTAAGCGGAGTTCAACTAAACAGTCAATTAATGACTAATAATACTTCAAAAGGTAAACACGACCATGTGAGGGCAGGCACTTCGACGCCGAAGTCGTGGTACTGTACTGTACACGGTATAGTACAGAACGATCGAGGTATAAACAACGTAATACTTAATATCCTGTCATCCAGCTGGCCGCGCGAAGCCCAGGAAAACTATCATTCATATTCCACAGCACACTGCTGCACACATCAATCAATCGTCGAGGGTGAGGTCAACCACCATCGGGGATGGGGATTTCAATTCACACTTCAAGTTGACTGAAGAAGAGCCAGATTGTTCAGCGATCAAGGAACTCAGTTCAGCCTATACAGATAATTTGTCAGGCGCAACAGTATGCAGAACCGATTATTTGACCCTACTGACCAGAAGAGCTTGAATTCGCTGCCCGTGAGCATTGGCAGACATTTCTTCCTTCTTGACTGTGGATCCGGTACGCCGTTTAGTAGATGGACCAGACGAATGATCTTCCCTAGCACGCTTCCTGTCGTTAGCCTCGGATCCTCCGCCAATTCTGGCTCCTACACTGTGTCTTGTAATCACCCCTTCGGCAATCAACAATTCTAACAAATGTATTAGCCAAGTCTCAGGAAAGGTGGGAAATATCCTAGTACCTCTGGACGATAAAAGACCTTGAATGATGCAAACGGCGCATTTTGTGGGTCCAAATAGTCTGCGTACACCAAAGTGGGTTTTACTTTGGCAGGTACTTCGTCTGCAGTGCTGTGTGTATCAATGAGTACTACATGTACATGTACGAGAGATGGGCGCGTGGCCTAGGGGACGTAGTTACCTGACGTGGTGCCACCCTGCCTTCTTGCTGCGCTCCGATACTCGCCCGTGATGCAGTCCATTGTCAGTTGTTGTCTTGCGTAGACGTGGTACGGTGCGCTGGGCCTTGGAGCGAAATGCTCGAATTTCAATCGTCCCCATTTCGGACATGACGGGGTTATTTTCGACATCTGGATCTTCAGTAGCAGATGAGGAACAAAGAGGTGGCCTCAACGGATGGGTCAGGGAACGCAACGCACCGACGAGTTGTATTTCCTGGAATTTGAATGGTAGGACTGTGGAGGAGGTTTTTCGGATTCCTTGTATCTTACCCTGCTTTCCAGCTTGCAGATGACCCCTGTGTATGCGCTTCCCATCGATATACAAGACAATGGAGAGGTCAAAGTCGAACAGGTTGTTGTGCAATCTGATTTTGAATAACTGATCATGATAGTTGGTCTTTCATGTTCACAGGATCGTAGGAGACAATTACCTTCCCGCCCTCGCTTGCTACATATGCTCGTATGGAGTTTGGACCGTCTTGCTTCACATCGTATGTTTCCAGTTCATTCTCATCGCATATAATAGCGAAATTCAAGGAATGTAGACTCAAAGGCATGGGTGTCAGTGTTGTAAGCCAATGGCGCTGATGAAGGGAAGGTGCGAGTAAAAGGTCGTCCACTAGACGATGTACAGCGGGATTTAGCAGTGCACGGATCGGCTCGGGTGCAATGTGTGACACGACGTGAAAGCAGAGGCAGACACTAGGATGCAAAATACAAAGGGATGGGATTTGGTTATGCTACAGAAACCCGAAGGCTAGAAATATACATGGAGGCAGCCACTGAGCCACAAACATGAGAACAATGAATGAGATCGACACCAATGAGACACAGAACAAAGACACAATTATGACACACAAGCTCTACTGTATCTAATCACAACACTGGCATGTGGCGTGGCACAAGTCGTCGCGGGTACATGTCCGTGCGCCAACGTCAAGGGGATCGAGGTATAGGCCGAGCGCAACACACGCGACATCCTTACACTGGGATGAGGTAAAGCGGACGCGTGGGTATGTGCCTGTACTAGTACAGTAAGGACAGTAAAATCTCAGTAGTCGTCCGTGCAGCACGATGACTGAGGAGCGGCCGGAGCGCTCAGTGCTTCCCCTCTGGTATTCAGGCTAGTCAGGTGTGAAGTTGGGCTGCGGCAGGGCGCCCAACTGATTCCCTGTACCATGTACGGTACGTGTCAAAAAAATTTCTTTTTTATTTTCTTTTGGAAAACGTTTATTAGCAGTACTTGTATCCGTATTACTGTACATGATAAGTGCTATGTACAGTAGTGAGTGAAATTACTGTATATCAGTGGACCCAGGTAAGGACTAAAATTGCACACCCATTCTGCGGAATAGATTGTGGATTTCACCCATCAACAAGTCTTATCAACAAGCTGGAAAGTGGCGTTGAGTCTTTAGGAATCCGAACATCCGTGACACCGATCTTCCCGTTCAAGCTCCAAAATTCCAAGCTTCGTCGGTTCAAGACGCCATGAATCATAGACTCACCTTAACCCACATCCGGACGAGTCGTTTGAGCATAGGCCACGATCTGGCTCCGCTCCGCTCGTCCCAATTTGGATGAGCTAGTACTGCTAAGCCGAGCGGAGACAAACCGGATCGAATCACTGCGACGCTACATCTGGCATAGTAGTGCCTAATTCGGTTGCATAGCTTTGCCGTCGTACTGATTGGTTGTGCTGCGGTAGCGGTTGTGGAGGCAGGGACTGCTGGCATGGTGGTAGTGATGGTTGACTGAACTGACGGCAATGAATGGTACTGTAGCGGCGGTGGCGATCGGTGGGGGACTGAAGGTGGTGGGTGGCTGGAGCCAACTGGATAGCTGGTGTGATGGTCTGCACGAGTGAAGTCATGATGATGATTTGTGTAGCGACCCAGGCATTGGAAGCGGCTGGCGTGGTGGATGTGAATGTGGATGGGCTGGTAGGGGCTGAAAGAGTGGCGGAGTCCGATGGGTCGCGAGTGGGCAAACGAGATCGAGCCGTAGAGACGGGCGGTGTAGGGAAATAGAACGAGCGTCCAGCAGCAGGTGAGGCAGGGCGCAATGGGATATATACCGTACCAGAACTGCAAGCGAGCGATGCAATCTGGGAAGTCGGATAGCTTCAAGAGAGTTCGGATGGCGAAGAGGCGAGACTGCTAGAATGGAGGGCTGGCATGGTTAGCTGACTGTCGCACGAAGGTGACCTCAGTAGCCGAGTGCAGGTTAGGAATGAATGAAGAACGTATAAACACAAAGGAAAGAATCAAGGAGGGAGCATATGGCTGCTGCATGGTGGCGGCTTTGTGCCCGTAGGTGTTTTCTGAGGGCACGAGACAAGAACAGGAGGAATGCATTGGGACGCAAAGGTCATTTCATCTTGTGTCCCGCGGTTTGAAGAGTGCTGGTTGTCGAACACGTGGTAAGTTAGGAGGACGCGAGATAATTAAGGTCTACATGACCATATAAAGACAGGCGCTCCGACACAGAAGTCGACAAATAGCTAGCTAGGACTGGCACATGTTATAGAGAAGAATGACGGTGAAAAAGAGAGGTGTGAGCAACTTAATACGCCACGCGAAGCCCAGGAAAACCATAATTATTTCACAGCATACATCAATCAATCGTCGAGGGTGAGGTCAACCACTACCGGGATGGAGATTTCAATTCACACTTAACTGAAGAAGAGCCATATTGCTCAGTGGTCAAGGAATTCAGTTCGGCCTATACAGTCAATTTGTCAGGCGCAACAACGTGCAGAACCGAATAATCGACCCTACTGACCTGAAGAGCTTGAATTCGCTGCGCGCGAGCATTGGCAGACATTTCTTCCTTCTTGACTGTAGATCCGGCACGCCGTTTAGTAGATGGACCAGACGAATGATCTTCCCTAGCACGCTTCCTGTCGTTGGCCTCGGGCCCTTCGCCAATCCTGGCTCCTACACCGTATCCGGTAATCACCCCTTCGGCCATCAACAGCTCTAACAAAAGTATTAGCCAAGTCTCAGGAAAGGTGGGCAATATCCGAGTACCTTTGGGACGATAAAAGATCTTGACGGATGCAAACGGCGGGTGTTCTGGGTCAAAATAGTCTGCGTAGACCATATGGGGTTCTACACTGGCGGGCAGTAGTACCTCGTCTGCAGTGCTGCGGATATCAATGAGTACCAAGTTACACATGTATGAGAGATGAGCGCGTGGCCTGGGAGATGTACTTACCTGACGTGGTGCCACCCTGCCTTCTTGCTGCGCTCAGATACTCGCCCTTGATGTAGTCCATTGGTTGTACTTTGTAGGTATTGTACGGTGTCCCGGGCCTTGGAGCGAAATGCTCGAATTTCAATCGTCCCCATTTCGGACGCGACAGGGGCATTTTCGACATCTGAATCTTCAGTAGCACATAAGGAACGAAAAGGTGGTCTCAACGGATGGGTCAGGGAACGCAACGCACCGACGACTTGTATCTCCTGGAATTTGAATGGTAGGACTGTGGAGGCAGTCTTTCGGATTCCTAGTATCTGATCACGCTGTCTAGGGCACAGA
Source organism: Russula griseocarnosa (assembly GCA_022884055.1). NCBI lineage: Eukaryota > Fungi > Basidiomycota > Agaricomycetes > Russulales > Russulaceae > Russula > Russula griseocarnosa. The sequence continues at coordinate 472,124 of JAGKRU010000002.1, read as the reverse complement.
TGAATCCCGTCTACGCACTCCCCATCGATATACAAGTCAATGGAAAGGTCAAAGTCGAACAGGTTATTTCCCAACGTGATTTTGAATTGCTGATCATGATAGTTGGTCTTTCGTGTTCACAGGATCCTAGGAAACAAATCACCTTCCCGGCCTCGCTTGCTACATATGCTTGTATTGAGTTTGGACCGTCTTGCTTCGCATTGTACGTTTCCAGTTCATCCCCACCGCAAATGATAGCGAAATTCAAGGACTGTAGACTCAAAGGCATGGGTGTCAGGTGTCAGGTTGGGCCGTGGCAGGGCGCCCAATGATTCATTCACGACGGGATAGGAGCCGGTAAGTGGAGTCAACTTGTAGTAAACAGTGTCAATAAATAAGTTACTTTAAAAGGTAAACACCGCCATGTGATGACAGGCGCTCCGACATCAAAGTCGACAAATGGCTAAGTAGGACTGGTACACGGTATACTATAGTACAGAACGAAGAGGGAGGTGTAAACAACGTAATACTAAATATCCTGTCACCCGGCTGGCTGCGCGAAGCCCAAGAAAACTACCATCATATTCCATAGCATACATCAATCGTCGAGGGTGAGGTCAACCACCGTCGGGGATGGAGATTTCAATTCACACTTGACTGAAGATGAGCCTGATTGCTCAGCAGTCAAGGAATTCAATTCGGCCTATAAGGTCAATTCGTCACGCGGAATAGTGTGCAAAACCGAATAATTGACCCCACTGACCTGAAGAACTTGAATCCGCTGTGCGCGGGCATTGATGGACATTTCTTCCTTCTTGACTGTGGACCCGGTACGCCGTTTAGTAGATGGACCAGGCGAATGATCTTCCCTAGCACGCTTCTTGTCGTTGGCCTCGGTCCCTCCGCCAATTCCGGCTCCTACACCGTATCTTGTAATCACCCCTTCAGCCATCAACAACTCTAATAAAAGCATTAGCCGAGTCTCAGGATAGGTGGGAAATATCCTAGTGCCTCTGGGACGATAAAAAATCTTGACGGACGCAAACGGCGCGTCTTTTGGATCAAGATAGTCTGTGTGCACTGAAAAGGATTTTACACTGGCAGGTATTTCGTCTGCAGTGCTGTGGATATCAATGAGTACTACACGTGAATGAGAGATGGGTGCGTGGCCTGGGAGGCATAGTTACCTGACGTGGTGCCACCCTGCCTTCTTGCTGCGCTCAGATACTCGCCCGTGATGAAGTTCGTTGGTTGTTATGTATGGGCGTGATGCGGTGTGCTGAGCCTTCAAGTTGCCGCGAAATGCTCGAATTTCAATCGTCCCCATTTCGGACACGACAGGGGCATTTTCGACATCTGGATCTTCAGTAGCACATGAGGAACGAAAAGGGGGCCTCAACGAATGGCTCAGTGAACGCAACGTACCAACGAGTTGTATTTCCTGGAATTTGAATGGTAGGACTGAGGAGGTCTTTCGAATTCCTCGTATACGACCCCGCTCTCTGGCTGGAATATGAAGGCTGTTGTTTATGCGCTCCCCATCGATATACAAGGCAATGGAAAGACCATAGTCGAACAGGTTGTTGCGCAACATGATTTTGAATTGCTGATCATGATAGTTGGTCATTCGTGTTCACAGGATCCTAGGAAACGAATCACCTTCCCGGCCTCGCTTGCTACATATGCTTGTATTGAGTTTGGACCATCTTGCTTCGCATCGTACGTTTCCAGTTCATTCCCATCGCATATGATAGCGAAATTCAAGGATTGTAGACTCAAAGGCATGGGTGTACGTGTTGTAAGCTGATAGTGCCGGGGTGAAGTAAAGTGGACGCATGCGGGTGTACTAATAAGGAGTGGGGCACGATACTGGCGCCATTGCTGCTGCAACGCAGGATTTAAGTCAGCGTCAACCGGCTATAATACAGTAAATGCCAAAGGATGCTGACACCAGTGGCAGTCTAGTGTTGCCATGACTCCGCTTCATGCTTTTTACTTGTGCATGTCGGAAAGTCAAAAGTTTTTGCACAATTTACTGATGAACGCTCCGTATCACCGCGCTCACTGCCGATCGGTATGAATTTGGGCTGCGGCAGGGCGCCCAACTGATTCCCTGTTACGCTGTACGTGTCAAAAAAAAAAATCTTTTTTTTTGGAAAGCGTTTACAGTATTAGCAGTACTCGTAACCGTATTACTATACATGCTACTATCCTGAGTATGTAGTGAGTGAAATTAAATTATTTCAGTGGACCCGGCATGAGGACTAAAAATGCGTTAATGCACACCCTTCCAGGGTAATGTGGAACCCGGATTGTGGATTTCACCACTCATCACCATCAACAAGCTGGAAAGTGGCGTCAAGTTTTTAGGAATCCGAACATCCGCGACGCCCGTTCAAGCTCCAAGATCATCCAAGCTCCATCGGTGAGTTCCTCGAGCATTCATTGGGCCAACATTCGCTCCTCATTTTCGGATGTAGAAATTGCATCTGCTCAAGGCAACTATCAAGGTTCAAGACGCTATGAAGTCACTCGAGCATAGGCCTGGCTCCGCTCCGCTCGTCCCAATTTGGATGAGCTATGCTAAGCGAGCGGAGTCGACTGAGTCGCTGCGACACTACGCTGTTGGAGCACGGGCCTGGCATAGTGCCAAGTCTGGTTGCCTAGCTTGCCGTCGTGCTGATTGGTTGTGCTGCGGTAGCGGTTGTGAGGCAGGGACGGCTGGCATGGTGTAGTGATGGTTGGCTGAAGACTAGTAGCAATGGACGGTACTGTAGCGGCGGTAGCGATCGGTTGGGGACTGAAGATGGTGGGTGGCTGGAGCCAACTGGATAACGGGTGTGATGGTCTGCACGAGTGAGGTGATGATGATGATGATGATATTTTGTGTAGCGGCCTGGATGTGAAAGAGTGGCGGAGTCGGATGGGTCGCGAGTGGGCAAAGAGACTGAGCCGTAGAGACGGGTGGTGAAGGGAAATAGAACGAGCGTCCAGTGGCAGGCGAGGCAGGGCGAGATGGGATATATACAGTACCGAACTGCGAGCGGTGATGCAAGCTGGGAAGTCGGATGGCTTTCAGAGAGTTCGGATGGTGAAGAGGCGAGACCGTAGAACGCCAGAGGCTGCATGTTAGCTGACTGTCGCACGAAGGTGACATCAGTAGTGCAAGTGAGGAATGAAAAGAGAACGTGTAAACACAAAGGAAAGAAATCAAAGGAGCATATGGCTGCTGCATGGTGGCGACTTTGTGCCCGTGGGTGTTGTCTAACGGCACGAGACAAGAACAGGAAGGAATGCATTGGGACGCAAAGGTCGTGTCCCGCGGTTGTCGAACATGAGGTGGTAGGAGGACGCGAGATAATTAAGGTCTACATGACCATGTGAAGACAGGCGCTCCGACACAGAAGTCGACAAATAGCTAGCTAGGGCTAGCACATGGTATAAAGAATGACGGTGAAAAAGAGAGGTGTAAACAACTTAATACGCCGCGCGAAGCCCAGGAAAACCATCATTATTCACAGCACACATCAATCAATCGTCGAGGGTGAGGTCAATCACCAGCGGGATGGAGGTTTCAATTCACATTTGACTGAAGAGCCATATTGCTCAGAGGTCAAGGAATTCAGTTCGGCCTATACAGTCAATTTGTCAGGCGCAACAACGTGCAGAACCGAATAATCGACCCTACTGACCTGAAGAGCTTGAATTCGCTGCGCGCGGCATTGGCAGACATTTCTTCCTTCTTGACTGTAGATCCGGTACGCCGTTTAGTAGATGGACCAGACGAATGATCTTCCCTAGCACGCTTCTTTCGTTGGTCTCGGGCCCTCCGCCAATTCTAGCTCCTACACCGTATCCTGTAATCACCCCTTTGGCCATCAACAGTTCTAACAAAAGTATTAGTCGAGTCTTAGGAAAGTGGAAATATCCGAGTACCTCTGGGACGATAAAAGATCTTGACGGACACAAACGGCGCATGTTCTGGGTCAAAATAGTCTGCGTAGACCGTAGAGGGTTTTACACTGGCAGGCAGTAGTACCTCGTCTGCAGTGCTGCGGTATCAATGAGTACCAGTTACACATGTATGAGAGATGAGTGCATGGCCTGGGAGACATAGTTACCTGACGTGGTGCCACCCTGCCTTCTTGCTGCGCTCAGATACTCGCCCTTGATGTAGTCCATTAGTTGTACTTTGTAGGTATTGTACGGTGCGCAGGCATTGCAACGAAATGCTCGAATTTCAATCGTCCCCATTTCGGACGCGACGGGGGCATTTTCGACATCCGGATCTTCAATAGCATGAGGAACGAAAATGTCGTCTTAACAGATGGCTTGGGGAACGCAACACACCAGCGAGTTGTATTTCCTGGAATTTGAATGGTAGGACTGTAGAGGCGGTCTTTCGGATTCCTAGTATCTGACCCTGCCTTCTAGCTCGTAGATAAGTCCTCTCTATGCACTCCCCATCGATATACAAGGCAACGGAAAGGTCAAAGTCGAACAGGTTATTGCCCAACGTGATTTTGAATTGCTGATCATGATAGTTAGTCATTCGTGTTCACAGGATCCTAGGAAACAAATCACCTTCCCGGCCTCGCTTGCTACATATGCTTGTATTGAGTTTGGACCGTCTTGCTTCGCATCGTACGTTTTCAGTTCATCCCCATCACATATGATAGCGAAATTCAAGGATTGTAGACTCAAGGGCATGGATGTCAGGCGTGAGGTTGGGCTGGGGCGGGGCGCCCAAAGATTCCCTCACGACGGGCAGGAGCGTAAGTTAAGCGGAGTCGACTATGGTCAACTACAGTAGATGTCAATTGGGGGCCTCCTTGAACCGTAACCATGAGCGGTTTTCCCACGCTGGTCAAGGAGGTAAACACCGCACCCGCCCAACGAACGGATTATGAATATTATCAAACAGTACGAATACAAGCTACCGTCTGTACCATGGGATACAAGAACAGTACTGTAAACACACGACATGTGACCCCCATTCCAGACGAACGAGACCTCCCAAGATAGAGCTAACCACGACACACCAGGAAGCACTTTGCACATGTCACCCTCAGCAAATCAATCCAAGTACTCTGCACCACTCGTTGACAACCACCCCCTCCACGCTCACATACCAACCACATCAACATAGAATCGTGCACCGTTGAAACTCCAACTTGCGGAGCTACAAAGAAAGAGAAAGAGAGACTCATTCCTTCAACCTTCAAGTTAAGCTTTTTGATCACTAATGCCTTCTTTTTTAACAATCACCTGGGTTATGGATATCTTTGTACTTCTGCAGGAACTTCTCTCTATCGAGGAAAAGATGGTCCACAAGTTGGAACTTGATCGCGAGAAGAACTCGGTGATTCACTTGAGACAAGTTAAGGCTGATTGTAAAGGTAGCGCATCTCTTCATTCTTACCTTTTTCCATTAGTGTCATGAACATTTCAATCTGTCTTCATGCGCGGAACTTTCTGGACAGCAGATGCTCTCCAAGTGTGTCTACAATTTTATTTTTTTTGAATCTGCATTTGTTACACGCTACATGTATGTAAGTACAAAGACGCGTGCGGTGGTTCAGCGCCGTTGTTGAGTTATCGATACAATCTGTCTACGTGTTTGAGCTGCGTGTTGTTAATTGTAAGTTAGTGTGGCAGGCCTATGGCCCTGAAATTATCCATGATCTCCTCTTCATCTTCCAGCGGGCTTCGCGCTCCATGTCTGATACAAGCTGCGACGCTGCAAGAATTCCTAGGCCTCGCTCCTTCTTTGTACCAAGATGGCGAAATTGAGAGCGTGTTCGAAACTGGCAGGAGAAATCGTCTCGTGCTTCGGCGTGTAGCGGCATGCGCGATGACGTGTCGTGCTGTTTGTAGGGTTCGCCGCACTGACAATGGTGTGGGTCAAAAGAACTAGGACGAAACGGGCGGTGTACTCGCGGTGAAAGCGTGGCTGTAAGAAGTCTAATACAGGTCAAGTGTGTCTACATTCTAACCTCACTCGTACAGTTATGCTATTGCTCTGTCGGGCGTGTCCATTCTTCCTCTTCCACAAAACTTCGATAATAAATGACGGAGTCAACTCATTCCTCTCAGTCTCCATCGGCGTGTCGCAATCGTCCTGCATGTGGAATAAGACCCGCACGTGTGAAGCCTAGCGAGTCTCAAATCCTACAGTAGGAAGGCTTGTTAAACCAGATTGAAATGCTTGCTTTGTATCCTAGCGCAGGACCATAATGCAAGTACGACATGCCCAAAGGCCCCAAATGTGACCGAGAGCGTTTTGCGTATTTAAAGGCCAAAGGAACAGATCGAACAGTCACTGGCAGGCAGTCGAGCTTTCGTTCGTTCGTTGCCAACAAATTGGTGGCACGCTTTCCCCTTTTGGCATCGGATGAAGAAAGACACGCCTTGAAGTGCAATACTGTACAGTCACGAGCAAAAGTATTTGTGCGACATGAATTTGCGTGTAACTCTTGACACATTGAACATTGGCTCTTATGTAGTGTAGTTGGCCAAATATATTACATTTCGCGTTTCAGATGTAGAAATTGCATCCGTTGTGTTCAAAATGGGCACCATCAAGGTTCAAGACGCCATGACGACTCAAAAGTCCACTCGAGCGGCATAAGCATAACATACAGTAAAGCCACGGTCGGTCTGGTTCCGCTCCGCTCGTCCCAATTTGGATGAGCTACAGTAGTGCTAAGCCGAGCGTAGCCAAGCCGGACCGAGTCGCGACGCGGCGGCACTAAACTGTTGGAGCACGGGGGCTGGCATAGCTACGCCTAGTCCGGTTGCCTAGCTTGCCGTCATGCTGATTGGTTGTGGTTGTGGTGCGGTACAGTAGGTTGTGGAGGCGGGAACTGAACAGCTGGCGCGGTCGCGGTCGCGGTGGAGAGAGGCGGCCCGGACATGGTAGTAGTGTGACGTGACGGGTTGCTGGAGACAGGCGGTGAGGCCGGTGAGGATCGGTTGGGGACTGAAGGTGGTGGTTGGAGCCAACTTGATAGCGGGTGCGACGGTCAGCACGAGTGAGGCAATGATGATGTTTTGTGTAGCGGCTAAAGGATGAGCTGGTGGGGGTGGGGGCTGAAAGAGCGGAGGAGTCCGATGTGTAGAGACCGTGACGGGCGGTGTAGGGAAATAGAACGAGGGTCCAGCGGCACGCGAGGCAGGGCGAGATAGAATATTTACGGTACTAGAACTGAGAGCGGGCAATACAAGTGGGGAGGTCGGATAGTTTCCGGAGCGTTCGGATGGCAAAGAGGCGCAGGGCAACGAGGCGAGATCATAGGTCATATGATCATTTCGCCTTGTGTCGCACGGCTTGAAGAGTGCTGGTTGTCGAATACGAGGCCCGGGCGGTAGGGAGGACGCGATATATATAATTAAGGTCAACACGACCATGCGAAGACAGGCGCTTCGACACAGAAGCCGACAGATGGCTAACTAGGGCTGGTACATGGTATAGTACATATACTGTACAGAGAAGAATGACGGTGAAAAAGGGAGATGTAAACAACTTAATACTAAATATCAGGTCACCCGGCCGGCCGTGCGAAGCCCAGGAAAACTATCATCATTCATATCCCACAGCACACATCAATCAATCGTCGAGGGTGAGGTCAACCACCATCGGGGATGGAGATTTCAATTCACACTTGACTGAAGAAGAAGAGCCAGGTTGCTCAGCGGTCAAGGAATTCAATTCGGCCTATATGAACAACAGTTTGTCAGGCGCAACAGCATGCAGAACCAATTTAATTATCCCTACTGACCTGAAGAGCTTGAATTCGCTGCGTGCGATCATCGACTGACATCTCTTCCCTCTTGACTGTGGATCCGGTACGCCGTTTAGAAGATGGACCAGACGAATGATCCTCCCTAGCACGCTTCCTGTCGTTGACCTCGGGCCCTCCGCCAATTCTGGCTCCTACACCGTATCTTGTAATCACCCCTTCAGCCATCAACAGTTCTAACAAAAGTATTAGCTAGGTCCCAGGAACTTGAAAGGTGCGAAATATCCTAGTACCTCTGGGACGATAAAAGACCTTGACAGACGCAATCGGCGCGTCTTGAGGGTCAAAAAAGTCTGCGTACACCGAAAAGGGTGCTACATTGGCAGGTACTTCGTCTGCAGTGCTGTGGATATACACGTGTATGAGTGGGCACGTGGCCTGAGAGACGTACAGTAGTTACCTGACGTGGTGCCACCCTGCCTTCTTACTACGCTCAGATACCCGCCCTTGATGTAGTCCGTTGGTCGTATTTTGTAGGTATTGGACGGTACGCCGGGCCTTGCAGCGAAATGCTTGAATTTCAATCGTCCCCATTTCGGACACGACAGGGGCATTTTCGACATCCGGATCTTCAGTAGCATATGAGGAACAGGGATGTTGCCTCGACGGATGGCTCATGCGAACGTAACGCACCGACGAGTTGTATTTCCTGGAATTTGAATGGTAGGACTGTGGAGGTGGTCTTTGGGATTCCTTGTATCTGACCCCGCTGTCTAGCTCGCAGATAACCCCTGTATATACGCTCCCCATCGATATACAAAGCAATGGAGAGGTCAAAGTCGAACAAGTTGTTGCTAAACGCAATTGTGAATTGCTGATCATGATAGTTGGTCTTTCCGTGTTTCACAGGATCCTAGGAAACAATCACCTTCCCGGCCTCGCTTGCTACATATGCTCGTATTGAATTTGGACCTTCTTGCTTCGCATCGTATGTTTCCAGTTCATACCCATCGCATATGATAGCGAAATTCAAGGAATGTAGACTCAAAGGCATGGGTGTCAGGTGTGAGGATGGGCTGCTGTAGGGCGCCATCTGATCCTGTACGTACGAGTCGCCCAACTATCCCGGGCCGTACTGTGCCGCCCTTCAAGCTCGCGTGCAACTTGGTGGGAATCCGAATGACAGTTATTATTTGTGGACCAATAGTCTTCAAGTTGAAGCATGAAGAAAAAAGACAGAAATATAAATTAAAAAGAGGTTCTATCCTGAGAACCGGTATAGCAACAGTCGATATCAAACTAAACTACGACAGCATTGCCTGGAAGGGGAGGTCGATATAGTGCAATAGCATAGGAGATTCTGCTGGGAAGGGACGATGCTTACCTGATCAATTGCAACTTCCAGTTTTGCCTCTACTGCCGCGCATATTGTATTGTCCACCCTGGTTCCATCCGGTGACAAACACGCATCACAGCCGGTTAAGGTGCGATGCATTTTCAGAGCATGTTCGAACGCTTTTCGATCCGTGATATTCTTGGGCGATGGCTGATTAGCTGCCCTATGGAGGAAATGGCGATGCCACCATCTTGGCACGGATTGGAGTTCCTTAGTGTCGTACTTGCCGACGTTGACCAGCCCGGAACAGCCCGCCGAAGCTGAAGGAGCCTTATCCTCGTTCCCTATCATCTGGCTGATGCAATCCTTCGCGACCGTGATACATTTGGCACGATACTTCCGCAACCGGCAGAGATCAGCTCCCGATATGTAGTGCAGGTCTTCAGCACATGTTTGAAAGTCCATACGACGCTCCAGTGTGAGCCGCGCGGCGAGCAGGGCCTCATCCTTGAGATGATACCGACTCGCGATGCCATATGCGCGGAAAGAATTTAACGCGGTGAATAATGACGGTCTGCGTTCCTTTAGTAAGGAACGGATACGAGCTGCGGTGGAATCCATCTGGTACTTTTGACAAGAGGCGATGAGAGAGAGAGTTTCATCCACTGTCTCCGGGATACTGAGATCGACTGGGTAAATCGCCGTCAGTAAGCAATGCAATGTCTTCGAGTCCTCGGCCAGGTTGACCACTGATTCGGTTTGTCCCTGTCCCGGCGCCGTAAACATATCTTCGAAAGCGACGGAGGCAACACCAAGGATGGCCTTGTGAACGTGGAAATCTACTTGATCGCAAGATCGTATTATCAAATCCGCATCCCTGCGTTCAAACGGGGGGCCAAAATTGCTCAGCGGTTTGCTAGATAGCTGAACATTAGGAGGTTCTTCTGAGCCATCCATGAGTGAAAGCAATTCGTTGTGGATCTGTAACCATTGACGTTAGTCCAGGTGGCCCCATCTACAAATCGAGGAAAGCCGGACTTGCCCGCTCAATGCTATCATCAACGTGTCGTTCTAGGCACCCGAACAGGCGCCGAAAGTCCAGTCGTAACGGGGCTTTACATGATGGCCACTGGAATACTCCTTGTGATGTCATGATCTCGATGAAACTAGAAACGTTCATCAGCGAGAAGTCTGCAATTACCTTAGCTGCGAAAGAGCCGAATTGTTGTCGTGGGCGGGGTCCCAGTTTAGCGCAGCAACTGCTATCATGGGGCGGGCACCAGCCTCGAAGGTCACCGACTTCTAATTTGCAGGCCATAACACCTTCAACTATCGCCCGCAAGGACGTTTCTCGATGCCTCCATAGCGCTTCGAGCGCAGGCCCTGACGCGTTGTAGAGCTCATCTTCGAGAGCTTCAAAGGTCAATGGAAGGGACAGACTTAGCCGCGCTGCTTCGAGAGCTTCTTCCTTCAGACCCTTGTTGAATGCGAGGAAGAATGCGGGGAAGGCATTCTCGGTGGTCACAACAGGTGCCACTCTAGTGCAGTGTGCACGGAACAGGGTGAAGGCGGAGGAGATGCCATATTTCTTTGCGGCGGCAAGTGTCTTCATCATGGCCTCGAGTGTCGGAGGATAGGCGACATCGGTAGGGTAAATGACTGTGAGGAGAGAATGTAGGGTTTCTCTGTCCTCTGACAGACACAGGACCGGGAGATTATCGTAGTTATCTCGAGTGATTCCCGGTTCCTCGTCCTGGTTGGGGTATTGGGATGGGGATAGGAATCGTTTAAATTCAGGGGATGCTTTGATCAGGAACAGTTTGTGAACGCGGAAGTGTGTTGCCGAGGTACGATCCCTCTTTGGAGAGACAGACGGTGAAGAACGAAGGATGATGTCTGCATCCGAGTCGTCAAATGGGGCTCCGAAGTTGTAATAATCGCAAGGGCAAGCCATTACCGGCAGAACCAAAGGCAGGAGCAAGCGTGTATCATTGATGACTCATCAAGTTTACCTCACTCTTTTTTGGTGCACACTATTGATACATAGGATACTTACACCGTGGTCAGCCCAGTTTTGGCAGGGCACCTTTCACCCAGCTAAACCAAGCCCGTCCCGCTGACTTTTCCGCACTGCCCCCATTATCTACCATACGCTTAACAAACCGTTCTTCGAGGGCATCTCTGCGTTTGCGCGCCCCTTGCACCCACCGCTCGACAAGGTGCACAAGCCACATCTCGGCCCAGCGCATCGCCATGCTCTCGCGCATCCACACGCCCGTCGTCCACACCGCCAACGGCGCCCTCGTGTACTCACCACCTCCCCCTACGCTGGCACCGGACCCTGCACCAGCGCCACCCAGACTTGAGCCAGGCTGCGCAGGCGCGAGCCGAAGACGCCCAGCGATGCGTGCTGTGAGCGTGCGTGGATGCACAAGGCGGTGGGCAAGGACGATATCTGTGAATATACGGTCGCCTACGACGACGAGCTCGTGTGGTCGACTTCGGCCCGGGAGAGCCGAGAGAGCCGCGGCGGCACAGGAGTAGGAGGGTTTGAGCGATGCATGGAGTAGGACGGGAACGCGGAGGTGGTGGGAGACGGATTCAGCTTGAAGTTGGGAAGCATCGTCGCGGGTGCCAGCCGAGTTGGAGACAACGAGGACGTGCGACGGGCCAAAGACATGCACTACCTCGGACCAGGCGGCCTGAACAAGAGCTGAATGTGAGATTGGCACACTCTTCCCTGCACCGATAACGAAAAAACGTTGTTTGAAAGCTGACGGCGTACTTCAAGTTCTGGCACGAGCCTGTCACAATGTGGGAGAGTCTAAACGATGACGGTATAAGGGACGGGACTGCGCCAGAAGGGGGAAGAAGTACTAACTAGGCAGTTATCTTTGTCGAATATTACGCCGCGGTAGCCTGCATCTCGTAGGACGGCAAAGTTGAGGTAGCGGATGTCGCGCTGGGCAGAGTATATGTGTGCTACAGGATCAAGAATGGATGATACGCACGACTGCGATAGAAGGGAGGAGGAGGCGTGGGTTGAGTAGGGCGTAAAAAGGAACGAGGGTGGCAGGGAGGTTGAAAGGCATTGTGCCTTGAAACGACATACACGTGCTAATGACGGTAATTTCTGCAGGGGGGTACTGTACACGAGGGTGGGGATTGCCGCCACATTTGAAAGAAGCGGTCGGTAACGCCGAGTGGAGGTGAGAGCGAGAGTGAGGTCAAAAGGGACGAGGGACGGGACCTTATTTTGATGGCGTGCCTGAATTGGCCACTGTTGGTCCGCTCTCATTCGCATACACTCTCTTTTCTCTTTCCCCACTCCCTCCCTTCCAAATGGCCGCTAGGCCATCTACCTCTCATTCTGCTCGTCCAGCAACATCTCGCGGTGATTTTGACCCCACAACTGAAACCTATCTCGACCTCACCTACTCTCAAGATTTCTCCCTCGAGGAAGATGGCGAAAGCGACGATGAAGACGTTTTTGCTTTCCGTCCTCCTCCAACGGCCGAGCAGTCCCCGCCCCCACAACTCCCTTCTCACTCTCATATAGCACCACTATCACACCCACTGCCGCATGAATACCCACAGTACTTCCCCGCCGACGTTCCATCTCCAATATCTCCACCTCCCTTTTCCTCCTTTGCAGAGCCTCTCGCTTATTCCCCACCGACCTTCATTCCTTCTACACCCACTCACAATATCCCAGAGGCTGGTCCATCTACCACCTCGGTCCACTTTGTCGGCAAAGTTGATTCCCCTTCTCCCCCCTCCACAACAGAACATGGTGACTCCCACTCGTCAAATGAAGATGGTTTCCGTCTTCGCAACCTAGGGAACTTACCTACTTCACCCTCTGCCACTTCTGGTTTTACGTCTACCAGTTCTCAAATTCCCCCGGATTATAAGCGTCGCAGTACTCTACTCCACGAAAAGCAGCAGACATCCACCGTTCTGTCAGACTTCTCTACCACTGACCCTGAAATTGACAGCTCATCCATAAAGTATGTCTACCACATTCCATTTTACGCCCACTAACTTGTTTCGTAGGATGAAATTCGATTTCAATACCCTTCAAGACGAAGATAGTCCATATCCAGAGGTCCGAGCTTCGGTTTCCAACATCGACGATCCTGACATGCCAGCTCTTACCGTACGGATGTGGGTCATTGGTCTTTTCCTCTCCTCTCTTGGGAGGTACGTATTCCCCTCTTCCTGTGCGTTTCCCGTGGTGTCTTATGGATTACCTTGTACTGTTTCGCAACTGCAGTTCCATGAACATGTTTTTCAACTTCCGTCAGCCCGCGCCATTTGTCTTTCCAATTGTTCTTCTTCTCTTGGCCCACCCTCTTGGAAAGTATTTAGCCTATGTGCTTCCATTCACCATCTATCGCCTACCCAACTTCCTTGGTGGTGCGCGATTCTCTCTTAACCCGGGTCCATGGAGCATTAAGGAGCACGTTCTCGTCTTCATCATGACTAATGTATCTGTCGGCCCCGCTTATGCTATCAATGCGGTTGTAGTGGCCGAGCTTTATTACCACCTTCATCTTGGCTTTTGGTTCAGTGTAATCATCATCATTGCCACCCAAATGACCGGTTTTGGTCTCGCCGGTCTCTGTAGGAGATTTTTGGTCTGGCCCGCAAGCATGGTGTGGCCACAGAACCTTTTGACCTGCACTTTGCTCAATACATTGCACGCCGAGGAGGACGAGAATGGTGGGATCAGCCGCTTTCGCTACTTTATGTATGTTTTCACCAGCGCATTTTTCTTCTTCTTCCTCCCCGGTTATCTCTTCCAAGGACTTTCTGTGTTCTCCTGGATTTGCTGGATCGCACCGAAAAATGTCCCTCTTAACCAGGTCTTTGGTGTCTCCAGTGGCCTGGGGATGAGCGTCTTGACGTTTGACTGGACAGTTATATCATGGATCGGGAGTCCCTTCATGATCCCCTGGTGGGCCGAGGTGCACATTTTTGTTGGTTTTGTAATATTCTACTGGATCCTCACCCCCATCCTATACTACACAAACGTAAGTGTTTCTTATTCCTCTCTTTTCGGGTTTCCTCACGCGCTTCTAGACCTGGTATCTTGCCCACTTCCCGATGTTCGGCTCCGAGCCCTATGATCGCTTCGGTCGCGAGTACAATGTGTCTAGGGTTCTCACGGCACAGGATACATTCAATATGACTGCCTACGAGAACTACTCGCCCCTTTATTTGCCCGCTGCGTTCTCAATGACGTATCTCCTCGCGTTCGCCTTGAGCACGTGTGTAATTGTGCACGCTCTGCTGTACCATGGCCGCACGCTTCTGAATGGGTTCAAGCGAATCCGACTAGAGGAAGATGATATTCACCTTAAATTGATGCAGAACTATCCCGAGGTACCCGACTGGTGGTATATGTCTGCATTTGTGGGATTTTTCTGTCTGGCGATTGTGGCTGCAGAGGTACGTTCTCTTGTGTCTGTACCACCCCAAATGCGCCTACGGAAATTTGTACCCCAGGTCTGGAACACGGGCATGCCTGTCTGGGCACTAGCTCTCTCTGTGCTGTTACCGATAATCTATGTGCTTCCATCAGGCTTTATCTATGCGATGTCGGGTCAAGCTGTAGGTTCACACTTCATGATAAATGCCTCAGTCATCTGAATCGCCTTATCATTCGATAGATTTCGCTCAATTTGCTTGCGGAGATTATTCCCGGGACCTTGCTTCCTGGCCAGCCCCTCGCTAACATGGTCTTCAAGGTGTACTCAGTGCAGACTCTCAGCGAATCGACGTCATTCGTACAGGACTTGAAGCTTGGCCATTACATTAAGGTCCCGCCTCGTGCGACCTTCCTTGGTGTGTTGCCTTCGCGCCCTTGTCAGAATGCTTGACACCAATCCGGTCTCAGTACAATTGGTATCGACATTTGTTGTGGCTTTCGTACAATGCAGTGTCAAGGCGTGGATTTTTAGCAACGTCCGAGACATTTGTTCTCCAAACCAGAGCAGCCGCCTTTCTTGTCCTCACAACAAAGTTTTCTTCTCTGCGTCCGCTATCTGGTGCGTTTTTTTTCCATGGGTTGCACACGGCGGTCGTTCATATGATCTGGTATTTTCACGATTAGGGGCCTTATTGGCCCCAGTCGACAGTTTGGTCATGACTCGATTTACAATCCACAGCTGTATGCGATCATCATAGGCGCTCTGCTCCCACTTCCATTTTGGCTCATGCAGCGGCGGAGACCAGACTCGTGGGCCAAGTATGTGAACACACCCGTTGTGCTATTAGGGGTGTCATTCATCCCACCCGCGACGGGAATCAATTACTCGGCCTGGTTTGCAGTCGGGTTCGTGTTCCAATTCATCATTCGCAAACGTAACTTCGCATGGTGGAGCAAGTACAACTACGTTACGGGTGCCGCGTTGGACTGTGGTCTGTTTTTCTTTGCTATTCGTATCGTGAAGACTGACTGATATCTGGGATATGAATAGGTACTATACTGGCGGTATTGACGATTTTCTTTACGCTCCAGCTGCCCAAAGGAGGCTTTCGAGTCAAGTGGTGGGGCAACAAGGTCTATATGAATAGTGCGTTTCTCCACCCCCTCTTTCTTTTCAATCCCTGTTGACCTGCCGACCTTTCTGAATCGGTTATGTATAGCTGCCGACTATAAAGGTACACCCTTGATGACCACGTCGCATGATCATCCACTCCCTAATTAACGCCCCGGTTATTTGCGGACGACCAATAACCTGCCAACCAGCTACCTTCGTTCTAGACCCGGAAATGGAGGAACATATCACTCTTTTTGTGAATATATACATATATAGTCACGTACCCTAGTACTAGTACTGTCTGACTGTCTGTCTGTCTGTGATCTTTTGGGCTCGGAGTGGTAGACTTGCAACGTGCAGCAACCTCGGATGCATATCAGCATACTTTGTCTTGGCTTTTCTCTTCTAACGCATCTGGGAATATCTGGCTCATTTTCATCTTGTATTTATCTGGGTTCTACCCCTTGACCTCCCCCAACATTGAAGAAAACATTAAAGATGTTCAAGTCATTTGGCAATTTTCCTGAAGCGAGCATGAGGCGGGTGACCCTTGACAGTCGGCCAGACGTTCTCAAGTCCAGAGACCAATGAAGAGACTCCAAAACGGAAAAATGGGATGTTTCACCGGGACGTCCCAAGCTTCATCTATTTGGAGGTCCACATCGCCACTCAGGCCATTCAGAGACTGATTACAACACTCTTAGATCTTTACTCTCGACGACTCTCAATTATTGTAACAACCATGGGTGTCATTTCCATAAACACCAAGAATGTGCATTTCTAAGAACACAATGCCTTCTCGCCTTCTCTATTCATGTGAATGCACCTACTTATGGGGTCGCGCGCCCAGGCCATCTGTGTCGTACAATGAGCAAAGAGCAAACGGACAAGGAACCAAACCAAACGAGAAAAAAAAAAACGATGAGACATACCTGGGGTATAGAGAACATTCTCTAACGGTATACCTGTTGGCGAGCCACGCAAGGAAACGCTAAAGTGTGTGTGGGAGCGATGGGCGAGAGTAAAAGAATAAGAAAAATAAAACATAGACGTGTCAGCGGGGGTAGGTGCAGAGCAATATAAAACAGGCGATGAAGGAACAAACCTCGACACCGAGCCCGTACCCGCCGTGCTCGCACGTCCCGTACTTGCGCTGGTCCGTAAACCAATAGTAAGGTGCAGGATCGATGCCTTCACGCTTGTAGGCCGCGAGCAACTCATTAATATCCGAAATCCTCATCGAGCCCCCGACGATCTCGCCCACGCCAGGCATGAGCAAGTCACAGCTCTCCGTGTAAATGCCAGACGAGTGGCTCCCATCATCCTTCTTCTTCATGTAAAAGGCCTTGAGTTCCGCGGGGAAGCTGTGCAGGAAAATGGGCGTGCCGATGATATCGGTCATTTGTCGCTCTGCTTTCTCGGCGATATCGTCGCCGATGGCATGCGGGACCATCGTCGGTTTACCCTCTGCGTCAGCGATGACGTTGCCGTCCGCGTCTTCGGCCTCGTGCTCGATCCCGTGCTCGTTCAGCCATGCGATGGCATCTACATAGGAAAGGCGCTTGAATGGACGCGTTGGTGGCGTGAAGGAGGGGTTGAGTTGCTTGATTAGCGCCGCGGAGGATTCGCTCTGCATGAGTTTGTCCACCGTTTCGCAAATCTGAAAGTCCCAGCGAAGTAAGTTCCGATTTTCCTCTCTGAGTTTGGTGTGGTGTGCGCCCTCACAATCGTTTCGATGTGATCCATGAGATCATCAAATGTGATGAATGCAAGCTCTGCTTCGAGGTGCGTATATTCGCTTAGATGGCGGCGAGTGTGACTTTGAGTGAGTGGAATGAGCACACGTGACCTTGTGATATCAAGAGTGTGGTTTTTTACCTGTTCTCTGCTCTGAAGCTCTCTTGCACACAAAATACGTCACCCAATGAGGGAAGACAAGTCTCAAGGTATAGTTGCGAGCTCTGAGTCAAAAACGCAGGCTGGCCGTAATACTCCAACTTGAACAGAGTGGCTCCGCCTTCGACCTGCGTCTGCACGAGACATGGCGGGGTGACCTCGATGAGGTGGTGATCAGTAAGAGCAGCACGGAATGCAGATAGCATCGCGGAACGAAGCCTAAGAACGCTGCTTGCGTTCTCCCCACGTAGTACAAGATGGCGTAGATCTGCTAAGATGGAAGGATCGGATTTCTATATGGATGGATGGTAAGCGACTGATTGAGTTATCGATAAAGAACGATGCGTATATAAAACGTACCTCGTTGAGTCGGTTAGTAAATGCGTCGTCCCCGCCAGGCGCAGCGCCTATGGTTCGCCAGAAATCGACGATGAGCTCGTGTCCACCTGGGGCGGTTTTACCTTCAGGCGTCGGTTGCAACGTCCCTATTAACTCTACTGTCGATTCGATGGTCAGCGTTAGTGCCTCGTATGTTTGTGCCTAGTCCACGCATGAGTGAAAAGCCCCAGTGTAAGCGAGAGAGTCGGCGATAAATATATATATACGCACGGGTGTGCCAGAGAGTACTACTTGCAAATATCCAGTTCCATCGCGAAGGACGATGAATATGATATCTTTTTGAGAGCGTAAGCGATGTACCCAGCCAAGGACGCGGACACGCTTTCCGCGCAACGGTGCAAGGTCTACGATCTTTGCCTGCAAACGGGTCAACAATCATCTGATTCCATAGCATACCATTAGTGGAACGCACCTTTACCGCTGCGGGAAGAGTCGCATCCTCCACCAGCTGGATTTTCTTGCTCTCCTCTAAAAGTCGATCTCGTTTCTCTCGTTCGACGGTCGCAGCCTCTGCGAGTTCCTCCGCCTTCTTGCGCTTCTTTTCGAGACCATCTGCGCCCTTCTTGGCTTTCTTGAGTGCGCTCTGGGTAGGTTCTTCGTACTCGGCACTTGGATCTTTGCGCACGAGTACCTTGGCGCTTTGCCCCTGGGCAAAGAGAGCGTGTGCGAGTGATTGATATGGAGCTTCTTGAGAGCCGACTCCCGTGAGATCGGAGCCGGCTGTTTCATCGGCGTAGAAGGATGCCATTGTTGTAAGTGATGAGTTGTACCACTCGTTGTCAGTGATAAGTTATCCAGTGATCGTTAAGGTGACTCGTTGAGACACGGGCCAGATCCGGTGAGTGCAGTGTCTGATTCGAGTCATCTCTGAGTTACACCGCCTCACAGCCGCATACAACAGCGCGGAGGATGTCTCTCGCACTCTGTGAATGTGCCGATGTGCCATAAATAACAGTTGTATTGAACTATGCAGTACGGTACAGTACTTTGTTACGTAGAGAATTTGCAGTCGTGTGAGGGTTAGGGTTGTGCTATCTATAGAAAGTCCAACTTGAAACACGCGCAGTCCTGTTTCTCATTACGATGGTTAGCATATCCAGAACACTCACAATTTTATCAAGGGACTAATCGCGCCTAGTTACCACTATCACTTCTCAATGCCGCACAAAACAAGCCTATGGTTCGTGCCTTTTTTATTCACCCTCGCAAAGTTTCACTTATTGACCACTCTTCTTTCAGCTGGTCGAGCTCAAGAACGGAGAAACGTTCAATGGACACCTCGTCAACTGCGACAACTTTATGAACATCACGCTCCGCGAGGTATACCAGACGAGCGCAGACGGCGACCGCTTTTGGAAAGTCAAAGAGTGCTACATCCGCGGTAGCACGGTGTGTTTTGACCACTTTCCCCCCTTCTCACTCTTGTAAAGGGAAAACAGTTCTGACTGTTTCACTTTGTTCTGGAAATAGATAAAATACCTGCGCGTGCCAGACGCGCTACTGGATGTGGTTAAGGAAGAACAGACGCGTGCACGAGAAGCGGGCAAGAACGCGCGGGGTGGCTCACATGCTGGTGGCGTAGGACGAGGTGAGTCGTACGCGTGCATCATCCTTGTACTTGCACTCATCAAGTTTCCCTTCTCAGGTCGCAGTGGAGCACCACGAGGTCTGCCTTTATCCTGTTTCCCTCGTATCACTTATAACACACTGACATATTTCCGTCATTTCCATAAGGTCGTGGTGGTGCACGCGGTGGACCACCGCGTGGGGGCCGGGCACGCGGACGCGGGATGTGACATCGCTAATGTGTCCATTCATCCCTGTTTATGTATACAGCTACTTTCGTAATTGTCGAAATAATGGCCCCCATAGCGAAGAGTGGAGGTATGAATGTCGACGATCGCTTGCCATATAGATGCTATGAGGAATGATATATTGTGAATGGTGAGTTGACGAGAGCGTACAAAAACGTTGACATATGCCTGCATATGACAAATAAAAGGTCCCAAAGACCCTTGGAACGGTGAACCACATGGTCCATCGCCCCATCTTACGAAGTTCTGCGCCCCCACAGTCCATCCTCCTCCACCTGGAAACATAATCGCGGCCCATCGAGGTGCTGCTTCTGTACCCAAGAACCCCGAAACACGTGTGGGCCCATTGTGACCGTAGTCAAACGTGAACCCGGACGACGCATCAATGCTTCGGCATCTGCTAAACCAAATCGTGCGATAGGAGAATTGGGTAGGTGTACCTGCGATACATTTATTGATGTTTGAGAATCTGCAGGGCACGGTGTTGCAGGGATCCAATGTACATGCAGCTTAAGTGAGCGGAGGTTGTGTGCCTTCTCGATTGCTCGCCCTATCGACTCCTAGGGAGGGGTGTAGAAAAGAAGTAAGCATGCGAATGCTAGGTTAGAGAAGGGACAAGGTTCGTACGGCGTCATGGCTTGCGACTCCACAAGAGAGCTCTTCGAGAAGTGGAAAGAGCTCACAAACGCATTGCACATCCTCCAGCGTGAGCTGCGTCATATTGACAAGGAATTTACGGAGCGTGTTCGCGTGTCTACGGGCGAGAGAAAGTAGAAACCCCCGGGGAATGTTTGTCTGACCCGCCGTCGAAAATGTATTCAGCGTGAAAGTCTCGAGTGATGGGCGCGGCGTGAGAGCGCAGAGCCATGACCAGAGCTGTGCGGGGCCTTGTAGATCGACGGAGGACGTGCGTACAGTGAGTCGTCGAAGAAGCGGCAAGGGTGCATCACGATCTGATGGACGGGGTGGAGACGGGCGGAGATACTCTGTGTCGAGCGCAACAAGAGCGGGGAGCGAAGTGAGGATGTCCGGGATGGCACTGCTTGGTGCACCTTTTAACCGTAGGTCTCGCAGCCGCGAGAGCTGAGACAGTACAGCGATCAAGATGGTCTCGGGGACGCCGGCACATCGCTGCAGTATAGATAAAGTGTGTCATTAGAGTGCCTCGATCGGTATGATCGGTACGTACGTACCCCAAGTTCTAGTTCCGTGAGCGTGCTTCCGAGTAGGGGCGCCCAACCTTGCAGAACACGTGGCGGACCATTCATACACCATATGGCCACCTTTTGCAGGTCAGGGATCGTGTTGAGAAAGGCCCATGCGTCCTCTCCAGGATCCCTGTAGGTGCGGAGTGTGAGGGCGCGCAGGGGAAGACCACGGAGAATTTTAAGGAAAGATAGGAGGACGGTGGACAAGGCAGATGTATCATCGACCCATGTAAAGGAGTACAAGTTCTCGCAAAGGCTGAGAGCTTGGAGGACTGCCGCTGTGACTGTTGGATATGTGGCATGTAATACACCTAAGGCCGTAAGACGCGGGTTAGCGGTGTGCCCAGGAAAAAGTGAAGAAGCAAAGACGGGAAAGAGAGCAGCCGTAGATCTAGACAACGCATCTCGGGCCGTCGTTCACTCAAGTAGAGAAAGGGAACGAGACATAACCTGTTTCGCGAACGTGCCATACGTGACGAGCGAGTTCAGGCCTTCGGAGAAGGGTATACGCAGGGTGGATTACATCGCTAGTCTGGCCGGGGAGTTGGTATCAATGCTCCGCTTAAGAAAATGCCCCAAATGGACGTACAGCTTTATGACCCCATACATTGCTGGAAGGCGTGTCTGTATCGAGAGTGCGATACAAGAGTGGTGTGGCGGCGCGGTTAAAGTCTCGGCTTGTGAGGGCGGCCGCATAGAGATCACGCCTGTCGGTGAGGTGTTCAAGAATGAGGTAGAAAACATCGGTAGGGATGAAGTTAGTGGTTGAGAGAGCCATACCTTGTTCCAAGTAACACGCGAGCGGTAAAGAAGGTAACTTTGCCCGAGATGCCCGACAGGCGTAAAGCCAGGCGCCTGTATCTTGATCTGGATCAACCTACTTCATATTGCTTCCGATAAACTTTCACTTCACGAGGCTCGATGTTCTACATCATAGGTCTCGGTCTCTCGGATGAAAAAGACATCACTCTTCGAGGTTTAGAGGTGCCTCAATTTTATCCGATCTTTACTCGGGTCCATCTCTTATTGTCCTGCCACAAAATAGGCCATTAGGTCTTCTACACGTGTGTACCTTGAAGCATATACTAGCATCCTCATGGTTCAAAAAGAGCGCTTGGCACGTTATATCTCCGAACTGCCCATTCCCTCGGCTTACACCGTTCCTGAAATTTTCAGGAAGAACTATACGAGAAATCTCTCGTCATCGCCGACCGCGACATGATTGAGACGGAGAGCGACGAAATCTTGAGAGACGCGCACACTCAAAATGTCGCTCTCCTCGTTGTTGGCGACCCGTTCGGCGCGACGACACACACCGACATCCTCCTCCGCGCGCGCGCGCTCGGCATCCCGACGCGAGTCATACATAACGCGTCTATCATGAACGCGGTCGGCGCCTGTGGTCTACAGCTCTACAACTTCGGCCAAACAGTCTCGCTCGTCTTCTTTACCGATACGTGGCAACCAGATAGCTTCTATGACCGCGTGCGTGAGAATGCGGATCTTGGAATGCACACTTTGATCCTATTGGATATCAAAGTCAAGGAGCAGAGCGAAGAGAACCTCATCCGGTACATTTTCACTCTCCGTCCTGTTGGGCGGCCATATGTGTATGGGATAAATTGTATTAAGTGCTGTGCAGGGGACGAAAGATTTACGAACCACCGCGCTACATGTCGGTTCCGCAGGCAGTGGCACAGCTCGCCCAAGTAGAAGATGCACGACAGGAAGGCGTGCTCATACCGGATCAGACCTTGGCGATTGCGCTCTCACGAGTGGGCGGTGGCCCGGATAATGAACGTATCGTAGCCGGAACACTGGCACAACTCCGAGAACAACCGCCAGATATTTTTGGCGAGCCACTACACAGTCTCGTGATTGTTGGCCGGCGTCTACACCACCTCGAAGCGGAGTATGCGGCGGGTCTTGCTGTGGACGCGGCTGCGTGGAGAGAGGTTGCTCAGAAAGTATATGGCTGCAACTTCGACTGAACTACAAACTCTCTCGTACACGTGCAGTATGGCATGAATCGGGAGAACTATCCAACGCGACTCGATGTATCAATTGCTACGGTACTATCAAGGTGTTCTAAGGTATCTGTGCAACAACCCACGCATATTCTGGTGTAGCTCTTGGCTTGTAGATTGCATGTGCTCATACAATCGTGCTTCCTCCTTTCCTCTTCCTTCAACATCTCCTCAAACCCACGCAGCTGTCTCCTTGACGTCGGGCGCAATGAAATATACGGGAACTTTTGTGTCAGTCTCTCGATTGCTTCGTCCACCGTCACGCGATCGGATATGACCAGTAGGGCGATCACGAAGTCGACGCCTTCGCCTGTGCCGTCGCAGTGCACGAGCACGGGTTGCCCAGAGCGGCGCACGTCCGCAAGCGCGAATAACGTCGCCGGCTCGTCGATGTACGCGCACTCGGCATCGCGCGGGTAAGACCCTTCGCAGTCTCGAGCGGCGGCGATGTTGTATATCCCGCGTGCGTAGAGCTCGGCCGGATTGACAAGTGAGAAGAGATCCGCGAAATAAAGTCCAGGAGCGATCTCATCTGGAGGGAGTGGATAGGTGGGTGGCTCAGGACCAACAGGGTTATAGAAAGCGACTCTCTCTGGCATGACGTCTCGTGAGAATAATGCGTGCGTGTGAGATGGCTGGTCGGTAACAGTCACTGGCAGCTAGCAGCCACTCGGGTTACCGGGAAATTGCATGACGGACCAGTCGGCCAGGACGCTGTGGTCTCCCAGTCAGGAACCATGCTGAGGTATCGTGGCCGTGAAAAGGCCCACATAAGGTTTGAGTACTTGATCATTTTTTGACATCTGAGGACGAGAGAGGCTATCATGCATATCACGGGCCTGACATCTATCAGCGCTTTCGCGGGGTCCGCGGGTCACAGCCTGTCAAAACTTGTCAAGACTCGACTCCTGACCCTGTTGGTCGTAACTGTACGAGTACTGATGCACTGATGGCCCTGCAGTTGCAATAAACAAGACCCCAATCGCCAGTCTATCTCCACCTGCGCTCCAATTCATTGATATGACATGGCACTTATGACTTTATATATATAGCTTTATACTTTATATAGCAGGAGCCCTGCCCCTTACAGCGGCCCACAGGCACTTCTGAGTCCATTCCGTGGCTTAGCGTTGAAAAACCATGCTCGAATTAGAACATGGAATCTTGTCTTGTCTTTCCACGCTACAGTAACGGATCGATGCATGGACCAACCGTATAGTAACTTACATCCGGATCAGAAACGTCACGGTTTCCTAAAGTTAGATCCCCGTTGACACCTCCGTTTGACGTGTTCATGCCTATTGAGCTCGGCGTGCTCTGTTGTTGATTTCAAGTTTAGCTGATCGATCTTCGCGATCACCGACGGGCCCGCGGCGATACGATGGCTGGTAATGTCCTCATCCGATTCATGACGCGTCCTTTGCGAAAACGTTATGGACATCAGCAGTTCCTGAGAGTACCCAAAATTCTCCTGCAAGAAGTAGAATCCCGGATCCAGCATCGCAGGCAAAAAGGTTGGTGTATTCTAAGAGGTCTTCGACTTCGCCTAGGGCAGAGAACAACACGAGTGAGGCGTAATTAGGTGGCTGACCCGCCACGGAGGCCAGTTAATTGATGGTGTCCGGTAATTCAATTAAACGGATGTAAATCAGGTTGTCAGGGACATCTAAATATCAGGACGCTCTTCATATTAATTTGCTTTTTCGTATCAACCCTTATGCCAGGTTTGGGTATGATGTGGCTGGGGATACAGAGCGGACGTCTCGAAAATAATCAATTAACTCCTGATCTCTACCCCTGTATCATTAATAACCTATTCCTTGTCATGATTGGCGGTCGTCACTCACCTCATGTTGGAAGGAAGCAGAAATCATGTGTAAGAAGAAAACGTCAATTCTCGCCTGGCGATAGATTGCTTGCTCGACATGTTCTCTAACCCCATCTCCCATTCATCCGCGCAAAAAAAAAACCAGGATGCTGTTGTTCCAGGCGGGATCCTTGCTTCTCCCCCTGAGCGAAGAGGCACTCCCTTTTCTTTCTCTCAGTGGAACAACACCAACGTAGCACCCACTCTTCTGAAGTCAATACGATTTGCGGCATTGTATAAGGCGTGAATGTTGGAGTGCGCTACCAGTTACACGTAGCGTAGCCGAGACCCAGGTGCAGCCATGTCGGAAGCCCCAGACAATACTAAACCAGTACTGTATGCCGATAATAAAGGTAAAAGACATTAGCCTACGCGACCCGCTTGTCTGATACTCCAGATCTTCGAGCATAAGATAAGATGCCAGCACGACCCAGTCTGATTTTCCGATTGGAAGCGAGAAATGGGCGTCATATAATCGGAGATAAAATTACGCTAAGGAAGACTGGGCTGGGCTCTTGCACGAGTTTTGTTTGAAGACAGCGTCAGTTCGGACCGCGGCTGATAAACGTACGAAATAATGCGAAATGAGACAATATTGCACCACGC
The DNA here is from genome assembly GCA_022884055.1 of Russula griseocarnosa. NCBI lineage: Eukaryota > Fungi > Basidiomycota > Agaricomycetes > Russulales > Russulaceae > Russula > Russula griseocarnosa. Next base: position 446,702 of record JAGKRU010000002.1, on the reverse strand, counting down.
TGCGTGCGTGCACGGACTCTAGCCTCATGTCACGGCTTCAAGTTACCGATGCATGAGCATGTTCACACACTAGGGTTTTCTCGTGGCTAACGGTGGGTACCTCGTGGCATGCCAGTGGGGGTTGAAGGGGAGAAGCCAGAAAAAGTGGAGTGAAGAGAAGCCTTCGCGACGGGCCGCGATGTTTCCGATTGTCGGGCCGCAGCAAGCGTCTGTAAGCGAAGCGTGATTCAGGTGCAGTGTGTCAGGGCGCGTCGATGTCCACGCTCAGACACAGCCTGCGCAATTTCTTTCAACGCAAAAGCATAGGACGGTATGGCCACATCCAGGATCTACAAGGCGTACCATTCTATGAGGCTCGGCCGCCCTGGTGGGCGAGGTTCACCTGGGGCTTCATTGCCGCCGACCTCCTCGTGACGTGAGTCCCGCCACCCAACCGTCGCTCACCGTACTAACTTAACTTAACTATGTGGCCCGCCCTCTCACCATCACCATCACCATCAATAATATCAGCTCAACAATGACGGAGTTAACATGGACAAAGTGGACTTTACCACCAGAAAAGCCCGGCGACGCGCCGTTACGACGTCCGACCTGGCAACGCGCCGGTCTCTGTCTTGGGCATCTCACATTCGGCGTGGGCTTAGCCACGTTGCTTTTCATCGCGCGCTCACGCGTCGTGCGCATCTTGCACATTTTCCCACCTTCAGTTGGTGGGGAGACACCAAAACAACTGCTTATCGCCGGTGCACACGTGGGAAAGTCGCGAGGTGCAGTCGTGCCTTTTATGCGTACGCGCATCGAACCGGGGCGTGACAAGACGGAGGTGATATTGCGGATCCAGGATGTGCGTGGGCACTGGTGGATAGGACTCACACGTGCACGCTTGAGGGGCACGCCGGTATCTGCATCACGCATGCGCGATGCCCTCTTAGCAGAGTGGGGAATTCGAAAATCCTCGCGAGGCGATCTGGGTGTCAATTCCGGGCGCTGGAAGAGTGGACCGCTGTTGGATAATTGGTGAGTTTTTTGGGTGGAATTTTTTTGGGTTTTTTCCCCTGGGAAAAACTGAAAATATTCTATTTTGGGGAACCTCTTCTTTTCGTTGACTCGTTCTTAATCGTAATTGGCCAACACCAGACCGAAAAATTTGTGGATGACATGATAGTCATACGTCAGTATCCCACATACACGTAAGAACATCTATCTATCTCCTCAACTGCGCCCTTTCATTTTTCACACATCCAGCTTATGAAGTGGACCACGTGGAATCGTCTCATTTTGAAGCCTCGTTACATAGGATGTCAACGCATATTTCATCCCCTGTCACTCTAATGAACGACGTTTGTGCCATCGTGACTGGTACCTGTTGGTCCCTTGAATCCATCTCGATTATGTTCTTGCGAAAGGAAGGGGACAGCAGTAGTGCCACGACTCCCGCGGTTTCTGGACCGGAATCAGACGCCCGGATGAAACGTCTGCTTAATTTGGCTTTGTGTTATGCGATGGCACCAGAGGTTCTTATCGGGTCTGTTCCTTAATGTTACTGCGTTTACATTTTAAGACAGAAGCCAATCACACTCTCAACAATCGATCAGTAGAAAATGATCAGCACGTCTCCAGCACGACCGTGACCATGCAGAGTCGGGTCCGTGCTGGATACTGTACACTTTGCTATTCACAAACTCCCACGCGTTCTAACGTTCATTGACGTTGTTGCGCGTCGCACTAAATCACTAATCATTCAAAACGAAAACATATGAGTTTCACCTGTGCCGAAAAGGAAAGTCAGCCGACCACTTTCGCGCGCCACATGTGCCAAGATAGCGGGTGAGATTGGTGCCTCGGGAAAGAGGAACTTCTTGAAAGGAAGGACGGCCATTATACATGAGTGTTTGTATATGGATAGCTGACCGAGCCGGCGCCCCTCTGCGTTCTCCGAGCCTATTGGATGTAACAGAAAAAAAAAATACTGTTCGGCATAGCATATATGATTCATGCGCCGCTCCCCAAGCTCTTTTCCATTCAATGCCAGTGCAGTGTGCAGTGTGCAGTGTGCAGTGTGTGTGCAGTGTGTGCAGTGCATGCATCTAGGCGGCGCAGATCGCTCGACGCTCGCTCGACGACGAGAAAAAAAAAGATAAATAAACTCCCGTAGCGAGTTAGGCCGAGGGGCAAGGGCATGGCCAACTGACATTTTGCCACTACTGTAGTCGGGAGATGAATCCCATTGGCACCTTCCTGTACAGTACTGTTACTGTAATGGCGCGCATGCGCGCCGTCGAAGTGCCGTCGCTCGGTGGCGTAGCGAGAACCCGGGGCGCTGCGCAACGGCTGCGCAACCCTATGTAACCCCGAGGCGCCGGCGCCTTGAGAGGGTGCCACTTTCGGGCAAGAGTATATTCAATAAAATACATTACGTGCCAAAGCGGACGCAACCCGGACATGATGGATTAGCCGAATGTCCTTAACAACGGCTGCAGTACAGCTACTGTACAGTAACAGGTGAGCACAACATCTCCGGAGGGTTGAAACGGTTGAAGCTTTGAAGCTTTTGAAATACAGTAAACAGTAAACTTATGGGATTATGGGAGTAACTTTTAATTAATTCAGTCGCACTGTCCTTGATCAGGACAGATCTAGAAAAGCAAAGCAGAACGTTCCTCAACTGGCACGCATGAGTGACTGAGGTAATTTGTACACATCCCGGCATTCCTATCATGCATGGGATTAGGAAGCTCGATTTTGATCGCGGCACCTTACCCATGCACGTGTACGTGGGGTGGGGGGAAAGGAAATATCCAAGGACCGGGGGTGAAATTTTTGCAGTTCAATTTCAAATTGACAAGAGCAGCCGGCCGTCTGCTGATTTCCAAAATCCAAAATTTGAAGCCCGTTTTAGTTGGTACCTACGTCCGCCGAGAGCGCCCACTCAAACTAGACCCTCCGTGTACAGCACCCGTGGGAGCCTAGTACTAAGTATTGCAGGTTTCGCCCCGGAGCATGGCTTTGTCATTGACAATGCACAAGTCCAGAAGGTGCGGACTTTGGGAGGTTCCACTATGCTCCATTCATGCTATCGCAAGGAACCTACTCATTTTTGGATAAACCATACGATGGGTGGGGCAGGGAAATAGAGATATGGAGGGACTCTGGGCACGTCCGGGAGCAATCGCATTTATCCGGACATTCGTGTAGGGTACCTGCCAGGCTCATACATCAGGAATAAGTGAGGAGAATAGTGTCAGCGTACAAGGAAACTTAAGGAAAATGCGTGCGTATGAGATGATGGCAATGAGGGGAGAATAATAGGAAATGCTCGTGATGGACAGTAGAGACCCCAGTAGGTCAATACATATAACATAAAGACAGGCCACTCCATGACGGGGTGCGAGGCAAACTGATAGAGGAGGCTTCTAATCATCAGAAACCGATCAGGTATAGGGTTTACTCGCGACCTCGCAGTCGAGCTATAGCAGTTGTCAGCCGCTGCACGGGTTTTGGGCCTGCCGCGCTCTTTGACCGCGGCCGCGTTTGGGGGCGCAAGGGAGTAAGCTGGATGCCTTCGACCGGTGTCGCTGGAGGGATTGGCGAGTTCTCAAATGAAACGATTGGTGATTTGAATGTCATAACCACCGGCGGGCTGCTGCGCGGAGTGCGCTGCGCCATGGCTCGTGTTGGGGATGGTGGGGGTATAGTTGGAAGTGGTTTCGAGGCCGGATAAGCAGGTGGTGGTTGTGACGGTGATGGAGGTGGGGACGGGGGAGGGAATGAGAGATGCGGGGCAAGCATGGTTGTCGTACTCGTGTCAGAGAAGGCCGAGTCGGCGGTGAAACTCATACAGGACATCGAAGGCTGGTGATTGAGAGACAGTGTGACGGTCCGAGATGGTGACGAGAGTGCGACGACTTCGACAGGCGCCGCATCACAGAAGCTCGCTCGGCACATATCTTCGAACGCCTCAAACGGGCGTAAGCGAAGCTGCGAGTCGAGGGAAGCGAGGATGGCAGGATCAAATTCCAGGGGGTCGCGCGAGTAAGCTGGCGCGGGGGAGTCGGGCTCTTCCTCTTCTGGCTCAGATTCCTGCACTGGGGTCTCAGCAGGTAAGGCCGCAGGCTCCGATGGAGGGTGGTGGAGGTTCAAATGACGAGATGTTGAGGGGGGAGTCAACGGAGGGGCGGACCAGTGTGAGGACATGCTGCTACGACTTGATGAGGAGTCAAAACTGAGGGCAAGGTCGTCGAGAGTCAAATCAGAGTCCTGACTCCAAATACTTTCGGCAAGGTCAAACCCGGATAACCCTATGGGGTACGCCGAGGGACATCAGCGTCTGGAGTGACAGGAACACCGATAAGGGAAAACTTTGATGAAGGAAACTTACTTGCGGACAGGTGGTGGTCATGTGGGACGCACTGTGAGGGCCAATCCATGAGTGGGGGAGAACCAGGGGCGGCAGTTCGGGAAACGTACAGATTTCGGTTTATAAATAGGCGGGGGTGCATTTGGGGGTACGGCGGCGCCTCTTGTTCGAATTGAAAGTGGTCCCCTAGAAGGTCATCGGCCGCGGCTGACATTGTTTTGGCGAGGAGTAGAGTAAGTGTAGGAGGGAGGGGAAGGAATTCTACGGCAGGGGAGAAAGGGTGGGGAGTAGGGAAAGGAAGGGGAGACGAGATAGGATATATATCCCAGCTCGTCCCTGCACGAGGACAACCTCGTGGGACCGCCCAGAGATGGCAAGTGGGCGGCGCATGTTGCTGTAACTTAACGGCGGCGGAAGCGAATTGATCCAAGCCGTGGCCTCCTGTCAGAGTCAGTCAACCACTTCCAACACACAATAGAGCGCCAGTATCTCCGTTCTTATGGCGCTGGCCCTGCCATGAAACAAAAAGACTAGGTTTTAAACTCCTTTTCTATTCTTTTGCTGTAATTAATGCGATGATATAGGCCTTATTAAGGCCAGCAGAACGGAAAACGGACAAATAAAGAAGTGCTGAGCTGAGCGTGGGCTGTACTGTGGCAACAGGGAAAAAAATTGAAATGTGGGAAGAGCCGAGGGTAGCAGGTCCCAGCTACGCCGACAACGCCGCCACAGTTCATCATTCTAACCTGGCGTCATCGACCATAGCGTCCTGAGCACTGGGCCTTTCGCCTAAACAGCTCACCCGCCTTGCTTCTCCAATTTCCGTTCGCTTCCCTCCTCTCCGCTCCAGGTATTGTTACCCGTGATGACTGTGGCCCCAGCGCAGATGGCGCTTGGGCATACACCATGGCACTGCGTGGTAGACCTTCTCGCGGTTCTACTTCTTCCACGTGATCCTCCTCTACGACAACCCCCACCACGACGCTGGTATTGGTACCACCAGAGGAAAGACTCCCGTTCGTCCGCGAACGCGTTAACCTCCGCTGCAGCATCCCCCCGACTGAGCGCGGCAAACTCTGCCGGCCTGCGATGCGATGCACCTGGGTGACATGCTCGCTCTCTGCACTTAGCCCCGTATCATCCCCAAAGAATGACACATCGCTCAACGAATCCACGCTATGATTCTGTACGACAAAGCCCCGTCAGACCAACACACTGGCTCTCTAGACGCGCGTAACCAGCGAGCGAGAGTCAAACATGTGACTAACCTGATAAAATGTCGTCATGCCGTGAACAAAAGTGGGTGGTGGCATTTGCGATGGGGTAAAACTTGTTTGTTGTTGTGTATCTTCCTCGATCTTTGTGCAAGATGAGTCGTACGGCGCGTAAGAAGAACGATCGGGTCCTTACATGCCCAAATCGCGAAACGGAAACGCTCCCTTGACTCCTTTGCCTCCGCTGGGCTGCCCGCTGAGCAGCGGTGGCTAGGTCGGGTACATTAGGATTAGGAGAATGCGCCGCCTCTTCGGCCTCTATTGCCCGACGCTCGCTCTCCTTCTCGAGCTTGAGGAAGATCTAAGACAAGTGGAAAAGGACTTGGTTGCTGTGAGACCCTGTCAAGAAACTTACTCACCTCCTCGAATGCATCTGGTTTCAGGGTTGTCATGGAGGCTGCGGGAAATTGAGGTGGGAATAGACAGGAAGAAGATTGAGGAAAGGGAGAGCACGATGAGAACGTCGCAGTTAGGCGGCCTAGTCGGCTATGAAAGGATATTGTCGATTATATGTAGTCTCATGTACCCTCGTGTACCCCAGATTGCTCATTGGAGAATTCCAGGATCTGGTCCATCAGATATACTTCTCATCACCGCCGGGCCCGGATAACTGCGTTACGAGTTCTGCTTCCGTTCCTTCAAACCGAGGGAACGGCAATAATCGGGTATATGTCAGTGAAAATTGTCGCACCGCATCAAAGTCAAGTAAACGATTTGTTAGAGTGATTTTCTTCGACTTGAGTCAACTCTAAAACAACAAGTGGGACAAAACATCCGACTTGACAAACTTGAGAACGTCCAAGCCGGCTTGAGAGCGTCCCGGAGGAAACGTAGCGTCAAGGCCGTGAGAAATACGACCACGTGGAAGGAGTGTCAAACTTCTCAGCTTCCTGCTACAGCAGTATTTATTTTTATTTTTTACGCTTTTACTGGTTTATTGTAGCGCACACATACGTTTTTGAGTCGATCCCACGTTACTGTACGCTGCGCTCGCCATGACCCCTGTCACCATGACACCAAGCCAGCCGCGGGTGTGAGGGGAGGAGCGTAGTGACGGCCGACGGCGGGCAATGCCAATAAATAAGGAAAGGAAGGCACATCTCGGACACCTCTCTCTTCACCACTGTGGGTGAAGTCACGTGTTCCCACTGTTTTGTTCTCTGCGTCTCGCAGCTCGGGTACATCCGAATCCCGAATCCCGCGCTTGGATCTTCAATTCACCGATCAACGCTGGTCCGCTCACGGTCCTCACCTCGTTTTATTCTTTTTGAAATATCCATTAATATTTTATTTTATTTTCTCCGGGGGGCGGTCTCGAAACATCCACGACAATCAACAACGCAACGCGTAGACCGGGTTCTCATAAGCTATGGCCTCGCGCACACGTTACATCCCCGAACTCATCTACGCCCTTGCGTTTAGCTCTATCTCCGTAAATCTTCTCTGGCAACGCCGCGCCGCAGAGACAGATAGGCGCCATTATTCTGCCCGTCTTTCGATATTGGGTGAACTAGCGGGACGCCTGCGCGCAGATGGTGAGGTCACCGATGCGGAGGTTGCTCGCTTGCGACGCCTGGCGGAAACGGTTGGAGAAGGGGAAGACGCCCACGCGGGTGAAAGTATTGGATGGCGTGAGGTCATTTTCGGAAGGAAGGAGAGCGGTTTAGAACGCGAAGGGAAAGAAGAGTTGGAACGCAGAGAATTAGAAAGAGGTGCGTCCTTGCCCCCCCCCTCCGTGGAGCTCTCAGTTGGCTTAACCTTTTTGCGCGCGGCGTTTAGTTCAACGTGAGTTGCACCGTGAAGATGGTATCACACAAAAATCGTGAACCGTCTCCGTCGCTTCTATCACTTCCCTCAACCCTTCTTGCGAGTCGGTGTACTGCATCTGACGCGGATGTAACGCCCCATTTTCGCGCATCTACTGCAATAACGTCACATTCACTCGACATCACGCTTCTTGCTTCCTACATCTCGCAACTATGTCTCGGGCCCTTAGCTGGGTTATATTACCTCTAAGCAACGTGACGTACAATCTAATCCACATGGTGATCAGTGATCCTACACCAAGATGGCATAATGATACACCAACATCAGAACAAATTTTCATGATCCGCCACCGGATCCTGTAGAAAAGGCCATGCGATTCTGGGTCCCAAGGTTTCTACCGATGCGGGCCAATGCGCGCGCATGTTTTGCCTAAGGCCCGCGATATTCACTATTCTTCTCCCGCAACCAACCACGATCAGAGAACCGGACGTTGCCGATTGAGAGTCCGAAATCGATCGACCGCACACGTTCCCCGGCGATATCCGTGGAATAATAGCGAGCCGAAGAGTACAATAATGCATCTCCATCATACATCACAAAAAGTGCCGTCGTTGTGCCCAAGGCGAGCTCACGCCGACGCCATCGAACATGAACACACAAAAAAAGGGTGTTGCATTCAATAGCCCAGAAGGGATAAGGGTAATACCCGAACGGGATAACCTGCCCTCCGTCCACGATGATGATATTCACGTCAATCGATCGCACAGCTGACTGGCCGGTCTTATCGGGAAGGTCTACGCTCACCGTGAATTGATTGGCCCTTTTCTCCCTTCGTTCTAGTGTTCATCGTTCGACTACGTTACTGGAGATTTTGGGACGAGCTACACATGAAACCACGGTGTATAAAACGCAGGGTAATCCATTATCCATCCCTCCAACTGAAGTCCCCGATGGCATGAATCAGCCCCGTTCAAACAAACATCAACCCTTTCTCAAAGTTCGAGCCTAGTCATAATCTTGCACCAGGTACTCCGAGGCTAACTTCATCTGTGCATTGCATTCTCCGCTATCTCCCTGGGGGGAAACCAAGTGTGTGTGTGTATGCTCTTACGTTCTAACGGGGCGGCATTTAACCCCGAGAACACTGACTGTACTGCCGCGTCCCTAAAATCTTTCAGGGAAGGCATCGTTCACTGGCACCCTCAGCCGGTCGATTTACCTGACGCCTTCCCTTCCCTTCCCTGAAACAAAACAATCGCTTGTTTTACCGCGGCTTTGGACAGACAGGTGCGGAAACGGGGATATATTTATTGCCTGTGGAATGTTTGGAAGAAGAACGCGGCTGTCGAGTCAAAGACATCTGACACCTGTTATTTGGTGGGTGACGTGAGACTTTTCGGTTATTTGGGCGACATCACAGCGCCAGTGAGGGGTTTCTGTCAATGAAGCTCCCCGAAGACGTTACAGTAGCTTACTGACTGATCATTACTCCCTTTGATCGGTTGACTTACAGTATGCCGAAATTGTAAGCGGAGGAGAGCGATTACTGTACACGCTGCCTCGGGCTGCCTCGGCCATGTCAAACTAACCGCGTAGTCGTTTTTTTTTTTTGACTTCTGCATTACAGTACGGAAATCATGCGGCAAGTCTTGTTTGTGTACGTGATTCTATGATAACGATTCTATATGATACAATTGAGTTCGGGTGGAGTGGATGAAACTATCAAAAGTGTGGGGAGGGGGAAGAGCAAGAGCAACATGGGGGCCGTATGGAAGAATCGAAGCAAATTGAGGTCTGGCTAGCTGGGGAAGAAGACGAAATGAGATAAATATTGTACACACGCACCGATGACGTGAAACTGAGACAAAGAAATCGAAATCGTAAGAAATAACTCGTCAGTCGACCCACCACTCGTCAGAGCCACTATCGCCATCAGCCGTCTTCCCCGCCCATCCTGAGGCCTCTCCACCTTCACTACCGAATCTTCCCCGCTGCTGTGCACCTTATCCACTATCACTGGTGCATCTTCCTCACTGCTTGCCACCTTCTCTACAAGCTCACCGTCACCATCACCGTCACCGTTAGGAATATCGACAGGAGGGTAGTAGCAACAACGGGGGATTACGGTCCTGTATAGTCGAGTCATCCGCATTGTGCACGGTCTCCCCAGATGGAGGGTGTGGACTGTTCTTCTCACCCTTCTTCTTCTCTGCTGTCTCTTCTTCTTCTTCTCCTTCTCCTTCTCCTTCTTCGATTTTTTCTTGTTTGAAGTATCGGCCTGCCAGGTGCACTGCTTCCCTCTTCGTCAACCGCAGATGACGCGCATCCTCGCTGGTGTTCCAGGTGCGGACGAGGAGGCGGACATTATGGAAGCAGAGCTCAGCTCGCGTACACGCTCTGTGCGAAGCGGCGCAAGTTTGGTTGGACCATCCGCCTTCCCATCGCCATCATGCGTGGCAGGTCCCCCGTCGACTGCATGGTTATCGCCATCAACACCAGACTGCGGTTTGGGGCCTTCCTCAACGGCGTCCTGCTTCGAACTATCAGCGTTTTCTGTTGCAGGAGCTTCTGGTTTGGTAGGTTGCGCTGAAGATTCTTCCGTCTTGCTTGCATCTTCAGCTTTCGTGGTCGCTGGCTCGGCGGGTTGTGAGGGAGAAGTGGATGTCTCTTCGGCGGAGGTGGGGGTAGGTTTATCGGTAACTGCAGTGTCTTTTTCGGGGAGAGGTGGAGGGGCGGAAGAGTCTGTTGAAGGAGGTCGGGGGGCAGGGTCTTCACCGAGTTCGAGCTCAGGTACAGCTTTCGTGGGCGTGGCAGCTTTCGCAGGCGTAGTCTCTTGTGTTGGTGCAGTATCTACCTCATTTGAGACTGAAGTGGATTTGTCGCCCGAGGCATCGGAAGCTGCCTTGTCGGTGGCCTGGGTCGCTTCATCAGCATCATGCGCCGGTTGTTTATTGGTGATCACATCCGCTGGCTGATTCTCAGTGACATTACCGGCTACTTGCCCTGCTGAGGGAGCAGCCGCTGTCGCAGATGCTGTTTGGGCCGGACTATGTTTGTCTTCGCCGATTGTACCTGAAGGATTGTTGGCCAAAATACAACATGATCAAGCGAGGTTACCTACCTTCCTGATTTTCCTTGGGTTTACTGGCTTCCTGAGACACGAGAGTGGGCGTCGAAGACACGACGCTAGAAGACGACCCAAACGCAGTGCTCGGCGTTGTGGAAAGTGTGGAAAGTGAGGAGAATGAGGACGCAGAGACACGAGAAGGGAAAGCATTCGATGGGCGCAGGACAGGACTACCGCCGGGAGAAGAGATACTACCCCTCCCCGAGCGTCTCGTCCACAGGTCTGAATTTCCCGTACCAGTGAGTTTCAATGGAGACCTTGGCTCGTCCCCGGGGTTTGGAGGAGCAATCGCTGAGGCCACTGCCTCAGCTACCCCAGTAAACTTGCTGAACCAACCGCCAGAAGTCCGTGCTGGACTCATGGGACTGAATGGAGAAGTATGAGCGGTTTTTGCAGCTCTGTCCGCTGCCCTCTGTTTCACAACCAGCTCCTGGGCCTCCTTTTCACGGAGCTCGGCCAGCCTTAGACTCTCGCGTCGCCTTATCTCTTTCTGTCTGGCGACAGCAGCCTGGATGGCGGCATATTGCTCCGCTTCAGCTTTCGCACTGGCTTCCTCTTCCTCTTCCGTCTTGGGTTTCGCCTCTTCCTCTGCCTTCGGCTTGATCTCCACGTCCTTGGCTTTGCCGTCCGTCTTTGCTTCCTCCTCAGTTTCATGTTCTGGCTTCGAGGATTCGGCTTCAACCTTCGTAGCATTGGCTTCCGCCTCGCGCTCAGCCTTAGCCGCCTTGGCCTTGGCCTCTGCCTCAAGCTTAGCTTTCTCGGCCTCAGCCTCTTTTGACTTGGCTTCCGCCTCAAGCTTCGCTTTCTCGGCTTTAGCCTCTTTTGACTCGGCTTCCGCCTCAAGCTTTGCTTTCTCGGCGTCAGCCTCCTTTGACTTGGCTTCCGCCTCGCGCTCCGCTTTCTCGAGGTCAGCCTTGGCTTTGGCTTCCGCCTCCTTGGCCTCAGCTTCAGCCTTAGCGTCCGCCTCCTGCTTGGCCTTCTCAGCGTCAGCCCTGGCCTTAGCTTCGATCTCTTCAGGTTGCCTAGCCTTCTCCTCGGCGGCTTTGACTTTGGCGGCGGCTTCTTCTGCCTTGGCCTTGAGCTCTGCATCGCGCCTTTTCTTCTCTGCCTTCTTCGCAGCCGCCTCGTTAGCCTTGCGTTCCTTCTCTTCAGCCTCTTGCCTAGTCTTCTCCTCCTCGGCGGCTTTGGCTTTGGCGGCTTCTTCTTCCTTGGCCTTGGCCTCTGCCTCGCGCCTGGCTTTCTTTGCTGCCTTCTTCGTAGTCGCCTCGTCAGCCTTGCGTGTCTTTTCTTCGGCCTCCTTGCGTTCCTTCTCTTCAGCCTCGCGCGCCTTCTCAGCGTCCGCATGAGCCTTAGCCGCTTCAGCCTCACGTGCCTTCTCGGCCTCCTCGTGTGCTTTGGCAGCTTCAGCCTCACGTGCTTTGGCCGCTTCAGCCTCGCGTGCCTTCTCAGCTTCCGCACGAGCCAGAGCCGCTTCAGCTTCAAGACGCTGCCTTGCCGCTTCCTGCGCCTGCGCCCTCTCTCTAGCCTCAGCCTCGACTCCTCTCACGCTCCTGGCGCTCCTGACGCTCCTGACGAGCTTTGTGATCGCGTGAGCGCCACGCACCAGCCATAGGCGTATCGTCCTCCGACTCACGCGAAGATGACTCGTAACCGGGATCGCCGCTATTCCCCATCCACCCGGACACGAAGCCGAAGCCGAACAGTCCGCCGCTCTTGGTGGTGGTAGCGGTGGTAGTGGTGGTAGTAGCAGTAGTAGTGGCAGCAGCAGCAGGAGGGTTGGTAGTAGATGCGGCTTTGCCCTTTTGTTGTTGAATGGGACGGTGTGAGGAAGGGGCGGGTTCACGGGTGGCACTGGGAGTGGGAGTGGTATCGCGTTTTCGTGGCTCGGGATTGGAAGCAGTCGTGTCATGCTGCAGTCGCTCTTTCTTGGTCGGCTCTGCTGTCCGCGAGCGAGAGCGCTCGGGACGCACTTCCTCTTCTGGTGTGGTGGTGGCTAGTTGTTCACTTCGGGCGCGTGCACGCTCCGGGCGCGCAGTGCTGGAGCTCTGCTCCGCGGTCTCGCCTTTCCTCGTGGACCCCTGGCCCTTTTCATTCTTCGAGGTCGACGGGGCGCCTTGCGCGTCGGTGGCCTTCTTGGTTTCTGCAATGTCGGTTCTTGATTGCGTTGCTGCAGGCTCAGACTGACGTCCATCCGAAAAAACCTTTTCATAGAATCTCGTTTACTGATATCTGAGTGCATAACAGAATCCAGACTCGCCTCCGCTGCTGCTGCTGCTGCTGCTGCCTCTTTCCCTCTCGAATTCGTTCCATTTGGCGCACCTGCCTTACCAGCTCCTTTATTTGCGGCCCGGGCGGCCGTTGATTCCGTTTGCGTGGCCATGGCCGTTGATCCCGTTTGCGTTCCCTGCACTGGTAAATTAGCATAAGATGAAAAGGAAGGACAGGCGCGCATCACCGATCCACCTCGAGCTGGGTTTGGGGCGGGCGAACCCGACCCATTTGTTTGGACGGCGAGCTGGGGGGTATGGCGACCACCTGTCGGGGTGCCACGTCCAGGGGTTTGCGGTGTGGCAGGGCGTTCAGTGGACGCGTTGGATGCATCCGGCAGGGACAAATTGAATAGCTGGTTAATGAGCGTATCTAGTTCGGGGCCTGTAATATGAACGGTGGAACGGGCGGCCCCAGATCTCCTGGCACTGGGCGCTCGCGCGATTTCGCGAGCATGTGCAAGTCGTAAAGCGGTCTCCAATCCAAGCTGATATCCTTCGTCGATAGTGATGGGTTCATCGCGTACTGTTAGTGCAGTGTATGCCGCTTGAAGGAGGTTTCGGTTGATCTCGTGAGTGTGGTAGAGGATAATCTTATCAAGGGCAGGCATATCAAGCTGTTCAAGCTCGCGGAGGGCAAATGCTTTAACCTCGACGAAGTCCCACTTGTGAGCAAGCTTCAAGATCGAGGACCACACTTCAACGTCTGCCTCATAGATATTGTACTTTCTAAAATAGACATTAGAAAACATGGGAAAGGAAGAGTAAAACACGTACTCATTGTAGAATACCCAAAGCAGGTTCTCGAAATCGACCTTGAGCGTGTCCTCGAGGAAGAGGGGATTGTTATCGGAGGATCCTTTGCTAAACTCGCCAGGCGGGGGAGGATGGGGAAGTTTTTCGAGGAAAACCGAAGAATCGCGTGTGAAGAAGTAGCGATGAACACGGAATAGAGTGTTTTCCACCTGTTAATAGGTCATCATTGATAACTGACACGATACTCGATCATAGATCCACATACGCGGAAGACAACGTCTCCTCCGGGAATGTAATAGTTAGGATGGCGCACGGCGCGCTCGTTGAGTGGGCTCGGGCTCACAGCCGAGGACATTATCGTCAAAAAAATTGCGTCACTTGTGTCGTAAAAAGTGGAGAGAAAACTAGAGAAAAGGTAGATGGGCGAAAAAAAATCAAACCCAGGTGACGGTTGGGAGGAAAGGGAGATGGGCTACACGTGTTGAAGGGGAAAATGAGGTCCTTCGCTTATATATTCGCACACTGAGCGATGTTGAATTTCTCGTCACAAGAAGCGCCCGAACCAAGTTTTCGGGGGTCGATCAACAAAGGTACTGTAGAGAGTGTCGATAAACAAGATGTCCAAATGGAAACGCGCTGAGATTCGGACTCTTGCCATGAGGTTCATAAACCTGCAACAGCCACTGCGATCTATCTTAGTCGAAACGCTCTCACCTCGTGTCGCTGCGCATCCCGCGCTACACCTTCTGTGGACCCTGTACCCAAGCCTCGTGGTTCCCCTATCGACTGTGGGCCATAGCTTCTGGGCATCCCGGATAAGGCAGACGGAAGTCGCGGAGACGGGAGGGTGAAGTATGTGGCCTGATTGGGAGAACGGAAGAAGAGTGTGGGTCGAAGTAAGACACGCTGATGTCATGCAACTACTGAACAAGCCTACGTTTTCGCTAAGTATCACTGCACCTCATCGTTTGCTGTCTTAGATGCTTGCGCCTTTCTGATACATATCAGACGCTACGTCTCCGGGTATTCGTCTGTCCAGGTGGAGAACGACCTCTGGTTTCGTGGGAGGCGATTACTTCAATCTCTCGTATGTATCTAACTTGCTATCTTGGGACGTTTCTTCTCTTCTTTAACCCACTCAATCATTCACATTAACAATCACCGCCGTCACTGGTTGTTCTTCTACGCACGCACTTGCCGATAAGCACGGTCCAATGTGATACTCGTCTCGGTCGCACGAGGAAATCTTTCATCGATGGCCGATGAGTTCACACGACAAGACAACGACAGCGAAGTACAAAGTTCGATCGACAACAACGATACAGCATAATATGAATACATGACCACACCCAACACCGCGGCACCTATGACCTGTCTGTGAAAATCTCAGAAAATGGCCGATGAGTTTGGCCACCGCGACCTACTACCACTAGGTTTCCTCGATCGTGAGTTGCCCTTAATAACGGTGTCTTTAACGGTGTCCTTTACATTAGAACGGTCGATCGTCGGAGGGTTCTCCTCTGAGGTCGAAGCGCTCTGAGAGAGCGCACCGGGCTTGGATGGCGTTGCGGGGACAGTCTTAAGGAGGCGATAGAGTCAACCATCAGATTCTTAGGGCTGTTCTAAAAGAAGACAATTGGCGTTACATACCGCAGGTAATGCCGATGCCCTATCAACCCTGCCCGAGTTGTTCACAGGAGCGGTGAACGGTCCTGGGTCGGCCCCCCCGTTTGTATGAATTTTCGGAAGCTTGAAAATGTCTGATATAAGACCCGAAGGTCCGTGGGGCTGAGCCGGACGGTGGATGGGCTTCGTAATCCTCCAGTGTCGGGCCCACGAGACAATTCTCGTGCATGCGCGATTTGGATACTCGTTTTCAAACCGAGCTTTAATCCCTCTTCCACTCCGATGGGATCCTCCCGGGGTGGTGAGATTCTCAAGGGAGTCAATGAGAAGAGTCTCGTCGAGGTTGTGTCGTTGGTATATATGGATACGGTCTACTGGTGACAAATTGAGCCTTTCCAGTTCGCGTATGCAAAGTTGCTCGACTTGTTTAAAGTCCCATTTTTGCGCCAAATCAAGAATCAAGGACCACTGGTCCGGGGTTGCATTGTATACGGAGTATTTGCTTCAAGGTGTCAGTTGACTGGGATAAGAGGTCATATGATGACGTACGGATTATAGAAAACCCAGAGGAAACAGGCAAAGGCATCACTCGTTGCCTCATCTAGGACCAGCGGATTCGCCTCCGAAGACCCTGGTGGATCCCGGTCGGGTCGTGTAGAATTATCGAGTCTCAGCCGAAAATATGCTGATTCTCGTTCCAAGAAGAACCGATGGACTCGGAACATGTAATTTTCGACCTAGATACGGCATGCGGCGATGGTCAATGCGAGTAGAGGATACAAGATAGATACGAAGTACCCGAATTGTGAGATCTGCTTCATGAATGAAGTAGCCCTTGTGGCGCGTAATCGGGATTGTTAAGCTTGACGGGGTACTGGGGATTGACATGGTGGATGTGTGGGGATGCGGACGTGAGGTCGACTGAATGACGTTGATAAGGAGATGGTGCGATCTCTGAGGTCGGCTGCCAACACGATTATATATCGGTCTAGTTGATGACTTCGGGCTCACCAGGGATCAAAAGAGTAATTGGGGTCCGTTAGATAAGGGACTTCTGGCCAAGATGGGGAATGTCAGGAGGCAGGTGGGCAAAGCGCATGGGAGATTGAAGTGGGGGCCATGATGAGGCTGTTTCCACCCTGGGTATCAGGGTTACGGCTAGGTATGTAACACGCGTCATGATGGATGTCAGCCGAGTCCAGCCCAATCAATTATGAAACGCACGAGTACGTCGAAGGACGCGAGGCAAACGCGTGCCCATTACCTGACATGGCATCACGTGTCCCAATAGGGCTAAGTTAATTGATGTACTATGAGCAAGGCGTAGGGATCGGTGGGCCAAGGAACACCCAGCAATGCGCAGCTAGCTATGCACCACGATGGCGATGCCCCACGAGCTGATGGAAAAAGGGGGTGCCGATGTTGCTGCGTTATCTGAGTCCGATCGCGAACATTTGATCAGCGTACGCTTGAGTGCCCACGCTCATCGGGTAAAGTAGCTTCGATGGTCTAGCTCCCGGGTCCGACGTCCATGGGCGGTGTTTCTCAATAAAGAAAGATAACGCGGGGCCTTTTAATATTGGGTCGACAATTTCCCGTCGCTCTCTCGCCACATCCGCATAGTCGTTGTCCCAGTAGGGTCACGTCACACTGGCACGACCCTCTGTGCGACCTCCGAGTCCAGGGCCTCTTCACTCGGAGCTGCTTCCCGGCACGAGGCTCAAAAGAACACCATCGATCCCAGCGTAGGGGCAGCGGGGACTGTGCTGTGTGCCAGTGATTGGAGATAATCCACTGGCGCCCACTGCCACGGAACGGAACTGGGTTGACCCCACCAGGCGTGTGTACAGTTTTTAAAATTTTCGTTTTGGAAGCTCAGAATCTGCATTGGAACTCACCCTAAGCAGGTGAGCATCGATCGGCCTATTTACTGGCAGGCATGACCCAGGGCTACACGAGGCTGTCCGCATAGGTCTTGGGAAAAGTCGTGTGAGACGACGCAGTGACGCCGGTATGACTTGAGCATATCCACGTAACCATGCTTCTGCCAGTGGTTGACCGTAAAAACCTTCCCGAGGTTGCGGCGATTCTTGGTGACGGGGCGCAGTACGTACAGCATATATGCGTTAGTCGGCCTTGGTTGAACGCCGTTGCTCATCAGATGATGCGGTTGCGCCTCAACGATCGCCCCACTTGCAGAAATTAAACTGAAACTATGGCGCCAGAGAACAGGAACATCTGCGCCGAAATGTGATGGTGTAGGGGTGATAGTGATAGCAGATGGATTGAGAGGGAAGATGAAAGAGGTTCTGGGGCTGCGTACTTTTACAAGGATATTACAGATCTAAATCTCGTATACAAACTGGCAAACCCTGAGGCACGCGTACTCAAAAGTCCATGTAGTCACGCCCAGACGTCCATGCTGGCGCTGCGGTCGAAGTGCCGTACGCGTCTTCTGTCGTGACGCCTTCGACGTCCTTGAAGGAGAACTCACGCTTGAATTTGGCCTCGAGCGAGGACAGGGTACCAATCAGCTTGGTGCAAGCTTGCTCGAGAGCAGCAGCCGGTGTGATCGTTCCATCTGTTTGAATTTTCACCAAAAAATATGGGTGGAGCGGTGAGGGACCTTGTAGCCAGCGAAAAGAACCTGTGGCATGGAAAGGAGCTGGCTAAACAAAACAAAAAAAGATGGGGGGGGGGGGGGGGGCACGCCGGTGAGGGGGTAGCAAACGCAGAATGAATCGAACAGACGCACCCGCGGACCATGTTCGCAAGCGTGTGATCTTGCTTCACAACCTTTATAGTCGCAGCATTAGGGATTTTCGTATCCTCAGTGACCTCGACCCTATACAGATGCAGATGGAGGACCTCAGGTAAATACAGTATCCCAAAACGGCACATCTGGAAGTGCTCACGGCTTCTCGCCTTCGTCGAGGACATATAGCTCATATCTGTTCGGTGCGTTCATGAAACAGCTGTTTGAATATACAGAGATCAGACAAATGTGATAATGAAGGTAGCAATAAAAGAAGGCCTGGAGGCGATACTCACATATTAGCAAGGGACGCGCTGTGATACCAACAACGATCGTGTGAGCGGAAGACCTTAAGTTAGGCGGGTTTAAACTCCGTTTCCTGTTGCGCGTCACTCCGCCAGAATGGTCCACACACACTGTGCGACACTGTGCGAGTTTCTTACTCGGTGCTCGTTATAGTCCAATTGTGGTCTGAGACTATTCAGATAGCGGATCGACGTAGAGCTAATATCCATGAATTGCAGTAGTTGTAGTCAAGTACATCATGATATTCGTCCTGCACGGGGGTGACGCAATCACCCAACTCAATGACGCAAAATTTTCAACCCGATCCCCAGAACTGCACTACAAACTACCGTCGGACAACTTTTGATCAAATAAAGTGGGACAAGCCACTTTATTTCGGCGTGTTACGTCCGTTGAGCCCACTCTTTCCCATACTATTCAGTATGAGGCTAAAGCCGTTGCTTGCTCCATTTACGTTATTGGTGGAACCCTCCGTGGCTATGCGAGCAGGTCAGCAGAGCGTAAGGCGGGACTAATTAACAAACCCACATTGGTGCGAATTAAAGCCAGTCCCTCCTGTCTGGAGGTTGTGTCGAGAATCGCGACCGATAGATGATTGAGATGATGTGGAGGAATCAGGTCCAGTGGACGATGCCAAGTTGAATACGTCTTTGATGACGACGTCCAACTCGACTCCAGCGAGATTTATTGGCGACCGTGGGTTCCCGGACTTCTTGCCACTGAAAACAGGGCTCCGCGCGATTTCGCGCGCCTTTGCCAAGTCCAACGCGGTCTCCAGACCGATCTCCCGGCCTTCGTCGTGTGTCAATACTTCATCACGTATCGTGAGCGCAGTGAGGGCTTGCTTGAGAAGGTTTCGATCGATCTTGTATTTCTGGTAAAGCACGATCTTTGGGAGAGGGGGTATCGAGAGATTCTCGAGTTCACGAATCGCTAGCGCCTTGACCTCGCTGAAGTCCCATTGATGGGCAAGCTTCAAAACGGATGTCCATTCCTCAATACTGGCATCATAAAGGGAATATTTTCTACAGAGCAATTAGATATGAGGCGAGGAAGTTTGAGTGAAGACTTACGGGTTATAGAATACCCAAAGGAAGCGCTCGAAATCGACCTGGAGTACATCCTCGAGGACTAGAGGGTTATTGTCAGATGAACCTTTGGAAGAATCTCCAGGTGATGGTGGGTGCGGAAGTTTGCTGCGAAAATATGCCGATTCGCGTGTGAGAAAATAGCGATGTATGCGAAAGAGCGTGTCTTCCACCTGTTTACTTGATGCCTCAGACAACGCGACGATACGATATTCGGTTGGAAATCCACGTACACGGAGGATAAGGTCTGCTCCAGTGATATAATATTGACTATGGCGTGGGAGGTTGTTGGCGCTTGAATTCGTTTTGGTGGTAGCACCAGCCATTGAGGACGGTGGTGGCGAGGAGACTTGAGAAATGAGGTGCAAGTAAAGCGTAAAAAGGAGAGGAGCAAGAGGGAGGAGCACTAGATGGGAACCGTCCGTGTCGAAGATGGGGACTGTCCGTGTTGACGCACTTCATTCGTCTACAGCACTATATATATCTGTGCGGGGGCAGTATAGACCTGGATTGGTACGTGCGTAGCCCTAATTTCCCGCGATGGATATCGAACGCAATGCACAAGTCGATTTTGATGTTCGGCCTGCTCTCCTAGGCATGAGGATACGCCTCGAATCGCGGAACAACGGTATTACAATCTTTGTGCGGGGAAGTTAGACCTCGTGCTTATTGTTCCAGTACACGCTATCTAACCATCAAAGAAGGATTGATGTCAGCGTATTGGAAGTATTTTCTTCTTATTACCGAAGATGGAAAGTTTGGGCGGTGCCGCTCCAAGTTTGCGGTATCGATGGACGTAAATGGGCTCGGGTGTCCAAGGTACACAGACGCACGGCCTCCGCAGCAGCATCCGTAATAAGAGATGTGGGTATGTGAGCTGTTGCGGATTTGCTGGCAAGTCAGGTTCTTCCAGGCTACCCCAACGACACGACCGCGTCAATATCAACTTCTTGACTTCTGGGGTCGCCATGCGGCTTCAGCTGCGAGCGCCTTATCCAGAAAAGATGCGGCGGACGGAAAGTGGTGACTTCTTGGTGCATCCACGTTGTTAACGCTAGGGTGTTGCATACGCAATACAGGCCGGGAAGGTAGCTAGAACTGGTTCGTCATCTCCTGTAAAAAGTCAAAGCGTCATCCCGGCGTCGAGCTGTAGAGACAAGATCTGGACGGTTCTCGCCAGGACGGGACCCACGAGGTATCACCTCGCCATCAGAGATATGCAAACGCTACCAAGGATCCCAGCTGCATGGTCTGGGACACGGTTGGGCTAAGATTTGGGCGAGATGACTCAGTACGGCGCATGCACCAGCCTGGATCTGATAGGTCAGGTGGGGTACACAGAAGTGCGCTTATCATTCTCATCCAATAACGCCAAAAGCGGCGACGGGTTACCACATAAAGAATCTTCACTGCGGAGAGTCAGTCTGCCAGACTCTCCGGAATGAAGATTCCGGGAATGCAGAGATAACAATTCCTGCGCGTGGCCATAAAGGTAGGAGAAGCTTTGAGTGGCAAAGAAAACGGAAAGGAAGATGAGTACGGGGATATTACAGAACGCCTGACTACATCGGTTTGATGTACATGACCAATTACCGATCCTAAGAAATGGGTCAGCCACGATGGACTCAGGCTTTACAGCTGTGAAGCGTTAGAAGTTGGAAACACACCGCAACAACAGGCATTCTGTATACATTACTCCATGACCTGAAGTTTGAACATCGCCCTGTTCCTGGACCTCCGGTACCTTAATCTGAATACAGCGTTCGAGGAATATTTTTCAGTGACCGAATCGACCAAGACGGCCGCCACCATCTTGGATATCGTAAGCCATGGTCAACAGAGAAGCTTTACTAGTAGGAAACCATCTGAAAAATCAAGGATTCGCATGCCATCAAGAACTGGGATGCTATAGGCGACGCCGTAATCGAAACGCGATATTTGCAAATTCACATCCTGCGGCAGTATGTGAGCGGTCAAAAGGAATATGCGGGCACCAGGATGCGTAAACGAGATGTACACCATTACCGGAGCCGACTACAACTGAAAGCATATCAAACCTGATAATCTCCAGAGAAACTTTAGAAGCGACGCTTCGTCCAGGACAATCGCTACTCCAAAATCACTAATTGAATATAGCCTCTCTATTCAACTGGTCATTTTGGAGTACGGAGTCGAAGGCCAATGGTGAAAATCCGAATGGGCATCAGTTCTCATGGTCATTCCAGGTCATACACCAGAGCCAGTGGCGAGCGAGCGAGAACAACGATGGTCGGCGATTAAAATAGTTAGATCTCCGCTTAGCCGAATCATCGGACCTGGCCCCAACACCTTGGTCGCCTCGATGGCAGATGCGACCGTTGTTGATCATGTACTCTGGCAGCTCAGAGCTAATTGCTGCCTCCCATACCGGGCTTTTCTTTCGAATTCAGATGATTGTTATAAAGAACCAAGCTGTCTACTTCGTAGTGATACCGCCTGCTTCCTCTATATCTCCGTCCTCGATAAATCCCACTGTCACGATCTTTTACCGGCCCTCACTGGGTGCCTTTACATAGCGCGTCCCAAGGGTGGGGGTCGACACGATTTTATTTACCGTTGACTCGGCTGGGATTCTGACCCTTCGAAGTTCCATTCGGTGTGTGGTTTGCATGGCCATTAGTGGCTGCGTTGGATGTAGTGTCCGCACCTATGTCATTAGTTAGTACACAATTGAAGCGGGTGTGAGGTGCCCACGATGCCTACCCTGAGCTGAGCTTGAGTTGTTAGAATTCGTTCCGTTTGGCTGTTCGCCATGACCACCCGTCTTGGTACCTCGTCCCGTGGGTTTTTGTTGTGAGCTTTGAGATTCTTGGTCGGGCAGTGACAGTTGGAACATATCCCGGATGAGCGTATCAAGTTCGGTCCCCACGACATTCACAGGGGAACGTGCGTCCTTGATTCTCTTACCACCGGTCGCCGGAGCCCGCACAAGTTCGCGAGCACGTGCGAGTTGAACAACAGTCTTCAGACCGAGCCCTTGACCCTCTTCGATTGTGATGGGCTCGTCACGGACCACAAATGCAGTATACGCTGCTTGGAGAAGGCGGCGATCGATCTCATAATTGTGATAAATGACGATTTTTTGAAGAGGAGGGATCACAAGCCGCTCGAGCTCGCGAAGCGCGAGTTCTTTGACCCCAACGAAATCCCATGTGTGCGCGAGTTTTAGGATGGATGTCCACTCTTCGACAGTTGCATCGTAGAGTGAATATTTTCTGAATGTTATTCAGCATCAGTAGGAGAAACGATGAGGCGTAAAAAAAGGGAAACCCACGGGTTATAGAACACCCAGAGAAAGCGCTCAAAATCAACGTAGAGTGTATCCTCGAGGACGAAAGGCTGGCTATCGAGGTCCTTTTGTGAATTCCCCTGGGGTGGCGGGTGGGGAGCTTGTTGCGAAAGAAAGCCGACTCGCGCGTAAAAAAGTAGCGATGTACTCGAAATAGGGTATCTTCCACCTGTCGATGCGTTACTGTCAGAGTCAACACCGTGCCATGAATGCAAGCACGTACGCGGAAAATGGTGTCTCCGCTCTGAATGTAGTATTCAGCATGTCGCACGACACGCTGACTGCCCTGTTTGTTGTGGTTGGCCGTGGAGTCCATGATTTCCAGGGAGGGGGAAGGAAAAATGGTAGCGTTATGGGTCGTTGGAGTCGTAAGGTCGGTGAGAGAGCTGTTAAAGAGGGGAGTAGGAAGAATGGTATGGTCAAAGAGCGACCAAAAGATCCGTGCTCGACGCGGCATGAGGCCGTCGCTTAGCTGTAGGCTGTACGTATTTGAACGTGCATGAGGGGGTGCGCGCGCCATTTGTGGATTTGAGCGGCGATGATGGCCGCATGTAACAGGCAAACTTGGGTCTAGATCTGCCTAGTTCCGGTTTTAAGCTTCAAGTTCGGAATGTGTGGATATGATCACTGGCACTACTGCATGTTACACACTCAATTCATATCATATCATATCATAATCAAATTTGTGGGAACGACGCGTCGCCACGTTCGGACTACTGTAAATGGTCCTTCACAAACTCCTCTTCTCCGCGCCCGCCGCTGAGGCAAAATGCACCTACATTGCTCGAAACCCAACGCCTGGCCACAAATCACGCTATCAATTTAGTGTCTAATGATAAGAGACATATAACACAACGACAGTGTACAACATACAGTAATACGACGATGGCAAAAAAAAAACTCGGTCAGATGGTACTGTGAGTATGTATTGTTCCAAGATGCGATTGAAAGGGACTATTGTAAGCATATCCTCCGACAGACAAATCCAACGTTCACTACTCGCTCACATCTTCGGTTTGCGACCACCGGCGTCGCCGGCGGGGAGATGCTGCGGTTGTGACGACGAATCAGGCTTAAAAGAAAATATTACTTAGAATAAAAATATTAGTAAGGTCCTCATGAACTGAAGGGACCACCTACGAGCAAGTCTTCAAATTGCTCGTCCTCGAGACCAAACACATTTTGAATGACCGAGCGGAGCTCGGATTCATTTAAGTTTATGTTAGATGGTCCTCTTCCCGAGTTAGAGCCACGTGAAAGTTCACGGGCTCGCGCGATTCGAAGTGTGGTTTCCATACCCAGTTTGTTCGCCTCTTGCAGGTTGGGAAGGTCGGGTCGGATGGTTAGCTCGACAAACGATTCGACCAACAGTAACCGATCAAGATGAAATTCGTGGTATATGTTGATCTTTTCGACGGAGGGTATCGACATCTTCTCCAGCTCTCGGACACAGAGATGCTCAACTTGGTTGAAGCCCCATCTCTGGGCCAATTCCAGTATCTTCACCCACTTCTCTAGTGTGGTTGTATATGTGGAATATTTACTGCGATGCGGTAATTCATAGTCAACAGACCAGCAACGTGGCTGTAACGGATACTCACGGGTTATAGAAAACCCAGCACAGGCCCGAAAAGGCCTCGCTTGTTGTATTCTCCAACACAATCGGGTTTGTCTCCGACGAACCAGGTGGGTTGTCAGATGGTGATTTGAATAGTGTATCAAAGTGCTTGGACTCCCGGCGAAAGAAGTACTTGTGAACACGAACAGAGTGTTCTCCACCTAGGAACGAATTATCAAATCGAGAACGACGGAGTGCAAGGGTGGTTACATACCTGGAAAGTGATGTCTCCATCATCGTGGAAGAAGAACTCTTTATCACGATATCGCGATGAAGTCGACCCGTTGTCAGCAGGTGGGGGTTGTTGGGGCATGATGATGAGATAAGATTCCTTTTCACAGTAAGGACTGAAGGTGATGAACGATCCTCGCCAGCCGTAAAAACGCTTTTATACACTTCTGACGAATCATTGCTCTTGTGAACACTATACCGAGGTTACGGAGAACTGTGCACGACTTGCCACAATAGGAGCACGATCCCTATTTCTGCGGAACTGCGGATAGTTTTAAGGGCTCGAATGACAACTTGGGTCATAGAAGAAGATCGATACGGTCACGGTGTACCAGTCAGCGGGAGAAGCCTACTACACCAGGTAGTAGGATTGCGGCCATGCCGGTGACTCGAGTGGCACCCAGTACCTAGCATACTACGCCATCTTCCCCCAATTGTTGGTCTAGCCGCAGCGGTGGCGTAACAATACGAATGCGCATGTGCATGCAATGCCTTGGTGGAATCGCCTGCCGAATCCGAATCGATCCCGGTTTCAAGTTCGGAATGTATGGATGTGATCGCTGGCACTACTGCATGTACAGTACAGTACAGCTTCAAAATTGTGGGAACGACGCATCGGACTAACGTAATCACAATGCTCCACCACTGAGGCAAAACGCACATTGTGTTCGACACCCAATGCTTGGTCACGATTTACGCTATCAACTTAGTGTCGGATAAAAAGAGAATACATAGTAACGCAAGATACTAGCGACAGTGTACAACATGATGCAACAACAACACGAAAAACTCGGCCTGTGATACTCTAAACGACATTATTGGCACACATTCTGATCAACTACTGTACCCCCAACTGTTCACTTCTTGTTTTTGCGTTCACCAGTGTCGCTAGTGGGTTTTGATTGCTGGGTTGGCTGCGGTTCAGTAAGGTCCTCATATAACTGAAAAAAAAACCACCTACCGGGAGGTCGATGGACGGCTCTTCGTCAAAACCAAATGCATCCTGGATTACCGAGCGAAGCTCGGAATTGTTGACTTGGATCGGAGACGGCATGGCGCCAGTGCCACGGGAACGCTCCCGGGCCTGACTTATTTGCAGTGTTGTGTCAAGCCCGAGTTTTTCTGCTTCTTCCAGCCTGATGGGCTCTGGGCGTACAGTGAGTTTTGCGAAGGACTCAGCTAGAAATGACCGGTCGATGTGGAAGGTTTGATAAATGCTAATTTTATCGACCGGAGGAATGGACAATTTCTGCAGCTCTCGAATGCAGAGCTGTTCGACCTCCTTGAATCCCCATCTCTGGGCTAATGCGAGGATGCCGACCCATTTATCGACCGTGGTCGTGTATATGGAGTACTTCCTTCAATGGGGTAGTAAAACGTCATCATCATCAATAGGTTAGGCACAGGATTGATATTACATACGGATTATAAAACACCCAACACAGGCCTGCAAATGCCTCGACTGTGGTGTCTTTTAACACCACGGGGTTCGTATCAGAGGACCCCGGAGGGTCGTTGCATGGAATCGATGGGTCTCTGAATATTGATCGGAAATATGGGGATTCACGATAGAAGAAGTACTTGTGAACCCGAAACACGGAGTTTTCGACCTGGAAACAAAACCATCAAATCGAGAAAGGCAGAGTGCAGCCAAAATTACACACTCTGAATGTTACGGTGGCGCCTTCATGATCGGGGACGTAGTAGTCTTTGTATCGCAATACTGCACCAGATCCGTTACCGGTGGATGAACTCTGTTGTGTTCGCATGGCGAAATGAAGTAATGAGTTCCAAGTTCAAGTTCTTCACCGTGAAGGGAAAGAGTGATGAAAGATGCACGTTGCACTCCTACCTATATAATGCTTTTATACATTCCTGATGAAGTTGCTCTTGTGAGCCATTGAACACTTCTACCGAGGTTACGGAGAACTGGGTACGACTTGCCACAATAGGAACACGATCCCCATTTCTGCGGAACTGCGGGATAGCGCTTTAGGGGCCCGGATGACGACTGGGAGCTACGGAAGGAGATCGATACGGTCACGGAGTACCAGTCAGCGGGGAGAAGCGCCTACCGATCCAGGTAGCAGGATTGCGGCCGTCCCAGTTGACAGTGCCTCAAGTGAGCACACCAGCAGCCCAGGATTCCGAGGAACTGGCCGCAGCATGGCCGTGGCGTCACGGTAACAATACGGAAAAAGAAAAGAGAGAGCATGTTCCAAATGCGCATGCGCACGCAATGCACTGCGTTAATGGATTCGCCCGCCGGATGGATCTAAGCGTTTGCGTTGAACGCGAGGCATGCCAGTGCGATGACCTGCGTGTCCTCACATATATAGACGAATTAGGAAAGTCACATTATTATTGCTTTCGCCACCAAGCGCCCGGGGAAGTCGATCTGCGGCTCGATAAGAGTGAGATAACAACCCGCGCATGCGCATCGATCTACAGCTTCCGCAGCCCACATGCATGCAGAACCGGTTGCCATCGGGTTCGGGCTACACAACCCGAAGAAATGTACAGCTGTAAAATACGCCCTATGTACTGTACTGTAGGTTCGTGGCGACGACTCGGATAAGTACAGGAAGGGTAATAGGGTATCCTTCAATTCACAAACTCAGGGGGGCCTGACTCGGAAGTCCGAGAGCGTCGTACAGTAAGTTTATGATGTATCTGCGCTTTTTGTTGTGTCTTCCCCCCGTACATACCGCACAATCTACTTTGGATAAGGTAGTTCCACTAGATCGGTGTTAGTGGACATGAGTCAACGATAAGGGTCGATGCATTGGGCTTCGACGCAACTCGCAGCTAGGGACCTAGTCACCCAGGCTCTGGGGCGGCTTATTCCAGAGGCGGTGCTCCGTCGAAAGGGGCATGGCATATCCGTCGATCGATATGGATCCAGCGTTTAGTCCGCGGAAATCTATGTCTGCGCGATCAGAAATTTGCCCAGCATTGATATATATCTAGAGTACTAGGTCTAGATGCGAGGCACTGGCGCTAGCTCGCTCGGTAGCTGCGCAAGATCTAGTAAATTCTGGGACGGAGGGGTTAGTCAACGTGGTGCGAGCGTGGAACAGCCTGAGACGCCACGTGCACGTGTTGGGGCATCGACCTCATAGCGCCCAAGTCGAGACCCATGGTTTGTTCTGCGAAGAAACATGCCTGGGTCTTATCTATCTAGGCTTTTACAGTGGCAGGTAGGGTCGGATCCACGTATGGGGATAGTAAAATACGCGGGCGGTGTGCGCCAAACGTACAAACATTCCGTACGAATGACTGGTGCCGTTTGCTTCTTTAATCTCCAGCATATTGGGGCCTGAAAGATCGTGAGTTCTCATACAGAGCTCGCATCGTCGCAGTTGCAGAAAGGACAATCCTTTCGAGTTCGGTTCCATACGTCTTAAGATGCAGTTATTCGGTCTGAAAAAAATATATTCCTCAAATGTCTGAAGGTAAGATCTCCTGTGTGTACCTATGCGTGAGAGAATACAAAGGAGAGCCAGCTCAGTAAGACACACGGTACGGAAACTGACCGGGGTCGTGATGAAAAACCAGCTAATGATATGTACATAACACAACAATACTTCAATGCGGAATAAGACGGGTATAACCTGGCAAACGTTGTGAGACCTTGTCGGAGCGCATATTGGATTAAAGCACTTACGTATCTGACATGACGTGCGCATAGATATCAAGGGCATTGTGGTGCCACATCATTCCACAACCCGCAACATCGTGCGGGGTGTCCCAAACGAGCTGTCTCGGTTCCAAGCCGTCGAGTTTCGCGCTTCTACCCGGCTCCTAAAGACCGCCTTGAATCTTTCTGCCGTTCGTTTATCGATGATCCCGAATACGACTCGATCGAATGAATGAATGAACCGAGCGCCGCCCTCCGCCAACAAGTCGAACCAGATATCCGCAATCATGCTGACATCGTTACGAAATACGCCTGTGCCGAAGCTGCCGAGCACGATGTTTCGAATGCCCTGCTGCTCGAAGAGGAACAGGATGCGCGCCATGCGCTCGCGCATTACGCTCTCGATTCGCGCCCCGACATCCGAGTCTCGGCTAGGATTTTCCCCGGCGCGCTCACGTACAACGCCCGCATTGACAGCGGCGCATGTGACAACCTCAATTTGATGTGGCGGAAGCCATGCACCTGCGTCATCACGGAGAACAACCACCGAGGGCGAGAATATCATGGCATGGGAATAGAAGCCACCGCGGCGGTCTTTTTTGTGAAGGTCGTAAAATTGGTTTGCTGTCGGGGTGACGAGGGATGTGTAGAGTGTCGACGCACGCGCGAGGGCCTCTTCTTGGGCTTGCGCGCCGGAGAGGAATCCACCGCCAGGTTTGGTGGCACTGGCAAAGCTGAGCACACCGATTCGAGCCGGGTCCCCACCGGTACTCGGTGCATTTGCGTTGAGTTCTTGCAGGAGGGCGCGCGCACGCTGCAGCGTCGAACCTTCACAAAGCACCAATTGGGCTGGCGAGCTGGAGGGCGCGGGAGGCGCAGTGGTAGACCAGGTGGCAAGGGGAGAATCGGGCGGGAAGTATATTGTGTTTTCTATTGAGTATGAAATGACATCGTGGAAACGAAAAGTCGAGCCCTGGAGCTGTACTTCGCCACGCTCGATTGCAGCAAGCGTTTCGTCGGCAATGCGTCGACGTCTGGAAGCGTTGTCCTGGGAGCTGTTATTGGGATAGGTTGGAGAGCTCGCCATACTATTGTGAGATCTTCGTGAACTCCCTCGGTGTACAACACGAGACTGTGGTGAGGCTTCGGGCGGAGGATTGATGGGGGCATTGAAGGACTCCTCTTTCATTGGATACCGCCTGTGCCTTGTCCTGTCATAAGAGTAATCTCTGCGGACAGGAATAAAATCCTCGTCGATGAGCCGTCTTTGATAACGACCTTCCGGGATGGGGCGAACAGGTGGCGGCACGTGTGAAAACGTGGGACTGGTGGTTTCAGGGATGAGCGGAGAGCCCTTCTCCGAGTCCTTGTAGTAATAATCGACGTAGTGGGGACCACGACAACCTGGGATCCAGTTCAAGAGTCGAAACATGAGTGAATGAGAAAGAAAAGGTTAACCGGGAGGAGAGTGAGTATACATACAGATCTGATTTCATCCAACACGAGGTTGGGGTGTGGTCATCTGCCAATCAGTGAGGGGCCAGGCGCAGATGGCGGAGTAGTTTTTTTCATCTTGGACTCGAGGCCTTGTTTCCCACACCTCACACGCCTAAACATCGGGTGCCACCGCTTACGTGTAAAATTCAATTTACGCGCAGACCCAGCAACAACCACCATGGCCGACCTCATCGACGACGCCGACATCGACTTTGACCGCGCTGCATCTGCCTTCCCAGATATATCCCTCGATGGCGAGAATGAAATCCCTACTTTTACCACTCCTCCCTCATACACACCCGCTCCCGCCGGTCCTTTT
Organism: Russula griseocarnosa; assembly: GCA_022884055.1. Lineage (NCBI taxonomy): Eukaryota > Fungi > Basidiomycota > Agaricomycetes > Russulales > Russulaceae > Russula > Russula griseocarnosa. The sequence continues at coordinate 416,746 of JAGKRU010000002.1, read as the reverse complement.
GACCTGGACGCCTTTGGCGGTCCCACGCCTACAACACGGGAAGTACGGGTGACGGGACACGACTCGGACGACGAAATCGGAAAGTTTGAAAGCGAGTTCCCGGAGCTCGAAGTGCCTCAGGTATGATTGTTATTCCGCGGAAACATATTGCGGGCATGCTGTGCCCATCATGCCCTCAAGGCGCACAAGACCCGAATACTGATGACAACGAACGGCAGGCATCCAACCCACCCCCCTCTCAACAACCCACATTTGGTGCTCTCCCTCCTTTTGCGCCGCGCCCACAGCCCTCGGCACTCTCAGCAACTCCAATCTTGAACCAACCAATCGACGCGGAGGAGCCTGAGGTAATCCGGTGCGTCCTTTGTATTTTATTTTATTTTCCCTGGTGGTCTTTTTCAACTCATATGAGGTGGACTGACTGTCGACTCTAACAGGCTGTGGCGCGAGAATCAAGAAGAGGAGATCAAAACACGCGACGAGAGGTCCAAGTCCCGTCGCCAGGAGACTATTTCAAAGGCTGAGCGCTCAATCGACCAGTTCTATGAGGACTACAATGCCATGCGCAAGCGCCAGATCCGTGACAACAAGTGCGTACCCCATCCTAACCTCATATCTTTACTGATTGGGCTGGTACAGAGATTCGGAAGAGAAATACCTCACTGAGCTGACAGATTCTCTCTCACGCGGAACGACATGGGATCGCATCTGCGAGCTCGTTGAGCTTCAAAATTCGCAAAGCAAGACTCTTGCCCGCGCAGGGCCAGGCACGACGGAGTTATCGCGGTTCCGTGAGGTGCTTTTGCGTCTGCGACGCGAAGGCGCAAGCGCGCCTGGCGCAGCGGGTTACTGAATTACTGAGTCCTCGGGAGCAACCTTACTTTCGTATTAGTAGAACGATAGCTTGAGGGCAGGGTACTCTATTAGTTTACATATCGAGAATGCACAGACTTTCCTTGGGCATAGGGAAAACAAACCGAGACGAAAAAAAATACTAAGGTAATGGACAACAAAGAGAGAAGACTAAATGTCCCATCGCGTACAAGCAGTGCCACGTCCTCCTTGATGAAAAAATCAGAGCCTGGCTTGGGGCGTCTCCTCACCGGCCGGAATGAAGTGCTCTTCAGCCCATGCGGCACATTCATCCGTGAACTTCTCTTTGACGCCGTCTGGCTCGCTTTGAAGCTCATGAAATGCACCCTAGAGCGCATGGTTAAATGCAATATCTTCTAAATAGCTTAAAAGAGACGAACGTCATAAAGCGAGATTTTCTTGTCGTTTGCAGGAAGCTTCTCGACGAATTGCTTAGCTGCCTCTACTGAACAGATCTGAAGAGACACGTGTTAGGTGAGGGTTCACCGCTCGGGAAAACACGGCATACCATGTCCTCTGTACCATGCACAATCAGGACCTATAACGCATTGGCCGTCAAAAACTAGCGTGGTCAAACATGGAATCGCACAGGGAGAGCGGTGGGCCACCTCTTGTAATCCTTGATAACCAAATTCTCGCCCTGAGCAACACTCATATCAATCAAACCTATAAATGGCATTTGAAATGCTTCGCATACCCTACTCAGCATGTCATCAACTGCACGAAGGGACGCGCCGCGGCGAATGAGCTCGTCCGTTTCGTTATCCTTGATTATATCGGGGTCGTGACACAGGTACTGGATGGACGTTGTGCGTAGGGCGTTGAGCGGGTAAGCAATAAAACATGTCAGGGGAGGAAGCGATGTACCTTGGTATCAACAGACGCTGGTATGTTCAGGTTCGGAAAGATGACGCGTGCGAAGCTGCCCAGCCGGCGTGTGATGCTCAGTGGGGGTTTAGTGAGGCGAAGACAGGGACTTGACGCTATAATTCCCGACAGCTGCGAGACGCTGTCCTGTGTATTGGAACGCGTCACGAATGAGAGTACCAATGCACCGCCCTGTAGACCGAACCAGCCGCGAATTTTATAAAATAAAGCCAAAAGATGCAAAGATATGCTAGGCGCACCATAGAATGGCCCATGAGGAACAGGGGTACAGTGGGATTCGCCTCCTGAGCGACACGTAGAGCCCATTCGATATCGGGAATCTGGTCCGTGTCGCCCGTCCGACCGTAGACCGAGTTTGCCGACTTCTTGGAGTCGAGTGCTGTGCGACCAAAGCCGCGCTGGTCGAAGGTGAAGACGACAAAGCCGCGGTCGGCCCATCTCTTATGGACGTACTCGTAGCGAGCTACGTGTTCTGCAAAGCCATGAATGAAGACAATGACGGCGGTCGGGGAACCAGAAGGAGGGTGGTATGTGCGGGTGTAGAAAGAAGTAGACTTGGGACCGGGAGTCCAGGCTTCGGTAAAGCTGGACATGGTGAGGGTGGAATGGAAGTGGTGGACACAAGGCGGGGGGACCGTAGCCTGCTTTTGAAGGCTTTTGATTGATGATAGCTTAAAGGCAGAAATTACTTTCCCAGGCACTTGTGTCAGCGTTTGGCGAGACAACTCGGACTTTGGCAGGAAGGATTGAACGTTGACGTTCAGGCCTTAGGGCCGTTCCGTCCACCGTTGCATCGGATGACAATGACGTAGACCGCATGTGATGTGCTTGAGGACGTGATGTACAGTTTACACTCTCCGTTCTGGGTACTCTGATCTACAATTCACTTTCTCCCCTCTATTGTGACCACCGTTAGACTCGACATAAGCCTCACTCTCGTGGTGTGTGCAGCTCTCGTACTCAGGTACTCCAGGTATTCTCTAAAATCTTGTGGGGAATAGTGAAACACTAATGTAATTCCGCATTCAGGAGTTCCTTTATAGTAACGCGCCGTTATAAAGATTTGGTCCAACGGTCGAACAGAGCGGTCGAAACTCACTTGCGATACTGTAACTCACAACAATACTGCAATCCCAACCATCGTCGGTGCAGGATCCCATTTCCCCTCAGACCTCCACTGGTGATGATACCTCGCTTTACAAAACTCTTCCTGATCGTCGTTCTCGTTCTCGTACGTCTCTATATCATCCATGTACTTCCACGCCACTAATTAGCCCGCTTAACCAAAAGATCCTTCTTGCCTCGGTCACATTACTCCAAATTGTTCCCTCACACTTTAATCTCCGTTCGGGTGCTCTCTTTGGCGACGGTAGCGTCGAGAAGGAGTACCATGCGCTTCCAATCGAGGTCCATGATCGACCATTAGCGATACCCCACGCGACGGGTAGCGTCATCATGTCAAAGCTAGGGAACGAAACAGTAAAGTGTGTTCATTTCAGTGTTCCGCGCGCCGAGACTTGTTAACGCGAAACCATAGAGCCGCCTTGGGACGTGCTACGTGGAAGCTGCTGTGAGTCAACGCATGCTAGAAACTCCAACTTGAAACCTAATCGGATTGCAGACATACAATGACACTAAGATACCCTGAGGTATGGCTCAAATCGTTCTGTGGTCCGAGTATATGCGCTGACGTTGCATATACAAGCACCCAACCGACGACGAACGCGAAGCTCTCAGGTCGTATTTCTATCTAACCTCACGGCTGTACCCGTGTGGCGAGTGCGCAGCTGAGTTCCAGCAATTGTTGGAGCTCTATCCACCACAAACGTCCTCCCGTCTTTCTGCATCCGGATGGTGCGTGATTCATCTTTCCCCCCGAGCACAGTGCAATTGAAATCTTCTCCCTCTTAGGCTTTGTTTCCTTCACAACAAAGTCAACGAACGCTTAGAGAAACCTATCTTCGACTGCGCGCATCTCGATGATGAATATGATTGCGGCTGTGGTCATGATGACAGTGATGCACCCACAACTTCGCCATCTACGACCACAACCAAGGATGAATTGACCGGTGCAGATCTTATACAAGGTGGTCGCTGAGATCTGACAAACTTAGTCTTGTTGCTTTATCTTGTAAACATGTATTTACAACAGTGCTTCATTGTTATCGAGCGTGCTCTTTCGCAAGACTACTCGGAAGCTGCCACGTAAACATTGAAGTTGTACACTTCCGGTTCGGCTTTAAACTCGTATTCTCGTGGATGGCATTGCACTACTACGACACCATCGCGCACCAACTCTGCTCGCATACCTTGGCCAATTCTTAACGAACAAGACAGCTTTGACACGCCAGCGGGACAGAAGAAACGGCTTGGACTCCCATCACCAGCGGCCAGGAGCGCGATGCAAGGAGCGCGGGCGAAGACGATCACCCAGAATTTGTCGTCTGTCTATGGAAGCCGTTGAGAGTTTTGAGCAGTCTGGAAGTGATTGGCGGACTCACCAACTCCCAGTCACGTGGTCGGGGTACGTGGTCGGGCGCGGCGGCTCCCTTCGGGTGTGGCCGTGCCCAGAGGAAGATCTTATCTCGTTCGATCGGTGGCATGTGCCCTTCTTTGAAGGCGCGTGCAAAGTACGCATTGAGTGCAAGCCATGGTGCATGAGGGAACCCGTCGACCCATGCTTGTGAGTTGGGCTGTGCGCCGCGCACAGGTGCCAAGTAATGCGATTCGCCGTAGTCTTGCGCAAGGTCAATTATTATGATGGAACTCTGGAAGCTTTTAGCAAAGAAACCCTACCATTCCAAGAGATGGCTTGTACGATATCTATGGCACTTCGCTGGGCGAGCAGATATTCCCATCGCCGTACAAGAAGCCAGTCATCTCCGCGATAAATCCACTGGAAAGAATACAGTGCGGTGCGAATGAAAAGACGGCACTAACGTACATTCTTGTTCCATGAATCTGGCCCATAGTGCTGATAATGCAAAGAAAGAAAATGAGGCACAGTCGCAGGATCCCATCGGATTGATGATCTTACCGTAAAGAACCAAGGGGAGACAGCTGCCATATATGTCCGCCCGCGCAGATTTTGGATATGATGTGGGTCTGTGTCTAACGCAGGACTGTGGATTTCTTTTCTTGGAGACTGTCTAGTGAGTTGGATAGGCCAGCCTCCGTTCCACTACCAATCGCACATCATACGATCAGAATGATTACAAATCGATTTTGAAGGCACTCATTACATGGAAGATTCCATCAAGATAGTTCAGCTTAGAATAATGTGCTGGATCGATGAAGAATGCAGGGACGAAGTGGATCTAGAGTTCATGTGCCTAGGTGGGTTGCCAGGTTCCCTATTTAGGATGTATGGTGGTGGGCTTACTGGGCACACACGTTCCAGTTCCGCCCGGGTCACGCCCCATCCCTTTTCAGGTGATGTTTGTCCGAACGTGCACTGGTCTCCGGCGAATGTAGTTATTAACGCTCGCCCATGGTACAAGAACTGATTGGGATGGTGCCCAACGAGTTCCAGGTACTGGCGTAAAAACTCGGTATCCGCTTCCGATCCTCCGGGAATCGAGCTGAGGATAGGGACAAAGAGAGCTCCGTTTGCAACGTACCGTAGTGCCAGCGGAAGGGAGTAGTCAGATAAAAAACGGAGCTCACGTCATGTCAAAACTTAGGAATAGCTTGAAGCCCGTGTGTAGCTGTAGTGCGGCCGCATAAGCATCGGCTACACGTTCCCTTTGCCAATCTTCACGCCCCACATTCAGGGCAAAAGCATCGCTATGGTACATCAGAAGACTCTTAGGTCCGACCGCCGTGGCATCCGAAATGGCGAAACTTACAAACCATGTACTTGTGCCAGCCTAATATCAGAGATCCAATCTTGAGATGTGTAGGGCTGTGGTGGCCGATCTTAGTAAAAAGTCATGTGAAGACTCGGAGAGAGGTGGGAGTAGAGAGGCACGCACGTATGTGTTTCCGACCATGAAGCTGGAATTCATACTAGCAGCCAATGGCATAAATCCATAAGGAGATTAATCACTGGCAAACGACGTATTTCGTATAATTCGAGGGTGTAGAAGCCATAAATTCTCGGTGCCAGGTTCGATAGGCAGTGTAACGGCGCAATCCGGGGCGGCACCGTGGTTGCTGATTGGCTGTAGTGCTGGCACTCAAGTGCCGAGTTACGGCACTCGGCACTGGAGTAAGCCAAGTTGCCGGCGCCTTTTGTACCTGGCGCTCCAGACAGCGCTCAGCGCTCATCTCCAACTTGAACATAACCAATTGGCGCCCGTGCTACAATCGCCGTCAAACTCGTTTACAACAGGGCCGCTACTTCACTACTATCTGAAGAAACAATGAACTTGCCTGTGCTTGCTTGGATGGCACCTGGGAACTGTACTGTACTCAGGAAGAGTAATCGGACCAAACATCTGCGACTACGAGGCTGTGGATTACTGTTTTCTTTCTTATCTTCCTGAGCTCTTACCTCAGTTTTGGGCAACAAAAGCGGAAATTAGCATGAGTCTATGGTGCCACGACTCGGAGAAGGATTCAGGTCCCTCGTCCGGTATATAACATCTCCTCTGGAGTCTGACCTTTCGTTATTCAACTCGAGATACATCAACATCTCCCGCCATAGTCTTCAGCTCAAATGTGTTACCTCGTTACCGTAACGGTAAGCAGATAACTTGGACATTACTATCCGTGTGCCATGCTAATGGTGAAACAACAGGGAACAAACGGATTGCAGCCCTGCACTATTTCGTTTTTGCCCCCTCCGGCGCACAATTTGAAATCAGACCTTCATCCTTTCCACAAGCCTCAGAGCCCCGTATATTGGCAACACCAAGCCACTGCCGTCACGCCTATCCTCGAAGATAAAAGTTTGCGGGCCCCTCAACACCACGATCTTAGCTGTGATCGCCAGACACAGAAGTACCATGTGCAATCAGAGCACGTGGAACCTCAGACCGACGTCTCCAAGCACGGAACGTTGATATGTAGGAGTCAGCAAAATTTCTGTCTGCAAGGTGGCGTGAACAACGCGTCTGGCCCTGAGGTAAGCAGATACAGCAGCAGCAGAGGATCCATTCCAGCTGATAGAAAGAGCGTTTCAGAGACGCCAAGAACTGTACGAGTTTCATCTCCAGAAAGCCCACCAGGACGCTGGATCTAGCAAGCCACGTGGGAATGAAAATGACGAGGAGGGCAGGACGCAAAGCCGTGACCTAGGTCAGGGGACTGCCGCAGTGGCCGTGCCGGCCAGCCTGGGGGCTGAAAAAACGCAGTCAAATGGCTGTCAGCCCCCAGGTGCACCTTCGAAGCGCCCCATTCCACTTCCCGGGAGACAGGGAGGTGATGAAGACATTCTCTATTATGGGCGGGGACTGGCTCCGGGTAGCTGGCTGACGGGCAATGTCCAGGTAGACCATGTTTCAAAGGACCTCAGTCACCTCGACATGGCCTTGCCGGTGCCGTTCGCTTAAATCGCTATAATGCAGTGATGTTAGTGAATCTGACACCGTTCTGGCCACTGAAAAACTTTTGAAAGTGAGAGAATTCCGGGGCAAAGCGTTCAAGTGTATTCTCCTAGCTTCTTCTACTTTGACTTTATGTGCTAGGCTCGTCCGCATCTGTTTCAGTCTTGTCCGTGTTTAATTGTGTTGCGGTCGTCTGTCGGTGTCGGTGTCGTTGTACTGGCTTCCCAGTTGTGTGTATGGCTGATGGGGTGTGGGCAAATCAACGAAAGGGTCTCTTACTGTGCTTTATATCGTTCTGAATGCACGCCACAGATTGAATTTCGTCGCCTGCCCTGTACTGGACGGGGCGTAGGGGAACAAGGTAATGAGGTTATCTTTACAATTGATCGCAGACCGTGACAACGCCGCAGAACATCAAACATGTGTAGGGGCCCACAAGGTCAAACTGGCACACACTCAGGCTGCCATGGCAGCAATGACAACTTGAAATACAAAGCACGGGGCCCGGGGACGTCTCTCACATACCGTACAGCTCGCCTGCAAATTCGGAAATGCCAATGTCAAAATCTCAATGGGAACAAAGGAAAAGTAGGTACTCGGACCCGTGCCACAATTCCGAGTGGCGAGTGGAAGAACAACAGACCTTTTTTCCCCCCTCTCTTTCCAATTCACTTAACCTGCAACCCTGGGTTCAGAAACCCATATACTGCGCACAAGAAACAGATCGCATTAAAGTTCCTATACGTTTCAGCATGTTCCGAGTCCATATCCGGTAAGCCATGATGCATGATGGCAAGCTTCGTCCATCCCTTTGGATACTAGTTCGTTTGAAATTGAAGCACAGTACAATGCCTAGCGATCATGCTTTGCTTCTTCCGAAATTATCCCTCAGAACGCTGTAGTGATGCCGGTGCACACATTATATTTCATATCGCCTGCGCTATGATGCGAGGCGTAATTCCTTCTGAACCAGCGTCGCCATCCTCCTGGCACTCCTGGATCCTGTCGACCGCACTTTGCCACCCTCTGTCCCCTATCTGCTCCAAGAAGGCTTCCCACTCACCACCAGCCATCTCGTAGCCCTCTGTCTCCGCGTTTGGGAAACTACCTTCACGAACCGCGTTGACATAATTCTGAACGCCACGACTTTCTTCATTTCCGACGTCCGCGAAGCGCCGAACAAACTTGGCCTTCTTTCCATGCCAACGCGTCATCACATCATCCCAGACAAGCACCTGCCCGCTTGTGCCGGGCCCTGCGCCGATGCCAATCGTCGGGATACTGAGGCGCGCTGTGATGTACTCGGCCAGCCGATGAGGAATTGCCTCGAGAACGACGGCGAATGCGCCGGCGTCCTGTAGCGCGAGTGCTCCGTCGAGCACTGTTCGAGCACCTGCAGCGTCGCGGCCCTGCACGCGATAACCAGACAGCGCGGAGTAGCGCTGTGGCATCAGGCCGACGTGGGCCATCACGGGTACTCCGACTTGTGAGATGCGTCGGACTGTCTCTGCGATCTCGGGTCCACCTTCGAGCTTGACTGCCTCCACGTGGCCGTCCTGGACCATGCGTGCAGCGGAGCGGACGGCATCTTCTGACGAGGCGTGGTACGAACCGAAGGGCATGTCGGCTACGAGGAACGGATGCGTGGCTCCGCGCGCGACGGCTCGGGTGTGGTGTAGCATCTCGTCGAGGGTGAGTCGTGTGGTGGAGGGCAATCCGAGACAGACTTGTGCGAGGGAATCGCCAACAAGCGCGATGTCAATGCCGTGGGCATCGAGCGCACGTGCGGTGGGGAAGTCATATGCGGTGAGCATGGTAATAGGTGTACCAGTTCGGCGCATTTCGTACAGATGCTGAATCGTCATTTTCTTTCTCGGGGGAACTGGATATGTGTATCGGCATGATGAGATGGGTGGATAGAGAAGTATAGTTACTCACGGGTGGGATGTACGTCACTTTGAAAAATCATCGGGCGAACACTCATCCATCTCCGGTTAGCCAAAGTGCGTCTCAACGCGCCTCGCTTCAGCGTCGAAAACTCCAATGAGAATAGATTCATGAAGTGTTGGATAGTGATTAATTATAAGAAAAATAGATAAATCGCTCTCAGCGGTAAATGGACCAGATGAAGGGTATGGGTCCTAGGCCAAGACACGCGATAAGTCGACGTGGTAGATCGGTAGATCGGAGAGAGAAAAACACACAAGAGATCATTCGGTTAGCCGGATCCTTTTTAAATGATAGTAGCTGGAGGCATAGCATAGATGATCCACACACAAATCCTCTGACTCGGACTCAAGCCTCTGTCTCACTACCGGACACTCTCCAGACGGGAGAGACTTTGCCGGCCACCAATCACAGTCACAGTGATCTCCACTCACGTGATCCGAACGCGTCACAGAATTCCCACGCCGTGTGAACAATGGGGGACTCCGCGATGCTCCCACTCGTCACTCTCTCAACACAACGCAGACATGCCTACAGTCACCAGGTCTCGGAAACAAGCCAAGAAGAGCCCAGACTTCTACGTTCTCATCGACAAGACCCCGCGAAACATCATCAACCAATATGCCAAAGCCGCAGCGAAAGACAACCCCAAGCCCAAGAAGAAGAATGTCCTCAAAGTTGCCCGTGTGCCGTCTGCTGCGGAACCTAAGTCAAGGGCAAAAGCCAAACGCCCTGCAAAAGTTCCATCAATGAAGGCAGAGGGTGAGGCCAGGGATGCTGCGCAATCCACGGACGTTGGCGAGCCAGATGATCCACTTCAACGTGTAATCTCCGCTGCTGGATCCTCAGGCGTTTTCGCCACACCACCCCGCAGCCATCCACCCCTCGACCCCCTAACCTCCCGAACATCGTCCCACGATCCAAAAACGACCGCCCCACCTCAATTTCACTTTGACGGCACCCCCTCCCTGACCCAGGGAGACGCCGTTCACATCACTCCCCTACTCGCGCTTCTTCTCTCCTCCCTCCATCCTCACCAATTCAAATTTCTTCGAGTCCCACCCGTCAAGTGCACAGAGACTCCGGCAAATCTACGACTATATTTCCCTCTGCCCACTCCCCAGGATCCCCGTCGCAGTTTCGTACTCCCACGCGCAAGGACAGGAAGCGCAAGCGCACACCTCTCTCCAAGCCCCATTTACAATCTGAAGGGGACGTAAACAACGATGATTTATTTGCCCACGGTGTTGTTGACGACCTCGACTCGCGCGATGACGGCATCGACTGGGAGAATGCAGGGTCAGACAAGGAGAATCAAGGCGGCGCTCCTGAGTTTCCTGGATCCGAAGTTTCAGACAATAAGCCCGGCCCATCTATGCCTCCTATGAGCGAACGCGGGATTCTCCAGCCTCACGGAGCAGCACTCTCCCCTGCTCGTAGCAACAATTCTGACCCATTCGGACTTCTCGCCACCGAACGACTTCTCAAGGCGCGCCGCGCTGAGAAAATCCTTGACCAACCCAAAGACGGACCGAGCACGAGACATTTTGGGCCGAGACGGCCACTCGGGGAACTCCCAGCAACTGAAGTAGTGCCGACCACACCGTCCGTGCACAATGCTGTATCCGCATCCCAGTCGCAACCCGCCCCGGTGTCTCCTTACCCTCGATACTCAGACAGTGAGATTGAAGATCTGTATGCTCCAGCATCTCCCCCCACACCCACGTGCGCCCTCCCACACGCACATGCAACGTCTCCGCATTCTGAGGCCACACCCGTGGTCGCTACATCCCCGCTTACGCCGCGTAATGGTGATAGCGAACGTGCTTTCACGATGCGTCGGCGCAGACAGAAAGAGCTACACGGTGTGACTGAGCACGGTTCTGAAACTGAAGGCAGCAGTGCTCCAAGTAGCCCATCTCCTGTGAAGCGTGTGCATCAGCGCCCACCGGATCCGGAATCCCAGGTTGACTACGAAAATCAGGAGAGCGAGGATGAGAGACCGCAGAAGAGGCCAAAGCTCAGGGGTAAAGGCAAGGGGAAAGAAAACGCCCGGAAAAAGAATTCGATAACTGAAGATCCGATGGGAGCTGCGAGACGCGTTCTCGAGAATGCACCGCGGCGTAAGGTTGAACGGCGGGCCGCTGTGACGAGGAAGAGGAAGGCAGCCTCCAATCCAGTTGAGGGGGATAATGACGTTTACCATGGACGGCTACGGCCAGCGCGCGGGCGTCATATGGTGCGCGATGCCAGCAGACAGGCTTCGCGTCGTAAGAAAGGTTCAGGGAGCCGTCCGCGGAAGAAGAAGGGGGATGAGAGTACACCCGAGGAGGTGCGCGAGGTGCGTCTTGGCCTGCCTAATTTTGGACGCGTAAAGGTGATGAGAGAGGTTTGATAATAGACACGCAAACAGGAGCGGCAGAAGCGTATCGAGTATTTCAAGCAGCTTGACGGATACGAGCTCCCCAAGGAGAATGTGTATGTAATCTGATGTATGAGTGGAGATCTATATAAACGTGAAAAGTACAATAAGGACTCGGCATGACTAACGGATGAGTCGGCGCTGTGGGAAAATTAGCAATGCCATCTCTTCCTCCATGACGCGATCAACTTCGTGCGCGGCGATATCTCGTACCGTCAATTTCCCGACCGCACCTTGTACTGGATCAACCGCGGTATATGTAGAAAAACCCGCAGTTTTTTGCGCCGGGGTGCAGTAAATACCCCATTCGTGCCCTAACTTCGATAGTGAGCTCAGTCACCATCATGTCCGAGTCTGTCCCCACTGTAACGAAAAGAGTTCCATACGGTATGGTTTCTCCTGGGAGTCTTATCACGTAAAACAATTTGTTTCTGACGTGAATGGCTGCAGTTCGCCTGGGAAAGTCAGGATTAAAAGTATCCAGGATTATTCTCGGGATGCTGTCTTATGGTGATCCTCGATGGGTGCCTTGGCTCCTCGGCGAGAAGGAGGCCGTCGAGCATGTCAAGTTTGCGTGAGTCAATCGAGTTCTTCGCTCGCCCTTTCTATCCTCAGGCACATGGGCAAAGTTATGAACGCGGCGTGAATACCTTCGATACCGCGAACATGTACTCAAATGGTGTTTCTGAGGTATATCTCGGTCGAGCCATAAAGGCTCTAAATCTACCGCGCGAGGAAATCGTGGTCATGACCAAGGTATGTGATTGAGCTGGCCTCAGTATTCATTGAGAGAGCTAGTCTGATAGAGCCTTAAAACATCGTACAGCTGTACGCGGCTGTCGGTAAAACGGTGGAAGCGAATGTCCACATGACACCAGCCGCTGAGCTCGACAAGATAGGATACGTGAACCAGCATGGTCTCAGTCGCAAGGTGGGGAAGACGCTTTTCAGTTTCGTGTCCTTCCCCTCCCGTCGCTGTGTTTTATGACGCTTTGGATTTGTAGCACATTTTTGATTCTGTGAAGAAGTCATTGGAACGCCTTCAGCTTGATTATATCGACGTCTTGCAGTGCCACCGCTTTGATCCTGATACTCCAATTGAGGAGACGATGCAGGCTCTGCATGATGTAGTCAAGGCGGGGTACGTTCGGTACATAGGCATGAGTAGCTGCTACGCTTGGCAGTGTACGTACTTCGTTCAAGTTTAAGGCCATCGATTACTTGACATATCTTGGTCGTAGTCCACGTCATGCAGAGTGAGTATTTTGAGCTCTAAGGAGCCATGGCATGTTGACCGAGCGATATTACAGATTATGCTATTACACATAACCTCACGCCTTTCATCTCAATGCAAAACCATCACTCGCTTGTGTACCGAGAGGAGGAGCGCGAAATGTTCCCCACACTCAAGCATTTCGGTGTGGGTATCATCCCGTGGTCGCCATTAGCGAAAGGCCTCCTCACTCGTCCCTACAAAAGTGACACGACAAAGCGGGGTGACACCGATCCGTGAGTCTGCATTGTCCTTGCGGCTCTAACTATCTAACGCACCCATGCCTTCACTATAGCTTTGCTGGCTATCTGGACGGGCCAGGTACTTTGGAAATAATCAAAAGGTCCGTATATTTCCCGTCTAGGTGTGGGAAACAATGTTTCATGAGGAGGATTCGATTATAGGGTTGAAGAGATATCCAAGAAACGTGGTATAAGCATGGCGCGGGTTTCTTTGGCGTGGTCGTTGACGCGTGTCACGGCACCAATCGTTGGCTGCACGAGTATCGAGAAACTTGAGGATTTGATAAGTGCGTGACACGGCGGTCTCTCTGTGTAGTAATTGAACGTGGGAATGGGGAATTAAACTGAAACTTATTTTGTTTTCGCAGATAGCGTTGATGAAGAATTGGCGGAAGAAGATATTCTGTATTTGGAGGAGCCGTATCAAGCACGTTCTGTATTTGGGCATAAGTAACTTGATGATTTTGGCAAAGATCGTACTGTACGCGTGCATCATATCGTAGCGTGGGGTGATCGTCGCGAAGCAATGCGGTTACGAGCTCCCCAGGCCCAAGGAGAACGTGTATATACTGTATGTACTAATACAATATATGAACGAATTATGAGCGCAAGCGAATGGAAACGCGTGGCACTAGCACGACGCTAGACGTACTTCTGGCTGTTTCAGCACACGCTTATAACGTTAGTCGTTCCTTAGTTTAGCCTCCTTTCCTGGACTGCGTCGTCAGCTTTTGCTTACAGTGCACACACTGAGGTTGGTCGCATCCCTCTGAACTCAATCACTCGCTTGCAACGGATATTTACTGTAGAAGTCGTCAGAGAGTTAAGCTAGTTAAATAAGGCCAGGATTAGAATCCAGATTATGCATTATGCATACAAAATAAATCGGAATGAGCGCCAAATCTAACGCAGCCAATCACAGCATCCGAGATCATTTCAACCGAACGCCCAACTCCTATCTCTTCCACTTCCATGACACGATCATCGGCGGGTGTGGCAAATATCCCGCACCCTCAATTCATACTGTCACCCTTCCTGTGCCGGGGTGTAGTGATTCCTTCACTCGTGCCCCAACCTCGATAGTGAGCCTAGTCACCATCATGTCTGAGCATGAATCTGTCCCCACTGTAACGAAAAGAGTACCATACGGTATGGCATTTCCAGGAAGTCTTTTCCCGTAGAATGGGTTGTTTCTGACGTGAATGGCCGCGGCAGCTCGCCTGGGGAAGTCAGGGTTGAAAGTGTCCAGGATAATTCTCGGGATGATGTCTTATGGTGATCCTCGATGGACGCCTTGGGTCCTTGGCGAGAAAGAGACCATCGAGCATGTCAAGTTTGCGTGAGGCCCAATCGAATTTCTCTTTGCCTCTGCGCGTTATCTCACACGCATGGCAAAGCTATGAACACGGCGTGAATACATTCGACACTGCGAACATGTATTCAAATGGGCTTTCTGAGGTATATCTTGGCAGAGCCATCAAGACCCTCGATCTGCCCCGCGAAGGGATCGTGGTCATGACCAAGGTATACGGTTCACTCCAGTATTCATTTGTAAGAGCCAATGGCCTTAAACATTTTACAGTTGTTTGCGGCTGTCGGGAAAACGTTCGAGGCATCTCTGTATATGGCATCGCCTGCCGAGAAGGACAGGATGGGATACGTGAATCAGTATGGTCTTGGTCGCAAGGTGGGAATGCTTCTGTCACCGCTGCGCCGTGTAATGCATTGTGAGACTGCATTTTCAGCACATCTTTGATTCGGTGAAGAAGTCGTTGGAACGCCTTCAGCTTGACTACATCGACGTCTTACAGTGCCACCGCTTCGATCCTGACACGCCGATCGAGGAGACGATGCAGGCTCTGCATGATGTAGTCAAAGCGGGATACGTTCGTTACATAGGCATGAGTAGTTGCTACGCTTGGCAGTGTACGTATTTGTTCGAGTTTAAGGTCAACAACTGCTTCACTTACCTCGGTCATAGTCCACGTTATGCAGAGTAAGTAGCTGATGCAGGGGCTTTGAGGGTTAGTATTGACGGGGTGACATTACAGATTATGCTATCACGCATAACCTCACGCCCTTTATCTCGATGCAAAGCCAGCACTCGCTTGTGTATCGAGAGGAGGAGCGCGAAATGTTCCCAACACTCAAGCATTTCAGTGTGGGTATCATCCCGTGGTCGCCACTAGCACGGGGCCTTCTCACTCGTCCCTTCAATGGTGAAACAACGACAAAGCGGGGTGCCGATCCGTGGGTCTCCTTTGTCCTTGCGAATTTAACGACCTAATGCTGCCTGTGCCTCCAGCCACACCCTCAGTGGCTACCTGGACGGGCCAGGTACTTTGGAAATAGTCAAGAGGTCCGTACCAGCTCTGTCCATGTCTGAGAAAGAAAGAATCATGTGGATTCGACTAGGGTCGAAGAGATATCCAAGAAGCGCGGCATAAGCATGGCGCAGGTCTCCCTGGCATGGTCGCTTACACGAGTCACGGCACCAGTCGTTGGCAGTACGAGTATCGAGAAACTCGAGGATCTGATCAGTGCGTGATATGTTCTCTTGTGTAATGTAGCGATTCAGGATGGTGATTAAACTTTTGCTTGTACAGATGGTATTGATGTCAAGTTGGCGGAGGAAGATATCCTGTACTTGGAGGAGCCGTATCGGGCGCGCTCCGTGATGGGACATTAATGAGGAATTTTGCCAAAGGTTGCACTGTACACCCCTGAACCGGAGGGATGTACTATACTGTGGGCCTTATACACGGGTATGCGGGTTTTGCGCACATTACTTGGCATAAGTATACTTGAAATTCCAAACCTTTTCATGCCATTCTTGCGTCGCACCTCAATTACCTCAGAAGAACCATCACCCTTCCCATCTAAAGACGCCCACATATACGCCACCACCGCGGTGGCCGCGGAAAGACCAGAGCATGCTCAGCATCAACGGTTCACACTGGCAAATCTTCGTTCGTCGTCCGTCACCTTGGTCAAAAACATTATACCTCGTCCCTGTAAATTCATCTTCTCTTCAAACGGCAGCTCAATCACTTTCGCACAATATCTCCCTGTTTAATCGTGATGGAGCCGGGCCAGTCCTTGTACCAAAGCGTGAGACGGATGAGCACGATGCCTCAAAGCAACGTAACAACTGCAGTGCGATTGCGATACTAAATGCAGCTTTCCTCATTTAGTATCGCAATCGCACTGCAGTTGTTACGTTGCTTTGAGGCATCGTGCTCATCCGTCTCACGCTTGAGCGACGCCGCCCCCTGCTGCGGACAGTTGCTGTGTCGGAGTTTGATTTGTTACGCACAAATCGACATATTGATGACGTCATAGTACTGTACCATCAGGAACAGGTGGAGATAGCGTTGGGTAATCCCCATCAAGCCTGTACGAACACATCGGATTTAAAAAGAGTAGCACTTTAGGCTTGCCACATAGTTTCTCTTTGAAGGCGGCCGGGTTTGATGAAGATCCTTTGTTGTTGTTGTAGTTGTTGTTATGCCCTAAGAACCCTAAGTATTTATTTCTTCGGCGAGGAGTGTGCATTCAAAGTATGAATGGATGTAGCCAATATCATGTTGTGTCCTGGTCATAGAAATTAGGGTCGTTCACAGTAGATGGAATCGCCGCTTTCCGGAGGCGCGATTCCGAGAGTGATTTCACCAAACGTGCCCAAAAAAATCCGACAAAATTGCTTCTGGAAAAGCGGCGCTTTCGCATTTGCGCTTTCGTCTACTGTGAACGACCCGAATGGCAGACTCAGATTCGGGCACGCTGTACAGCTCAAGGTGACGTGTCGGCAGTTCATCACGGCCACTAAGCCTTTCAGGGTTTTGCCAGTGAGCCGAGCCGTAAATGAAACCACGGAATGATTGGGAAAAACTCACAGAAGATAAGTTCTGGTCAGAGACGTCGGAAACAGCATAATGACGTGCGTTGAATATGGTCTAGCGTCAGGGGTGGAATTGGTTGATATTGATCGATTGATCCTTGACATCGCTGTCGCACTTGATCCACATCCACACAACTTGCCGTCACGCGTCACACTAGTGACGATGTGGTTTTGACTCAGGTGGAGTCTCGGACGCCGCCTTCTCTCTGTTGTCCTCCCCTGGACTCTAGCTTCACTTCTGGATGCCTAGTTTTCTATTGTCTTTCCACACCCGATCCTTCTTTTCTTTTTCTTAGGCGCGGATACGTGTTCGTGCCTGACTGCAAGCGGAGCAGAGGGGTGCGCGTGGCGATTGCCGCGATTCCCAGGGCTGCGACTAGTGAAACCAGTATCAGATGCGTTTACAGTGTCAGCATCCTGTTGTCTGTAGTGTTTACATGAAATGATGCACAAAGCCATTTCGAGGATGGAACTGAGGCTATTTGAGTCCCCCGCACAGTGGGACTGAAGCATGATAGCCGGCGTTAATGGTCCCTTGATGGATCGGCAAGGCCCCTCACTGCTGATGCCAGTTTGACTCTAGAATACTTTGGCTGTTACAGTATTGCGGGGACACTTGGCAACGCTGTGGAAAATCTATTTTGTCATGCCACTCCGTCTCGCCTCATGTTCAGTGGTTCCCGGGTCACAGGGGCAGGAACCCACCCATAAAGGGGATGGATGTCAATGGACTTTGAATTACCTGTGCACTTATTTCCTTTTTCAGTGCAGCCGCATCATTCAACGTATTCAACCTGCTTGGGTTAGTGTAAAGGGTCATTAAGCAATGCACCCCCATACCCGATTCTGCCCGCACCAATCATCAAAGAATATAATAAGAACATTAAGGCGAGGTCCTCTCTACTACCGAGTGACAACTCATGCTGCGTCATTATTTATCCACCCTCGCCCTTGTTGGCGTAGTGTGCGCCATAAACGGGTCCGTCACAGATTACGCGCCACTAGTCAACCAACCATGTCCCGACGTCACGACCGACCCGCTCCTGCGCGTCTTCACACCAAAGAACCAATCATTGCATCCACGTGAGGAGGAATATGTCAACACACGATTGACCACCGTCATCCCCAACGAGTGGGAAAACTGGATTGGTGATGGCTCGGCCATTGGCTACAACCTCTCCTCATTCAACAGAAGCAATTTTCCCAGAATCGGCATCGCTGTCAGCGGTGGCGCGTATCGCGCGGCACAGTATGGCGCGGGCGTGCTCTCTGCACTCGATGCGCGTAACGAGTCAGCCAAGGCCGCCGGCACGGGGGGGCTTTTGCAGGTCACATCCTACATGTCGGGGCTTTCAGGTGCGTCTCGGTACCAGTCTGTTCTAGTTTAGATCGAAAATTGAGTGTTATTGACATCCCTTTTACACCCTATTCAGGCGGCTCATGGCTTACTGGCTCGCTTTATATGAACGACTTCCCGACCATCAAGGATCTCGTCCATGGGAACGGTGACAATCTGACTGGCTGGCTGCTCGACATCCCACTCGCTACTCCAGACGGGTCGAGTCTTCTCTCCAATAAGAATGAACAGTGGTATAGTATCATCCTCCAGAGTGTCTTTGCCAAAGCGAGGTCGGGGCTGTGAGTTGCAAGACCTCTGTCCTCCCGATCAAGATAGGCTGATCCTGTAATTCCCTCCCTTCCTAATAAATTTTAGAGATACGAGCATAACTGACCCTTGGTCGCGAATGATATCCTATCACTTCTTGAATCAGACCAGCCGCACAAATTTCGTCACGAACAACACTGCCCACGGAGCGGGTCAGTTATTATCCCATGTGCCATCTATTTCATCATGGCAGCGGTACCTGGTACCGTTTCCGATTATCCAAGCAGACTCGCGGCCCGTCGGCTCGAATCTGACGACCGTGCTTGACTCAAGATCCACGGTATATGAGGTGAACTTTTGCTTCCTCACTGCGAGTGTGACCTGATGGTTACTAATGTGTAATGCAGATGACCCCCATGGAGTTCGGGTCTT
This sequence comes from Russula griseocarnosa, assembly GCA_022884055.1. NCBI lineage: Eukaryota > Fungi > Basidiomycota > Agaricomycetes > Russulales > Russulaceae > Russula > Russula griseocarnosa. Next base: position 397,673 of record JAGKRU010000002.1, on the reverse strand, counting down.
GGGATCCTCAACTTTCTGCGATGGTAAACATCACTTATGCAGGGACGCACTTAACAAACGGACAACCAGGCAATAGCACTGCGTGTACCACTTTCTTCGACCAAATTGGTTTCATAATGGGCACTAGCGCTGGCTTATTCAACGTAAGCGTCTTTATCCTGGTCACCCGTCGCGTATGACTTAATGATACGTTCATATGGCCATCAGCAAATTTTCGACAGTATTCATAATAAGATACAAGGCATGGATAAAAGTTCCGCAAAGGCCATTTCGCTTATGGTAGACCGGATACAAAAATCCTTCCGCAGCCGGTCAGTTGATGTCGCAAACTGGCCTAACGTACGTTTATTCTCTCGGTCGTGATCGAATGCTGCGATTAACCGCGGTCCTTTTTTTTTGACAGCCCTTCTATAACCTCGCTCAGAAACAAGATTTCCAGGATTTGAACGCCACTTGGCTGGAGCTCATTGATGGCTCTTCGAATCAAGAAAATGTGCCCCTTGGCCAGCAATTTGTCAGGGCACGTGGCTTGGATGTTGTTGTTGCCCTTGATTCCTCTCAAGATATCCCTGATACCCGTTGGCCAAAGTAAGGTTTTCGGTCTTACCCCTACCCCCGAATCCAGCTGATCAATGCGGATTTTGTTTGATTTAGTGGCAGCTCTATTCTTATGTCCGCGTCAAGAAGTACGACTCTGCTCCAGTCTTCGCATCAACCGTTCCCTCCGCTGCCTAAAAACGAGGCTGAATTCATCTCTACTGGTGTCAACATGCGCCCCACGTTTTTTGGTTGTTTCCCGACTCGGAATCCCCCGGAGTACCCAGTTGTCGTCTATTTCCCCAGCTCGCCACCGCTCAATGGCGATAACCCTGTGACCAAGTAATGCAGTTCTAATCCTCTTCTTCACCCGTCAAGTTCCGCTCATCTCGCCCTCATTTCTAGCACCAATATCTTCCAACTGGATTATACACCAAAACATACCGAAGTATTTCTCGACCAGGTCCACGCGAATGCCATTGGGGGCTTCATGCCCAACTCTAGCTCTCCTGACCCGAACTTCGGCAAGTGTTTGCAGTGTGTTGCCATTGATCGGATGCTGCATAAGATGAAACCCGCCGTGGAACGATCTGCGTTTTGCGTGCAGTGCTTCCAGCAGTACTGTTTCGACCCAAACAACCTAACGAGCGTGTCAGAGCTGCCTGGCCGCAAATTTGGGTTTGTCAACCCGGACCCTCAGGGCGTCTATGCCGCCTTGGACTTCTTATCGCGGAATAAAATTGCCATCATCCTCGGTTTCTTCGGCCTCTTTCTCGTCATCGGTGCTTTCTGCGTGTTCTTGTTCGTCCATTCCCCTCGATGTCGGGGTTGGTTCCAGGGTCTTACAAAAAGTTTTTGGTAGAATATGGAAAGAACGTCAGACACGTGTGGCTGAGTATTACGAGGTGGAGGCGCTCCACGATGAGGACGAGCCGTTATTCCATCTCGATCACCGGGACAGTTTAAGATCGGAGATGTCTGTATAGACTGTATAAAGTGTAAACTCCACTATTCATAATTTATTAAATTATTACCTGACTTTTCAATGACTTTGATGCCTCTAGAGATCTCAAAAAGGGACTGGAAACCTTTCGGAACAAGATCAAAGCCAAATGAGACCGTCCGCTTGCCCAACTTGTTGACAGAAAATCCATTTCTCGAAGCAGTCAAAGGCTATGAAGGGGACCTTTATCACTGATTACTTCCATCGTTCGTTTCGTGACATAAGTCCTCAAAAATGTCGCTAGATTAACTAGATAATCCATCATTCGTCCGCCATTCGTCCGCTTTGACATGGTTCGCTGCGTTCGCACTGTCGCTTGGGGTGTGGCATCACTTGCAAAGCTCATGATTTACTGTTCCCGGATCATTTTCTACCGATTACCAACTGAATGTTCTTCGTCGTGACTCGTGACAGACTCCGGGACCCAAAGTCGGATCAACCCGCTGGAAACTTCAGATCTTCGCCTCCAAGCTTCAGGACCTGTTGTTGGATGTCATGATGTGCCAGCAGCGCCACATGTGAAAAACTGGATCACCCGTGCTAGCGGGATGACCTCCGCGATCACCGTGTCCCGCGATCGCCATGATGCCCGTCCATCAAGAAATAAGAATTTGAATGAGCATTTACATTTATCAACGTTTATCGTTTATCCAAGTTTTGCAAAGAGTTGAGTACAGCGAAAAAAATAGATGGCTTAGCAGGACGCGTAACGACATGAGAACAGGCGCAACTCGTTCAGTGTAATTTGCTTTTGGCAATGCGATTACCGTACAGCTAGTAAGTGTACTGGTCTGATTTGCAATTTGTTTCCGACGAAAGGGCATCAGGGTCAGAACTGCCAGGTTAGACGTGAACAAATTCCGAGGCCATTCTTCGGCGGAGAGGGGAACAGCACGATCGGAAACCACGGCTTTCGCGGACGATCTGAAGATCCAAAAGGGGTTGAATGTTGTAGTATTAGGAGCCTGAGGTGTTGGACCAGTGACGAACGGAAGAACCGACAGGCTAAGGCAAGGGCTCAGGTGAGATTGATGGATACGGTACTTTTGCGTACAATACCGTACCTCTGCCACAGCACTACCACAGCTTAAATTAGCCAGACGAACCAATCCGTTTCAGGAAAAACCCTGCAGTTCCCTGCCAGCGAACGACCGATTTTCTAGGGATAGGGTACCATTTGAGTCTGCACATATACAGAACCCTTTAACCCTCAAGCCTCACTGGCATGCTATCGATAGGCTTGGTGAAGTGGTCCATGTTATCGTCGCGTTGATTGTGTGTCCAGGACCGTCAAGCTCTTGAGGCTTAGACTTAACCGGAGGAAATACACTATATAGCAGCCTCGGCAGGCATTCCGTTCGTCGATTGGATGGTCAGCCATCATGGTCTAGATAGACCAAGCGTCAGAAGGTAACTTTGGCCTCGAATTTGCTCCTGTTGCTATAGGAGGTGGCCTAGAAAGCTGGCTGTAAGAAGGTAATCGGTGTCGACTCGGTTGCCTTGCATGTATGGGTACTGTACATGGGTATTTGACATCTGGATCGAATGGGTGTCCAAAGACGCGACGCCACTCCCAAATGAGAAGGACTTGTCGTGAGTCAGAATCGGATGACTAAGCAACCCGCGGGCTCCGCCTCGACCGTTGTGTCACTCGTTGGCTCTCGTGGAACATCTTCGACAGCAACTCTCATACACTCTTCCATGTTGTTTCTTTCTTATTTCTAATCAACAATCACGCATTTTTCTCAAGTTGTAGCATTTGTGCCGTTTTCCACTTATACTGTATGTTAGTCCTTTCAATGTCTCTTGTTCCTTACCTGTTCGGCTTACCGACGTGTTTTGTTTTCTCAGCTGCAATCCCCACTTGGACCACCCAATTCTTTGCATCCATCTCCCATTAGACCAGAAGTGGTGAGTGTCCTTCCCATCTGCTGTTCTTGCCACGATGCTCTAGTAAAAGGGTCGATCCTCCTGGCTGCCTGTGTGTCCGATCCGCCTGCATAACCTTGAGCCCTCTCAAATGTTCGATACTCAATGTGTCATCTCACGAGTTCTCCGTGGCACATCGTAAGGCCGGACAGACATTGACTCGGTACTACACACCGGGCTCACGCATAGGCATACGCTCCTTGAAATCACAGGGCCGTAGGCAAAGGCCGAGCCCACAGCAGATCTGGGCTGCGCCCGCGCAGAACGTTCCCAATGCTTCTAGCCGAGCCAGTGCGATGCATTCTTTCCGTCTCCCTCATGACTTCGTACTGGTGGTCGCAGACGTGGCTATTCTCCCTGAACGAAGCATCCATTACCCGTCTTCATCCAAGGAGGCGGGCGCATGTATAAAGCGTCCTTACTTGAGCTCCATGGAAGTGATGCGTGGTTACGTGCGGACAAGTAGCGGCACGGGGTTGTTATGAGAGGTGGACGGGCTCACGGAATCTGGGCCATAGGAAAGGAGATCACATACATGTCGGGATACTTAACCGATCTGAGCCCTTTTTTCTTTTCTTCACTCAGTTCTTCGCATTCACCTTGTTGACTATCTTGACGTGGAGATTCGATGAACAATGCCCTCTTCAACAACAAAAGCAATATTTAGCCTTCTCGGCTGGTCCTACATTCCCGATTTCATCACTGGCACTCTGCTGCGCTGGGTGGGACCATACCTCCGCACACCTGTCACGCCTTTGCATTATCGCCTTACGTTTGCCTTCGTTGTGTTGTCATACCTCGTCTACAACTTCTTCGAGGCGTCACTCTCCACACCGCCCAATTTCTACGAGTTACTTGGGATTTCTCCTGCGTCCGATGGTGGTAAAATCAAGGCTGCATTCCGCACATTCGCGCGGAGATACCACCCAGACCGTGTTGGTCCAGAAGGAAGTGACCTGTTTGTGGCTGTGCGTAAGGGATACGAAGCCCTGATGGAGCCCAACAAGCGTTGGGCTTATGATCGGTAAGTCTTGAGTATTGCCGAGCGATGAACTGTTAAGACATGTATACTACAGATTTGGGGAGGAGATCTTGAATTGCAAGGAATGCGTCACCCAGCGTGATTTTCTCGCACGCGGGCTTATTCAGTCCCTTGGTTTCCATATCGTATCTGGCCTCGCTCTCCTCTTTTTTTCTGCGATTGGAAAGAGTAGTAGTGTCGCTTTTGTAAGCACTCCTATTGACAGCTATCAATTGAACACTGATGTGTCCTTAAAGTGGCGCTACACACTATTCTTTGGCCATTTTGCGTCGGAACTCTCGCTCCTTTTTAGCCCCTCTCCATCATCACCTGAGTACCAGGGATACTCGATTCTCTCTCTATTGTTCCCTACACGCCTTGCATTTCAACACATTCGTCTCCTCCATCAAGTATATCTCCTCGTTACTACTCCACGCTTTATGTACGTTGCTGACCATGCTCCCTTAAGCTTTTCATGTTCTTCAGTATCGCGGTGTCGCGGGTGGCTCCCGTTCTCTTCCCAGGCGCCTCGGATGATCCATCGAGTTTGTTCCTTGCCCAAAACGCAGCCGCAATTCTGGAAAAAGTAAGGAACGTTGACCGAGAGCGTAAGTTCACCATTACCCTTTGATATTCCCTGTTTCTTAGCTAAAGACATCATCCGTAGTACACGGTATGGTCGAGACGCAAATGCACTCTGTGAATCCCCTCGGTTCGAAACGCACCGCGGATCCAGACGAACACACGTTGGAATTGCTCACACGCGAAATGGAGCACCTTGTCATCGAGAACCGCCTCGCTGCCGTGCCGACTATGTCCGATCTAGGGCGCGCCCGAAGTAACGTTGTCAAGCACGTGAAGGCGCAAGCACAGGAAAAGCCGCGTCTCAGCCGACGTACTTTGTCACAGCGTAGCATAGGCTCTGGTCAGCTGCCGTCACCGGTATCCCCGGCGTTGAAGCCTTTCGGAGGCAATTCAGAGGTTGAAGTGATCGACGTGGATGCGCTCCCAGATAACACCCTGCCAATACATCGGCGAGTAGTTGGGAGTGAGCCGCGGTTGGAGTCTGGGCCGACCTTCGTGACGTATATACGCGCACGGTCGAAGAGCTGCTGAGAGTTATTGCGACTTCCTCCTGTACTCGTGGTCATCGTTTAACTCCTTTTACTGCTCAACGTCTATCACATCTATTGTGGTTCTCTACCTGATCCCCATTAATTCGACAGCCACGCAGCGGAATAACTCATGCACACACAGGATGAGAACACATCGGAAAACACGTACCCAGTTAGTGGGGGAATGACCAATGATGATTACTTCTGGGGTTAACGAGTGTGACACAGCGGGTTTGACAAAAGGGACCAAGGCATCGCAATCAGTGAGGCCAGTGAGGCACAGTAGTCAATCCCGAAATCGATGATGTGCATGTGGTGCAAATTTCATATGTAGGGGACAACACCACTCCGTGCACAAGTAGATTTCACAAGACACTTCTTACAAAAGGTTGAGGATGAGACCAGCACCAGTAATGTGTATAGATCGCATCGACTGGAATCGCGCATTCTTTCAAGATGCCTTTCGAGAATTAGTCGTTCGTATCTGCTTGTCAGATTAAACCGCATGGGACCATCCACATCTTGTCGTCCTGATTCTACACAGAATACACTGCCCGACCATAATTTGTCAGCTTTGACATGGTCCACATGTCGCTTGGCCCTTGGGGCGTGGGATTATCGTAATTCTTGCAAACTCACGCTCACGATTTACTGTTCTCGTGTCAATATCTGCTGATTGCCAATTGAACCTGGATGTTCTTCAGATCTTCGCCTCCAAGCTTCAGAACTAATGTCATAATACTGTATGCCAGCAGCGCCATACGTGAACGCTGGCCCGAACTCAGTAACGTTCGCTTTGCTGAATGTCATGTTATGGTATGAATTCATCGGGAAAAACTGGATCACCCGTGCTAGCGGGATTGTCCCGTGATCGTCGTGATGCCCGTCCAAGAAACAAGAACTCGAATGAGCGTTTATCAATCGTTTATCGTTTATCGGAGTTTGCCAAGAGTTGAGTACAGCAAAAAATAGATGGTTTAGCAGGACGCGTAACGATATGAGAACAGGTTTCGCATGTCAATGCAGATTCAATTCAGTTACTGCAGACGCAGTACGAACGTAGTCCGATTTGTTCCGATGATTGGGAGCCGGGCGGCCCGGGGTCAGGTTTACTGAGGTTAGACGTGAGCAAATTCTGAGGCAATTCTTCGGAGAGGCGGAGGAACATGATTCTTTCGCGGTCTATCTGAAGAGACGCAAAAGGCGTTGAATGTTTGTACGGGTCGATAGCTGTTAGGACTGGGCATTAGAGCTTAGAGCTTCAAGCTTCAAGCTCCGCGCGGGGTGACCGGGTGAGATTGAACCGTACTTCGCGTACAACTGAATACCTCTGCCACAGTACTGCCACTGCTTGCAGCAGCTCGCCAGATGAGCCAAACCAATTCAGGGAAACACTCCCTGCTAGCAAATGACCAATTTTCTAAGGATAGGGTGCCTTTCGACCCTACACATGTATAAAAGCATCAAGTCTCAGCCCTGCTCTCTTTCATCAACCAGCGTTCATCACCTGTCTTCAGAGAACAGGTGCTTACTAGAATCTCTATCTGTCTTGCTCACAGTGCTATCTTTTCGCCACTTCACTTCTCCTACGCGCTTTTATTCCACCCTTCTGTCTTGTCAAAATGATCTCCAAGTCAATCATTGCTCTCATAATTCTCGCTGGAAGTTTGACATCCTTCGTGAATGCTGCCGCCATTTCTCCTACTCGTCGTCAGTTCTTCTTTTTTCGGCCTCTGAGTCGTTGTACGAGAAGGGCTTTTTGCTAACTTCTGATCTAGGGATTGCTGCCCGCCAGAACTATGACCTGCCGGCCCGGGGGGCTACCAGTAACTCGAAGAATGGATCCGGTAACGGTGGTAAGCTCCTCTTCGGTTTCTCGGTCTCGTTGTACGAGACTGACATTGCTAACTTCCTATCTACTGTAGGGCTTGGCCCGGTGATTAATACTGTCCTTCCTCCCGGCAATGCTCAGGCTGTGGGGAAGTCCACCGAGGATATTGATATTGAATTGGCAATCGCGTTGAAGGTGAAGCCCGACGGCGCGATCAAGCTTCAAGTTAGCACGATTCAGCCCATCGCGACTCAGCCCATCGTGACTCAGCCCAACGCGACTCAGCCCATCGCGACTCAGCCCATCGTGACTCAGCCCATCGTGACTCAGCCCATCGCGACTCAGTCCATCGCGACTCAGTCCGGCGCAAGTCAGTCCAACGCGACTCAGTCCGGCGCAAGTCAGTCCAACGCGACTCAGTCCGGCGCAAGTCAGTCCAACGCGACTCAGCCCGGCGCGATTCAGTCCGGCGCAACTCAGCCTCAGCCTAGCGCAACTCAGTCTCAGCCTAGTGCAACTCAGCCTCAGTCTAGCGCAACTCAGTCCAGCACAACTCAGCCCACGGCGACTGCGACGGCCCCGACTACAACGATCCCTGAGACATCAACTGTGGCGGTGACGAGCGTGATTACCTAGCCTGTTCTATCTGCGGTCATCTCCGTTGAGAGTAAGACTGGCAAATCAAAAGTGACTTGGTATGTTTCTCTTTCTCGGCCTCGTACGGGAAACACTTTGCTAACCTCCGAACTAGAGTTTTCCTTCAAATAGACTAGACTTGTAAGATAAGTGATGGACAGAGTAGTAGGCTAAATTATTTAAAACATACAGTGTACCGGCACTAGTTTTCACACCATCACTAGTTTTCACACTGATAGAGAAAGTCACTCAATTCTTGTCTGATTGCCATCAAACTTTTTTTGAAAAGCAAGACCATATGTATCTTACACCTCGTAAAATTTGAGGCTGAACGGACATTAAATGAGTTCTGTGAATTTTGTGTTATGAGGCATATACCCCTTTTTAGCGTGATCACAACTTTTGTGTGTCTTGCTGCACAAGACATTCACACTTACAGGCCTAAAAATTGGTTCTCTGACAGAATATAGGTAATAATGAATACTTTTGTCCTTTAGGCCAACTTGATCTGGACACAATTACATGGTACAGACTGGGTTTTGGATAATGAAGTGGTACGCGCGGGCCACACGGCATTCAGATGCGCTTTAAGCGCTTCTCCATGTCACACACCTGTCTTCAACTCTTCTCATCTGTTTCTGCTCCTTCTGAATATCTAAATGTCTTGTGATGGCCAATAAGGCACTCTCTGAGCATGTCAAAGCACAAAAATTTCAAGCACAAAAGTCTGAATCATTGTTGAGTGATGAAGCTGGGCATATTCCCACGGTGTGAAAAGTAGCCATTGACACGCCACGCCACATCCATTATAATTCATAGCTGTATTATTTCAATTTTCTTTATGTATGATGCCAGTAAAATTCCATAGACATCTTAATATATCATACAAGCCATCTAGGTACTCAGAATTACAATTGGGGGAGTGTGGTGAGTGCAGGAGACTTAAAATATATCTGGTGTGAAAACTAGTGCCGGTACACTGTATGCTATTTATGAAGTGGTCCATGTCGTCGTCGCGTTGATTGTGTGTCCAAGACCGTCAATCTCTTGAGGCTTTGACTCAACCAGAGGAAATACACTATATAGCAGCCTCGACAGGCATTCCGTTCGTCGATTGGATGGTGCTTGGAGCAAATGTCTGGATAGGCCGAGCCGCAAAAGGTAACTTTGGCCTCGAATTTGCTCCTGTTACTAAAGTAGGTGGCCTAGAAAGCTGGCTGTAAGAAGGCGTAATAGGTGTCGACCCGGATGTCTGACACGCATGTGTACATGATGGGTATGATCCAGCATCTGCCTCGAATGGGCATTGGCCTGCCCCAGCACCCACGACATGCGGAGTCCGAAGACGCGACCCCACTTCTTCATGAATGTAGGTTGGTTCGGTTAGAGCGTGGTAAAGATGATTTTCCATTGTTCGTGCAGTTGCACTGTGAAGCAGGACTTGTCCGAGTAGATAGCAGTAAGATAAAGATAGAATCACATGACTAAGCGACCGCGGGCTCTGCTTCGACCGTGTCACTCGTTGGCTCGCAGACGCGGAACACTCTCGACAGCAACCCTCATACACTCTCCCACGTTGTCCCTTTCTCAAGTTATAGCATTTGTGCCATTTTCCCACTTATACTGTATGTCAAACCTTTCATTGTCTCTTGTTCCTTACCTGTTCGGCTCACCAACATCTTTTGTTTTCTCAGCTGCAATCCCCATTTGGACCATCCAACTCTTTGCATTCATCCCCCATTTCAACTTTGAAACTACACGAAATCTATTCCCATCTCCCATTAGACCAGAAGTGATGAGCATCCTTCCCATCTGCTGTCCTTGCCACGATGCTCTAGTAAAAGGGTCGATCCTCCTGGCTGCCTGTGTGTCCGCTCGACCTGCATAACCTTGAGCCCTCTCAAATGTTCGATACTCAATGTGTCATCTCACGAGTTCTCCGTGGCACATCGTAAGGCCGGACAGACATTGACTCGGTACTACACACCGGGCTCACGCATAGGCATACGCTCCTTGAAATCACAGGACCGTAGGCAAAGGCCGAGCCCACAGCAGATCTGGGCTGCGCCCGCGCAGAACGTTCCCAATGCTTCTAGCCGAGCCAGTGCGATGCATTCTTTCCGTCTCCCTCATGACTTCGCACTGGTGGTCGCAGACGTGGTTATTCTCCCTGAACGAAGCATCCATTACCCGTCTTCATCCAAGGAGGCGGGCGCATGTATAAAGCGTCCTTACTTGAGCTCCATGGAAGTGATGCGTGGTTACGTGCGGACAAGTAGCGGCACGAGGTTGTTATGAGAGGTGGACGGGCTCACGGAATCTGGGCCATAGGAAAGGAGATCACATACATGTCGGGATACTTAACCGATCTGAGCCCATTTTTCTTTCTTTGCTCAGTTCTTCGCATTCACCTTGTTGACTATTTTGACGTGGAGATTCGATGAACAATGCCCTCCTCTACAACAAAAGCAATATTCAGCCTTCTCGGCTGGTCCTACATTCCCGATTTCATCACTGGCATTCTTCTGCGCTGAGCGGGACCATACCTCCGCACACCTGTCACGCCTTTGCATTATCGCTTTACGTTTACCTTCGTTGTGTTGTCATACCTCGTCTACAACTTCTTCGAGGCGTCACTCTCCATACCGCACAATTTCTACGAGTTACTTGGGATTTCTCCTGCGTCCGATGGTGGTAAAATCAAGGCTGCATTCCGCACATTCGCGCGGAGATACCACCCAGACCGTGTTGGTCCAGAAGGAAGTGACCTATTTGTGACTGTACGTAGGGGATACGAAGCCCTGATGGAGCCCAACAAGCGTTGGGCTTATGACCGGTAAGTATTGAGTATTGCGGAGCGATGAACTGTTAAGACATGTATACTTCGGATTTGGGGAGGAGATCCTGAATTGCACGGAATGCGTCACCCAGTGCGACTCACACGCGAAATGGAGAACCTTGTCATCGAGAACTGCCTCGCTGCCGTGCCCACTATGTCCGATCTGGGGCGCGCCCGAACTAACGTTGTCAAGCACGTGAAGGCGCAAGCACAGGAAAAGCCGTGTCTTAGCCGACGTACTTTGTCACAGCGTAGTATAGACTCTGGTCAGCTGCCGTCACCGGTATCCCCGGCTTGAAGCCCTTCGGAGGCAATTCAGAGGTTGAGGTGATCGACGTGGATGCGCTTCCGGATAACACCCTGCCAATACATCGGCGAGTAGTTTGGGAGTGAAACGCGCTTGGAGTCTGGGCCGACCTTCGTGACGTTGACGTATATAACTTACGCGCACGGTCGAAGAGCTGCTAAGAATTATCGCGACTTCCTCCTGTAATCGTGGTCATCGTTTAACTCCTTTTGCTGCTCAGCGTCTATCACGTCCACTGTGCCAGTGGTTCTCTACCCGATCCCCATAAATTCGACAGCCACGCAGCAGAATAACTCATGCACACCGTGACGGAAAACATGTACCCAGTCGATGGGAAAATGACCAATGCATCGCGATCAGTGAGGCCAGGGAGTACAGTAGTCAATCCCGAAATTGATGACGCGCATGTGGTGCAAATTTCATATGTGGGGGGCAACACCACTCCGTGCACAAGCAGATCTCATAAGACACTTCTTACAAAAGTTGAGGATGAGACCAGCGCTTGTCAGCTGCCGATTGCCGACGAACCCGGATGTCCTTCGTCGTGACTCGCGAGAGTCACTGTTGTGGATGTTGGAATTGAGCGCAGAGCGGACCAGAATGATGGAGCGCCTATGATTGACAAGCTCGCGTGCGTACACAAGGACATAGACTAGCTACATCCATACAGACAGGGCAATGGCAGTGCGCTCTATTACAATCAGTAGTTAATATACATACACTCGTTAGCATGTACCGTAGTTTCGGGGCATTAGGCACACATCGTACATGTAGTTACCGGGCTCCCTCAGTTCCTGTGCTTACACTGCAGTACTGCACAGAGGTAAGCAACACATAGTATTCTACATACATACAGTTCTTGTGCTTACACTAGTGGATTCCAAGTCGGATCAACCTACTGGAATACTTCAGATCTTCGCCTCCAAGTCACAGTACGAACATCGGGAAAAACTGAACCACTCATGCCTACTAGCCTAGCAGGAGGACCCCCGTGATCGCCACCGCCATGCCCGTCCATCATTAAGAAGTAAGAATAGGCGTTTATCATTTACTACCGGAGTTTGGAGTTGGGTACAGCAAAATAGATGGCTTAATTAACAGGACGCGTAACGACCATGAGAACGGATTTTGGGTCCCATTGGTCCGATTTGTTCCGACAAATAGGAGCCGGGCGGCCCGGCGTCAGTTACTGAGAGCACATTCGCCTTTTGCATCTTCAATCGACCGCGGACCGCGAAAGCCATGGCTTCCAATCGTGCCCCTCCCCCTCTCCGAAGAATTGCCTCAGAATGTTTGTACGGGTCGATAGCTGTTAGGCCTGGGCATTAGGGCCTCAGGCGCAACGCCGGCCCGGGCGGGGTGAGATCGAACCGTACTACTTCGCGTAACTTACAATTGAATACCTCTACTGCCACAGCTTGCAACAGCTCGACAGATGAGCCAAACCAATTCAGGAAAACCCTCCTTGCTAGCGAACGACCAATTCTTAGGGATAGGGTGCCTTTCGAATCTGCACATGTATAAAAGCATCAAGTCTCAGCCCTGCTCTCTTTCATCAACCAGCGTTCATCACCTGTCTTCAGAGAACAGGTACCTACTAGAGTCTCTATCTCTCTTGCTCACAGTGCTATATTTTTACCGCCTCACTTCTCCTACGTGCTTTTATTCCACCCTTCTGTCTTGTCAAAATGATCTTCAAGTCATTCGTTGCTCTCATAATTCTCGCTGGAAGTTTGACATCGTTCGTGAATGCTGCTGCCATTTCTCCTACTCGTCGTTAGTTCTTCTTTTTCGGCCTCTGAGTCGTTGTACGAGAAGGGCTTTGCTAACTTCTGATCTAGGGATTGCTGCCTTCAAGTTTGCCCGCGAGAACTATGAGCGGGACGTGCCTACCAACAAGTATGGATCCGGTAACGGTGGTAAGCTTTTCTTCAGTTTCTCAGTCTCGTTGTACAAGACTGACTTTGCTGACTTCCTATCTACTGTAGGGCCTGGCTCGGCGATTAATACTGTCCTTCCTAACGACAACACTGTGGGGCAGTCCACCGAGGTGATTGATATTGAATTGGAAGTCGCGTTGAAGGTGCCAACTCAGCCCGACGCGATCCAGCTTGGCGCGATTCAACCCGGCGTAACTCAGTCCGACGCGACTCAGCCTGGCGCAACTCAGCCTGACGCAACTCAGCCTGACGCAACTCAGCCTGACGCAACTCAGCCTGACGCGACTCAGCCTGGCGCAACTCAGCCTGCGATTGCGACGACTCCGACTCCAGCAACCTCTACGACAACCTCTACGATAACTGTGACGGTAACGAGCCTGCCGACTGCCTAGCCTGTTCTATCTGCGGCCATCTCCGTTGAGAGCGAGTGAGACCGGCAAATCAAAGGTGATTTCGTATGTTTCTCTTTCTCGGCCTCGTGCGAGAAACACTTTGCTAACTTCCAAACTAGAGCTTTCCTGCAAATCGACTAGATAAGTAATGGACAAATTAGTGTGCTAAATTGTTTGAAACATATACTATTTATGAAGTGGACCATGTCGTCGCGTTGATTATGTATCTAGGACTATCAAGCTCTTGAGGCTTTGACTGAACCCGATGAAATACTATGTATAGCAACTTCTGTTCGTCGATTGGATGGTGACATGGTGCTTGGAGCAAATGTCTGCAGTGGATAGGCCGATCCGCAGAAGGTAACCTTGGCCTCGATGTCTGACATGCATGGGTACATCATGGGTATCTGCATCGAATGGGCATTGGCGTGCCCTCCGGCACTCACGACACGCAGATTCCAAAGACGCAACGCCACTCCTAGGTTGGTTCAGTTCGAGCACGTGGTCAAGATGATTTCCCATGTTTCGTACAATTACAATAATGCTGAGAAGCAGGACTCGTCCGAGTAGTCGTGAGACGTGATGATCAAGAGGGAGCGGAGGCCACCATTTGAAAGTAATTTGAAATAGACAACGAAATTATTTTTATTTTAGTTTCGCGCCACGCAGCTCTTTAATCCTAACCCTAACAAGCTCAAGCCGAGACTAAACGACATGGTGGTCTTGGGCCAGCTGCTATTATTGGTCTTGACGTTATACTCATCATCCCTCTTGGCGGCAGAGTATGATGGCACACGCATAGCGAACCGGACGATTGAAAGGGTGGGTACAGATTCTTCCGGATGGCACAAGACGGTCGACTGAGCTAGTTTTGTGATTCCCCCACCTGCAGACCGTTCAATTGCGGACACATTCCCTTTTTGCTCCATATATTGACGACGACCTCCAAAATCGGTACGTTCTCGATAGCTTTGGTATGATCTTTGCACTCAACACGTTCTCGCAGGTGGTGGGACTTTGGTGCCGACGCGTATGTTGTGCGTCAGTCCCTTTGACTCCTCTGGTATAACTTTTGACCTTTCCATCTCTGCAGAATTCCAACAAACATGTTCGGCTGACCCGCAATGTACAATCACAAATGGTACATACATCTCTCTTTTACGTTTCTTTGCTAATTTCTAGCTGCGTCGCACAGGGATGGCTCTGGAGTCGTCTCCCTCTCACTGCCACCAATTTTATCATTGAGATCGAATTCAAAGTGTGTTTTACATCAATTCTTCACCCGATATTTCAAAATTTCATCTTTTGACAGATATCCGGCAGCACCTCACACCTCTACGGAGATGGTCTTGCTTTGTGGATCACATCTGAACGTGGGGAACCAGGGCCTGTATTCGGTAGCAAGGGTAAGTAACACACCCTGCCCTCTCTTGCAACCCAAACTGATGAATACGACCTCCAGATTATTTCACTGGAATTGGGATTTTCCTTGATACGTGCGCGTTTTGCACCTGCATACACCGCGAGTTGAAACTTACAGTGCAAGGATGTAGATTCAAAAATGACTTGGAATCGGAGTATCCCTTTCCCCGCATAGCGGCTATGCAAGGAGACGGGAAGACGAGTTACGATGTTGGCAAAGATGGCATACCAACCCAGATCGGAGAGTGCGCAGTACGTACAAATATATTTGGAATGTCGTTGAGATTTCCAATACACAATACAGGCAGACTACCGCCGCGCCAAGATAGCGACAAAACTTAAGGTTACCTATGTCAAGGACACGGTATTGGACGTACGTCAATGGATACTTTTCTCCTTAAAATCCTTACCATTAATACGCATCCAGGTGAAGCTCCAATGGAAAGGCTGTGCGTGTTTCATAAACTTCTGATATAGTGCCTGGTGTTGATGTTAACAGGGGAAGAATGGAGTAATTGCTTCACACTGAACGGCATCTCTGTCCCCTTGAATCCTTATATAGGCCTGTCCGCCATGACTGGCGATGTTAGCGATGCACACGAGTACGTATTTTTTTTTTGGCCTAGGTGTCTTCATGCTCCGAGTTATCTGACTCAACTGCAACGGTAGTATCATCTCTGTTACGGTATCTTCTGCCATCCTCTCTGCTGTCGAAGCGCCCCGCGACAAACTCCACGTCGTAGATTCCGGCGCGAGCTGGTTCTCCTTCACTCGCTTCCTGATATTCGGCGCAGTAGTCACTGGTGTTTGGTATGGCTGGAAAGCATACGGTCGTAGGTATTTCCGCGATTCTGATCCATTCGGGAGAGGTGGAGGTGGCTTGATATGGGCTGACAGCAAGCGATTCTGAGCGTTCTGCGTTCTGCGCGTATGGTAATCGATATTACTATTTGTATAAATACCTCACACGCTAGTCATCATTTCCTCTCTGCTCTAAGCCATATTTATTCTGTTCGTGATATGGATGGCCTGGGTCATTCATTAACGCTGTATTCTAAATACGAGAGGCAGACCGAGTCACCGAGACAAATCGAATACCTAATTGCCGAGGAAGAGTTTGACCGTCGGACGCGTCGGTCTCATTTCATATGAACAACTCCACTGAGGGGTGATAATCTACTATAATATAAAGCTGTTGATTGGAAATTCCCCCCCAAATGGCCAAGATAAAGACCGCCCCGAAATGGCCCAGGGATAAAGACCGCATCCCATTGGCCAACACATATCCAAATGGAGACACCCCTGAACATTGCGTTCGCGTTCACTCACCAGCTTCATGTCCCAAAATGACTGCCCCGCACCCCTATTCAACGGACTATAATTCTCTTCCTCTGCCCTTCTTCCCACGATGCTTTCTCTCTCTTCAACTCCCATTACAATGTGGACCCGACCACTACTTCCCCCTCAATGTATGCCACACCCATAACGTATGATGCCTTTTTTCTTTAACCAGGTCCTACCCAATCCCCTCGACAGCAAACCAAACACGGTAATCATTATCCATACTTTTCCCTGTTCTCCATTCCGATGATGCTCAACAATTTTCAATTTTCAGTGATCCCTACATGTAAAGGACAGAAACCTGCCATCATCGCCAATGATGATGGGTGGTGGCTCGCATAGATGGAATTCAGTAGGGGGATCACTCTGGTGGTAAGCAAATTCCTCCCCACTTCCCGTCCTTCACTCACACAGATGACAACACAATACCGATCACAGTCCTGATTGGTGCATGCCCCTCTTTCCGTTCTGTGCACACCCATGCTGAGGATGACATAATCACAGATCACTATCCCATTCTGTGCAGCCGTTCGTTCTGTCCCCCTTTATTGCACACCGCTATACGATGTAACGCTTTCCCACAGATCATCTAACACTTTCCACACAACCATCAGACGTCCCTTCCTCCTCCCCGTCCATTCAGACCCCATATGCATTCCAGACAACCAGTGGCGACCCCTTGATACAGGAAACGGTTAGCTTTTTAGAGCATCAAATCCACGCCACACCTGTTCATGTTACGTTTCTTAGGTCAACGTCCTCTGATGCACTTGCAGAGCAATGTGCAGCAGGCAAATCCTGCAACCTTTACCTCGGTTTCTGCTGCTTTGTGACTGATGTGCTCACCCTCTCAGACCCGGACTTCAACATGCATATCGTCATTGCATCTGAGACAATGCTTCCTATCTTGAGCCTGTCCAAATATTCGAAATTACTCAGAACGCTCTTACACTATTTCCCCCTGGCTTGGCAAGAAAACTGGACCACCCATTATGACCGCATTTTACCTGCCGTGTGAGGTCCATTTACTTCTCAATACGCCGCCCTTCACTCACGGTGGCGTCTCATTTTACACAGGTCCCCGGTGGCGCTGATCCGTGTATTTTGCATCATCCGTCGAGCTTCTACTTGCCCACATTGATACCGTCCTTCGGGACCCTACGGAACTGACACCTACCCCATCCAATCATCTATCAGGAGCTCCTCTCGCCTGAAGCCAACGACGGTCACCTGCTGCCATCGCGTCACTGTCTCCTCGATGAGGCTGGCATTCTTCTCGGCACTGGCTCAGCTTCCATGGGCATTACGAAGGCCTCTGCATGTTCCCTGGCATCATGGTTCACCCACGTGTTGTTCCACAGGAAGGCGCTGTGTTTTCTGGCGAGTTTATTCCACGTGGTGTAATCTGGTCACCGAAGAAAAGGACAATTTACCGTTGAATGCGCACTCAGCTTTGTTTTGTCCATACAATGATAATGGATCATATATAATCCGCTAGCCCGTGCCTGTATCAGTCCCAATGTTTCCGTTCTATATATTAAACACCACACATCTGCGTGAAAAGATCCAGTGTGATTCCTTGCAACGATTGACTGAAATTCGTGTGGTATCATGTGGTATGGTTTATCCCATTGCGTAGCTTTGAACATGTCTTCCCTATTAACCATTTCCCACATGAGTAGTCAGCAGCATTCTGGCCCACCACAACTAATTGTATGTGGAAGTGGCCCGCACGGTGTAAGTTACATCACTCCGCACTGCAACCCCTATCTGCTCCACCGCCGCACAAGTGCTCCACCTCCCCATTTGCCCATCCCTGTGATCGAGCAATCAACTGGCCGTGATCGTGCAATTAGTGGGATACTCCGCAACTGGCCGCTCCGTACTCGGGCTAGCTTCTTCTGGTGTCTCTGGCCTGTAGGCTGGGACTTGGTTCCGAGGCCTGCCTCGGCTTGGGGGCTTACTCGGCTAGAGTGGGCTCAAGGCCCGCGCGCCCAGACTGGTGACTTACTGGGCCCTCGGGGCTTGCTTGGCTGTCGGGGGCTTGCTCAGCTTCGTCGCTGGGGCCTTCTCAGCCTCGGACTGGGGCTCGCTCGGCTAGCTGGGCCCGGGCGCAGCACGGGCCACCGCTAGTGTACTGACATGCAGCGATCTATTATAATCTATCTATCTATACTATATATAAAGCCGTCTATTGGAAATGATGACACAATCGTGGAAATGGCCCGAACAATCAAAAGGCGACCCCCTCGCACCTCCCCCAGATGTTGAAAAGTTACCAATGAGTTTTCCGCGGTATGTCAACATCAATGCATTCATTGTATTCCCGAAGGTTTGAGAAGGCCTCGAGTAGTCTTGCTCCAGAGTATCTCCATCATCCGGTCTCCCAAGTATACCCTGCCATTGCCCCACCATCTTTTCCTTGCCGCCCTGGGTCATTCATCCAGATAGATTGCCGTTTGGAAGGCTCATCGACGGAAGCGTGTTTACGTCGTGGGACTGGAAATACTAATGGACGTCGATGTACGTACGTCTTTTGCGCAACACTGCAACTGTTGCTGACTGGTGCAGTGCAGGCCGGGTGACAATCGACATGCTCCCCGACGTTGCCCTCTTAGAAATATTCGATTGCTATATGACTCAAGTTCGAGAAGAAGAAAAAGAGGAAGACTGGCATATGCTGGTGCACGTGTGTCGAAAATGGCGGACTACTGTTCTTAACTCACCACGTCGCCTGGATCTCCGACTTTTCTGCACGGACAAAACACGAGTGAAGGAGACGTTGGGTGTTTGGCCTCCCTTGCCCATCGTCATAAGGCAATATGGCCCACCAACACAGACGGATAACATCATTGTAGCGCTTGAGCATAACGACCGTGTATGTCAAATTGACCTCTGGGAGGTTACAAATTTGCAATTAGAAGGAGTTTTGGCAGCGATGCAGCAACCATTCCCGGTGCTAACGGATTTGGCGATCTGGAGGGGAGATTGGCTGGAAGATGAAACGCCCACGGTCGTTCCCGACTCGTTCTTGGGTGGATCTGCACCACGTCTACGATATCTCGTGTTGAACCACGTTCCATTTCCGGGACTACCGAAACTAGTTTTATTTGCCACTAGTCTTGTCAGTCTTGACATTTTGGATATTCCTCATTCTGGATACTTTTCACCCGAGGCGATGGTCCGTTGCCTTTCCCCGTTGATGAAGCTCAAAAGACTTTCGCTCGGATTCAAATCTCCTTTATCCCGCCCTGACCGGCAAAGCCGACGTCCGCATCCGCCCACACGCTCGGTCCTCCCCGCTCTCACTTACTTTCACTTTGAAGGGGTCAGTGAATACTTGGAAAACCTCGTAGACCGGATCGATGCGCCTCTACTCGACACATTACTTATAAGGTTCTTCCACCAACTCATATTCGACACTCCACAACTCGCCCAATTCTTTGCTCACAAACCAAACATTCAGCCACCTGTTGAGGTCGGCATTGTCTTCTCCAATTCCTATGTCGAGGTTACATCTTCACGGACATTTCCCAGAAAGTTCGCGTTGGGAACCAGTTGCAGACAGTCAGATTGGCAGCTGTCGTCCCTGGCACAAATGTGCAGCTCGTCCCTCCCTCAGGTTTTTATTATTCCCGCGGTGGAACGCCTCTACATCTGCGAGGATGAATATGACCGACCATGTTGGCAAGACGACATCGAGGACAGCCAATGGCTGGAGGTTTTACGTCCTTTTACCGCCTTGAAGGATCTCCGCGTATCCCGGGAGTTTGTGCCACGTATTGCACCCGCGTTTCAAGGGTTCGCAGGGGAACGTGTGACGGAAGTGTTGCCTGACCTGCAGAGTCTTTTCTTGGAGGAGCTCCAATCGGGACCTGTCCGGGAAGCCATTGAGAAGTTCGTCGTCGCACGACGGCTCGCTGGTCACGCTATAACGGTCTCTTACTGGGACGGAAAACAAGACGAGGGATTGGAGGGAGATGATTGATCGGGCGGGTACTCCCTGATTCCTCTCTCAATTACGTTTGAGTCACATCCACTTACCTCTCGCTATTGTGATTATTGTCCTTAGCATCCATCGTTTAGGTCCTGAGATATCAGTTGCAGTATTCATCAGACTTATCTGTACGATATCGTTGTGTAAGATAGAGACCAATAAATTTCGAAATAGTGACCCAATGAAACGGCTTGTCCTTCATCTTCACTTGCAGTCTCAGTCGTAAATCAATGAAATTTCCTCTCGTCTAACACTCTTCCACGCCCCCCATGAAAGAAAAAGGGGTAAGAACCGAGTGAGTAAAGAGTCGAGCACGCAAGGGTGCAACGGAATGGCCTTCTTGTTTGCTATCGTAGGTAAGTGTAACGACGTGCGTCAGTCAGCTGGCAATAGTGGATCAGGCCACGGGGCGGAAACCCAAAAAATACTTTGTTAATTTCTATTCTACTGCGAGTAAGATGAAAATAAAAAGTCATTCACTCTCTTCAAGATGGTTCGCGAAGGATTTACCTGCGGCCGGCTCGCGATGATCCACTCTAGCCGCGTGCGTACCGAACTCTTCTTCCCAGCAGTCGCAGCAGCATCACTGGCGGCACTGGGTGTAATCCCACTCCGCAAACGTAAACCGCCCTCATCATCAAAGAACAATTGTAGCAGTACCAGTGCCACACCGATGCCCTCATCTCCTCCCCCCGCGACACATAGTTTCCGACCAAGACCGAGGTGTGAACTTGCGAACGAGACCGCACGCGGTAGGATATCGTGCACGAAGGTATGTTGTCCGCGTTTTCCCAAAGGGAGGAGCATTCGGAGCACTCGCAGGGACGTGCCCTCGCTTTCTCCTGGCCCTAGCTCCGTATTTGCTCGAGTTTCCCTGTCATCAGAACGTCGTTTTATCGGCGAGGCTTTATCGGTATCGCCCGGTGTGACGTTCGATGCGTATACGACGATGAACGCAGTTTCTATTTCCCCATCGGTGTCTGGCTCGCATGTGCTCGGCACGCTGGCTGGAAGTTCTCGTGGTAGGTCTAACAGTGTGCAGAGCAGCACGCGACCGCGAACTTTCAGCACAGGCGTCGGGAATGTGCTCCATGCTCCTCCATGTAGTAGTCCGTCTACGCCGGAAGTTTCTTGCGTTTCTCGCGCGGTCGTAACCAGCTTGACGACTACAGCCCCGAGGTCCTCGCGTGAGCAGGCTAATAATTCGGTGCGATGCTTCCAGAACAGCTGTGGCGTTAGGCCCTACAATGTGGTAGAACAGTAGAATAGTAGTATCCCAGTGGTTAATGGACCAAGAACCACCCAACGATAAACAACGATATTGTCATCAGGCGCTGAGGGAAAGAAAGTAAGATAGACGTACCTGGCCCCATAATTCATGGTCATCTCCCGAACCTTGCACATACGAGAATCCCTCCATGCGGCGCTCAATCCCCGCATCAACAGCGCGCGACGCGCTCACGCATATAACAGGCAAGAACGAAGCGTCAGGCGCGATGTAAGGGAAGCGCGCCGAAGCAGGCGTAATCCACAGAGGGCGCAATGGCCTAGCCAGTTCAGGGAGTGCATATGACGAGTCCTATGCATGCACTGGGAGGGAAGCAACGGGAACAGAAGGGTGTGGTGGCATGTAACTTACTGCGAGAGCCGCGGCCCAGATATCGAGCCGCGCTGCTATTTGGGCGTGTTCGTGAGGGCTGACTGCCCCGGGTGGTGTATGCAGGTCAAGATCCGTGTCCGTGTCCGCCATCGCAACGTCATCAACATCCGACGATGATGGCGTTCACGATGACGATGACGGTACTTCGACATTGACGAAGCAGCCGCCACGCAGGAGTATAGCGCGATTGATGACAGCGCACCAGATCGGCACGGTCTTCGAGAGCGCATCGGGGAGGCGTTTACCCGCACGCGTCGAATCTACGAGAACGAGCCTGGAACACAAAAAGAGAACTTGTTGAAAAAATTTTATTTTCTATTCAGAGGAACAGTAACGGAGGTCGTGATGACGTACCCGCCGTGGGAGGCAGCAATGGCTAGTAGATGAATATTCGGGCGGCGGAGGTTGAAGGACCAGTTTCCGTGATGGCCATCGGTGCTCTTGAAATACGCGTGTGCTGAAGGATGCGCCTTCCCATCGGTTAACGCTCAGAAGGGGGTCATATACTTATAGCAGTAAAGGGACGTACGATAGCTGGGTCGGTGTACCAGGCCCCGCAGCGGAGGTTTGCTGTCCATGGAACATTGTGTTAGATGGCAGGAAGGACGGAATGAAAAATGTGGGTGGGGTGCTGTACGTATCAACGGAAACGAAGGGTAGGCGGCGCGCACTTGGTTGACGAAAGCGACGTCAGCTTTGATGGAATGCAGACGATTGTAAATGTCGAGGGACTCTCGACGAATATGAGCACGCGCTGACGATTCTGGTGTCGTGGGCATGACGGGTGTGGACTAACTGGCGCTGGCCAATGCGGAACACGCCACACATGGCTACGATAGTAGACGGTTGTCTTTGTGTTGAAGAAGAAATGTTACAGTATATTCTTTCTAGTCCTCATTTATTTCTGTCCTTTGCGGACTCATCGTTCTCATCGCGCGACACTCAGCCACGCTACGTGACACTAGTTTCTTGAAGTCGGACTGTTAGCGTTGCTTGAAAGCTTGAAAGGATGAGGCGCAACTGGTGCGGTGTAGTGCGCATAGTAGTCATCATTAGAGAGGGATTGAGGATGATACGAAGAGGCGGGTAACGACTGCGGGTGCAGATTAATGCGGCGTACGGTTGGGAGTCCCACTGATTATTAGAACCTTCAAATCCGGGCGCGGGGACAGTTTGAAAGCGACATGTGACCGCGAGACGACAGTGCCGTCCAGATGTCTCCGAGATTTATCTGTCAGCATTGCCAATTAACAGCTTTAGATAGATTTATATACTACTACAGAACAAGATTATTATAGTTCTACAGATTTCGTGTGTCATGTCCGTCATGTCCTATAAACTGGCTATGACCGATTGTTTGGCATAGTTCGGAACTGTTTCGTAGAGAGATTATAGCTGTCACAAAAATATACAAATACCTCCGAGTTAGTGGGCTGTCGATGATGCTGTCGGTGATATCCCTATTACCAGTCCGAAGAAGGCTTTCAACCCACCAAGCACGCACTGCATGCTTTGATGCCTGTGCCCCGAAGGTCACAGGTCTGCAATTGCCTACTGCAAAGTGCCGCGCTCTGCGCTGCACTCAGCGTCAGTGGCTCATCGTTGACGATCCTAGAATACAAAACAATCAGCCACGAAACGGCGATGGCATAGCTCGACAGCCTACAGGGACTGAAGGGCGCTACCCCCGACGCTTGGGGGTAACGATGACCCGACCTGTGCATTACGAACGAGAGTCAGAGAAGTGAGGAGTTGCAGGGTATCCGGAAGGGCGCCCAGCGCCGTGTTTTCGAGATGCAAAGTCGTGAGCTTGGTCAAGGCATCGAAGTCTGTCGGGAACGGGCCAGCTACAGGATGACAAAAGTAAATACATCACCCGGTAAGAGATCCCGCAGAGTCATACCTGGGGTGTTTCCGTCTCCCACGACTTCGATGGACTCAAGCTCCGTCAGATTTGTGAATTGCGCAGGAAGAGACGCGGGGACAGCGGGGAAGGTTAATTGTCTACAAGAACGGCGATTGGACTCGGTGGGAGAACGAGGTGATAACGACGAAACGTACAACGATGACACGCGACCGGCGCCGTTACATCGCACACCATTCCACGTACAGAACTTGATGTCCTTCACCCAACCTCCAGCCTCCAGTCCAGCCTGGCCTTGTTGACCAGCATCTTCCCATATCGATCTTAACCCACAGAACTGTGTCGCATCCCGTGCGACGGGGTATATCGCGGTGGCATTCGTCGGCACCGTACTAAGAAGCGTGAGACATGTGCTACAGGGATATCCTTCGGGATCGTTGGGCGCGTTGAGCGTATATTGCGTTATGCACTGCTGAGTATCTGCCGAGAGCATGATAGTATTCGTCGGTGCACTCGTAGGCTGGGTTGTGGGGAGTAGTCTAGGTGACGAGTGGAACGAGGAAAACGAGCGGACGTTGAGAACGATTACGTTGATGAACAAATAGAGCAGAAAGACAATGAACGCGAAAAGGAGTGCTGGACTGTACCGCTCTTGCGTGCGAGTTGGCTGAGGGTGGGCGTGCTGGGTATCCGATTCACGTACGTGATCCAGTCTCCATACTGGCACTTCAGATGGCGGTACAACAACAATAGGCGCAACACGTTGAACGGACGAGTCATTTCTTCGGCCTACTCGGAGAACGACGAAAAGGCGCGCGAGGCGATCTCTGAGGCTGGGCTGTGAGCTTTGCGAGCTCGAGATAGAGTCGCTTGGGTGGCCTTTCTCAGGATCAAATCGCTGTGAGCGTGGGGAGGTCCTATGGAAGATATGTTGGCCGAGAGGGAATGCACGCTCTGTAGGAGAGTCTGGAGAGAACCGAGAGCGCTCAAAAGCGGGGTGGGGTGGTGGCAAAGCAATTGACAGGTGCTCCTTGAACTTGGACGAGGACGGTGCAAAACCTTGAGAGGAGACTGAGGGCTTGAGTGGCCACTGATGAGGTCTACTCATAGGGCTCTCTCGGATGGGAGGGTATATGGCGGTAACCGAGAAGGGCGTTATGGTTATGAGAGAAGGTGAGGGTGAGAAAGAAAAGGGAAGAATGTCCTTGGAGCAGCATGTCGGATGGTGTCCAAGAAACAATAGAGGAGGACTGCGCTGTTCCATTGTTTTAGCATCCGGTCCGTGATTCCGCGATGGCCCATGCCACCAGCGATGACTGGATGACTCGTCCCTCAACATGCCTGATTTGGAGACCCGCAAGAGTACTCTTTATTTTGGCTATGGTAGCAACATATGGTTAGACCAGATGAACAGACGCTGTCCAGAGAACAAATACATAGGGACTGCAGTATTGCACGATTGGTGGGCTTGATATCTCTCTACTTGCCTAAGTTGCCTTGCATCGATCTCTCCCCGTACTCACCTACTGCATCCGATAGGCGTTGGATCATTAACGAAAGAGGTTCCGCAAATGTCATTCCTTCCTCGGGAGACTATGTCTACGGCTTCATATGCGAGCTCAACCTCAAGAACGAGGCGTCCCTGGACGTGTACGAAAGGGCCTACGATAAGAAGATCCATCCAGTCGAGCTAAGGACGTCTCCCGGCGATGGTGAGACGCCCACGAAGAAAACCATAGATGCTCTCGTATACATCGACACGGTCTCTACTAGCCTCGATGTCCCAAGGACGGAATATATCCATAGGATAAATATGGCATTGCAGGACGGCCTTAAGAATGGCGTTCCTCAGTCCTATATCGATAAATACATTAGGCCGTTCATACCCGCACCCGCAGAGTTACCGTAGAGGTCCAAAGCTGCACGCTGTACGCACCGCCTTTGAGTCTCTTATTATTCCGCCGCTTTCTTGATAGGGTTTTCCGACTTCTTCTCAGCTGCTGCCGTCGTTTCTTTTTCATAGGCCCGCTGGATGCGGTTATTCCCATATTTTCTCCTACATCCTCACTCTCCTCTTTCACACTTTTGTTACTTTTCCTCGGGGTATCTGTGGTCTTTCTTTCCTCTTCTTCGCTTTATGTTCACTATCCTCCATATGTTCCATCGTGGGGTCATTGGTACCTGGTTTTCCAATCGTCCAGATACCCTGTACTTGAAGGCGCCCGCCTCGCTTTGCATCCGCTTGGGACACGGCGCGAGTTTCTTCAACCCGGAGTACTCGTTCAGGTCCTTGTCGTCCGCAAGTACGATTTCTGAAGCGCTCAGACCATATGGGGTCTTTGTTAAGAGGGACATAGCCGAAGTGTGTAGGCATTCCTGCAATCTAAAGTACGCAGGAGCAAAATTTGCATGAGGAAACAGCAGAGAGTGAACGCATACCATATCATTGAATTCAGGCTCATATAGCTCTTCTATGTACTCATCTCTCCATCCATATCATCGACATCGACTGATAAACGGCCCGTATATCAGTCGACAGGGACATTATGCGGCGAAAGTGTAGAGCAGTGTGGGTGCCCCGTGACTGGTGATAGGAGTTGGGTGGGTTCCATGGCAAGGATATAGGAGTGGTTGATAATAATAGACAGCGACAGTAACTCAGAATGCTCAGAGTGATCAGAGTGACACTGAGGGTGTTTGACGACTCGGCCCGGCTAGAGAAACCTAAGCGTAAGCGTGACAATCGTGACCGTAACTTTTTGTCAAATCCCTAGCCTGGTCACGGTAAGAGGGCATCAATATGCATCAATTCTCAGTCTGTCTGTCACGGTGGCATCTTACTGATGCCGAAACCCACCACTATACACCAACCCACTAATAAGTATGATTTTTCTTCCGAAGTCTCCGAGAAAATATCAGGGACCGTCTACCCGCAAACTAGAAAACATCAAATTTCCGGATTTTTCGGTCACTGTGGTGCGACAAATCCACGAATCCACATGGCAGTGGGCACCAACGCGCATGCACAGGAAATCAGTTGGTCAGGCAGAGCTAATGTACATTTCCAAGCTTTGCACAAGTACACTTTGGATCAAAGAAACGCATACAGTATGATGCACTAATCCTCGCTACTAGTATCTCACATTTAAATTACACCCAATATCCAAACCCTGCGCTGACCTTCGTGACGGATATATCTCGAATTCCTTTGCCTGAGAGGAAGATTACAATGCGTCAGCAAGTTGTCTACGAGCATTCAGTATATGGTCGCATGATAGTCACCCTTAAACTGAATAATTGAGAGACAGAGATGAGTGTGAATCACGACAAGATTCACTGAAGTAACTCACCACTGCATCCGGAAGAGGGGGGTGCAGCCTCTCGTCCACATCATCCTCAGGCTCCTCAGACTCATCTGGGGCCTTCTTGAATACAATTTGCGTCCAGCTCTGAGACAGAGTGATCACTATCGCGTAACGTCCTCGAAGATTGCGACGACGATAGAGTTCCCCTTGACTCTGGCCGGCTGCCAGAAACGATGAACTGTCAGTCGTCGTGGTTTCACAAATAGAGAAGAAATAAAGACCTATTTCTGCCTGATTCCATTGACCTTTGAAATTTCCGACGTTTGGTGCGTTGACTTCGACCTGGTTCTCAACTAGGAAAGTGGCCAGAACCGGCACAACCGCTGGACGGTTACCCACGGACAATTTTGTGAGCCTATCAGTGATAGCGTCGTCGCCGAGTTGGTCTGAACCGATAATAGCTTGTTCTTTAGTATCAAGTCCAAGAGTTTCGAGTTCAGATGCAGACATGATTGTTACGTGGGAGTACAGCCTGAGTGCGCTGAATTGCACATACTTACTGTACATGTAGTATTATACCATTTCTGCAGCGCTAGAATATGCACTTCGCAGGTCTTCTATTATCCCGAAACCTTAGATCTTTATCGTCACGGCATCGGATTTCTACATGTGCCCTGATGAGCTCACGTATGATTTGGCGACCAAATTTGCGGCGTTATCGTCCTTGACGTTCTGGAAAACTGGGGGAGTACCGAGTTCAACATGTTCTCGATTGTCGCCCCATGGTCATTTTCATCTCGGCGATGTCCATCTGATTGTTAATCGCGCTTCTACTGTTGGTTCGAGCAACGCCAACGCTCCATCCCCCCCATTTCCAGGGTAGGCCCTGGATGGACGGGAGTTTGTCAATGATTCTGGTCAAAACACAGCCAAAATTGTATTATGAAACCCTTGGAAAGATTAAATTTCTGTTAGGAGGGAGAAAAGAATGATTCCGTGACTTGGAGGACACCTTCCCAACCCCCGAGCCAAAGTCGTGACTTTGCCTACTAAAGCATTATTGTAGATTCACGCTTTCCGGGCCTTGTTTCAGTCATAAAATGAGACCTGAAGTCAAATTTCCAGCCCTGACAGGCATGCCTAGTTCATATATCTGACACCGTATCCAATGGAAATGCTAAGTTACAGTATGGGTCATTTAATCCATTCAAATATGGACTCCACGGATCTCTTCAAGAAAAACAAACAAACGACGAGACAACGGAGTGTCCCTGTCTCCTGGCACCATCCAATTGTAAGATGGGACATGGCACAAGGAGAGGTGTTATAGGGCACTCGATCCATTCCAAAGAGCTTCGATCAGGCTCCACAGAACCGATGACCAAGCCCAATAAAAACGCCAGATGATTCGCCCTCGAGTCGCCGTCGAGAATCGATAACCCAAATCTTGATTGGTGGTGTGGATAGAACCATCAGAAGGCTACCTGGTCTACATAGTGCTGCACACAAAATACATGCCCAAACCCGAAACAACGGATGGGACGGCGGAGCCCTTGGTTGAAGTTTTTCACGAATCACTGTGAGATGCGAAGCTCATAGTTGCTACCTGATATGTTTTTTTTTCTGATTTGATCACTTCCCACCCGTTACGGACTGACCTAGGGATTACCTCAAACACCCCAATCATTGTCTTTTTGGCGCATAGACACAATTGCGATGTCTCAGCCACCTCAGTGACTGAGTGGACCTAAGATAAGGATCTTATCGCTAGCCTGGGAAAAGAAAAGATTCGCCTTCTTTTCTCGGATCGCTCTGTTTTATATAGGAGGACATGGGAGCCCTTTATAGTTCCTTGTATCACGCCAGATCACCTTTCAGTGACATCCTTCGATATGCCCAAGACTCTTTATTTCGGCTATGGTAGCAACATGTGGTTGGACCAGATGAAAAGACGCTGCCCAAAGAGCCCATACAAAGGGACTGCAGTGTTGCGTGACTGGTGGGCCTGATATCTTTACCTGCCTTGCATCGATCTCTCCCCGTACTCATCTACTGCATCCGATAGGTGTTGGATCATTAACCAAAGACACGTCGCAAATGTCATTCCTTCCTTGGGAGACGAAGTCTACGGCTTCATATTTGAGCTCACCCCCGAGGACGAAAATTTCCTGGACGGAGAAGAAGGGGCACCTTATATCTACAAAAAGAGTATCAATCAAGTCGAGCTAATGACGCCTAGTGGACCGAACATAATAGATGCCCTCGTATACATCGACATCGACTCTACAAGCCCCGACCTCCCGAGGGAGGAATATATCGGTCGGATAAACAACGGACTACAGGACGGCCTTGAGAATGGCGTTCCTCAGTCCTATATCGATAAATACATTAGATGGTACATACCACCCGGAGAGCCATTCTAAAGCCCCCTGTTTTACGCAACATCTTCGAGTCTCTCTTGTTATTCCGTCGCTCTCTTGACAGGTTCCTTTGCTTCGTTTCTTTTTCACGGGCTCGCTGGATGTGGTTGTTCCCATATCTTCTCCTACATCCTCCCTCTGCGACTCGTGCAGCCTTTTCGCGCGTGCGCTCTTTCTTTCCTTTCCTCTTCTTCGCTCTACGTTCGCCATCGACCAGATGTTCCATCGTGGCATCATGATTGGTACCCGTATCTTCCGATCGTCCAGATACATTTTTCTTGAACTCTCGAAGGCACTCGCCTCGTTTTGCATCCGCTTGGAATATGGCGTGAGTTTCTTCAACCCGGCGTACTCGTTCAGGTCCTTGGTCTGGCTTTGAAGGAGGCCCAAGAAGGGGTGCAGTCTCGTCATCATGAGAGTCCTGAGAAGGACATGGGACTCGAATGTCACGGTATGAACAACGACTCCGACGTCGTTTAGTATCAACTGGGTCTGGGTCGTAAATAACGGAACCCTTTTGATAAGTGTGTATTTGGCGCGGCATCTGAACGGGAAGAAAATCGATAGACAAGATCATACATCCACACAGACTAAGGCACTTCCCGACGCCGAGTGAGGCGTAAGGTCGTAAGGGGTCGGGTCATAGCACGTTGCGTGAATTCCAGGTCCTTTGTTACTCATGGGCGGACCGTGACGTTACTAGTTTTTTATAACTTCCAAGGAACAATGTTAATAAGGACTGAGTCGACCAAAAGGTCTGAGAAGTAGTGCGTGCTACTAGGATCCGTCGCAGTGCCAGTGGTCGGCCGGAGGAAACAACAATGGCCCGACGATGGATGACTAGATGATTTGCTGCTAATGCCTGAGTTACGACGGGAATATACTATACTGTATTACTGTATCTTCTTTTAGGTATGAACCTCACCGCATCATAGGATGGAGCTTCTACTCCCGTCCCGCCACACAAGCATTGGTAGGGGTATGCCAAGGTAAATATAGGATTGTCCAGCTCCAATCTTTCCTTCCCTCCTCACCTCGCTCACATTTAACTGCTCGCAATCCTCGTCTCAAGAGCTAGTGCATTATGTGCGTTATGAAAGGTGTCGCTAGCTTTCTAGACGCCACCTTCACAACCCTCTACTTTGTCATCGACTTCAAGTTCGCGTGACTTGTCGGGATATGGGCCACCGTGGTTCATCCGCGACATTGAATACTCCTCATATGTTGTGTGTACCGACACCTCCAATCGGTTAGAAGGTATGCGTACGACGGAAGGATTTTTGATTTTCGACACCAAGCGACTAGTCCGAGTCTTTTGGTCACTTGAGTCTGGTGCACTAAGATGACATAGACAACAGTGAGCGTAGAGAATGATTGATTGGAAGAATATCGTACGTGCTGGAGGGAGCAAAGTATTGCAGAGAGCGATGCATCCGAGTCGTAGCGATAACTGTCATAACAACTTAGGGAAACACAAACAGCTGTGTTTAAGAGACGGCTTCATGAGAAACTAATTGCTTCCGCCATCAGTAGCACAAAAGGACATACCGTGCTTAGATTCTCTGATGAATAGAGCCAAGCCAAGTCCAATCAATATGTTGCATTGGAAGATCGGAGAGGAAATGAAGACTACCATCCACATTCAGAGCCATCAACACCTACGGTGTAAGGCGGAGATGAGCAAAAAAAGTATATTACTCGGATACAATAAAACTAGCCAGACTTACCACTGGAGGGACTTCTGCAACAACGGCAACAACGAACCAACTGACACCCTCATGAACGTCAAATGCATCAGTGGGTCAATAACATAGTCAACGAGAACTGCTAATGCCCCACCTGTTTCCAGAGAAGGTGCCAGAGCTCATAAGAACCTCCACCGCGACGGCGAAGTTGTAGCAAGCCAGCGAGCATGATGAGTAGCAGAATAGCGTCGCTGGCAAAAGTGGAGTCCATAGCGATTTCGCAGGTCTTAATGTTGGAAATTTTGCATGACCTTGCCACAGGGTCCCATGCAGAGCGAATCTGCTTATGATAAGACAAAAACGCCAAATGATTGAACACGATCATTTACCCGAATGACAACTGATATCAAGAATGTTCGTTGGCGTTCAACGTACCGGAAATACGGAGAAAAACTCACCTAGTAACATGAGTGAAACGTTGGTCACACATATTGCGACAACGATAGCCATAATTACTTTATTCCGATTCCAAATGGCTAAGCTGAAGCCCTCCATAAGTATGGCATAGTTGTCGCACAGAAGCGCTGAAAACTGACATGCGAAGCACGAGCAACAGCGAACCTGAACCCAGGCTCATGAAGTAAAAACTCTAGGGACAAGATATCAGGAAGAAACGATCTTTCATAGGAGGTTACGAGAGCCACATGGATACTCACCCAGCTGATCCAGGTCAAGGCCTTGGGATCATGGCAAGTCAGTACACGCAAGAAAATTACCTACGAGACAGGGCACGTACCTGGCAGTTTATTCCGGACGTAGCGTTCAAGTAGATCAAGATAATGATCACGACCGAGATGGTGGCCCAGCGTGCAATCAAGTAAATCTATCAGAGGGACAAATTCATACTAGGCAAAACCAAGGTAAGCACTGATCATCACGTACCCATATCGTCCATCGATAGGCTCGATATCCCCGAATGATACTCCACTCGTGGTGAAGAGTGGTGAAGAACTCCCAACTGTCAGTTGGGAAATGACTTGAGTACATGGACTCGGAGAGCGACACGATAATAGTCACAACTAGCGGACCCACATGTAAATACCTGCTATGATGAGCCACATCTTTAATACCAGCACTGTCAGAAGACACGCTTAGTGATTTTCCAAGTTCCAGAGCTGAGTTGGAAGTGGTGTACACACTGGAATGGCCACCGGGCGCAGCGGGGTCACGGAGAGCGAGCATCCTGGTACTAGTACAGTAGGCAAGCAGCGAGGCAGGGGAGTCTCGCATCAACGTGCTAGACCCTTATATGTTCGACCATTTTCCCTTAAGCGAGGTTAGACGGGGAACCCTTATTGTAGTAATAACTAAAAAGGTTTCAGTATCCACGGCTAAGTCATTGGTGCCTCAATATCTGTCCCATTAAGCTGAAACGGGCTGAAACAAGTGATGGTGGGTGATCGATATGGACCCTTACAATCGAGTATTTTTCCAGTTCCATTTTTGTTTTCATGCTCTCTGTTTTGCCTGTGCCTTGCTTCGACACTGTGATAACCCCGAGTTGCCGAGCCACAGTGTGCGGTGGTCAAACGCTGACCTGTCTCGGCAAATATGCCCAAGGCGGCCAGACATACCCATTTCGAAAGAGAGGTTCTTCTTGAGGGGACATACCCATGCAAGGTACCGATTAGTGGGTCAAGTCACGCTAAGATAAGGTACGCGGGAGTAAAAGTTGCACGAGGAAACGGCAGAGAGTGAGGCCGTGAGGGCGTACCATATCATTGAATTCAGACTCATACAGCACTTCTATGTACTCATCGAGCGCATGTTTGCGCATGTCCTCGGTGCCCCCCATTCCACCTCGTCCCGCTACGCGCTGGTATGTCTGCAACCATCTCATCGACACCGACGGATATACGGCCCGTATATCAGTTGACTGGGGTAATATGCGGCGAAAATAAGAGGGTCGATAATAGAGAACAAAGTGATCGGAGGGTTTGACAGCGGCAGTTGAGCAAATGGGATTTGACGCGATTTTGGACGACTCGGCCCAGCCAGGAAGGAACTAAAGAGCACGTGACCGTAACATGCACATGTCATCTTCGAAACCCCGCCATACATCTCACGAATAATGACTATGATTCTTCCAAAGATTCTTACGAAGTCTCCGAGACAGTCTCAGGGACTATCTGTCAGCAAACTCAAAACCATCAAATTTCCGGATTTTCCGGTCACTGTGGTGCGACAAATTCACGAATCCATGTAACGGGGACTAACATGCATGCACAGGAAATCAGGTCACATAGGTTGGCCAAGCAGAGCTAATGTACATTTCTAATCTTCATATAAGCATACTTTGGATCCAAGAAGCCCACTGATTCTCGCTATCTCGCATTTAGTCTGCCGACCAATGTCCAAACCCTGCGTTGACCGTCGTGACGAGTATCTCTGGAATCCCTTCACCTAAGATGCGTCAGCAAGTTGTCTATAATTTCATTCAGAATATGGCCGCGTGATACTCACCCTTAAACTGAATGATTGGAAGACAGAGATGAGTATCAATCACGACAAGATTCACAGAAGTTACTCACCACTGCGTCCGGAAGAGGGGGGCGCAGCCTCTCGTCCATATCAACCTCAGGCTTCTTGGGCTCCTCAGACTCATCTGGGGCCTTCTTGAATACGATATGCGTCCAGCTCTGAGACAAAGTGACCACAATCGTGTAACGTCCTCGGAGTTTGCGACGACGATAGAGTTCCCCTTTACTCAAGCCGGCTGCCAGAAACGATGAACGGTCAGTCGTCGTGGTTCCACAAATAGAGAAGAAATAGAGAGACCTATTACTGCCGGATTCCATTGGCCTTTGAATTTTCCGATGTTTGGGGCGTTGACTTCGACCACCTGCCCAGAGAACCCAACTATGAAAGAGGCCTGAACCGGATCCTCCACTAGACGGTTGCCGGCTAACAATTCTGTGAGCTTCCCAGTGATAGCGTCGTCGCCGAGTTGGTCTGAACTGATAATAACCCCTGGTTTAGTATCAAGTCCAAGAGTTTCGAGTTCAGATCCAGACATGACTGTTACGTGGGAGTACTGCGCTGAGTTGCACGGACTGTGCATGTGGTATTATACCATTTTTGCAGCGCTAAAATATGCACTTCGCAGGTTTTCTATTATCAGACCCCGAAACCTTAGATCTTTATCGCCACGGCATCTGATTTCTACATGTGATGCCCCAGCAAGCGCACGTTCGATTTGGTGACTACACTTTGCGGCGTTATCGCCCTCGACGTTCTGGAAAACTGGGGGAGTGCCGAGTTCAACATTGTTCTCGACCGTCACAGTCCCATGGTCATTTTCATCTCGGCGATGAACATCTGATTGCAATCACGTTTCTACTGTTGGTCCGAGCAATGGCAACGCTCCCTCCCCCCATTTTCAGGGTAAGCCTGATCGACTGGAGTTTATCAAAGATTCTGGTCAAAAACTTATATTATGAAACCCTTGAAAATACCTATTTCTGTTTGGAGGGAGAAAAAATCGATTCCATGACTCGGAGGATTCCTCTTTCCCCAGTAATTTTCCCAGCCCCCGGGTCATTGGTCGTGACTTTGCCTACTAGAACAATTATTGCAGATTCACGCTTTCCAGGCCTTGTTTCAGTCTAAATGAGATCTGAAGAAATATCCGGCCCTGACAGGCATGCTTACTTTATATGTTCGACACTCCGATGAAAATGCTACAGTATGGGTCATTTAATCCATTTCGTTACTCTCCATGGATCTCTTCGAGAAAAACAAATGAGTGTTCCTGGCACCTGGCACCATCCAATTGTAAGATGGCATATGATACAAGGAAGGGTGTTATAGGGGACTCAGTCCATTGCAAAGACCTTTGAATATTCCACAGAATCGATGACCAAGCCCAAGAAAATCTCCAGACGATTCGCCGTCGAGTCGCCGTCGAGGATCGATAACCCCAAATCTTGGTTGGTGGCGTAGACATGAAGTATAGAACCGTTGGAAGGTTCTTTGGTCTATATAGTGTTGCACACAAAGTACATACGCAAACAACGGATAGGACGGCGGAACCCTGAGTTTTTCACAATAGAAGGCTTGATAGCTTGATCATTGCCCATTACGGACACTTGTCTATAATATCCAACAAGCATGAAGGAGAGTCCCTAAGATAAGGATCTTATCGCTAAGATTGGTCGAATTCACGTTCCTTTCTCGGACAGCTCTGTTTTATATAAGTTAGGACAGCCCATCCCTCTTCCTTGTATCACACCAGATCTCCTTTTAGTGACACCCTTCGACATGTCCAAGACTCTTTATTTCGGCTATGGTAGCAACATGTGGTTAGACCAGATGAAAAGACGCTGCCCAAACAGCCCATACATAGGGGCTGCAGTGTTGCGCGACTGGTGGGCCTGATACCTCTACCTGCCTTGCATCGATCTCTCCCAGCACTCATCTACTGCATCCGATAGGCGTTGGATCATTAACCAAAGACATTACGCAAATGTCATTCCTTCCTTGGGAGACGAAGTCTACGGCTTCATATTCGAGCTCACCCCCGACGACAAAAGGACCCTGGACAAAAACGAAAACGCCCCTTATACCTACAAATGGAGTACTAATCGAGTCGAGCTAGTGACGTCTCCCGGTGATGGCGAGACCCCCGCGAAGAAAATCATAGATGCCCTCGTATACATCGACATCGACAATACTAGCTCCCGACCTCCCAAAGGAGGAATATATCGGTCGGATAAACAACGGACTGCAGGACGGCCTTGAAAATGGTGTTCCTCAGTCCTATATCGATAAATACATTAGATGGTACATACCACCCAGAGAGCCACTCTAAAGCCCCTTGTTGTACGCATATTCTTCGAGTCTCCCTTGTCATTCCGTCGCTTTCTTGACAGGGTTTTCCGACTTCTTCTGCCGCCTTCGTTTCTTCTTCACGGGCTCGCTGGATGCGGTTGTTCCCATATCTTCTCCTACATCCTCACTCTGCTCTTTCGCACTTTTGTTACTTTTCCTCGGGGAATTTGTAGTCTTCGTCTCCACCTCCTGTACTACTTCGGTCCCCTCCGCGACTCGTGCAGCTTTTTCGCGCGTGCGCTCTTTCTTTCCTTTTCCTCTTCTTCGCTTTATGTTCGCCATCGACCAGATGTTCCATCGTGGTGTCATTGGTACCTGTTTCTTCCAATCGTCCAGATACCTTTTTCTTGAACTCTCGAAGGCGATCGCCACGCTTTGCATCCCATGTGTCGCGCTGCTTGCGATACGGCGCGAGTTTCTTCAACCCAACGTACTCGTTCAGGTCCTTGTCGTCCGCAAGCAGGATTTCTGAGGCGCTCAGACCATATGGGGTCTTTGCTACAGGGACATAGCGGAAGTGTGTAGGCATCCCTGCCACCTAAAGTACACGGGTGTGAAAATTGCATGAGGAAATGGCAAAGAGTGAGGGCGTACCATATCATTAAATTCAAGCTCATATAGCTCTTCCATGTACTCATCGAGTACACGTTTGCGCATGTCCTCGGTGCCATCCCATTCCACCTCGTCCCACCTCGTCCCGCTATACGCTTGTGTGTCTGCATCCATCTCATCAACATCGACCGCGTCGGCCTCGGCCTCCCTCATCCTCTTCTTTCTTTCCTTTTTCTTCGCCTTCTTCCGTTCCTTCGCTGCTGATGAGTGTGCGTCGTCCCGACTTGGTGGGACGAGATCATCAATGTCAATATCGTCGTCCCACGTTGGTTTCTTGTCGTTTCCATCAGCACCCACGCCGTCAGTTTCGGCAAGTACAGCTGCCATTTGCTGGTCATACGTATCCGCGTCCCAGTCCCCGTCTAGATCCAGTGCGTCGAGCGCTGCGTGAACCAAGACCCACTACATTCACCAAAAGAGCATCAAACAAAAGGGCGGAGGACACACACCTTTGCTGCGCGCCCATCCTCCCTCTTTGCCAATACGCTCGAGCTTCGCTTCCACCTCTCGCGCTTTGAGCCCCTTGAGACGCTTCACTTCCTCGCGCCGCTGAGCCTTCTCCGCTTCTTTACGCTCTCGCCGTCGCTCGCGGGCCTCATGCCGGCGCTCCGCATGCTCTGTCGGCCGGCGCACGCTCTCTACTGCACGTGGAAAGGATGGGATGTGTGCTGCGTCAGGTTCTTCGAACCGGAAGTTGTACGAGCTTTCGAAGCGCTCGGCGGCCTCGTCAAATTCCTCGTCGTCCTCGAGGAGTCCACCGTTCACGTCAGCTCCAACATCGGCTCCGGAAGGTGTCACTGAAGGACCTGGGTCTTTGGAGGATGAAGCCCCCACGGTGATCTCCTTGTAGGTAGGTATGCGCCGCGCGGAGCGATCGATCCAACCGCGGTGTAAAATGTAACTAAAGTATCATTTGTCAGATATATTATGCGGGATAGAGTGCTGAAAACACACGTACTTGACCAAGAACTCTTGGTCTGTCTCCTCCCTCTTTTCGACGATTTTTTTACCCTTTTTCTTTTTCTTCTTCTTTCCTGACTCTGCTTCGTCGAGGGGCATAGGCATATCCTCTTCTTCCTTTCGAAGTATCCACTCCTCAGCCTTTTCCTCCTCGCCGAGGTCCAAGATCTTCTCCAGGGGACCGACTTCACGTTCGAGATATGCGCGATACTCCGCCTCCTCGTGTTCTATCTCATCCCTCGTCTTTTCGCGCAAGGTGAAGAGCCCTCCTTCCTCCTGCCGTTCTGCATGTCCCGTGTCAGTCGCGCTGGAGTGAAACGCGGCAATAGTCTCGGCGCGTAGCGCAGCCTGCTCCGCGACATGGGTAGGTGGTGGTGGTGGTGAAGCATCTGGTGAGGAAGAACGCGTGGTCGAGACATCGAGTGCGGCGGCGAGACGCTGCTCGTGGAGCGTCACAGGTTTGTTTGGCTTGGCTTTCTTTGTGTGAGAGGGCGCGGGTAGCGTACGGGATTGGCTGTGTTCCTCTGTCAATATATAGCGTATGAGAACCGGGCAGGCGGGAGAGAGAATTTTTTTAAAGGGGGATGGGGTCGGGACATACCCTCAAACACGCTGCGGCCGGCATCGTAGATGCCCGGGTCTCGCGCTTTGATACGCGCGAGCGTGCGTAGGATGGCTACATCGAGAGCCGGAGTGAGCTCTTCACCGTCCTCGTCTTCACTCTCATCCGACTCGGAGTCAGAATCGTCCGACTTTGAATCATCGGTGTTAGCATCTGAGCCGTACTTCTCCTTGACTGCGCGTGACGGTATCAAAAATCAGCGAGGCTTGTGTTTGCAACAGCAAAGGCGATGCGTACGTTTCGCGAGCTCCTCGCGTTCTTTGCGATATTGAAACGCTTTTGCGTAGTGCTCGTTGACTGTGAGCTGGTGTATATCACCCTCATCTTCGGAAGAGGATGAAGAATTCATTTTGCAATCAAAGGAAACGACGACAGAGGCGCGTAGTAAATTTGGCGCGGATAAACCTCGGCTGTAAGTGCGGATCTTCGTTTGGCGCTCGACAGGGCTCAAATCGCTCAATTAAATTGAATTATACGAGTGATAAAAGTAAAGGTAGTAACCATCAGCGCGCAAAACTCAAATAACGGTCCAAGTTATGGAAGAGATAATCTCTCCTTTTGAGTCACAACCGACAGCAGTAACTGTACAACATGCCCAATACTGTGAAAAAACGTCTGCCAACTCCAGATACCCGGCCATATACAGTACAGTATAAATCGCCCCTAGGATGCCCATTATCATCGACCCAACCACCTAGTCTCCCTTACCAGTGTACTTGATCCCGGCGTCGAGGTGAATGTTTCCCGAAAACTTTGCTCCTATCCAATAAGGCTCGATTCGAGGAAAGTGCAACCCGTCACCGTACAACTCATTTCCACCTTCGCATGGTTGGATATATGCCACGCGCCAGCGGCCACGATACTCAGGGGTCAGATTGACCCACTCGTCATTTGACGCAATCAAAATGTCTGGGGGCTTGCTTGCGAGAATGGGGGGTTGCACAATGCGCACGAAAGGGTTCAGAATGAATGAAGGGATCGGGACACTCGGAATGTATGATTCCGTGACAGAGGCGGAGAAAAAGGGCTCTTTCGCGTCTGGTAAGGACACCTTGACGCTGAGAGTCTTGGAATTTGTCTGAGTGAATTCAAAGCGCGCAAGGTGCTTAGGTATATCTAGGGATCATCGATTATCAGTGAACGTGAATGTGAGAACGATGGACCAAGGAAGCATACTCCAGTTTTTTCGCCCATGCCAGATGCTCTTTTGTGAGTTCACATAGATGTTTGTTATACGCGCCGAGGTACCCTTTTCGAATGGATTGGCAAATCCATCCAAGGATG
The DNA here is from genome assembly GCA_022884055.1 of Russula griseocarnosa. Taxonomy (NCBI): domain Eukaryota; kingdom Fungi; phylum Basidiomycota; class Agaricomycetes; order Russulales; family Russulaceae; genus Russula; species Russula griseocarnosa. The sequence continues at coordinate 358,061 of JAGKRU010000002.1, read as the reverse complement.
CAATGAGCTCGTCGTAGGGCCCAATGGGAGAGTCTTCATATCGAACAATGACGACTTTTGACATACCGCCTCTCCATTGGGGAGAACCTTTGACGGGAGCAAGCGCAGAGGGGTGTATGGTCTCCTCAGGGTTGTAGAAACCAGGCTGGAGGCCTTGCAGGAGTGGGTCCTCGCGATCGACTGGCTTGAGCGGGGCAGTGAAGAGATAAAGCTTTGTTTTAAATACCCATGGCGGGGGTATGACAGCCGGGGGCGACTCGGACGAGGCGTTTCTAGGCGGGGCACCCATGATCAGTTGAAGGGTTGGGGGTGAAATGAGGGTGAAGTCGAGAAAGATGGTGGAAGGGAGTGGGACCCAAATATATGACTAGGACGGGAAGGACTAGACTGGGACCGACCTCGCATTCTGACGTTTTCATTTTGTAGCCACGGCAGGTCGCCGCAATCGTGTTGCGAAAACTCGAAACTTGATTAACATCGCCTTGAATATAGCCTAGAAGCGCTCCCCACAGTTTGGCCACTTGATTACATCATTATCGATTAGGCTTGTTTTATCTCCTTGTTTCATGTTTTCCCACCACATATCACACGACACAATTACAAACAACCAAACATATAACATACTACGTACGGTGTGTACAACACAGTGCGTCCGTCGAGCATCAGCATAAATGGCACAGGCTCCTGTTGTATGTGAGCGCGCAGAAGAGACGCAGATCTATAGATTTGCGAAAGATATACACTAGAAGAATCATCTAGAGGAGAAGCACGCGAACCCATAACCGTGTCTCGGCGTCTTAGAACGTCTGTTTCCGTATAGTTCCGAATCTAAGATCGTAACACTAGAACAGTGGCTTAGCTTGTACCCTCAATTCTCGTTCTTGCTGCCGTGCTGAAGTTGACTTCGAACTCAACCCTATCAACATTATAGCTTTCTACATCATCAGGTGGGGGAGTCTCAGAAGTGTATCGAGAGGACTGGATGCGATGGCACCAGTTCTGCAACGTGCACGGGACCCGAGCCGCCCAGCGTTGGCAGGGGCCGAGTTCGCATTGGATTTCTGATGTTACAGCATTACAGTAATTGCTAGGCGGGATCCCCTGGAAGATCTGGAAGTCTGGAAAGAATCGGTAATTATTGTATAGTAAGAAGGTTTGTTGTTGCTTCCCCTTGCAAATTGTGATCGCCCTGTGCGACGTTCGACCAAGATACGATACGAGACTCGCTGTGTCACGTGTATATGCCCCAGATGGCATCCATCACTCTTATGGAGCTTCCAACTAGCGGTTGCCCATGCTACGCAAGGGTCGGTTGTCGACTGTGTTGAAGAAGGCCAAGCGTATGTTACACAAGTAACCCAACCAAAGGGTCGGGGGAAGGCAAAAAAAAACCGCATGGACAGAGGAAAATACAATTACCTGCCGGGACATTCAATGCTTCATATTATGATCCGTGATCTGAACGATGATTATGAAGAGTGAGAATGTCCAAGAGAATGGATAGAGAGCCAGAAGGGGTGACAAACCGTGGATGAAATGGAAGGGGTTCACTAAACCGACACCACACGAGCGCCACACGGCCGCTCTTCTTCCGAATGTGATCCAAACAATCAATCACTGTCAGCATGCGCAAATGAGAGAACGGGAAAGTGGATTGCCTCGAGAAGGATATGTGATATGCGAGGATTACGGCAGTTCTAATTTACCCCAGGACAGCAAAAATCGAACATTTTTTTTTTCATTTTTTCCTCTGTCGGCGTCTTTTTTTTTTTTTACGGTTCCGAGATGTCTGATCCCGGCTCCTCCTGGTCATAGGTTCTCCAGCTCCATGGGGTCGTCGATTGTCCCCTCGTTGGGCCCCAGCAAACTATGACTTGGTCATGAGGTTAGTGACTTATGCTAAACCATTTATCCTTACCCTTGTCGTCATTGGCCCTTATATACAGTACCCTCATATGCATGTTCCTTTACCCAAGCTCAGCTGCAACCCGTCCATCATACGCATCTTTAACTTATGCCCATTTCGTCCGCATGCGCTTCTTCCAGAGACCACATGCACAGTCATGAGGGAAGCTATTGTCAGGATACCGGATAAAATTTATGCCAAAATTGATGTCAATGGGCTTGATATGTCTAGTAGTCCAGTGCCAGTGGTCATTGTAAGTATGAACTCCGAGTCTACACCTTTCAATTGGGAGATTCGGCTATGCTCCTGCTAGTTAGTAAGATTCCACTGCCATCCGGTCAATTAAATTAAATGTGTATAGCCGTGAACATGAGTAACAAGTAGTCTAGCCTGTCTAGGTAGTATTAACTGAGGACCAACGGACTCGGTGTTCAAGGCTTATTTTTTCGAATTTGTATTCCGTGCGCATGTGATTACCGACAAAGGTGACGTCGTAGGAATATCATGTATGACTAGTTGGTGTGACGCTGGCTCGCTATGTATGAGGGGTCTAGTGAATGGGGTAGAGCACATTTTACGCTCGGTGTTCAAGTTGTCACAATGGACTTGCCAAAAATGTTCGGGTCGGTAAAAAGTTCAACTTACCGACCTGCCAAGTATGTTGGAACTGCTGTAAAGGGCGTACAGTACTGTACACTCTGTAGATTGATCATATCAATTGTGTAACAGTCCAGACTCCAGATTCATCCTATTGAGCCATGACACTTGACATGCACTGTCACATTGCTACCCTCTAGGAAGCTCCGGAAAAAAACGGTGATTTTCATCCGTTGCTGTAAGCAAAACTCATATGCCATTTATTGTACGGTTGTGTTTGGCAGTTTGGCAGGAAAGATGAAGGTTGCTCAACCGCCACCGACCAATAGGGGCTTAACATGGTTTCTGCTCTCTATTGCAATAGCGGTTGCAGATAGACAGCGTCCACCCCCTTTAGTCGCACTCACTGTTGCCCTTTCTCGTGTTACATCTCTAAATGGACTCCTTTTCATTGAGAAGTTGGATTGGGAACGGGTGAAGTTGGGCGATAAATTTTGGCAGTTACGATTACGAGACTTAGCCCGTAGATACCTGGCTACCTGATATACAAATCGACCTGTCTGTCGGCACAGCGAGCCCCCGCAGGCTTTCCTGCGTTCATGTTACGGTTGTGTTTGGCGGGTTTGGCGGGAAAGATGGATGAGCGCGTTCGGTAAGCACACCTTCCAAATGCGTCCCTCAGGCTGCCAAATCATGCCAAATCAAAAGCGGACCGCTTTTGGAAGGCGCGGTTGCTGAACGCGCTGAACGTTGAACGGCGAACGCACTTCTAAGCCGTTCGAGATTCTACAGTACACTATAGCAATGGGCTCTCACCGATGTCACTTTCGGTTTTGTGATCCCCATCCAGGTCCACTTTTGATTTGGCAGAGACGCTTTTGGAAGGCGCGGCTGCCGAACGCACTCTAAGCAGCTCGAAAATTTACAGACATTAGCAATGGGGCTCTCACCGATGTCACTTTCGGTTTTGTTATCCCCATCCAGGTCAAGTATATTGTTACTATAAAGGGCATAATCCGCTCGAGAGGAAGAATACTCAGAGTATGTGGACACGAGAGGGAGAGGGAGAGCGGCAGTGACAGTGGGAGTGGGCGGGCATTGATGCATCATGCATCAATATGCATGAATGTCCACTCCCACTGTCATGATACTATTGGTCTCCGAAAGCAGACGGAGCACCCGTATACTTTTTGTATACATGCCATGGGACCAGAGGATGTACTGTATTCAGAAGACACTCGAGGCGACGTGGGAATGTTACCGCTTGCAATCTCGCTTAACCGTGGGCGGAACCACACGTCGAGGATATAGAGTATAAGCGGGATCATCAGCCCTGCATCAGCCCTCTCGAGCGATATATGTAGCACACACAGGCGCTGCAAATGATGTGGTTCACCTAAACCGACTCCCCCATCTAGTTACTCAGGCTCTAGGCAAACTGGTCAAGATGCTCACTTCCAGCACGTTGAACTCTGCTGAGTCCGTGGACGACTTGGATCCCTGTGTGTATACCGCTACTGCCTAGTTCTAGAGTGCAGAAGACTTACTAAGCATGTTATCTGACAGTGATTGTCATGAAGTTATGGTTCCTCGCGTCTGGTATTTACATGTGAGTCCGCTAGGTACTCAGGCTAGTAGTGACTATCACGTATTCATGTCATTTCGCAGCTGGGAGTTCGTCACCACTCTTAACTTCGAGTGGAGTGTCATCCGACATCAACGCTATCGATGGACGATATGGGTACGTGACGATAACGCCTTGCTTTGAGTTGCCCTCGTCCAAATCCATTCCCTCGATAGATTTACTCCGTTACGCGCTTGTCCGGCCTCGCGGTCATAAGTCTTATCCTGGCTAATTTCTACAATACATCCCCAATTAACTGCCAGGTGGGTGCAGTATTCCACATATACTTTTTTTACGCGCATTAATGACCGTCAATCCCAAGGCATGGGTTACTTCCGGTTGGGTAGGCATCCCGCGCTTCCGACTTTTATGAAAGAGCATTTATATCTTGTTCCCAGGCATTTTCCGCCCTGGGTGGCTATGGCCTAAGTTCGATATTGATCATGCTTCGCATGTTAGTTTCTATGTCTCCATGGCTTCCATACGACGACTCTCCTCCCTAAGTATGTGCTTATGGAGCCTTCCAGCTTTGTCATTTGGGATAAGAACAAAGTTATTATGATCATCTCCGCCGCCATATGGGTGATCAGCCTTGGATTCCAGTTTCCAGGCAAGTTAACTTCCTCTATTCCCTGTGAATCTCAATGGATACGATTTGATATCAGGTATCGTTAAAGTAAATGATTGTTTTCAATCCTTTGGCCTTCTTGCCTTATTCATCACCAGATTCGTGCTGAATGGACGCCTGCGATAAGATCTTGCACAGTTACGAACGTTGAGATCTGCAGAGACTTTTACAACGACCTGCTTGTCACTGACGTCATTCTCCTACTCATCATGCTGGCCGGCTTGTGGCGCCTTCGCCGGGGAACTGAAGGTTCTTTTTATCTTCCACTCCTTTGGAAGCAGGTGGGACATGCCGGTTCTTGTTCGTCGTGATGTTGTCTCACTGCATCTAACGTTCTTCAGGGTGTTATTTGGCTCGCTATTGCCATCGCCGCAGAAATCCCGCAAGTGGTAAGCCCCGGCTAGCTTTATCAATCTACATATGAATTTTCTTTACTTATCACGATTTTTTACCGTAGTTGCTCCTTTTTTTGAATGTGAACGGTAATCTTCGTTTCCTCTCCTGTCTCGCATTGTAATATATTGATCGAACTTGGCTCGGCTCTAAATATCAGAGACTTTGCACTTGGTACGTCCTTTCTTGTGCTACTGATGGCGGAAGTGACTGGTTTCCTACGCCTATTAAACACAGTTGTTTGTGGTACCATCGATGGTTGCAATAATAATCGCTGCGACTCGGACGTATCGCTCTTTGATACATTCTATATCTCCGAGTCCCCCAGATATGTAAGTGTTTCTCCCATTCATATTCAATTTCGCTCACTGTTTTCTAAGTTATCTTAGCGAACCGGACTCACACAACCTCCAAAAGACTAGGCGCTCGGTACCGCATACTAAGGATTCCCGGGCCTCCGTCGTACATATACCTTCCAACCAATTGGAGGTAACGGTGCACAATGGCTCGTACCCCGCACAAGTAATCGACAACCCACACGAGCTCGGCTCGGATGACGATGTAGAGGGTCGCGACGAAAAACAATGAGTGGCTCTGGCTCGGAGGAAAGCTAGCGGTGACAAGTATATACCGTATTGTATATCACCGAATGCTCGACTCACAGGACCATTAGCAAATTGTACGGGGTAAACGTATATAATCCTACTAGCGGTGGCCTGTGCTGCGCACGGGTACAGCTAGTTAGTGAAGGGTGATAGTACCCACTGTCATACTCTCACGCGGTACGTCACTCAGGTGGTCAGTTGGATGAATGCTCTGCCAACGCGGTATAGCGTGCTTCATTTCGTTATTGTTAGATGAGCCACGATTGGGCCACGATTGGAGGTACTGTTAGAGTACGTCATTGTCGTGCACGTAAGGAATGGAAAACCAGGCGGAGTCTGGCGGACTGTGGACGGCATCGTTGAGGGACAAGAGGGACAGTTTGTTGTGAATCTGTACACCAGTGCCAGGCGTAGACATGATGAGATTATGGGGCGCGTGAAAGTGCGAAATAAAAGATTCAGGGGCTACAAGTGAAGCCCTTAAGACTACAAGTACGCTGGGTACAAAGATAGGAGAGATACTACAGTAATCAGACGTCATAACATACTAATCACAATTACATACACGCTCATCCTTTAGACGGCGTGCTTGATAGTTGCAAACAGAGTGAACTCGTCCTTGAGACGAAGGAAAAAAGAATATAATTACATACGAGTCAAGAGGCCATAAATCGGTCAAAAGGCCATGCCCCGAAGGGCCATTAATCCATCAAGACAGACCAGTCGTCGTATGCAAATTGGAGTGAGCGAAAACGGACGCATCAGTAGCCTCCGAGTCTTTACAAATTAGTGTCAGCCATCAACCGTTCGCTTTTTCTGGTAAGTTACTACCCCTTGGTTTTCGCCTTCTAGCGCCGTCATAGTGTTCCGTTGCAGTATATTACAGCAGAGTTCACAGGTACCACTGCCATAAAGGGACAAAACATCAGCGCATTAGCGTCAGTCTATCAGGCCATGTCAGACTCCGACGCCTGATCGTGTACAGTACTGTATGTAGCGCCAGCAGCGAGTACTGTCACCAATCTAACGACTGATTAGTCTAATCAACCTTACTACTGATCTTGACGCCGCCAGGGAAGTGAAGGGATCCCGTAAACTTTGCTCCAATCCAGAAAGGTTTAATCCGAGGATAGTGCAACCCATCACCATACAACTCATTTCCTCCTTCGGATGGCCGAATATATGCAGCACGCCAACGGCCGCTGTAAGTGGGAATTATAGAGACCCAGTCGTCATCAGACGCGATCTCAATGTCTGGAGGATTGCTCGCGAGGATGGGGGGCTGCACAATGGTACGCTGCACAAGGAAGGAAGGGAGAGGGATGCCCGGGATGATAGAGTCCGTGATAGTGGCGGTGAAGAAGGGTACTTCGGCGTCTGGTAGGGACACCTTCACGCTGAAAGTCTTGGAATCCTTCGGAGTATATTCAAATTGCGCGAGGTGCTTAGGTATGTCTATCGGTTATTAGCAAACATGAATGCGAGAAACGACGTAAAAAATGTACTCCAGTTGTTACGCCCATTCCAGACGCTCTGACGGGAGCTTACATAAATGTTCGTGATACGCCCAGAGGTTGCCTTCTTCTCGTAAGGATTGGCAAAACCATCAGGGGTCATTATGAGTTCGTCGTAAGGTCCAACAGGTGACTGTTCGTAGCGAACGAGAACGAAGGCCGTCAAACCGCCTTTCCATTGCGGAGAGCCGTTGATGGGTGCGAGGGCGGAGGGATGTATGGTCTCCGAGGGGTGGTAGGAACCGGGCGGAAGGCCTTGCAGGATTGGATCTTCCCGGCTGTCGGGCTTGATTACGGCAAAGAAGAGATAAAGCTTAGCCTTGAGTGTCCACGGTGGCGGGGCAACGGGTATGTCAACCGGACGCGAGCTTGTGGACGAAGGGCGTTCCATGTTGGATGGTGGAAAAGGAGTCTAAGGGGAGCAGGAACAAACGGCCTACAGTGAGGTTTTGGAAAGTTTGTTCAATTGCCCATTGCCCATAGCACCTTATTCATATTCGTCGCTCACACCGCCCGAAAAAAGATAAGATAAGATTCTTGATTATGTCATCGACCCTCCGACTCAGCCTCGGTCGCCGGTCGGCCAACGTCCACGCAGCTCAGCAAGTATTCTGGCAGAGACACGTATAGCAATACGCGGCTTCGTATGTGAATATATGAATCTTTAGAATGAGTGGGAAAAATCAAATTGATAACCCTCAGTAGCCGGGCCGGCCATCGGCCTGGACTGCTCCGATGGGTGAGGTACAAACAGGGATCAACAGACACGTACAGCGGCGCTTGGCCTCGTCAGAGCTTAAGAGTCTCTTCCTGTCCAAAAAACTGAGATAATGAACATTTTCAGACTTTTTGGTGAAGTGTTCTGTTTTCTTTCTGAACCCGAATCGTGATCGTGCGCGCTCATCCTCTTTCTCTTTCTCCATAGGTGACCTCTCTCATCTCGCCTCCATCTTCATCCTCCTGCACAAAATACAAATTTCTCGATCGTGCAGAGGTATGTCCCCCATCCCATTCGCCACCTATTTAGCACATCTACGCGTGCTCACCTCCCTTTCCCTCCTAGGCATCTCCTTCAAGACACAAGCACTCTATGTCACTGTTTTTGTCGCGCGTTACCTCGACATATTCTTCACATGGGTCTCCCTCTATAATTTCTTTATGAAGGTCTTCTTCCTTAGTAGCAGCATTTACATCCTATATCTTATGAAAGTACGCTTCCGGTACGTCAACGATCTATTTCCTTGCTTGCGAACGGCTCAACTTTACCTCAGGCCAACGAACGACCCGTCCATTGACACCTTCCGTGTCGAGTACCTCGTCGGCCCCGCCTTCGTCCTCGGACTCCTCTTTAACTACTCCTACTCTATCACAGAAATATCCTGGTCCTTCTCCATCTTCCTCGAAGCCGTTGCCATCCTCCCGCAACTCTTCATCCTCCAACGCACAGGCGAAGCAGAAACAATCACGACGCACTACCTCGCCGCGCTGGGCGCATACCGTGGACTGTACATCCCTAACTGGATATACCGGTGCGTCATCGTCAACACGCGTCGTCTTGTGCGCGTATACGCTTGGTATTTATGATCGCTGACATGTACTTGTGGTCGAAACGTAGATATTTCGCCGAGCAACTTGTTGACCCAATCTCGATCACGGCTGGTCTCGTGCAGACGGGGCTATATCTCGATTTCTTTTATGTATATTTTACAAAGTGCGTGGCTCATGTAAAATCTGGCCCCTTGTGCTGACTCTCCCCACCTCCATTAACAGGGTTCTCCAGGGCCAGAAGTTCGAGTTGCCAGCGTGACGGTTGTCCGCCAACGGCCGCTAGATGTTTTACCCGCACAGCGCTGGTTTCGTCCCGTGCACGGCGAGAAAGTCGATTAGAACTCCTCCCTGTTAGTATAGTAATATTTCCACCCATATGCATGCATGCACGACGGACCCTTGGAATATCAGTATGTAGGGATAAAATGTGAAACGCGAGTACATTCTGCTACAGAGGCGCAAGGGACATCCCTGCACTCTTATAATACACCGTTAGACTGAAAGTACAGTCAGTAACTGGTCCATCCACCTCGGGCTCTATAATATACTGCCCTGCGCGCACGGCGACTTGTGCGGTCACAGCCCCTGACCGTGCGTCTGTGAAAGCCCCGGACGAGGCGACCGCTGTCCCACCTGTTACGGGAATCAGCTCGACACGCACGAACGTAAGTGCATGAGGCTGCAAGCGAATTCTGCAAGTGATGCCCGGGATAAGATTAGCAAGGGTCGATGAAGAAAGAAGCACCGTGAGAAAGTGATAGGAACGGAGTGGTTAGAGTGGGAACGTACTTGACATCTGTGGGTATGGGCGACTCGAGGGCATACCGCGGACGAGCACCATTTGTCCTGCATGATTAAAACAGGATCAGTCGTGCCACCATCAAATAGGGGGACAAGAACGTAAAGTGGAGGGAACGCACCATTCTCCGCGCATGGTTTTGGCAAACATTCCAGCGCCCTCTTGTGGGATCGGGTCAACTTCGATCCAGCGCGAGCTGCTCACCAGCAGCGAGAATTCACCGAGGTGCGTAGGTGAAAATGCAGATACAGCAAGTGTGAAGTCGCCCTCTGTGATGTATTTCGTCAATACAAAGTTGATCGCACAGGATTAGTTGCCCCCAAAAAAACGCGACTTACGAGGGAGATCGGCCGAAAGTCGGGCGAACCCATACGTATAAGCGCCTGATGTTGCTATGATGTCGCTCTGCGTCAAACTGCCCATGCAAATGTTAGAAAGCATTTTCGAGCACGCATATAGGAAGGGTGAGCCCACTCGAATACACGTTTGCCGCTACCCCAGGTGACTACCACGTTGATGGGCAAGTCTCGCGGGGCGTGTAATGAAGCCTTGACACTGGTCTTTCCAGAACGTCCGTCTTGTGTTGTCGCGGGTACACGTAAACGATATTGCGGATTTATCATGTAAGTAGGTAGCGTGTAATTTCCACCAGAAGTCTTGCCCGTCAGAGTACCGGATATCCTGTGATCAAAAGGAAGTGCGCGAAGTGGACCATCCCAATGCATGCCCAAGCCCGAGTACGCAGTGGCGGTGAAACCAACACCGTCGAAAGGACCATCGTAAGACAGATTCAGGGAGATGGTACCCGAGGCATTGGAAGAGGGTACTGTCACTCGGACCTATTCGGGGTCAGCAAGACGTTGAGGTATACTGGCTGAAGTCCTTACTAGGACATGGGGATTGTCTGTGTAGATACCTTGGGTCTTGGCAAAATCTGTTATATTTTTTGGAGTATTGGGGTGATCATCGTCGTACTCCGCATGGAGCGAAATATATTCAGAGGGCCGACGAGTATCTGTTCGATGCCGCGTCAGAAGCATCCAAACTTCTTCAGATGATCTCTCCACGTCCTTAGGGCGCTCGAGCCGAAGCCTAAGTGACTGATGGACAGCTTCCAAAAAATCAGGCTACTTTGCGGATATGCCTGTATTGGGACGACATACATTCATCTCGTTGTGCTGGTGATAAATGAGCGGCTCTCCAAACTCTAAGCTGGAATGAGTTGGGAACGCAGGCAGATGAGAGCTAGCAGTACTAACCCGTGGTAGATCAGTCGGTTCTTAAACATCACTGGATTCCAACTGATGCATACACTCCCGAACAAAGTGCAGGCATCGTCCCATGCTATATCAATGAACCCTGTTTGGAGATAAGCATAGCGATGCGAAAGCATAAGATAATGCCTACGCCTCTGGTTGCCGCCGCCATCGTTCAGAGACAACTCATCTAGGAGGGCATCGACTTCGGTGATATCATCTGTCGGTAACCATGAGTCTAAGATAGTCAGCCACCGCGATCCACCCTCCGTCTCCTTAACATCTTTTGGACGATTGTCAGAAGGCGTCAACGAGTAAGGTGCGGAAGCAGACCTATCACAGGATAGGAGTGAGAGGGAAGGAGCTTTACGCGGCCCCGATGGATGACAGGTCGGTCATCTGTCCCAACTGTTAAGATACATTGTCCTATTATCACCTAATTAGTATCTGTGATAAAATGTGTGCGTCTGGAATATGCGCACCGTCATTGAAACCGCGGCTAATGCGCGACCATATTTGCTCTCGTTGGAACGAAGGACTGAATAGATGAATCTATGTGTATAAGATGGAGAGGAAAGAAAGGGTAATACCTTTTGACTTCGAGGTAATCAGGTATCCACCCCGCAAGTGCACTGGGCAGTACAATCAGATGATCAAGATCAAGACCAAGGGGGTAAAGCTCGTACTGTATATCTGCACACGAGGTTCTTTAAGCAAACCATCATAAGTCGCAAACACAAACTCTAGACAGGTGGATTGTTGACGCACGAGCCAGGGAAATTGTACCCTCCCATAAGTTTCAGGTACTAGGAGAGGATGAGACATGCAAGACATGCTAGAGTTCGCATACATACGGCTTTCTCAACGAGGGAAGGCCAGATATCCCTTTTCCCCCTGCTTGTCATGCACATGCGGGAGTTGTTGGGGCGAAAAGGGAGGAGATCATCGACCACTAGAGGTGGACCGCAATGAACGGCTGGATTAGCAGGAAGGAGACGTACTAACCAACCTAGAATTCAAATGTGAGATTAGGATATTATGACCAGTATATGCGCCTCACTCGTCGGTGTGCGCCATTGAAGAGGACTTTGAGCTCATATCTGCCTGTCGGTGATGGACATGGGTTTCCATCGGGATCCTGGGGATAGAGGGAGGGTAAGGTAGTCTAAAGAGAGGATGAGATGAGGTAGAATAGAGAGGAAATAATAAGCGGACGGAGGAGTTATGTGAGCGAGAGTGCAAGAGAGAGACGACAATCGAGGCACAGAGCGAGCAATCTGCGACTACGCGTTGAGCAATATCCTCCGGGCGGAGATCCGATGACAATATCTTGGCACTCGCCAGCACTTCACTTGGCCGGCGCCAAACAACACCCGCTTCCTTCTGTTCAGCCGACAACTCAAGCAGTCCGTCTGGGTCACTGATAAGCAAAAAATCAGCCTCAAAGCAGCAGCAATAAGTGACGTAGCCAAGTCACCTGAACAACGTCCCTGCCCCGCCTGGCCCCGCGGGGGAAGCAGCCGTCGTCCACAGTGGAGCCGCGACTCCGTTGATAACAGACCCCCTTTTCAACACAAGCTGCTGTTCCTCTGCGTAAATAAAATTTCGCCCCCCCCCAATGTCAATCGACGCCTGATCCAATCGAAAAGCACGAATGACGAACCGAGTGCGAATGGGTCGCGCCACACTGGAGCCACGTCCGGTTTGACCGCCTTTATTAGCTCTGCCCGTTCCAGAGCGCGAGCCGCGTCTTGACGAGCCTGTTCCTGGGTGCGAGCAGGTGCGACAGTGCGGCTGACATTGAGGAAAGCGGAGCCGGCTTCGACATATAAGCGAAAGGCGGTATCGAGATCCCGTGCGAGTTCGGCCCTCGTTGCGCGTGAGTAGAGATTCTGAATAGGGTGGCTGTGCTGTTTGAAGAGGTGGATGTGGGAGCGGCGTTAATCGCACCTTGGCTTCGGACACTGGAATCTGTGTCGTAGTTGGATTCATCTTTTGTTGCTTAGTCGTGACTCGGCTTGGGCTTAGCTTTACGCACGGCCCTCCGCACGCTCAGATGGGCGATGAGGCCCGATGGCTATGCAAGCTAATAATATTTCGCCACGTGCGGAATTTGTAACGTATGCGTGTGCGCGCTCACAAGGATCGGTGGGGCAACCGAAAGGAAAGGGACAAGTCGATGTAAGTAAGTGTGTATCTATCTACTTCCCAGAAAAATTTGTCGTGTGGGGGGAGAAAAGGGAAATTGTCCCAACTAATGCTATAACTACTGAGTGCGGAAATGGTAACTACTTGTAACTACTGGGGGAGTGTGGCACGTACATATGCAAAACAAATCAGGTTTGTATGTAACTACTACTAAAACGAAACAGGACTTTGTAGTACAGCGAAAGTGATAATCCAAGACATGGTGTACGACCAGGCGAGAAGTGGTACATACTATAGCATGGGACGCAATTTTTTCGTCGGGAATGGAGGGTATAGATGAAAGGCGGAATTAATGGTCATCAGACACCGTAGCGCTGTGCGAGGCGTTCCTGAATAACGGGAGGGAACGTTTGTACTTGCGCTGACCAGCCCTGCGGGTCGTGGGTCTTGAAACCCACCAACAGTGCCTGGAACATCGAGTTGAGCTCATCCGACGGTTGGTTCCAGCGCACGATAGCGTTGCAGAACCACAACAAACTCTATATAAATCGTTCCATAAGTGAAGACCCTCGCAAAACCACTCATTTGACTTACCTTGGCAATGCCCATAGGGTTTACCTGGACGAGGGTGCACAGCCCACGGAAAGCCGAATCCTTCTCCTCATTGTCGCGAATCTCGTACAATGCCTGGCACCAAGCCTGAGCAAAGTCCGGGAGAACAGGTGCGACCATGCGCGGGTGCATGAGGCCGATCCGACCTATCGACACCGCCGCATTCTCGTGCAAGCTACGCGGAGCCTTGGGTGTAGCAGGAGAGGCACGAGGCGAGAAATTAATGGTTCGACCCACTGCGCGAATTCGGGCTCATCTAGGACGATAGGGGTGGTCAATCGGAAGGGTTTTACGCGCCAGAGGTTGTCCTTACCACGACCGTAACGCAGAGCCACTTCCCCTACCGACCAGGCTGCATTATTACAGGCAGAGATGAACTCAATTTTTGGCTCAGGATCGAGCTGAAGAATGAGCTCTTGCATGATTTGTGGCATATGTTGCCGGAGAAGTGGGAAGCAGGCCATAGCAAGGTCACCAACAAGGGCGTATGCGGATTGCCGCACTGGTGCTTGTGGGTGCTTCAGGCATAGGACGAGCAGCTGGAAGAATGCTGGCTGGCTGTTCTCGATGAAAGGTTTGAGGGCCATGCCGAGGCCTTGAGTCAGGCCGGACAGCAAGTCCAGGGCAACGACCAGGAATGTCTTATCTGGCTCGTCGAGCTCTGGATTTTGCTGCCAGGTCTGGTATTGCATGATGGACGTTCGTGCGATATTAACGCATCGCTCGAAAACCGGTCCTGAGTATGGGAGGAAAGCAGAACCCATTGCGATGGTTACGGACGCCAAACACTAAAAACGATTAGAGTTAGCGCTACTGGCTATCATTTTGAGCGCTTGTAGTACCTCCAGAAGCGGAATAAGATCGTCGTCATCGTCTTTCAGTTTGGACCATTTCTTGTTTAGTGGTGGCATTAATATCTCCACATACATGGGATTTTGTAGGGCAGAGCCTACAGCATCGGCAAGCGTACCGACAGCATCATAGAGGATAAGCATATTTTTGTGTTGATATTTGTCAAACGCAAAAACCAGGTTACGCAGAACGGGCTCGAGGTAAGGGGCAAGCTCAGCCCCAGCATCCTCCTCGAGGGTTGCGAAAGCACTACAGCCAGCCTCTTGGACGCGCTTGTTATTATCCAGAACCATGCGTAGAAGCTGGGTGTGTGAAAACCAATCGGTAAAACTTTCACAGAAGCACAGAAGCACGGTAGATGAAACGGGTACGTACACCCTCCATAGTAGGAATAAAGAACTGCGCCTTGTGGTCTTCAGTCGTACCCGCAGTGCACCAACTGGCATATCGCCCTAACGTCCAGCATGTAATCGACCTGACGAGAGGCTACAACCAGAGAAGCATCAGAGTACGAACTTAACGGGCGTAACAGGCGCAAACCTTGGGATCATTCAATGACTGAATCAGGTATGGTATTAACATTGGCAGATGTGGCTCGACAGCTTCGATGCAACCTGATAACGTTCATTAGTGTGTGAATATAGGGTTTGATCACGCATCACCTTCAGCCATAGCGCCAAGTGCAAGTATAGCGCTCTCGCGCTGAAGCCAATCAGCGTTCCAGAGCTTGTTCTTGAGGGGTTCGAGCATGACATTCAGAAGATCCGTGGAGAAACGAACAGCGAGGACGTCGAGCGCTGCCGCGGCACATTTACGGAGATTCCATTCTGTAGACATCTCATCGGCGAAGTCATCGTCATCCATCTCATCTTCGAAGTCGTCGTCATCCCCGTCAAGTTGCTCCTCGCCGTACGCGCCCACCTTCTTCGGTGCATCGGAGGTAGCCTGGGTGTCATCTTCGCGTTCGAACCCGTGAGACTTGCCTCCGTAGTGACGAGGCTTGATGTCGCTCTCCTTGTCCGGCACTGCCGCATCATCTTCCTCATCACCTTCGAGCCAGAGCAAGTCATCATCGCTGTAAACCATACAATCGAGGAGGACCGGTGCCACACGAGGAAGCAAGGGATGCAAATACTGTGCTAATTCTGGGTCTTCCGCAAAGGTCAGCCAGAATTCGCATGCCTCCAGGGCCACAACTTCGTTCTTGTCCTTCGTCGAGAAAAGCATGTATTCCGCCACATTTCCAAGTTCTGGTAAGAGCTTGTCTGGGCGCGACGCAAGCAGAAGGACAAGGGCTTGGCAGACATGGCGGCGAACCTGGGGTTCCTCATCCGAAGCTCGTTTGAAAAGGCAAGCGATGAAAGTATCGATGTGGAGATAGAGGGCATTCGCGTTGATAGGAACAAAGTAGGACAGGCATGCCACAGCATGCGAGCGGATTTTTGAGTTGGGGTGTTCAGTGAGCATGATGAACTTCGGAACCATGAAGTTTAGGGGAAAGGTCCCGTTGATCTCGACATCGAGTTTCCGAGGATAATCCTCACATGCTTTTTCGAGTACATTAAAAGCAGCCTAGGAAAGTGATAAGGCAAATTCAGTGATCTCAGGTGTAGATACGCGGTAGCATGCAGGGAGAAAAGTAGCACAATTTCCGCACGGGTTGAACCCGTGCGTATTATAGCAAGCGGCTGTCGTTGGCCAATGGCGCTCATGCCGTATAATGAAACAGGAAGTAATTCAGACCGAAGACTGTTTGTCTCCGTGTTCGTGATCTTTTCAAGATTAAAAAAAAAATCTTCCTTAAGTCCTTTATCGGCAACTCTTTTAGAGTGGGCGTGTACACCAAGCACGAAACGTGCCTTCCGATGCCTCGAATTACTCGAGAGGGAGATTTCCCGTTCAATCTTCAGGGGGAAAATGTCGGGTCGACATGACCGCAGAGGCAGAGCGAATAGCGATGACAAGCCGCATCCGAAAAAAAAAACGGATTAGAACTGTAGATGATGACACACCTCTTGGTGTACTGGATCTTGGTCGTCCAACTGGTTGACCAGTAATGTCAGACATTCAGGCCAGTTTTTGGGCTCCAGGATGCCGAGAAATGCAACGATGTCCTGAGCCGCGGCATTACGAATCATGTCACTAGGATCCCTAAATGCATGCAAAATAGCAGCTTTGGCAAATACGATGACTTGTTGGGAAGCGCGGAGGATAAGGCGGGCATTATTCTTGAGAAGGTAACCGGCGATGGTCCTGATACGATCTTCTTGTTGAGTGAGGGCGGAGAGGATATATGCGAGATAAGCGATATAATCAGGGGCGCGCGTAAAACTGTTGAGTTTCTGTTATGACAGTCGGGGGGGAACAAAGAAAGAAATAAACATCATTTGCGGATGATGAATGAAGCAAATGAACGGGGAACTCACGTGGGTGATGCTGCGCTGGACGGACTGGTTTGTAGAATTTGTAGAATCATAGATGGTAGATAAAATTTCATCGAGGTCCTGCTGTTGTGGTGACCAAGCGTTCATGGTGGCGAATGCGAATGCGTTGAAATGGGACGCGCTCGGTTGAGAGGTTCTGCACCGTTCTGTTCTCTCTTCTTCAATAAAGGACAACAACATGCGTCACGCATCACCCCGTCACATCCCGTCACATCCTCACATCGTCTCTAGAAGCCCATCCACTTTTCACTTTCGCCCGAGATGAGCGCTTCTCGTTCGCCATTCATTCTCTAATATCGGAATTCCGTCTGCCCTGATGAGCCTCTGTGTCGTTGACTTGCCACTCCAATCTCAGAAAAAGTGGCCATCCTCGGGCCATCCTCCCCCACCGTGTTCTGATCCTTATCGACCTCAGCGCCTCAGCGCCAATGTGAATTCTAGAACCCTGTTAGTCCCTTTCACAGTAACCCCTCCCCGGCTTGTTGGTCCAGATCAATCTCCAATCTTTGAACCAGAAGCGCTAGCAGCTCCATACTTTAAAGATCACTACATCCTCGCTGCCACCTGGCGAGTCATGTCAGCTTAGACGAATCATTCGTTTTAAATTTGCGTTCTAATCAGTCCGGCCACAGCCTTATTGTTGCGGCCATTGTTGCGGCCAACTCACATCTGATCATCCGAAGCCGCGCTTAATAGGCACAGCACCAATTAAGGCCAACCGGCGAAGAGCCGATCGCGGCTAATCACAAAACAAACAGCAAAGGGATAGGAAAAAGTGGCACGATTGTGCGCCTCTCGGCCCATACCCTTTGTCCCTCGGAATGAGGCAGAAGGGGTATCGTGTCTCTATCCTTTCGCTTCTTTGATGAGATGGAAAGGGTTTACTATCCACTCTCTTAGGTGCGCGCCAATTGTGAATAATATCATCTTATTGCCACATGCTTCGGGGTTGTGATGCACCCGAGGGTAGAGCCTAGAGATTGGCGTTGCCCCAAGAAGGTAACACAAAATGCCGTTGCTCATTCGGAAGAACTCTATTTCCCAAGTCTCTTTCCGGCCTAGACGAGGAGGATACTGTATATGAGTCGGGGCTCGTATGTCGGATGTCGGAAGAACTACAGTGTCGATGATTCCATAGTCTCACTTTTTATTCTCCAAGGACAGGAAAAATTGCCAATAGATTGCGGTATCGAGGCGACGTCATATCGTATTACCAGCCAAACATATACAATTGTATAACGAAGCCAATTCCAATTGATTTTATGATACAGTTGTTCCATTGTATCCATACTGTATTATCGCTACATCGAGGCACAACCGCCAACTGACAAGCGCCATGTGCCTGCTCTCGTTCAGCGATCAACCCGGAAGTGGCGTCACTGCACCTGACCCTGGCTGTGACACCGAGGATGGACCAGGACTAGGAATATTCCTTGTTGGATTAAGCATGTATGCTTTAAGGAAAGTCCGCCAGCTAGCCTTGGATGGGACAAAGTGGCCTTTGGAAAAAATAATGGTGAGAATGGAGGTTCCCAATGCATGTGCCCCTAGTTCTTGGACGTGACATATTTATCGCATACCTCCATCGTGCTCCTCCACTCGTTTTCCAATAGAGATATTGATTAATACCCGTGAACGCTCCTCCACGACGATAATGTCATTTTTCCCCAGTACGTGCAATGTGGGTGTTGCATACCCTTCTGAGAAGACCACGGCAGATATCGGTCCAGCTATCTTGAATCCGGACACGGAAACGCAAAACTTGCTACGGGGCCGAATTCCATCAGGACAACGCGTCAAAAAAAAGGGACGAAACATCACAAAAGAAGCACGATGTGAATGTGACATACAGAGGTGGTTGCGGAGGCTCGCCATCCACGAGGAACGGTGGATAACGATGCGGCCGCTCAAGCTACGCGACATTCCATTCGCATATTAGTTCACTGGAACACCCGGTTGGAAGGGTGAAAAAAAACACTCCGCACAAGAGCCGCTAGCAGCGCCGCCATTGCTGCGCCTTGACTGCCGATGGACATCATAAAGCAGTACAAAAGCCGGGATCGGATCGTGAGTCCCATCAAAATATTTCCGTAGGCTCGCGCGAAGCCCACTCACCTGAAACCAAAAACGCCCTACGAATCACGGAGAAAGAGACGTCAGCGGCCGCCACGCGGGATTATCCGCGTCTTTGCAACCTTTGATGACGCACCTCGAAGCGTTGTCCCTTCAGAGTATCCCGGAGAAATGTGAGGCTCTCTTCTAGTCCATCTGTGCGCGTGCGCGTCGGATCACTCTTATACCAGGCCCGCGGCTTGAGAGCAGGGTCCTCAGACGCCGCGGACGCCTCGGAGGCACCAAGTGTATCCAGAGTTATACCATACCCGGTTAGGTCGACAGGTTCTAATACATGTGGTGCGTTGATAAAAACTGTGTTGTGTTCGTAAAAATGGCCAATCAGGTGGTGACCGCCTCGTGGTCATCATGCGGGTGCAGCTCACCGAACTCAAGGTCTTTTCCGAAGCTCTTCCTAAGTGCGGCGAGCTGATAGGTTCATTTGATGTGAAGAGATGACAGCGTGAACGCGCAAGAACCTACGCGTTTGCTGAAGATGTGGGCACTTTGACCGTACCTGGTGAGAAGAACATCGATGAACAGCCACGCTAGCCGACGGATCACCAGGTCTGCGACGTACCCATGCAACACGAGTACCTTTGGTACGGGGTCCGACATAGTACGTGGTTGCTCCAAGTCACGTAAATAGAAAGGGCTCCGAAAGATAATGAATGAGACTTCGAGCCCACGGAATTCGCATTGCTCATTGTTTTGCCCATTGTTTTGCTCATTGTTTGCGCAGCGCAAATGATATAAATATTCTTCCTTTGTTCTTCAAGCTTCAAGTGTCCATCCTACGTCTACCATCTACATCCACCATGCCTACCAACAACCACACCGGCGAGTCTTACCAAGTCACGTCCAGCGGGACGAATAGTCAGGTATCTGTTGCGCGACTCTCCATATACCGGCGTAATGAACCTTTGACATAGGGCAACTCTTACGACCACCGCGTCAGCGAGAGCGGAGGTCACGGCTACCACTACAGTAACACGTACGTGTACTTTGTCCCCCGGATGACTCACGGGTGTATCTCATGACAATCTTTGCAGCAACGGTAGCTACTACTATCAGAATACTGATGGGTCGAAGTACTACAATAGCGGTGATGGCTATGCCCGCTACACGTCCTCGGAGGGCCAGGTTTCTCAGCAAACCAGCAAGAAGTGAAGTTAGTGGAGTGCCGCAGTACACCATACTCTCCCTCTCGAAAGTGCTGTTGGCTCCAATCGAACAGAAACGTGATGAAGATTGATGACAGGCGTGGGCCTGCGATGTGTACCAGTGTATCGTATAAAAAAGTACTGTAAGAATTGTCTCCAATGATGATCTTCAAGTTTTCAATTGAACACAGATCTGTACATCCTGATAATATAAACGCACTAATTAGAAATGCTGACACGCAAACCACGCGAGATAACCTGATTGGCCGAGAGAAGGTGATGTGGTGATGTGAATCAGCGTAAGGGTGACATGTCACATGAAATAATGACTGCTGACCATCTCAAAAATGATGCCACCCCTCCTGCATGCCACCCCTCCATTCTGCAGATGATCACACCAATGAAACTGCGTCCAATGAACCAATAGCAATGACAACAAAACACTAAAAACACAAAAAATGATGCCCATCCGCACCGTCCTCCTGCCTGCATGTTTCAACACCTCGGCCCATCTTCATTTGCTTGCACGTTATGCATTTTCTATGTTCATGCTCCATTTCTTTCTTATTTTGTCATTAGACATGTATTTCTTTATTCTATATTGTGCATCGCTGCTATCACATTAGGGGCTTGCTTGCTTGGCTCGGCTTTGTCGCTCGGCCTCGGACTGGGGGCCGGCTAGCTGGGCCCGGGCGCAGCACGGGCCACCGCTAGTTATAAATATGTATACAATCTAAGTTACGCTGTTCACGAATTAGAGTGAAAAAGGGTGAAAGAACGTTGAGTGCTATAGAGCAACAATAAAGGAAATGTGGACCAAAGGAAATGAAAGAAACTGCTGCCCGACACGATCAACATATCACAATGCTTTTCTCTCTTCTTTATTCAGTTATCCCTAAGCGCAGGGTGGAGAATCTGTTTATGCAGTGCCTTGCCTGGCGGTACCTACACAACAAACTAACATTAGTGACAAGCGACAGCGTTGATCATTGACCCAGGGCATACCAGCGGGTACAGGTGTTGGTGTGACTCAATGGTACAATCCAGTAGTACCGGTTTGTTCCCATCATACTCTAGGAACTCCCTCATCTTCTCAGGTAGCTCACTTGCGCTGCTTACACGAATGGCATGCACTCCCATCGACCTCGCAAGCTGGACGAAATCAGGATTGTTCATGCGCGAGTGCAAATGCTGGCGATTGTAGAACATGTCTGTCGATACACGGTTAACAGACATGTATGGGCACCATGACGAGAAACGATACAACCTTCCCATTGGGTCACCATGCCCTGATATCCATCGTTCATGACCATTACCTTGACACCGATGTTGAACTGAGAAGCAGTAGCAAGTTCCATGGCCGTCATGGTGAATGAAGCATCACCGTCAATGTCGATTACAGTCTTGTTTGGTGCCGCAACTTTTGCTCCGAGTGCGGATGGCAGGCCAAATCCCGTCGTCTGAGGGACAAGTTAGCACCAAGGTAAGTGAAATAAGCTAGAAATACATACACCAAGTCCACCTGAGCTGATCATGGACCGAGGATACCGCCACCGGAAGTGCTGCGCAGCCCACATTTGGTGCTGTCCGACACCTGTCGTGATGATAACGTCTTCCTTGTACAGCGCAACTTGTCGGTCGAGTTCCTCAATCGCCTCCTGTGCCTTCATCTTCTCACCCTTCTCCGGATTGCTCTTCACGTAGAAGAACGGATACTTCTCCTTCCACTCACTGATGTCCTTGAACCACGAGGCGCGTTCCGAGTATTTGATCAGGGGAAGCATTGCTCCGAGATTCTTGGTGGCATCACCAAGAATAGGGATAGACGCATCCACAACTTTGTTGATATTATTCTGCTGTATCTCGAAATGGATGAAGCCACCACGCCCCTGCGCTGCTGCGGCCCGTGCGGCGGGAGCAAACTGCGAGACATTTCCAGTGACGCGGTCATGGAAACGTGCACCAATGGCAATAATCACATCCGCTTGCTGCATTGCTATATTCGCATATGCAGAGCCAGTCATGCCAACCATATGCAAGCTCTTCGAATCTGTCTCATCAAAGACACCAAGGCCTAGCAAGGTCGTTGTCACAGGGATATTACCGTCTCGCGCAAGCTGTCTCAAAAACTCGGGACCAAGCGGGTTTCCAAGGACGCCGTGACCAGCATAAATAAGAGGTCGCTCGGCCTGGTTGATGAGCTGCGCCGCCTGACGAATGAGCTCATGTGCGGAGGAAGAGTGCAGAGAGGAGAATAGAGGGTTTGACGGGAGATCGAGATTGTATCCAGGGGTTGTCTCTTTGAATGGCAGGGGTTTGCGTAGGATACCGGCTGACACATCCTTAGGAAGGTCCAACAGCACGGGGCCAGGCCGACCAGAGGTGGCAATCTTGAAGGCCTCATTTATTCTTCTGGGAAGATCGGTGACGTCCTTGACCATCACGTTCCATTTTGTGCAGCTGCGCGAGATTCCGACGGTGTCAGTCTCCTGAAATGCGTTAGTGCCTATGGCTGAGGTCTCGACCTGGCCACTGAACACGACCAACGGGACACCGTCGCTGAGTGCGTCTTGCATCGGTGTGACGGCATTCGTAGCACCAGGGCCTGATGTGACCAGAATAACACCAGGCTTGCCAGATACGCGTGCATACCCCTCCGCCATATGTCCAGCACCCTGCTCGTGTCGGGGAAGGACAAATCTGAGATGTTTGGAATCACGGATTGCATCGATTACAGAAAGAATCGGTCCACCAGGGTATCCAAAGATTTGATTGACGTCGTGTCGACGCATCATCTCGTGGAAAATTTGGCCGCCCGACATGCCGACAAAAGAATGGTCTAAAGCAGTGTCCCGGAGGGTGGGGAGTACCGCAGAAGGATTGGGAATATTGGGTTTCGGGAGTGGCATGGGAGTTGGACGACTGCGACTGCAGATATCGTGAGTAGAGTGACAAAACAAAAGAGAATAAAACGTACCCGGTCGGAGTGACGAGGGAACTGATGTTGCGTGCATGTTCCTTGACTCTTGCTCTTGCCTCGAGAGGCGAGGGATTGGTGGTGATGGTGGTTAAGCGAAAGCGGGTAAAACTGAGATCGAGGGTTTGGGTATAGATATTGCATGAAGATTTACGGCCACCTGGGCCAAAGACATGAATGGGTGTTGAATTGAACCGAAAGGATGGTCGTCGTGGGCTATAGTACTGAATTACTTGTCCGCATCCTTTATGCGGGCTACTTGTAGAACGAGATTCGGCATTTGGCACCAGTACTAAAACAGGAATAGTGTACTTACCGATTGCAACCGGCGGCGCCATGTCAGGGTTGTTTATCGGGTGAAACTCGACATGAGAAACTTACACGTCCTTTGGCACAACTGATGAATGCCGTATTGGAGTTCGTGTCTGCCTTGATGCCCGTAGACTGTATTATCCGTAGTATCGGTAGGGCGCGGTAGTTTGTCCGGCCATCAACAGTCCACTATTGCCCATTTATAGTCCATCGGTCAGAATAAGCATCAGTGAAATATACTCAGTTGAGGTAGGTCAGTTGATGCCCTTAGATGTATGTGGGATGTGTGTGCGGATCAGTACGATGCCGACGCAGACTAAGGTCACCCGGGCCCTCTCACGCCAGTACGTCACCTGTGTGAACGGATGATAAACGATAAACTAGAACGAAACAGGAGGAACTGACACAGGGCCAACATTCGCCGTTAAGTCCATGTAGTAGATTTTGAAAGTAAGTCCCGATCAGTAGTCAAGAAATAGAAGCGGAAGCCACCGCCTCCCAAATCCAGCCTGGGGACTGTGGGGAGTCGGGAGGGCAGCAAGCCCGCACCACCTGTGTCCAAGAGGATCCCCACTTCTCCCCGCCAACCTTCTCCTGGCAAGAGGAAGACCAGGCCAGCGATTGCTGGGACAGGGACGTGAAGACCTAATTCAGAAGAGGTTGCGCAGCAGCCCGGTTGATGAAAGGTCGGCGTGGTCCTATCATGGATAGGTAACTGTACACCTTGCAAGCACTTTAGATGGGATGAAGTGCGATGAGTTGACTGGTGCTGCATGCTGTCACCTCCGGGCTGCTGTAATGGGTGTCCGAGTCAGTCACTTTTCTGTTTCTCCGATTATCAGCCAAATCACACACCCACATTTCACTGTATACTCCTAACTATTGCATCGTCGCCTGCCAGTGCACGCGTCTTTGTTCTCATGTACATGCTGCATGTAATAAATGTGGATTTATAAAAAAAGTAAGTCCCGATCCAAGTTCGTGCTTGCCGATCAGGCGATCATCAGCGAGCGCTAGTGAGCTCCCAGCTCCTTGCCCCAACCGAATTCATACTCGCAGGGAACGCGTTACGGAGCATTCGGAGTCCAATAATCTCTATTCCCTACTAATCGCCGCATATGAGTGAGTCATCAATTAGATCGATTGACATGTGAGAATACGCTGTATTTGGTGCGCTCCTGCCAGTGTCCTGCGGCCTCCCTAGCCCTCCTAGCCTCTCTCCTTAATGTCTGGGAACAAGACTAGGCAGAGGGTGGCTTCCACGCTTTTGCATATTTATGAAACGGATCAAGTTAAATACTGCGACGTCTTGATAATGAAATCTATCCTCCACCCGCTGCCGGAAGGACAACAATTAACCTTTGTCCGTTCCTTTCTGATGTGATCACAAGAGCTTACAGTAAGACAATATCAACCGCATTCAGCAGCACCCGATAAGACCTCAGCCGACCCATACGAATTTCCGGGAGTAGGTCTTGTCATCAAGAGTATAGTAGCATGTAGACCCAGTGCATCTGATTGTCATTCCATTTAACTTTCGATATATCATTTCCCACCTCTCGGTATGTTACTGTAGTCCGTTTGACATATATCTACTATTTTTTCCCCCTATACCTAATGCCTAACGCATAATGTTTCATAATGAATGGTCAGCTGAAGCAGCCAAGCCACTTCAACATACTAGGGGAACAGATCTAGAGACGAAACTGCAATTTGAGGTGGTGTGGGGTACGGGTAGGATTGGATGTGGTGACAGCAGACTCGAAGTGGAAGCGCCGATACTGACCTTCATTCCTTTGGCGGTGATGGCAAGTACGGGGGTCCTTCTGACGCAATTAGCCGACCAACGACGACAAATTGCACTCCTGGTAGCCCTCCCAGTGCGACGGCGCGACGCTCTAAGCAAGTCTCGGAGGCCCCGTAGAAACACCTGGCGTATTCCTTTAGAGAGGCATCCATGGTGACTTCCTTCCGAATGCGCGCTCTGCAAACTGGGGCGTGCGCATGGACGCATCTAGAACGCAGTCACGCCGCTCTGTGTCCCTGCATACTGGCTCTTCATATCATCCATGTGCTTCATCCTGGCTCTTGTAGTCGAACCCGCTGCTAAGTAGACTGCCCACTTCGCTCGCTCCTGCGACACTACCGAAACTGCCGCGGCGGCGCAGTCTGTCGCTCTGCGAGTATCCAACACGCTCCGATGCGTCACCAATGACACTACCACTGTCACCAGCTCCGCCTTGCGACACGATGGACGGTGCATAGGACCCATATGCGCTGCGCTTGCCGACACCGCCGGCATTGAATGGTCCGTTTGAATTAAAGACTGGTAGGCCTGACGAGTATGTTGCTTGCGAGCGGAGCGACTGAACGTCAGATGGGATATAATTGAGGGGGTCGTGCGTGCGATAGAAGGATGCGTCGAAGCGTGATGGTGTGCCTGAGTTCGTCGCTGTGTTGCCGAGGTACTCGCGTGCGCTCGTGTCATGTCGGGGATATTGATCAATGGATTTAACTAAGGCCCGACGCGGCTTGGAGAACTGAATCATACTAGGCTGAAGGTTGTTCAATGGTCCCTCAACGAGGCAAACTTTTTCTTTGTAGTGCGTCAGTAGGTAGTGCCAAAGTGGGTGCTAACAAGTCCACGTGAATAGGGACCAGGCGCTGATTATCTCTCCTTTGACTCACCTTGCTAAGCACTTTCGGATTGCTGAGAATAACGACTCCGTATTTTGCACGCGTGAGAGCGACGTTCAACCGCCGAGGGTCATTCAAAAATCCAATTCCCTGGTGTTCATTGCTCCTGACGCAGCTGAGGATAATGTAGTCTTTCTCGCGACCTTGAAAAGCATCCACGGACGCCACCTCTATTTCCTTGTAAAGGTCCTTCTTCAGCGAACCGTTGTATTGCATGTAGTTGACGATGTAAGAACGTTGTCCCTCGTACGGCGTCACAACGCCAATCTGGCCAGGTACAACGCCAGACTTGAAGACTTTCGTGACAATTTTCTCGACGTTTGAGGCTTCGGTTCTGAAAAACTAGTGCTCTAACAAACGTAGTCTGCTGATGAAAGTTTGTCTGTCTCCCCCCCCCCCCCCCCCCCCCCCCGAAGCACGTGACCGCGTTACATTTTTGCTTTCACCTCGAGTTGAGTCCAGAGCGTATGGATCTTCTCCGCAGTTACTTCATGTGCAAATCTGATAGTAATGTATAGACAAGTGGGCGATTGGAAGTGTCATATTTAGTAATTTGAGGGTCTGATCACTAAATATGTGCTAGATAGCGAGTGAAGTCAGGTGGCGGGGTCTAGCGGGTGAGCGTAAAATGCTTTTACAATTTACACATTACACACACCCCTGGTTGGGTAGGGTGTCTCCATCCTCGCATGTACATCGGTTACAGTCTTTGATTGTATTACGGGTATTCCTCCTTGCCCTGCACGGGCAAACCGCTCATGGTGGTGGTTACGGTTCAAGAAGCCCCCCTTGGGCGGGTACATTTGGTATACCATAGTATAATAATAATGTGATGACATCGAAATGAAGGAATCCCTGTAAAAAATATGGCATATATGTTATGTTACTCGCTGTACCGGTCATCGTCATCTGAAACTTCTTTAACGCGTTCGATTATCCGCCGCACGCGCTCGTACACCGCAAAAACAACTGCCTGTCCTGGAGCGACACGCAGGACACGCGGGGTGATGCCTTTGTAGAAAGAATGTACACCTTCCCGTCGCCACATATCCGAGGCGATTGACGTGATGCGCGTGATAGCTGATGTACCCGCAGGGAACGTTGCCTTCTGTAAACCTGCGGTCCGTTCCTATGGTAAGCAGAAAGCCAAATTACGTGGTGGCAAAGTGCCTACGGGTCTTAATAGTGTCAACCGGTGCGTTAGAAAATGGACCCATGGCACCGGATATGAGACCAATAATCATATGTTGGTAGGTCGGCAGGTCGGACAGCTCTGGCTGCTGTCTATGGGCGAATTTCTTCAACTCCTGATACGCAGTGAAGTTCGCCCCTGTGTCGTTGTAAGTCTGTGTTATCATCACGGACGCAAGCAAGCGTACACCTTGATTAGTTGCTTGCCGGAGAGCGGTGAGCGTTACGCCACGATATAACACCGCGAAGCCCTCCTCGCGCACAATCTTATACACTGCATGACCAGCATTACGATACTGAGGTGCTTCCAACGGGTCGGCCAGAGAGTGCATCTGTGCCTGCAAACGGATCTTCACGACTTCCATGGGATTCACTACCAAGACTGCCTCGGTGACGCCCGCACCAAGGCCAGCTGAGAAGGGGAACAAGAGTGAGCATCATATCCCTGCGCCGCGCCATAGCAAGCACGTACCTAAGAAGATATTTCCGACAGCGGTTTTCCCTGTTTCGGGATCTGCAAGCCAGCCTTTGTACGACTCGAAACTCGCGAACCGTGTTGCCATCTTTGGTACTATACCGGAGAGTACAGCACCAAGACCCTTGTACAGCGCAAGCGGTGTCTCACGACGCACAATCATGGCACCAGTCGCGATAAAGCCACGAGGTTTGGTCTAAACACGAAAAAAAAAGGTCGTGTTGAACGTATTGAATCGCGCACTATAGTAAAGAGAGACATACCCCCGGCGTGTGCCCGGATTTGGAGAGCTGCATGCGTACTTTGATCGTGTCCAATGGCTGGCAGCATAGCTGTAGCGCGATGAGGGTTCGGAAGAAGGACTTTGATTGGGCCTAGATGACGCACTGCTTCCATTGCTCCTGCTATTCCCCCAGCCGTGATATGGGTACCAAAACCGACACGCTTTCTGTCTCCAGACGTACTCGACATGGTGGAAAAGTAGGCAAAATCTCGAAACGTGAAGAGGCATTGGAGTCCATCCTGTATTGTATTATATTCTGGCCGGGAAATGCATGTGAAATCTTTTATGGGTCTGACCGCCGGCGTTTCGGCTATCACGTGATTCTGCGATCAGAGTCACTTCCGAATTCGGACTGCCGCTGTACCAGCAGCTCAAGTGATGCCCAATATTACAATGTTTCAAGGCCATCGAGGATACACTCAAGATCTCTTGATCTGCAGTGCAGTTAGTTGTTGGTCGAGATACGTTCAGTTTTCTGCGCCTTCTTGAACCAGCTGACAGTCGAACACAGAGTTGATTTACTTTGTGCCCACCGAGAGCCAGATATTCTTCTCACGCAACTTCACAGATGCGAACTTTGCATACTGACATGCCTGGCCATCATTTGGACGTTTTTGCTTGCGATTGGCAGGCAAGAGACTTGGGTTCAAATCCCTTGGCATCTCTAAAGCTCCGGCGCAAGAAACGACAGTGAAACTCTGTCGAATGAGCCGCGTTTCCGAGGCGACGTTTTATAACCTAAGCGGTGGTGTGCGAGGGTTTAAAGCTTCGTGTGTCAGGAAAGGCCTTGCCCTAGTCAGCATCGGTCTCAAGTCGGCTAATGTTGACTTAAATGGGAAGGAAGACAAAAACTTGGTACTGTGGTAAGTGAAGAGTTGTCCTGCGCAGTCACGGTAAGGTGTTATGTGGTGTGCGCAGGCAAGCTTCCGATGATCATCATTATAAACAGTCATCAAAGCCAAGACAGGGGACGCTCGGTTGATCAACGTCGATGAGAGCGGTAGGAAAGTGCCTACATCATGAAGACAGGTCAGAGCGCTCCGCAGCCGCAGAAAACAACGAAGAAGACTCGGGCGTGTCATCATAGAAGAAAGACTTGAAATAAAGAAGAGCCGGCGGAAGTCTAAACTTGACACGGATGCGCAAGCAAGCGACGCCCGCAGCTTTCGAGAGAGAGTAGTAGTCGTACTTTCACCTGCGCGAGCGGCACCGACTACCGATTGCGAGGAGGCTTTGAGCTTCATGCGACTGAGTTTCTCAAGTCACGCATGACTTAGTTCGATGATCCTGAGGGAGCCTCGGAACACAGTTCATTTCAGAACGGGCTGCCGCGGCATTTGCAGATCGGCATAAACGAAATTTGGTCATCTGAGCCTGGCCAAAAGAAATGCCAAAAGCCGGAGGATAACTTGAGGGCGTTCGCTCGTGCCTTTCTCAAGTACCAGTATTTCAGTTTGACCCATTAGGGGATACGGAATCCAAGCAGTAGTCAGTACAAGAACGAAGAAATGATCCAGTTGCATTGGTTACGGCGATCGTCTCAGGATGACACCGGGTTGAAATACATGCCACCAACACGGTCAACAAGCTTAGAGATGCTGCGGCGCTGCGCTACATTATGGATGACTCTCACTGCGGCATCATGAGCAACTTTATAAATAGGTAGGTCTTTAACTTGTCCTATAACTGTGCCTCCTTTATACAGGTTCTGAACAACCATTGTCCACTGTCATACCAGTTGAAGAACAAAGTCAATTGGTCGAACAAGATGAATTTCAGTTCTGATATTTCAATTTATGCAGTTAAGTGATAAAAACAGGTCTTTCACAGTCCGGGGGAAGCATGAGAGAATAGAAGGACAGCGGAGAGCCTTTTATAGCGTCCAAGGAGAGAACCCTAAAAAAAAAATTAAATCAATTATATTCCACGACGTTCTAAACGGAACGAACCCCCGAATTTTCTGCTCTTTGCCCATCGATCTTAGCCTTTTGGGGCAAGTATCATCGATCAAACAGATTTGCGCATGCCAAAATAGTCTTCTACAGTATGACTCGCTCTGCGTTGCCCTGATTGGTTGATGTCAACTCGAATTCCAAACTCATAGCTGAATTGGCTGCCAGTGGCCCAAAGCACGACCCCGACGGCTTTTAAAAAAGCCCATGCCTGTCGCAACGTGACGTTCTTCCCTTCCCCTGTTTAATTTCCCCCATATCTAAGCTGTTTGATACCGTCCACAGCTGTGTTACCCATTGGTGAGAATGGGTGAGCACCATGCTTTCTATAAAGTACCATACCACTCAGAGATTCCTAGGTTCACAATGTGTCCCATCGAGAATGAAACTATCTTCTCAAGGTCGTGCCGTGCTAATGCGTGAGCCTCTGTAGTTCATTGCTTTGGATTTTTTTCCCCCTCAAATGCGTGCCGGATCTTGTCTTACTGCGTCTCCAGGGTGTTTCGATAGATGCCCCTTCCCAACTAGGGAACAGAAAGACGCACTGTTGCAAGAAGTCCGAAAGACGGACCCAGAATACTCCTTGACAAAGCTTCTCCGTTGGTTCGGCAATCGACGGAGGTTCCACCACGAACCGAGAAAAGTGCAGGAAGGTGGTGGAGAAAATGCCATGAACACATTACTAGATCCGACGACATCTTTGGCCCGTGAAAGTAGGCCATATACATATGTCGATACTCATCGTGGCTTATTGTACCCCCTAGTGTGGCCATCGCTCTCTGTGGAGATACTGCATCGTCTCCACACCATGTTACTCGAACAGCCACATCCCACACCTCAGCACAGGGAATTGTTAGCGAAGCACTTTGGTGTTGAAAAGGAACATGTGGAAAACTTCCACAGCTGGCGCCTCGCATGCTTGAACAATGAGGATACTAACGTGTGGCGAGAAAACCAACGAAAGCATAAAAGCCTTCCAACCTCTGCCTTTGACGACGACAACATGGAGGTGGACGAACTTTTGGAATCGCGACCCTACTTGCCCACTCCTGCGGGTTCAACATCCCCGGAACCAGTGTATGGCATGACGCCGTTCATCCGGGCAAAGATGGATCGTCGAGAGTCTCTTGATGCGGGTCCCTTTACCCCCGGCGAACATGAACCCAATTCGCCCATCATCCCAGGGCCCATGATCGAATCCAACTCACTCTCACACCGACCATCTCTGCACATCTCGCCAAACACGACACCTCGAAAGGCAAATTCACCCGTAACGACTCATTTCCCTTTTCCAGTCTCACATATACAACGAACCCCTACGAAACCAACCCTGGTATCGCCCTTATCACCGTCGCAGTCTACTCGCCCAAACGCGCCCTCAGAGGCCTCCAGCCCAAGGACATCTAACCCCGGACAAGAGGGCAGGAACCGCACTGGCACGCATCCCAGTAGTAGTGTGGCATCAGTGGGAAAACCATACCTGCAGGCACCCGGGCTTGCTACTCGGACTCCGCGTACATTACGCGAGTTCGAAGAAGCATATGCACCAACTTACGCGAGGATTGAACGTTTTCTGCGGGACGTTGAATCGAACAAGTTCGCGCATGTCGGGCTCACCCCCGAGATGTTAAAGAAGGTCAACCCCTGACAAAGAACACACCCGTTTCCGCAGTCAGGTCGAAAGCTGCCATGGAAACACTCCAGTCACTGTGCCCTAACATCCCATGCTTACCCAATACCTAATCACATGAACTAGCTGGTTTCCATGAGGACCATTAGGCTATGCCTTTGCAAACTCAAGTCCAAACCCATGGTCCATTGTCTGAGTTGACATGGGTTTTTCACCTGTAAATTTTGTTATGGTTTCCTGCAAGCACTTCTAATTATCCTCTCCCTCTTAGGTAGTATGTAGTGTTTCAAACAGGACCCCCAGCTTATAGTAGTGGTCACTGTTCTAATTATTTTCTCTAATATCAGTTTTATACCTGCTATTCTTATCAGTCTTTTTAGTCATATGGGAGATCAATCAATCTGAGTAGACAAGTATTACTATTACATTGTCCAACTGGGCTTCATTAAGCTCATTTTGATCACTAAATTGAGTGAGACATTAGATAATGTCATGAGTAGATCATATATAATATTGCTTGCTAAAATAAGATATATAATAGAAGGATCAACCTACTGTAGAAGAGAAGTGCACTCTACAACCGCCAATCTCTGAAGAAGTCATAATCAAACCTCACAAAGCTCAGCATATAGTCGACAGTGGTACCGCCCTCATCTTCCTCATCGCCTCTCGCACCTTCATCGGCCACATATTCATCCGCTTGGTCTTCTTCACGCTCGTCATCTTCGGGAGGACCAGAGGGCGACCCGATTGCAGCGTCGTCCGCAGGCGCAGCGCTAGCCAACCTTTCTCGCTGAACCGCTCCGGTCTCTTCCCCAAAGTCCGCAGCGTCTGCGCCCTCTAAGTCGCCTGCTTCCTGGGCGGCGATACGCGCAGCACGGGCATCTTCTTGGTCTGCGAAATCCTCCAAGGCGTGCGTGATGGTATCGCCAGTTGTACCACGGAACATTGAGCGCCAATCGAATTCACCCTTCTGGATGACAAGATCATCCAGCGAGCGCTTCTGATTTGCTTTGCGTAGCATCGCTTCTTCTACCGTATGCTGCGAGATAAAGCGGTAGATGTGCACGTCACGGATCTGACCAATGCGATGTGCCCTGTTTGTGCTGTCGTCAATACGGCCCGTTATTGTACGATACGCAGCACCTCACCTATCCTCGCACTGTCGGTCCATTTGGGGGTTGAAGTCGCTGTCATAGAAAATGACTGTATCAGCGCCAGTTAAGCTGCAAGATATTCAGTATTTGGTCAAGTCTAAATGTTCGGGTATACTATACTTACTTGATACCGACGCCGCCAGAGCGAGACGAGGCTATAAAGCAGAAGATACGCGCGTCGGCGTTGAAGCGTTCCGTGATGTATTGTCGATCCTCAATTCGCGTCGCGCCATCCAGGCGAAGATATAGGTAGCCATGGAAATTCAAAAACTGTTCCAGAATATCCAAGATCCGCGTCATTTGCGTGAAGATCAGGACACGATGGCCGCCGGCTTTGCGCTCCCGTAACAGTCGTGCAAGTTCCTGGAGCTTCCCGCAGTCGTATTGTAGTAAAGAAAGGTCCGGGAAGGCAATCTGCAGTTTCACGCTTGGCTGGTGAAGAACCCTGTCGAATTGGACGTCCGAGGATAGCGCAAGGACCGGTTCTTCTACTCCTTGCAGAATGCGGCGAGGCAGATCACGTGCAACTACAGGTGGTGTGATACACGCAAAGGTGTTGACTATAGGGGTCATCTCCTGCGCGCGCGCCTCGTAAGACTTGATAACCGCGCGGACCGCAAGGACGGTATCCAGGTGGTGCGCCAAGGGATCGCGAACAGAAATCGGCAACAATGGGCGACTGCATTGTCGAGCCTTCGCAATCAGCTCGCAGCTGTAAACCGGGGAACCGCTACAACGAAGGCGATTGAGATAGCCGATATGCGTCCAGCGCGCGACGGAAGCTTCTTGCTCCTTGTATGCTCGGAACCTCTTGTAGCCCTCAATTGTACGAACGTCATAAGGCGGGGGCTCTCCAGGCAACTCTGAGACGAAGGGCAGTGATGATGTCGCATCTAGTCTCCGCGTCTCGATGCTCGCGATCAACGATGTGTTTTGGCGGTCGACGAATTGCAGGCCGAGGACCTCGAGGTTTAGCGAATCCTCATCCTGTTCCTGCAGAAGGCGTCGTCGGACGAGCAATTCTTTGATCTCGAAATCGGCGACGGCGGAACGGTTCATCGCGAAAGATGTAACAATGGGTCGCACTTCGAATAGATCTGGATGATTGCAGACCTTGCGGAGCTGCATGAGGATATTGGCAATCTTTTGGTACACACCGGACGCCAAGTCACTACGCGTCTGTGCACGCGACATGAACTCGTCATAGAGAAATCGTTGGCGTTTGGAGAGCGGACAGAGCACGAGGTGATCATATTTTCTGGGAAGTTCCTTCTCAACATCACGCTTCAGGCGTCTGAGGAGGTAAGGACGTAAGACTGTATGAAGTTTAGCAACGCGCTTTTGCGTTTCGTCGTCCAGAGTGGTACCCATTTCGATGGCCTGTTCCAACGGATCTGTTGGGTATCAATTAGAATCAGTCCAACAGACACTTATAGGGCGGTTGTCGCTTACTTGCGAACCACTCTGCGAATTCTTTGCGATCCGCAAAGTCAGTTCCGGACATGAAAAACTTAAGCAACGCCCACAACTCCGTCAAGTTGTTCTGTAAGGGTGTACCGGTAAGGAGTAGCCGACGGAACGAGCGGAACATCAGTAAAATATTCCATCGTTGGGACTTGAAGTTCTTGATCATATGCGCTTCATCTAAGATCATATAGTACCACGGTTTTCGTTTGAAGACATGCGCATCGCGACTAGCAAGCGCGTACGATGTGATGCAGACATTGAAGTGGTGCTTGTCGTACCAGCCTTGACGCAACTCTTTCCGTCGTTTTGACGTGCCGTGGTAAGCCAGGACCTTGAATCCCGGAAGAAACTTCTTGAACTCCATTTCCCAGTTCATGAGAACACTAGTCGGCACAACAATCAAGTGCGGACCCCAGATGCCCCGATCGCATGCCAGATGGGCTAAAAGAGCGATAGTCTGGATGGTCTTCCTAGAAGCGGGTCAGCGAGTGTCGAACGAAAGAGAGGGAAAACACACACCCAAGCCCCATTTCATCTGCAAGGATGCAATTGAGATTCCTTGCATGGATGCTGGCAAGCCATTCCAATCCAGCCTGTTGGTATGGCCGCAATATCCCACGAAGTAACGCTGGGGGCTTGATCACGGCGGTGCTGTCCCACTCGACCGGTGCGACAGCATAGGGCTTAAGGTACCGTGGGATGCGCGTATCTTCCTCAAACTCGTCCCCGACAACCGATGTTGCATCATCATCATCGTCCGCAACGGGAGTAGAACTTTCAATGTCGGGTACGGTTTGGGTCTCATTACTTGTCGGAAAATTGGGTCGCTCGGTTTCGCTGTCGTACGTTGCAGGCGCAGGATGTGGTGTTGAATTGAGCCCTTGGGGTCGTGTAATCATGAGATCCCCATTTCGCGATGGCTTCTGCTCAATATGGGCCTCATGGGCGAGGAGATCATGGTCGAGCGTCAAAGAATCCGCAGCCATATCGGCTACTTGTGACTCTTCCGCTGGCGTCCTGCACACCGGATGAAAGTTCTCCTTGACCGAGAAGAGGACTTCACTGAAAGGAAGCGTCGCAGGAGGCAGGGCGGGGGGCGACATGTCGGCTGGTGGGCTCAAGACAAGTGGACGCGCCGTGGTAGCGAGAAAGCCCGGCGAGCCCAGTAATGGATCAGTTGATGGTGTCGCCACCAAGTCGGAATGCGGGGACAATCGGTCATCAAACGGGGCTGAGGATGGCTCGTCGACGGCAGGACTGCCATCACCTTCCTCTTCAACCATCTCAACGTCATCTGCGTCCTCGGAATGGGGAGCAGGACCGTCGAGCGCGACGGCTGATGTATCAAGCCCGAGCAACGCGGCGGCAGAAACGTCCTCTTCATCGTCTTCATCATCGCTGTCTTCGCCAGCAACTGATAGAAGCGCATACACTGCACTGTCTGGCTGATCCTCCTCCTGGTCGAGATCGGAGTTATTCTCAGCACTACTTGCATCGTCGTCTGACGCCACGTCCCCCTCTGTGTCAGTCTCCCTCTCTTCGTCATCCAAGTCACGGAGAGAGGCTGATACGCTGCTAGACCGGCTGCGCGACCGAGTGCCGCGCGACAAGTCATGATGTTGAGTTTCTAAAATCTGCCCAGACTGATCCAGTAGCGCATCGAGATGTTCGCGGCCCTTGCGTGTTTCCTCCTCTTCACGCTTGAGCCTTTGCTGCTCCCGTATATGCTGCCATCAGGAAAATACCCGCGTTAGCCTGGTATTTCACACCATAATATTGCCGAGTGCCGAGAAAGTCACTCACAAATACGGCTTTCTTCCATTCAGTGGTGACAAGCTTCAATGTTGTTTTGGCTAAAGCACGCAATTGCTTCTCTTGCTGCAACTTCACTCTGCCTTCTTTCGCATTCTGCATATCCCAGTATGTGCGCACTTTGGCAGCGATGGTAGCTGCGATTTCGGGACCACTCGCTTCACGCTGGCCGCGGTAGCGTGCGCGCACGGCATCGAGTATGTGATCCCATGGGTCTGAACCGGGCGTTCGCGGAACCGTTGGTTTGGTTTGGAGGGCGCGACTGGCGTCTTCAGAAGATAGGAGCATCCGACCTTGCTGACGCAAGGCGTGCACACTTTCAAGGAACACTGCACGCCCACGTGCTTCTTTTTCCAGGGCATCTTCGTTGGCATCTTCATCTTCAATTCGAGTGAATGAGGCCAGAGCCGATGTTACGGATTTATTGAAAATTGGGGGGTTGGGCTTCTGTTTAGGATTAGTATAAACAGGTTTGGGCGCGCGAACGATGAGCTTTATTCTCCTGATTGGTGACGTTATGCCCTTTGCCTTATCAGTGGGGGGCCCGGGCGATATTTTAGCCGCAGGTGTCTGGTGAACACCGTTCAAAGTGGCTTTTGTTGTGAGGGGTGGAATAGATTGTAGGGAACGGGAACGTGTGGAGGAGCTGACGGGCGGCGTGCCCTGTAATTCAACAGAGGTGTTGATGCCTGTTTTCCGCCGCTTACGAGGAACCGCAAGGTGTCCGTCAGACGTCGTGTCAAGACTCTGATTTCGACGTATTTTGCTCGCAACTGATTGCTTTTCTGGTTGGACGGGGCCGGAAGGGATTGGGGATGACATTTCGGAGAGGGATAGACGTGATGGGGTCTGGCGAGTGACCCTAGAACCAGCAATTGGGGCAGATGCAGTCTCGTGCGTCGTGGCGAGAGTAGTCCCGGCACCAGTAGGCGAGGGAGGTACCTTGCCTTTCATGGTTTTTGGGGATCGGACATCTCGATCCTTCCCTTTCCCCTTTGTCGAAAAGCCCAAGATGTCCCAGATAGAACTATCATCAGGCAGGGGTGCAGAGGATGTCCTCCCGGGTGATTGAGCAATAACAGAGGGACCAACTGAGGCCCCTTTCAACTTCTCAACACGGTCTTGGAGCGCGCGCCGCGTCGTTCTTCGTGATGGCCCCGAGGATGACGACGCATTTCCGATGAGATCATATCTCGATTTGAACTAGAAATCAAAAATAATTACTTCCATCACTCGATTACCCAGTAGCATGCACACACACCTCTTGAAAAACAGCAGAATTATCCTTCTTTGCAATCTAACTCGCACAGACAGTCAGGACAAACTTCCAGAAGAGGAAGGAAAGGGAGGCGACGGGTTGGGAAGGACGCGCACAGCAGGATCATAAGTAACCAAGGTGGTCCACCGTTCTAAATGAAATGCTTCGCGTACCTACATAGCCCGCAGGCAATAGGCGTAAGAACGCATGCAGAATCGCCAACGCTCACAAAGGGTATGTGTAATGAAGGAGGCAAGAACGCACCAGATCATCATGTCTATCTTCGATCGCATCTAGTTCGGCTTGCTTAGAACACAACAATGCTGTACGCTCGGCTTCGAGTCGTCGAGAGCCATCTCCGTAGCTATCAATACCATTGCCACCGGGACCCCTACTGCTGTTGCTCGTGCCTTGCCGAAGTGTGGGAGCCTCCGACTGACTCTCCGCGATTTCCGCGCCCTGATGGTTCTCTCGCCGAATCTTCTGGCTACTGACAGACGCAGAAGACGACTTCTTATGACCCATACTGGAGTGCAGGTGCAACTACGCGAAAGAGTGACGAGTCGGTTGCACTAGCAAGGAGACGCCGAAGTGTCGCCGATGCAGGGGTCGGGAAGACAACAGTACTTGATCTCGGCGGATATCGCACGGTACGATGTAGTTGTTGGTCTGCCGGGTGTAGCCTGCGAAACCCTGCGTGTTGGAGTAGAGCAGAGGAAGAATGGGTGGACGGTTCAAGGGTGTGAGGGTAGATTGAGCAAGAAAACGCCATTTTCCGAGGTGCCCAGCAGGCGGTATTTGTTCGGTGCAAACACGAGGCCACTCGACCCTCACCGGCCTCACCCGCGGTCACGCAATTATCGTTTGCAACATGCAGAGCTTTCAATTTTGCCAATAAACAAAGGTATCCGTATTATGCGAAGACAGGCAAGGGAACAATAAGTCGTCATACAAGCCTTTCATGTCAATGTCGTGATAATATGCTACTGTATGTCCAAGGATACGTTACAGCGCTAGCCCAAAGAAATGCCATGTCAAATGGCTGAATATTCAAAATCGGGGAACTCGTCGCCGTGCGTGTCCTCGGCGGGTAGGCCGTACTGGGCAGCGGCATCACCTTCCTCGTAATGCTCAAATCTATGAACAAACGTCAATGAGATGTTACAAGTGAGGACACAATCCAACGAGTACTCACGCGCTTGCATCACCTTCCCCGGTAACCTTCGGTATATATGGGGCCACGATGTCCCGATTTCGTAATTTTTCCCAGTTCACTTCCTGGAACCATGGGTGGGAGAACACGTCACCTGCGCCATTCCGGAGGTTGCCATAACGCTTTGATGGGTTGCCCTCGAGGAACTTGAGGATGAGGTCCTTGGCAAGGACATTAATGGCGGGGAAACGAATGCATGACGGCCCGCTTTGAATGCGAGCGTAAAGCGCCATAGGTGAGTCATCCGGCCGGTGGAATGGTGGCAGGCCCGTAAGCATTTCAAAGATGAGCACGCCTAATGCATACCAATCTACCGACTTGTTATAGCGACTCTGGTTGATAACCTGTGAACGATGATCAAGATGATGACAATGGGGGTAATGTGAGGAGATTGATTCACCTCAGGGGCAAGGTAGTCGGGGGTACCGCAAAGCGTCCATGTTGTATTCGGGCAGTATTTTGCAAACCCAAAGTCGGCAATTTTGATATGTCCATCGAGACCGAGGAGGATGTTCTCGGGTTTGAGATCACGATAAACAATATCAAGGTTATGTAGGTGGTGAAGCGCTAAAGCAACCTCGGCGGCATAAAATTTTGCAACAGGGTCGGGGAAGCGCTGTAGGAGAAGACTCAGAGTGTGATGGCGTCAAACGGAAGAAAGCGCACGTTGGATCTTCGCAGAAGAGTGAACAGTTCGCCACCAGGGACAAAGTCCATGACCATGTAGAGGTTCGATGCATCTTGGAAGCTACCCCACAGATTGATTATGAACGGATGTTGCACAGAGAGTAGCATTTTCTGCTCGTTGTTTGTGTGATCGATCTGCTTGGACTTGACGATCTTTTCCTTTTGAAGTACTTTGATGGCATAGAACCGGAGATTATGTTTGCTCCGGACTGTCGACTGTGAGTATAAGAGTGACGGCCAGAAGGCGGGGCCTACCAAGATGAACTCGCCCGAAGCTGCCCGTGCCAAGTGTACGTTGAAAGAAGAAGTCGGCGAGTCTGTAAGTACCCTTCGCTCTACGTTGGCATGGGAAGTTAGACTCGTCCATGGGACGTGTCTCATCCACGCTCTCGCCACGTTTGCTGCTCTCACTGGTACGCTGTGTTGAGATTGAGCCACGGTGCTCGAGGTGTGTATGCGTGGTTACGGCGAGAGGAAGGCCTGAAACGGGTTGTTGTTGTTGTTGTAGAGTCTTTTGGTGGCCGTGTGCAAGATGGCCGAGTTTGTCTGTCATACGCCTGATCATAACAAGGGGGGATAGGGTGAAGGATGGTGGGGAAGAAAAGAGGGAGGAAGGAAAGGCGGAGATAGGAATATAGACATCTTGCAACAGCATTCCCGTTGCGGTATAATGACATTTAATTAATCTTCTCACGACGGGTCGGGTCTGGGACGGTCAATTATGCCTATGGACTACCAACGTCTGTCCGATCAACACCACTCCAGATGCCACGCTTGCCACCATAAATGTGCCCACATTCAACTTTGCGAATTGATATTGCCGAACATGGATGCCCTTCTTTCGCAGCATGTCTCGCCACAACAGGCCTGCCAGTGACGCCGAAAACGCGAAGGTGAACGCCCCATAATTCGACCCGAGCGCAAGTCCGTACACAGACGCATACCGGACGCGCGGGGCCACAGGCTGCTTGGCAGACTCCCATTTCTGTAGCACTCGCGCTAGAAGAATGGTCGTGCCGATATTCGTGCCGCATATCTCAAGTGACGTGATGATTGCATACGACACGAGTCAAGGTGACATACGTTACACAACAATCCTGACCCAATAATCATACCGCCTACGGCTCCCACGACCCCCATTTTATTCACCCACGCTGCCCACCAACAAGCGAAGACGTGCACCCAACCTTGACTTGCTAAGCCCTGAACTAGTATGAACATCAAAAATGCAAATGGCACCAGCGAAAGTGGTAGCTGCCGGTAGATCGCGTGGACAGTTGGAGATATTTGCACAAAGTTGTGGCTCCATGTAAACAAGATGGTTGACAGCGCCAATTGGCCCCTGGTGTGGCGTACCAGGCTAAGACTGTTAGAGCGAGATGCGGACAAGGGTAAATCCTGGAGCTCAATCCCAAGATGCGCGTTACCCGTTGAAGGAGATACACTCGATTGTTCGCTGGCTTGTTTTTTGGTCCTAACCCGTTCAGCGCGATGGCAGCGCCAATCCCGCCACAAATCCCGACACAACATGATGGCGGCTGCCGGTACAGCAACTTGCCAGACGGGGATACCGACCGTGCTAGTGCCCGTTAAGGCACCCAATGTTGCCATTAGAAGAATGCTGCCAAAGATGGCGCCGATTGTCGATGAGCGCAGTGCTTGGGCGGTCCCTGCCACACCATCATCCCCAACACCACCGCCAGATAGCTCGATGTTCCGAGGGATATATTCCACGGAGCGAACAGCACCATGAAAAGGTAGAGGTACACAATCAATGCGGCTGTGAGAAATGGGAGTGCTACAGATGAAGAATAGGTGACAAATGAGATTGAAAATGCTCCGATAGACCAGATTAGTGGGATTCGAGGAGATCAAAACCGCAGACGCTACGCGACTGGTAAAAATGCAAGAAAGACAATATTTTGATTGATACCCACCCATATTGGCGCCGCGAATTGAGAGAATATCCAAGCGGTTGGCGGAGTGATTCTACGGTAAGAAAATGTAAAGAGCATGAGGAGGGATAGAGGTGCAACTTACCCCAATGCCCTCGTCAGATAGGCCAGGAACGTGGTGCGGCAAAATCACTGGGTCCTTTTTTGGCGCGTGATTGAGGACGATGATATTTCAGTTAGGCTGTGACTTACGTTTCCGTAATAGCAGCACATGCCAAGAAAAACAAATAGAGATAAAAGTATAGCTTTGGACCCGAGGCTCCACCTTCCTCGCCGCCCAAAAGGCGAGAAAACGGAGCAGGCCAGTTGCTCTAGGGAGATAGAGAGATACGCCTGCCATTCCCATCAAGGGTCACGATTGAGGTTCGGAACATATGAAATAATCCACGCACTAGCGAGATGAACAATGCCATAATACTTTTCGGCTCCACGCCTCTGCGCCGATGATTCCGCGTTTCAGCACTGTGCCATCAATTCTTTCACGGCTAGCAGAAGCAGGACCGAAATCATTGGCCCGCTAAGAAAATTCACTGTTACATATTGCCTTTGAAGGGCTCGGATGTGCGAGGGGAAATTCTGAATTTGACAAGTACATCATGAGAAGCGGAGGCAACGATCCTTGGGATAGGGACACGGAATGGAAAGATGACTATAATATCTGGTTCCGCATTTTTAGCAATTTTTCCTGGGGAGTTTGGCAGACAACGCATCGCCAGTCTTAGACTTACTGCTGAGAAAAAAGACTCACTGTCGATATGGACCTCCGTTAGAAACATTTGTAGGTTGATTTGCGGAGCACAGTGTGGAAACTTCCTCCAAAACCATATTTACACGTGCGGATGGCCAGGGAGTGATACAGTTATCGCCGATGGACTGAATGTGATTGATGCTTCTGGACCAATATGACCATCTACAGCATGGTGATCACAGACGTCGACACGACATAGACCAGGAACCACTGGTAGTGACGTGCGTCGACTCGGACCGGCTTACTAACATGCGTGACACAGTCGCGCGATCAGAAGGAGGCCCCATAATTGAGAGCAGGGCATTCCCGAGCCCGAGCCCGAGCGGTATGAGGCGGAAGCATGCAGGTGCAAGGGCGTGCGTTCAGGGAGGGGCATTGGAGCAAAGGGCTCACTCCAGCGTGGCGCGGGCAGTCGCCGTGGGGGACAGCGCAGCCAGTTACAGTAGCACGCCCACTCGAGCGCGAGCGCCGGTACGGATCGGTATGGGGGCGCCGGCATTTACTGGCATTTACCCTTATGCTGCGCTCGGTTATTCCGTGCTCACCGGAGAGTTCAGGACATCTGATTGGGCGCGACTCTTTCTTTTTCTGGTAACTTACAGTACGCCATGCGAACCCTTGTGCGCGGTTTCTGTGGCACGGTCCATTTCCCTGGTGCTGCCCAAATCAAAATGATCAGGCTGGCTGAACAAGTCCAAATTCCAGAACTTGTTGGCTGAAATTTTTTTAGTATGATTTGTCAGCACTAATTACTTTCCGTTACTGTAAATTCAAGTGCGCTTATTATTATCCGTCGGTTAGTTAACTAGTTATCTATCCGCTAAAATAAATAAATACTTACTAAGTTGATCACTAAATTAATTGATATCTGGCCGAACTCTCGGCAGCTCCTTCATGTTCTCGTCAGTATCGTGCTGGCTAAATCTTGTCCAATGGAGTCGCAATATATCTGGAAACCACCTACTTTGACATTTCAGGCAGCCGACGCTCGCGCACGATGATCGTTTACCTACGGATCCTCACTTCGAGGAAAACTTTGCACGCTCTGCCAAATGGTGCGTATTTAAAAACACAGTACCCTTTTCAAGCATATATTGACGCCTAAATCCACGGTTCGCTATCAATCCCCCACACAAAGGTGTCCAGATGGTTCGCTCGCGCTTGCACACTGTGAGAATCGCAGTCTGCAATATCTCGACCTGTGGGTTTTCCCCCCAAATTCCCTGATTGACTTGAGGAATTTACACGCGGATCAAGTCCGCAGGACTTTTTGAATGTGTCATTACCCCAGTCGGGTCCGCTAAACATTGTTTATTCCGAACACTATTACGTTTCTTATCACCTCTGTCCTCAGCTCTCCCCCATTTGACCTCCTAAGGCAGGTATATTTCCGCGAGCAACACCCATTCTGGACTTCGTTTGGTATCCGCGCGCCACGCCCGCGATGCGTCAGCATTCTGCTTTGTCGCTTCTGTCCGCGAGTCACCTGTTCAGTTGCTTGACGCTTCAGATGGGGGGTAGCCGACTTTCGAAGATAAAAATTATTCCGTTGCGTGATTGGTGATGACGATCATAATCAACAGCTGCGGGCCTCTTATAAAATAATTGACCATCGCGAACGTCATATCGGGCCACATAGTTTATCTTTTAATTGTTCGGCAGACAAGTAAGTACGGAAATCATATAGTCCATGTTAATGATATAAATGTAGTTCTCGTGGCTACGTGACGAAGGCTGTATTGTGGTTTGAGGGGGCTATCGAAATATTTGATCTCGATTATCCAGGTGAAGCACACGACTATTGACAACACCATCTAAGAAAGTAGGACGCGGCTCAAAGGTGAATGGCTTGCCTATGGATTTATGAATCAGTGACACAACAGAAAATGGAAATGATCACGAACCTCCAATGCAGGAATCATTTCTGCCCTTGCGTTTTGCAACTCACATGATCTCATAAGGGCTGTATGCGGCGGGTTCCCTCTCTCCTTCATCTGCAAACTCCGCCAATATAGCACTGTTTGATGAGGACACAGGCGAGAAACCCGTGGATGGGTCGGCGATGTCAAAGCAAGTGTCATGCAGGTCTGACTCTTTTCAGGAGACAATGCATCAGCTGACTGCTCTTGCAGCTCGCATTCAATCCCGTGAAGCCACACATATTGTATGCCTCGTTTCGGCGGCGCGATGAGATTTATAGTTGGGACCTCCGCGGCAATACCGTGACCCCATTGCAAACGTTTCGCCGTGATGGCTCGAGCTTGAAACGAATCAAGAGATGAAGTTTGACATCGATCTTGGCGGACATTGATGGGGGTTGGTGACCAAGTGAGTGTATCTGAATCACCAGGATCCACCTTAGTTGAGATCTCCAGAACGGTAACGTCAATATATTCAGCCTCGATGCAGAACCAACAGACGAAGTCGGAGCCGAAGTACTCCTCTCGATGGGTCCGCCCCACGCTGAAATATCACGCGCACGAGTGTATGAGATACTTTGTTTTGAATTATCAAAGGTGAAGATCGATTGCAGACGCCGTTGGGTCCGTCGCGTTTCATCCGCTTAACCCGCTTTTGCTTTCCGTATCTGGATCACGCCATTTCGATGAAAGTGATAGTGACGAAGAGAGCTCAGATTCATCTGTGCGGGTGGGATCAATGTCACGAGACGGCGCACAGGTTTTCATACAAAGACACCGCACCAACCACAGCCTCCTTCCGAGACAACTCGTTTAGATTATGGCATCTGTTACG
Organism: Russula griseocarnosa; assembly: GCA_022884055.1. Taxonomy (NCBI): domain Eukaryota; kingdom Fungi; phylum Basidiomycota; class Agaricomycetes; order Russulales; family Russulaceae; genus Russula; species Russula griseocarnosa. The sequence goes on along the minus strand of JAGKRU010000002.1, from coordinate 313,292 downwards.
TAGTTGCAGAGATAACGGGGTACGATTGTTGTATGTAGCGTATCAAGTTGCGTATTTGAGAGTGCTTTTCGAAGCCGGTAACGTCCGGTTGCCAAAATTGAGAAACGCTCAAGCAGGCTTCGAACTCGACTTGGCAAATCGTGTCCCACAAATGATCAATTATCACTCTAGCATAAAACAGAGGAAGGCCTGAGGCCTTTCGGGAGGGTCATGATGCACCCGTTTTTTAGGCTGTTTTTGTATGTAAATTCCAACCTTTGATCAAGACCACAAAACGGCAATGTGAAAGCCTTGATTGCATTCCGGTGGCATTTCCGAGAGCTCATAAATGGTCGTGTGATATCAGCATTCAACGAAAAAGGAGAGTTCTGTTGTGTTGGGTACAAATAGAGCCAAACCAGGGTTCCTAGTCTTAACCGCGGACGTCGCAGCCTCGTTTCGAACCCCAACCATGTCACCCATACTTTCTCTGTCCTCCTCTCTCCTCACTTTGGCCGCTGCAGCCTTGGCCACTCCACTTTCTACCAGTCCTCAGTATGATGGACGCCCAGGCTCCCCTCTATATATTTCCCCATTCACACGGCAGAGCATGAAGCTCCTCACGGACTTATCAATAACTCGATATATGTCATGTTGAAAGAAGACTGCGCTGGCGGCTCTAGACAACCATTACAATTTCGTCCATGCAGCACATGCAGAGGATCCCCATTTCGATGATGACAGTGGTATCCGTCACATATTCGACAGCCATATCAAGGTTAGCAGGAAAGTTCACGGACCAGGTCCTCCAGAGATTCGTGAAATGCCCGAAGTCGATTTTGTTGAGCGTGATCAGATTGTGAAAACCCAGATGTCCAGAAATCCGCTCCCTGGGTACGTTAACAATGTGCTCATATCAGCATAAATGACTCATAGACACGCGATAACCAGGGTCTCGCACGTATCAGTCACCGGCCGAAACTCACCCTTGGAACCTTCTCCAAGTATGAGTACAATGCCGATGGGGGCAAGGGTGTTGATGTCTACGTCATTGACACTGGTGTCCATATTCATCACAAGGAGTTCGAAGGTCGTGCGTCGTGGGCAAGACGATTCCCCGGGATGATGTCGACGTGGACAGCAATGGTCACGGAACCCACTGCGCTGGTACCATTGCTTCACGCAAATACGGTGTAGCCAAGGCTGCCAATATCATTGCAGTCAAAGTTCTAGGATCGAATGGCAGCGGTTCCATGTCCGATGTAATCCAAGGGTCCTGTTTGCCGCAAAATCCGCTGCAAAGAAGGCCATGGCTGCTGCCGCTAGCGGAGGCTACCGGAACGACAAAGCACAAGGTTCTGTTCTAACATGTCTTTAGGTGGTGGTAAATCAAAGGCTCTTGACGATACAGTCAATGGTGCCGTTGATTCTGGCCTCCATTTTGCTGTTGCCGCGGCAACGACAATCGCGATGCATGCCTTTACTCTCCAGCTGGTGCTGAGAAAGCCGTCTCGGTTGGCGCGTCTACGCTCGGTGATGAGCGTGCCTACTCTCCAATTACGGTCCTTGCGTTGACGTTTTCGCTCCCGGCCTGAATATCCTATCCACTTGGATCGGTTCGAATGAAGCCCAGAATACCATCTCCGGCACTTCGATGGCATCGCCACATACCGCTGGTTCTGGCGTACCTCCTTTCCATTTATCCATCTACTTCATTCGATCCTTATATCAGCTCCCTCACTCCCCTTTGGAACTTAATACACAACGCCCTTTCACCGGCTCCTTACCCGCCTTTATGATTCTGTCTATAACGTGATGCCGGGCTGGGTTTCTAGTTTCATTCCACCCCGCGCCTCATTGAGGCCATCACGGCGCCGACAGTTCAAGCCGCTCAGCCCAGCCGACCCAAATCAGCGCTGATCAGGCTCGCGAGCAAGAACATGCTCACTCAATCCCCAACAATACGGTCAACCTATTAGTATTCAACAATTTCACTAGCAATCTTGAGAGGATTCTCAAGGGTTGGATAACATTGGATTTAACTCGTTATTGTGACGTTTTACATGATTTTCGCATGTTTCTGTCTACTATCTCGTCCATATGTCGTAACTCTTTTCACAACATACATGTGAATAGAGCTCTTTTTTGACAATCGACCTACTCTGTCATTCCTGGGTAAGTTCCAAGAAGTTTGGCAACACGCCCTTCCCCATCAGTCAACTGTTCAGCGATGTCAGCCACCTTTCCTGGCGCTTGACTTGGGGTGAAATCTCGCAAGGTTGCCTGCTCCCCAACTTTAGAGCTTTAGCACTTAAGTCAGATTGTCGGAGCGGTGTGTGTCCAAATCAAAATGCTGTATCTACAGCTCAGATAAAATATTCTAAAGCCCAACTATCGTCTATCAGGTCTACTATTACAGTGCCAATTGAATTTATGATCACTGCGCACAGTTGCATGACATTCAAAAGTTCAAGTTGCTGACCAAACCCAAATTGGGTGTCTGCTCCCATTCTGCCACCCGTATATGCTGTGAATATCGAAATCACCCAGAGAGCCCGTTGAACACCCAAGAGCTAGCAACTTGGCTCTGTCCTCCACATTGAGGGTTGCTGACTAAGCTGGGCGTTGTTCTTCACGCACCAATGACCACGCTTCCCCAAGTCTAACTGTAGTCTCGGGCATAAGATCGTCGATATTCGCGGTCCTGGATTACCATCCTGGTCACGATCGATAAATGACTGTGGACAGCCCAGGTCAATGGTTATGGCATGGGGGTTCCCGCAGCTGCACGCCGCCATTCCGATGCACGCCTAACGCAGTTGACCCACAGCCACACAGCTGACCACCCGCAGCGCAATATTCTTGGAACTGCGACTGTGCTTCGCAATGCTCGAAGACAACATAGACCTTCAAATGATCCGCATCCGCATGAACCCTCACATCCATCTGGCGGTGGTCCCCGTGACGGCGCAATGAGGCATGTGAAGGGGATATTTGCGTTTGCGGCTTTGCGCCCATCTAGGATGGTCACTTCCAGTGCCAACTAGACGTAGATAAAGCCTAGTTGCATTTTCCATGACCTCACTTTTAGCCAGCTTCTTCTCACAACTCACTAGACCTAACCCAAACCGTACACGCAGCTGCGCCTACGGTTTACCAGCACCACAAACTCTTCTGCGCAAACTATGGACTCGACTCATATCGCTTTTGATGACACTATGGACAGTAGCCTGGACAATCCCGCCCCCACCCACGAGGAGAAGATGAACGCTGTCGAGGCATTGAAATGCATCGACGACCGATGGTACAAGACAGTTGCGGGAAAGAAGGCGCGATGGATGGACTTGATCGGTGACTATGCCGGCAATGAGAGATTCACTCTCGATGGTAATAACCTCTTGTTTGGTTTTGGAGATCTAACGACTCCATGTCCCAGGGAGTCATTGCTGCAACACGTTCTCGATGATCCTCTGTTGGCACTTGCACGTGCTGATGGTAGCCTGTTTGTCATGTGAGATGCTACATCCGTCTTACAGTAAGCCTCCAAATTTTATAGATCCAAGCTTTCAAGTTCTGCACGCCGTTCACTCGATGGAACGACTCTTGAATGAGATGCTCAGGAGATCCGCAATCTTCGACATAGTCTTCTGGGAGGGTAAGCTCAGAGTCGTTTCTAAGAGCCTAAGGTTTCCCTGACAATCTAATTTTTCAGATACTCGTCACCTCACGCTGAAAGGAGGCACAGATTACTTGGTGTCATCACGATCGCTTGTCCGAGCATTTTATTCAGCCACCTTGTCGAGCATTCCTCGGAAATAGGCTTAGAAATATTTTCTTTCTCGAGCTTAATGGACCCAGCTTGGCTCGCCTACCAGCAACGAACAAAGGTAAGTTTCCAGATCCAGTATAATTTTCATTACTAACAGAGCTGCATGCCCTGTTTGTCATGTTGAACGACGGCGAAGCGTGCAAAGACACCAATTACGACATGGCGATGCGCATCCTAATCCAACGCATTTCATTTTTGATCTTCTTACTTCAGGCGTACCTGTCACTTTGCTACATGGAGCAGAGTTTCGCGACTCTAAGGTGGGTTGGTTTCTTATCATGACTGTCAAATCCCAATTGAACGAAGAATAGATTTTTTCTTTCGTGCTTGAGGAACGATTTGGGCTGGAAACTCGCGAGTCATTTCCTGCGGCTCTTTGGAACGCAGCGCGAGACGGCGAAGCCGAACTAGAAAAAAGTTAAGGACAAACTTCGCACGTGCCTCTTGCGCCTCTGCATGTCACACCGCCGGCTGACAGAACTAGATCTTTTGCTCAAAGAGGTCCTCGACTATTTGTCATGCACCAAATAGAACTCCCGCATTTGTTCTGGGAGCTTACATCACTTTTTTCCTACACATCATCATTCTCCGACCCTTCCGGTTTCCGAAAGAGCTCGCCCGCAGAAGACTTGGACGAAGACCTAGTGGCCATGCTCGTTGGAACCTTTTCCCTAAAATCAATCCCGTCATGACATCGTTCATCCTAAAATCCAATCGTTTCGTTGATATGACGCAGGGTGTTCACTAGAATCCTCCGTTATATAATATCCAACGGCCATTGTCAAATAAATGTACTAAAGAACTTGTAGGACCGGAAATTTCTTCTCGACTGGAAACAGTGTGGAGATCGTGAATGCCCCGCCACCAGACCTCATGAAGCTTTCGACTTGCTTTCCAATCGTGGGAATTCGGGGCCATCGTCTACAGCCTCGGACGGACCCAAACCGTTCACACTCCTACCATTTCACAATCGCATTTTGACGAAGAACTCGCCGATGTGCATGTTAAAGTTTCGGATGAAGACCAGACATCGTCCTTCCCTTGTTTGGAATTTTGTCAGGGTACTCCGTTTACGGATACGAACCACTGGCATGACAATCATCCGCCCATTCTGCAAACACTTGGGTGGGGAGGGTGGGAGACGCCGACAACTCTCCGCCGATTGCGACTGCGCAGGGGACAACGCTTCATGGTGCATATGCAACGTCTCTCTGCCTCTTTGACTGGCGCATCGGGGAGGTTTTGGAGCAGGTTTTGATCACATCCACAGGGCGGAAAGTCTCAGAATATCATCGATAATTCCTCGACTTGCAACCTCAACGAGATGAAAGATTCCTGTATACCGGCAAAAGAAAAGCAAACCCGTCACACCTGCTCGGGAACGCATCCGCCAGGGGCACGCTCAGAGAAGAAAGCTAAGGAAAATAGTTCGTCTCAGAAGTGGTGGCTGGAACAGCTTCGCCAACTGGAAATGATCGACGTACGAAAACAAGATGTCCTGCTTCCGAAGTTTGCTGCGAAATCCCAGGGCAGGATCTGGATGGCTATCTGTCGAGGTCCGGCTCTACCACCTCACCTAACAATCCAACACTGGATAGATGAACACGACCCCGAGAACGCTGCCATTCACGATCGCAACACCCTGTCTATCTTACGCGTTGTCAAGGAGCTATACACTAGCGATTTCCTGACAGAAACGACCTTGGCTATTCTGGCTACCATTATGATTTCACTGGGTTTCGGAGATTAACTTCCGCCACTGGAAGACGATGCCTCTCCCAAATTGCAACCCGACCGCGTTCTCACATTCGGCTTCATCAAACTATTGAAATCCAAGAGCCACAAACCCATCTATAAGTTTATGCTATCAAAGAGGACCCGTTGTCTGGCAGCTGAGGGTATTTGGGAGTATATGGACCGAAGCATGGACAGCGCTCCGGATCGTCGGGTCAGCTTCCAACCGATGCATGCAACGTGAGGTGCTCGATGGCTTGGACGAGCCAAAGAGCTCGCTTTTAGTCGTGGTGAGTGCTTCCAAGCTCATCATCATTCTCGTTGCTCCGTTGACATGTAAATACAGCACCAACGAGCGCCGGAAAAACTTTTATATCCTACTACGCGATGGAGAAGGTCCTCCGTGAATCCGACGACGGAGTCATCGTATATGTGGCTCCGTCGAAGGCCTTGGTGAATCAAGTTGCGGCGGAGTACACGCACGGTTTCGCAAGGAAGTTGATGGACGTGAGTAGACCTCGACATATCCGAAGAAGGTTTTATTGATGGTTGTGAGATATGTTGGTCTATACAAAACGAGAGACTACCGTGTGCATGACTTCCAGAAATGCCAAATCCTTGTTACTGTACCGGAGATGCTGGGGATCATGCTTCTTCCCCACCTTTGGAGAGACGTGGAACCCGCGAATCAGGCGGTAAAAGTTTTGAAATATGCTCCCACCGTTGTTCTAATATCCTTTTTTTTCAAAGAATCATACTTGACGAGATCCACACCATCGGTCAGGATGAAAGCGGAACAGTCTGGGCAAATCATCCTGTTGGCCCGTGCCCTATCATGTCCGTCGCCTACTGAGTCTTTAATATCGTCAATCTAACGTCCCTTGACTGCAGTGGACTCTCCGCGACTGTCGGTATGCCAGAAAAATTTAATGCGTGGCTTGAGACTGTCCAGAAGGCAAAGGGTTTGAGCACAAGTTCATCCATCATCCCATCGCTATTCGCACCTACGCAAGTTGCGTACTTCCCTCAAATGCTTGACAAAGATAAACCGTTCCTCGGACTTGATGATGACCGTTCCTCAAATGAAATGATGCGCTTCATTCACCCAGTCTCTACATTGTCATTCGCGGAACCATACCTCGGATTTGTCACTGGAGAGCTCAGATTTACTCCGTTTATACAGGGTTCTCTTGAGTCAAAATGTTGCTGCGCTTGAACGACTCGACCCAAACGCCATCTTTTCTCGCAATACGTTCATCCGACAGAAGGACGTGCTGCGTTACGAGGCTGAAATCAAGAATGTCTTGGCACGACTGATAGCCGCACCTGATGCTCTTGACTCGTCGTCTCCATTGCAGAAGGTTGTTCAAGAGGTTCAAGATCCTGTCCCAAGAGATACCCAAGTCGCAACTCATGCCCGCCAAGTTCTTCCGTATTATTGTCTGGCCTCATCCACCTACTAACCGACATGCAGGCATCTGATAGTCTGGTACGTCTTGAGACTCCCTGTCCGTCTTTAGCTAGAAATAATAGGCTGCGCAGCCCGCGCTTCTGTTCAACTTCGATCGTCACGAATGTGTGACTATGGCTTCTCACATTCTCGACACGCTTGAAAAGGCAGAGGAAGTCTGGAGGCGAAAATGCCCGAGTGGAAGCGCAGGGTGAGCAGATGGGAGGCCTGGAAGACGCGTCAGAAGAACAAGGAACGAGTCGCGCAAAAGCGGCAGCTCGGAAGAGGGATCCGGATGATGAGATTGTTCAAGAGACGAATACCAGTCATGGGAGAGATTCGACCCCGAAGACCCTTCCCCACAGTTCTCCTTCGCCGGTACCTCTGCTTATGCGAAGGAAACTTCTCGCGGACATCAGTTCGCTACGCTGGACCTCGACCCGGACTTTCTCTTTAGAGCTTTGCGGAGAGGAGTTGCTGTTCATCATAGTGGGATGAACAAGACGTATCGTGTTCTTGTAGAGCGGTGGCCTCATGGTTTTGACTACTAAAAGATAACGAGTTTTAAGTCCCTCTTAGACTTTTTCGTGTGGCTTCCTTCGTCGTCATCGCAACAGGTAAGGTATTAATCCAACAGGGGTGGAGCGATAATTCATTCACTGTCCAAAGGTACCCTAGCACTGGGGATTAATGCGCCGACGAAGTCATCCGTTTTTTGTGGGACTCTCCTTTTCTTACAGCGCTCACGGTCAGTCGTTTATCTTTGCTGAAAATCTTTTGGCAATCCTCATCAAAGTAACGTTCCGCCAATGCGCCGGAAGAGCAGGTCGTCGCGGATTCGATTTGCTGGCCGAGTTTGCTTCTACGGGATACCTCTAGACCGTATAAACCGGATCCTTCTACAAGACTTCCGCGTCTCGTTGGGACGTTTCCACTCTCGTCAACAATGTGTTGCGTTTGTTCAGCCTCCTGGAAGGGTCAAATTATGCGCCCTATGCTGTCCACGCGATCCGTAGCATCCTTCGACTTCCACATATCGGTTTCGGCTGCGAGGTCGGGAAAGGTCAACTCCTGCATCAACTCAGGTTCAGCATTGATTATTTGCGTCGCGCGCACCTCCTGAGCCAAGAGGGCAAGCCTGTTAATCTGTTTGGGGTCGCCTCACATCTCTATTATACGGAACCGAGCAACCTTGCCATGGCTGTACTTCTACAGCATGGCGTTATCCATTACATCTGCTCCAGGCCAGCACCGTTGAGGCGGAGCGAGACTCGTGGTCCTCCTGTGCCATCTCTTTGGCCGTAGATATCTACCCGAGGTTTATGCGACGACCACAACAATCCACGATCTCGTACAAAAAGGACCTTCCTGCGTGGTGTTGGCACCCTTACATCCCAAAGCTCGTGCGGTGCTACTTGCGCACCAAAGCAGACCCTCGGCATTTTCAGTGCATATGCGCTGGCATTCTCATCACAACACGAAGACGAACTGGGACCTAATAATCGACTACCACTCAGCGGAGTGGTCGGACCATCGGACACATCCGCCTCCCACGGACGCCCCTCTTCACCACTCTCCGAGACGGCCAGGAAGCCTAAGGCTCGCTCGCTCTTCGTCGCCACCTCTGGTCACGGTGATACGTTCAGCATGTCGCCGAGCTTGCCCGTACCGTGCGGCACGGCGTCCATCTGAACAAACACGCTATTCCACTGTCGAGCATATCCTAGATCCCAAGCTGCCACTCAATGCTTACCTGTATGACTTCTTTATCCACGGCCAGGTCGATGCCCTCGTGAACATGAACGGGCTCCGCCGTGCTGATGTGTGGTTCGTTATCCAAGCGTTCCTCTCGTCTTGATAACCATCCGAGGTGATCTTGAGAATCTTGCTGTCCAGCATGTCGATAGACTCAGACCGGGATGCCGCGTTGCACGAGGCAGACTCGGACGGCCACGTGGCAGATATGTCGGACGATACGGGTACTATTCATGTGACCTCTCTGAGAGGGAGGAAGAGGAAGGGGAAAAGGCAGATCAGGGCATCTTCGAACGGCCCCACGGGGTGCGAGATAGAGATTGGAAAGGTGTATGAGGTGGTTAACAGCATCACAATCAGTTTAGCGTCAAGTTCAAGCAATGTGGGCGTAGGGATATGGCAAATTGACTCATATAATCTAGCGGGCATAGAAGAGTGCAAAGATAGCATCATAGTAGACCGTATATTTCGTTCAACTCAAGCGCCATTTCATTTAGCGTTCCCAGAGTTCCGTTTTAGCCAATTTTTGACCACGCTCGGCGCAGGACAAGCAGTCGATTCGGCGCGGCCCTCGGTTGCGGTTGCATCGTACAAAGTTGACAGCATTCGTAGAGCTTACGCAGATGCTCTGCGCACTTCTCCTGGGCATATGTATTTCTGGATAAGCAGGTCTGTAGGGTGCATGCTATAGATGAAATGATCATCAGCAGGGCGGTCGCAACGTTTTGAACAAGGAACGAAAAAAATTCTAGCCTTCAGGTTGACAGGGTGGGTCTGGTCCCTAATTTTATTTTTTAAATAAGGCAAGTGAGACGAAGAAGAAAAGAGGACGGCGTTCAAGTTGTTTGCCACTGACGAACCTTCACCATGATATCGATGTGATGATGACAGTATGTTTAGGTGGGGTGGTGTTGTAGCGTGTAGTCACAGAAATCACAATCAGAATCCGTCAGTCGAGCCCAGATCACATATGACGTCATCCACAGTTACGACCCTGAGCACACGTTGAGGGCGCGGGTACCGTCACGGTGACAAAGCTGTTCAATATCATGATCTTTTATCTCCAACCGTTAACTGATTAAACCCCCAAAAATGTCTGACGTGCCGTGCCGTGCCGTTGCAAGGTGCTTTTTTAAGTATTTGGCTATTCGAACGCGAACGGAATCCGAGTCTCTGATATGATGATGATGATGATGCCATCACTGCGTGCAACACACTAGCGCATTCATTCACTTCATGTTCCCCTTACGAGTAGTAGATCAAACTTTACTACAGTAAGTTAGTAGTAGGCATCATTTAGGACATCCATCACTGGGAGTTTTTCGACCCTGAAGGTCGTTGTCGGAATCAGAACTATACCGCCTCTTCTTACACTGGCATATCATTATGAAGAATTACAGAGAACGAATCCTATCCAATTTCCTAAAGAACACGTCCACATTCCCAAGGATACGTGTAACTTGACAGCAAATGTACGCGCGCGTCGGGCGACTCGGAGATGACATGATGACAGGTCAATTACAATAAGGGGAGCATCGAGTCTGTCTATCCCGTCGCGTGTCAAGCAAGTCAAGGTGACTCCGTTTTCTGGAGGCTTTGAAAGTTGAAACGCCTCTAAATCATAGTGTATTGTGTGGGGCTAGTGAATAGTACATACAATATCCAACAAAGAAAAGCATAGCGATGATACTATTACAGTAAACATTGTGAAGCAGAAGATGAGAATTGCACCTTTCTCGGCTCACAGGGGGAACTCAGGTCGAGTCTCTTGAGTCAGCAGTCCTATCACTGTGCTAATATTTTCATGAAATGCGTCTTCACCCAAAAGCTTGACAATTCCTCCGCGCTCGAACATGACGCGCGGCTTTGCACGTAGGCGTGTTACGAAAACGCCCACTTTACGGGCCTGTGAGTTGGGGACTCGTGAGTGGCATGCAAAGTATACAACACGAATATATAAATCGCACCTTGTAAGACTCGAAGAGTTCGTGAAAAATCTGTACGGCCGACGCATCGCAGGTCTGGACATCCGACATGTGGAAGATGAACACGCTTGCAGGTTGACGCCTTGGAGCATCTGAGGGATGGCTTCTATCCACACCATAAAGTTCAAGGCGGCGCAGCCGTTCTGAAAGTAATTATGATCATGGTTCAAAAAAGGTTTCCCAATTCACTTCAGCAACAGATACCTTTGATCTGGGCAGTATTGGCTAGAAAGAGAATAGTCGAGGTGGGCGAATACGAGTTGAGTCATAGCATGAACATACCGAAGTCCAAATTTTCACGAATCCGAACGATGAGAACACCTGGTGTATCCTCCTTCGCGCATGGACTGTCACCGATTGGTTCCCATCGATCAGTTCCTGGAATACGGCCCTAACGAGCCCGATTCATCTGAGCCAAACAGATGTCTTGCCTGAAAGAAGAAACTCCCACCAAAATGGCCATGCGAGTCCTGGACGAACGGCGAACAACCAAAAGAAGCGAGATGATAAGACTGACGGTAACGCCAACTTGGACACTCCAGATAATTGTTAGGAAGAAGGTGAGACTCATGAGTGTCATGTCGATCCACGCTCGCATCCTGCGATCCCCACCTGGACATGATCATATGTTTACCACATAGGTTGGACAGGCTTACTTCCAGTAAAATATCACATCTTCTGGTGTCTCGGCGAGTAGAGTGTACACCACCAGACAGACGCTAAAAATATCATAGGTTACGCATCGAGGGAGAGAAATCAAAGAAACTTACATCGACCCTAGCACACACTTGGGTAGATAATAAAGCCAAGGAAGAAGGAAGAATGTCGCCACTAGTATTATGGCTGCGCAGAAGAGCGAAGCCATTTGCGTACGGGCACCAGCATCGCCGTTTATCCGCGAACGGGTAATCGACCCATAGGCGGGAAGTGTACCGGGTACGAAGGAACCCAGCAGATTCCCGGCACCAAGGGCGACGAGTTCTCTATTTGGACTAATGGAGTAGGAATAACGAGCAGCATTTTGCTTCGCGGCAACTATGCTGTCGAGAAATCCAATAATAGAGATGAGCCTGCGAGAAGTCATAAACCAGTGATTGTCGAGTGAGAGTGTGTTCCTCACACTGCAGTAGAGGTAGTTTCCTTCATATATCCAAGGTGGTGGTGGTGGAGAGGAAATTTGATGAAGTGGCCACCTGTGTGGATCGGTACCTTGCCGAGAATGTCAATGCCATCATCATCCCAACGGAACTCATCCGATAGAACTGCAGACATTGAGCTGGTAGAGGGAGCAATAGTGGGAAAAGAAACGTACACGTAGAGACGATAACGACAAGCAGTACTTCAGGGATACGTGCGACCCACTTGAATCGGCGTAAGGACGCCTTAAGCAAGCGCAACAAGACAAGAGAGCCCAGCGCACAAGCGCTTACGACGAACGTGGGGTAATGCGCGCTTGTAAACCCAAACTCTACTATAAAGAGTAGCTTCTCCAGTGTTGTCTCAGGTTTCACCTCGTGCTCGAGCACCGTGAGGCCGAGCATTGGTATAAGTTGCTCACTTTAGAAGCGGAAAGTCAGGTAGGGCCATGGAGACAATTTCAATTGGGGGTACCGACACGAGTATAATGAATGCAACCGCCGCGACGAATCCTCGAAGGAGTGCTCGAGAGAGGACAACATCGATGAAACCAAGGCGAAAGAAACCCAAGATGAAGGAAATCAATCCAACCTAGAATTACGTGAGCGAATAAAGCAAGGATTATTGAATGAATATACGTGCCTGCACAGTTAAAGCTGTGGTGACGGCGAAACCAATGGCTTCAGGGTTTGATGGAGTGTTATCGGGATCTGATCGCAACACAGACGTGACGGTCTGGCCGACAAGTAGACTGAGGGCCGCCTCCGGTGCAACGTTCAACTGCCTGGAGGAACCAAGAAGTGCATACCCAATTGGGTTGATTGATGCTGAAAACTGTAAAAGACAAAGTAGATTAGCAGCACACTTTCGTGAAAGGAAACGATAGTCGAAATGTAGCAGTTTTTCGGACTTAATGAGTCGATATTAACTCACTAGACCAGTCACAGGACTAAGCTTCGCCAGCGAGGTTGCATAACTGACGGACTGTGGGACGAGCATAGCTGCGACCGTGAGACCTGCCGTTAGGTCTCCACCGAGTCTGTTGGCATATCACGGCGGTGAAAATTAGACACGCGGGTTGGAACGATTGAGAATTGCGTACAGAGACAGACTATAATTCGGAATCCAATACAACGAGGGTATATAGTACTGAGCCCTGGCCCAGATAGTGGCTGTCGTCGGAAAAGACTTGATAGTGTCGGCCTCGAGGTCATAGCGTCGATCAGCTAGAAAGGGAGACAATAAGTGATGAATACAAAGTCATGAGACCTAACTGTACCATTGTATGCGATACGATCGATATCGCCGGGGCGCAGCAGCGGTGCGTGTTCATCGTCCTCGCGCCATGGAGTGCCTGAGTGAGAATCGTGAGGAGAAGAGCTCCCGGACGTGTTGGGTACTTGGGAATGCCGGAGATGAGGGCTTGAGTCCGAGGCGGCCATGGTGGGGTGAAGTAAAGCCAGGCGGCGGCTTACCAGGGCGATCATCTGGCGGTCTGCCACGATTCCGAATTCCGAATTCCATGTCTCAGCACATGTCCCGCTTGTAACTCACCGTTCACCATGTCCATCGCCCATGGAATCAAAACTCTCGGCATCATTGGCGCGGGTCAGATGGGTATGTTCTCTTCCTTTTTCATCCTCTCAACCTCCCTACCCGTAGTCCAGGGCTCGGTATTGCCTATGTGGCCGCATTAAGGGCCAAAGTGCCCGTGCAGCTATATGATCGTTCCTCGGAGCAAATATCAAAGGGTTTAAATCTCATGGACAGGTTACTGGCCAAGGACGTCTCGAAAGGAAAGATTCAAGAAGCAGAAGCGCGACATGCACGTGAACGAGTATCTGTCATTGATCATTCTACGGGGGTGCGAGGGCTGAGAGATGCCGATATGGTCATCGAGGTGCGCAGGCAAATCGACTCGTTTCTTCCAGTCCGTTTGAAATGCACACTCTTGAAGGCTGTTTCGGAAAACCTCGAGATCAAGCGACGCATATTCGAGGAATTGGCAGCGGAGACGAAACCTGACACTATCTTGGCCACTAATACGTCTTCCATTTCTATCACTAAAATAGCCGCCTCTGCAGTACCACAGGGTCAGTCTGCCGCGTCAGCAGTGGGTAAGCGCAGCGCAGCGCGCGTTGTTGGTGAGTTGTACGCGCGTTGGCTGCTCTGACACTCAAACGACAAATTATCAGGGCTCCATTTTTTCAACCCTGTCCCGGTGATGGTGAGCCTATATACAGGCCCAACTGGATAGCGGCGGACTGAATACACTTCCAGAAACTGGTCGAGCTTATATCTGCATTACAAACTTCAGAGGACACCTTGACACGTGCTCGGGCATTTGCGGTTGCATGTGATAAAGACGTGACGGTGTCCAAAGACGTTCCCGGATTCGTCTCAAATGCTTTGCTAATGCCATTCATAAACGAGGTTAACATCTTGCTCATATCATCACGAGATCCCCGAGTTGAACTGCTTGGATAGGCGATCATGTGGCTCGAAAGGGTGACTCGAATCGTATGATCTTCTGTTTCGAATTGCCTGATCTCGCTGGCCAGGGTGTTGCGACTCGAGATGACATCGATAAAACGCTCCGTTTGGGAATGAACCATCCGATGGGTCCATTGCAACTCGGTATGTCCTTATCCTTGCGTTTCGCTTTGCCATTTTAACCCGTTATCTATTCAGCTGACTTGTGCGATCCCATTTCGGGCTTCCATTTGCGTCACTGACTTGTACCAACTTCTAGTATCGGCCTCGATACCTGCCTCGCCATCCAGAAGACCCTCTATTCCGGTACTGGAGACTCAAAGTATCGTCCAAGCGTGCTTCTTGAGCGCATGGTTGATGCAGGATGGTTTGGGCGCAAGAACGGCAAAGGCTTCTACGACTATAATGACTAACCGAGCCTGTCTTAGTCCAACTCTGTACGTTCAAATGCATTCTCGGACCCTCTAAGCAGCTTTACATTTTCCCGATTAATTTTTCGTTCTCTCAAACACAACGCCCACCTCTCAAGCACACCCTGTCCTCTTATCTCCCCCACTTTACATCAAAATGATCGACTGGGAGTTTGTCCGGTCGTGATTTCGTGAATTAAATGTGGCTTTAACAAATACATGCCCTGTGCTTTCTCCCTGATACCCTTAAACAAACAAAACCCTCCCACTCCACCGCCGCTGCTGCCTATTCAGGACGGGCAGCAGGTTAACACACTGCGAGCCGCTGACGAGATCCCGCGCCTCAAGGCAGCGCCAATGCCGGTCGACTTTCCTGAAGCGACGACGGCGTGCGCAACCACGATCGGCCCCGTCTCTGATCCTTCTTCTTCCCCATCCACAAGCATGCTCGAGCGCGGGCCACCGATCACCACGCCCGTAGCCGATGGTAGTGGAAGCCCCTTTTCGTCAAAGATGGCCGCGTACCGGCGCGTCTTGCCTCGGCGATCCGGAAGATGCCCCCGACCTCCTTGTATGATCTATTTGAGGCGCGCGCGCGCGCGCGCGGAAGCAATGATTGATCAGTTCAGTTTCTCGTGAAGGCAATCGCGCCTCCCCCTCCCCGTATAGACAAGACACTCACCGACTCGAGGATTTCTTTGTGCTCGGATGACAGGTCCTCTATCGCCACCGGTTGTGGGTGGGGATAGTTGCGACATACAATTTCAGTGATTTCATGTTCATTTTCCCCGTCCAGCTGTCGGTATGGCGTGTAAGAGACTTGTCCGGCGTGCATGTCGTTATGGTTTTTTTGGTGATGCGTAGTAAGTAGCAAGAGTCAGTGAGTAGTGAGCAGTGTTACTGGGGACAACAATCCGATCTTTGAGTCCGGACGGGAGGAGAGGGTATATAATGAAGGGTGGGGTTTATGATTGATGGTTTTTTTGGCTCCGGACTTCATCGCCATCTCTTATAGATCAAGTTGTGGCACGTCCCACAGGGTGTGCGGCCACAGCCCAATACGAACTGTGGATAAGTAAAACACGCGGTGGTGGGACGCCAGTGTGGCTCATGGGTTTCCTTTGTTTGGGGGGAACGGCGCTTAAAAACAGCACGGATTCTCCGCCAGGAACATAAACACCCTATACCTCGCCACCACACCTCTCTTCAAGACACACCGTAAGTAGGAGTATTAATCGTGTAAGGCATTCTCTCTGCGCTCGATATATACGTAGAGGGCGCGCCACTAGATTGTGATCCGAATGGCCCAATCAGTAGCAACGCCAAGGCCCGGATCCTTGACCGTAAGCACGCTTGCGACACTACCGTCACTATCTCCTCTTTTCTTCGCCGCCGTCTCCCCCGGCACGTACTCCCACTCGAGCTCCCGACCACCCTCGACTGCGACGCGCTTCGGCTTTCCGGGGAGCCCTAGGACAATGACACGCTCGACGCGCACAGAGGCAAGGGCCGATTGGAACGGATTCTCCGGTCGGAACTCAGTTATGGCGGTGCCCTCGACAGCAGAGTTCGGGGTGGCGGCGGCCATATCTGTGTTCGAAAGACGCAACTCGGCGCCCCTCGAGACTTTTTCTATGGTTAGACCACGCCACGTGAGGTGGCCTTCCTTGTACGCATAGGTCACGCCATCATCGAGATAGATCTCACCCCGGGCCTTGAGTGAATCGTCGAGTGCGATGCGCAGGGTGAATGGGTCGCGGTGCATGAGCGAGGATGCACGACGTGGACGGTCACGCGTTGGGATGATGGACCCACCGCGGACGAGCAACGGGAGTTGATGCAAGTCTGCAGGAACAGTCACATTCTTTCCCTTTGGGGATCCCCTGTAAGTCCGATACGTAATATAGTCATAGTAAACCTTTTATGCCATGGGGTAAGCAAAAAAGCAGAGATAGCGCCAATGTGAAATAAATCAACACACGTTGTCCTCAGGGAGATAAATGGTCTCTTCTGTTACCCCTGGGCGCGTGACTGGCTTGACGAGTATCCCAGAATTACCAACGTAGAACTGATCATCGATCGAGAAACCTGTTTCATCTTGAGGGAACATCACGTAATGGGGTCTATGAAACAGGAGCAATCAACGACGGAGGATCTACGGAAACAAATGTACGCACCGCAAAACAGGAAGCCCAGTGACACTCGTCTCGCGGAATGCAGTGTACCATACAGGGAGGAGTGAGTAACGGAGGCGGAGGATGTTACGGACGGTGCTCTTATAAGGTTCATCGAGGAGATACGGTTCACGGCGCTTGGTATCCAAGTGTGCGTGCGCCCGGAAAAATGGCGAGAATGCACCGACCCAGTACCAACGCACGAGCATTTCAGGCTGTGGGTTGCCGAAGAAGCCTCCGACGTCAGCTACGTATCAATTGGTCGTCAACACGAAGTCAGGACAAATATAATAGAAAATCCAACTGACATCCACCAAAAGTCATACCCGCGATACCATTCGCGAGAACCATCTTGATGCCAACAGCCATGTGCTCCCAGGTACCGAGGTTATCGCCAGTCCACATCGCACCATAGCGCTGAGATCCAGCGAAGAAGGAACGTGTAAGTACGAACGGTCGCTTGGGCGTCTTTCCTCGTTCAATAAGGCCTGCGTAGGTGATCCTTGGAAGGAACATCCCGTTGATGTTATGGATGTCGCGGTGCTCCCAGCCACCGTAATGGATCAAGTCTTTAGGCATGGTAATCTCGGGTCCGTTAAAAACGGAAGGCTAGTGGTGGTGGGGCAGTTGAGATCAGACCGAAGTGATAATAAGCAACAGATTGCACACCTCATTCATATCATTCCAAATGTGAATATCTTCCGTGCTCTCCGTCCATGACCAGCTAGAGGATGACCAGCTAGATCCTTTGGTCGTTTTAAAAAGAGACTTCCAGAAGTTCCAGCTGTCGGGGTTGAAAAAGTCGACCCAAGAGCTGCTACCTGGCCAGCACCACCCATCGTAGTCATCATTTCCGTTCTTCTGCTTTACGAGGACCCCGAGCTCCTGCGCTTGCTTGTAGACAGGATAATCATCCGCACGCTTCAAGTGTGGGTCGACGATTACGACCATCTGAACGGGGGGGGGATGTCAGGGCTCACTTCCAGCGACTACATGCGCGATGACTAACTTTACGACCCAAAGCTGCAACGTCATTGACCATTTCGACTGGGTCAGGGAAGTCTTTCTTGTTCCATATCATATATTGGTGATCCTTGGAGTACTCGATATCCAGCCAAAGAACATCGAAAGGCATATCTTCCTCATCGAAGTGCGTCTGTACACCACGCACGTCATCCGAGCTGACGTAGTTCCAGCGGCACTGGTGGTAACCTAACGCCCAGTGCGCAGGCAGCGGAGTTGCACCAGTGAGGTCGCTGTACTGGCGGAACACATCCGCAGGGGAAGGGCCAGGAAGGATGAAGAGATCAAGGATGCCTGACTCAGAGATCCAATGTGTGCCAGTCGATCGAGCTGTTGGGTGCGCAACATCAATCCATGTCTCGGAGCCGATGGCATTGAAGATAGCAACTGTTGAATCAGCAGAGTGCGCATGCATGACAGGGATGGTGCCATAAAGGGAAGTCGTCCCGGAGGCGAGGTACTCGAAAACATCAGCATTGTAGAAACGATAGGGATCACTGAAAAAGGGGTCTTCTCCGGTGGTGGTCGGCAGGTCAAGAGAAGTGGCATGTTGGGGTATGCCGTAAACGTGGCCGTGGTGAGGAAAATCAATATCGAGGGACAGGGATTCGGGACCTAATGACCAGAGTTTGGAAGGGCGCAAGGCGGTAATATATACCCCGGCATACCTTTGGGTTTGCTATCTGTCCACGAGCCGAAAGTTTCTTCCCAATAAGCATCCTCTGAGTCACCCTCGAACCAGGCATTTGGGTTGACCTTCACCACCTTTTGCTCTTGAGTTTCTTCCCCCTCTTCGGGAGTCTCCTCCTCCACCTTGGTTTCTTCGACCGTATTGTTCCTATAGTGCTCCATATGGAGCAACCCGCGTCCATTGACAACGACCTGCTCCCTCCCATTCTTGTTCAGAACAACGCGGAGGGGAATAAACTCCACCACCACTTCGTGCCCCAGTTTTGGCCCGATTGTCACGCGCGCCGAGGATGCGCCCACTTTCCATTGGTTGTGCGTACTAATGGAAGGCTCCACAGCTAACGCCCATTTGGCCGCCTCGTCATAACGTTTCCTGAGGCCACCGGCTTCGTCCATGCGCACGCGGACGACACCATCTTTGTGTATATGGACCTCGAGGCTGAATTTAATGTCCGGATAGAGTGCGGACTTGACTGCGGCTGTCAGAGAAGATCTGTCAGAGGCAAGAGATACGGATTGTGGATCGACGGAGTAGGGTGAGCGCCAGGTGTTGGCATTGTCTTTTGCGCGGCCGGCAAGAGCGCGTCCACGTCGACAGAATCCGGATTGAGAACAAGTCTTGAAGTCACCCGGCTTGAAGGCGATGGTGGCAGGGGTGTATGCGAGTAAGAGAAGGGACGCAGAAAGTGCGACAAGGGATACCTTCATTGTCGTCGACACGGTCGCGTTGGTGTGGATGTCGACGGGCGCTCATAAACTGCCAATTAATCTCATTTGGCCCTTTGCCCCCGGCTCATCCGGGCCGCCGGCGCTCTTTTTTTCCGTCCAATCTGCATATACTCTTTTGTAAAGACTTATCATAGTACAACTCGGTCATAGGAACGACACGACCTAGAATCCCCAAACATATATTCTTGCCATTGACGCCCTTTCTTATCAGAAAGTTCCTGAGTCCGGATCAAGCGGAAATTATGTTCAACACGTACTATTCTTTCCAAGCGATTGCCCGAATCGGTGACCCATCACATCCTTGAAAGTTCAACGGAAGAAGACTGACCGAGTAGGGGCCTCCGTCAAGCAGCGCCTCTACGTTAGTCAGATTTTCCGCAATGAGTATCCCGTTCCCGAGGAGTAGGTGGTGTACGGCGTTGGTCTCGCGGGAGCCTTCGGGCACCTCTCCATCTACACTGAACACGTCGATCCCAACGACGCGCACCCCACATTCCACGATCTTTCGCGCTGCCTCTTCAGTGAGATGTGGACTTTTCATGTACTCTTCTCTGCCCCAGTGCTGCGACCAACCGGTGCAGAGCAGTAAGGCAACCTCGGAGCCGAGCTTCCCCACCCGTGGTGCTATATCGTCCCAGGTGATAGCGGAGTGAAACCCCTTCCCGCGGACATCTACCACGATGGCTGGGCCGACTAGCGATGAAAGGTTGACGTCGGAGATCGCGGCTGCACCTTCAATGAAGTGTACAGGCGCGTCGAGGTGAGTGCCGGTGTGCGATCCTATGGTAAGCCGCGAGACGTTAGATCCATTGCGCGCAATGGTCATGACCCGCTCGGAGGTGAACACCGGATGACCAGTGCAATAGCTAATGCCAGTTGGTGAGAGCGGATGGCTTAGGTCGATGACCATTTTGTGGGAGGGTGCTGACATATTTGTTGTGGAAAGACGTCTGAAGTACGGTGCTTTTTGAACGTGGTTGATAGTGGGATTCGAGTTTGTAATCAACGAAAAAGAATTAATTTTTGAACCGATCGAATATTGACAAACTGCGTCGTTTCCAAGTTGATATACCACTGTCACAATCCGAGCTCAATTTCAAAACGGAAAAAACAATAATGGGCGCGTTTCGCGGTGGCTAATCAGTGTGGCCATTCCGGTATGACCATTTGCTATAGTCGAAAGAATAAACGGTACCGATAAGCTTGAAATCTTGAAATCCGGCGATCTTCGGCCACATGACCGGGATCTGCGACCTATTTCTGTAAGAAAAGTCAATGTGGGTCTCGAGGCATGCAAAAGGGAATGAGAATGTCAGAGAGAAGATATCGCGCCTATTAAGAGCGCGGCCTCATACACGGACGTAGGCATCACAAGACACCGACTCCATGTCAGGTAAGAAACCGTATCGATACGCGTAACGCTCATCCCTTGGTGTTATCAGGCACATGGATCGAAGAATATGCTCACCTGGTTGATTTTGATGTTTGCTTATGGGGAAGACCCCGTCAGGGCGATTAAATCACCCCTAGATGGGCCATGGGCGATATCTTACTGAGATACTGGTAATCTCAAAGGCCGAGAACACGGGCTTCGTATGACCAATGCTTAGTATGTGGAGATAGGCACTGGAAGCGTGTGAATAGGAGGCAGAAATCACCGGCGATGGAAACCCTCAACACGTTCGAAACAAATCTAAATCCTCGAATGTAAGACAAGAGGAGACCGAAACCTCCGAATCCTGAACAAGATATCTTGTCCACGAATGACAAATGATCAGGGACGTTCAAGAGACGTCTCTGAAAGAAAAAAGGGGGGAGGGACGGGGGGAAAATCTACATGGAGAAACCAGAGGATCACGAAAAAACGGCCCGGGGCTGGAGAGATGCCACCGCCCTTACCGGTGCGCCATCGCACCCGGTAATTTTCAGCGGGAGCAGACTGACGATCACTTCAGTGTCGGGTTCCGCGGCGTCCTGTGTGGCGAGGAGCGTGTCCAAGTTTGTCAAATTCTCTACAATAAGCCCACCAGCGCCGAGAAACGAGAGGTGGAAACGATAGTCGCTAATTGGCTCCTCTCCCTCCGTCACCGTCTGGCCACCGTTAACCGTAGTAGAAGATAAGGACGGGGACTGGTCGGGGCTCATCGTGTCGGTGCCAACAACGCGCACACCGAGTGCGAGCAGGCGCTCAGCGACATCCTTCGCGAGCCAGGGGTGATCAAAATAGTGGTGCGTGGGCCCTTTCGAATAGTCAGAGTCGGCGGGTGTGGTGGTCGCGGTCGTGGTGTGGTCCCAGTAACGGCTCCAGCCCGTCCGAAAGAGTACCGCAATGCCAGGGCGGATACGGTCGGCCATGGGCTCGACGGTTTCCCAGGCGATGCATTCGCGCGCCTTTTTGTGGGAGACGTCTAGGACGAGGCCGGGGAGTATGAATGAGCTTAGCGGGAGTTGGTCGATGGTGGCGCCGTCGGCGAAGAAGTGCGAGGGCGCGTCGACGTGTGTGCCAACGTGTGATGAATATGAGAGGGCGTGGACAGAGTAACCATCCCTGGAGACTGTGTGTGACTGCCTGCACGAGAAGGGCGGATCCCCCGGGTAAATAGGGAGTTTTGAATCGAGCGGTTGAGTTAGGTCAATCAGCGTAGGGGTCATCTTGTATTGTACGTAAAGCGCGTAAGAGTCGTTGACCACAAAATCCGTGTCCAGTCGCGGTGGCCGCATGAGGACCTGGCTCACCCATTATCACTAGATCGACTATTAATACTGTTACATCTGTTACGCCCTTCCTGACCACTAGATACTCCTGGTATTGTCCCCTTGACGTACATCTCGGCGTGCACTCTGGCAAATTTTTCTGCGACACGACATTCTATAGCACGTGACTGCATCTGGTTCCTCTGCACCAAGGTTCTAGCTAGAGTAGTCCATGAATAAAAGAGTTGGACGGACCAGAGCAAATTCAGTTCCACGGTATACAAAACCCCAAATCTCTTTAAAGTCCGCATCAGCCTTGTGGATCCCATGTTTCGCGAGGCAATCACTCGCAGCACGTTTAACCACCTACGCGTAACCGGGTCTTAATAAGTAGGTAGGAAAGAAAAGAAAAGGTGCACAACTGACCGCTTTGTTGGCCTTCTCAAGCTCCTTGGCAATGTCTAATGCCTTGCCTTTACCCTTCGAGACGGGTGGGGGTGGAACCTTGAATACATCATCTGGCAGGGTTTTGGCCTGAGAAAGCATCTTGGGTCTGTCGGCGTTCCGCAACATATCTGCTGAGGGCATACGCGTCATGACGTTGCGTGCGTTTTGAAGTACTGCCTCTTCTTTCCGTCGTTTGAGTCGGGTTGAGGGTGACTCGTCGATGCGTCGCTTCTTGGTGTGCACGACCGCAGGCGGGAAACGAGGGACAGGATCATCTGGTCGGGGCGGTCGTGGTTGTTGCACAGGAGGTTGAGTAATGATACGTGCGGCACGGAGTTGTAGTACGGGAAAGCTTTCTAAGGATGTGGATGAGGTTGGATAAGAATGACTTGTTTCGATAAGTTGACCATATATAAGGATGTCCGACGCGTCTTGACAGTCTGCAGGACAAAATGTTCGCACAAGGAAGATGCTTAGGGAAAACAGGTGCGTACCAAGGTCACCAAGCGTGATGCGTATACCATTATCCGTGTGGCCGTCAGGTGAAGTAATTGGAGCTGAGCAGAGCTGGTTCTCAAAGTAGAGACGGCTGATAAATGCTGACTGGTGAACATCCCTATCAACATCTTTAGAGATCTCACTCTCGCACGGGTATAAAAGATCGACTCACACATCCACCTCGGCCATCCTGTCCAGTTGGACGAGATCAACTTTGCTAATTCCAGACAAAGCCAATGTCCGTCCGCGCATACTTTCAAGGGCAAGTGCTAGCGGGTTTTTGAGTAAACTGATACCGGGACTACGTGTGTTATCGATGGGGGTCGTGAAGGACAAGCCTTCGAGAAGAAGGCGGGAGTCTGGGACCGATAGAGAGCCTCGGAAGAGAAGGCGGTGGGTTGGTGGGGTGTATACATAGCTTGTCAACTTAGGAGGATCCTCGACCTGTGTCAGATGTGACATCAAGTTGAGAACGTTAATCAACGGGCACGGGCACCCGTCTGCTTGACCACGTGATCGCGAGGGTGAGCAGCCAATCAAATTGCGAGGCGCAGACGGAAATGATCCCGATCCACGCACGGAACACGCGTTTTAACCACATCACCTTGTGGTCGTCTCGTGTCCAATTGTCAGAAAGCCCCTTAAGAACATGCCCACGATGCGAGTAGAGCACAACGCGATCATCCCATGTTCCTCATCTCTCGCCCACCCCCTCCCAAACGCACTCCTCAAGCACAAGCCATGTCGATCCAGTCGATCCACAGCGAGTCGTCGGTCTCACGCACACACGTGCTAGTACAAAACAACAACAACAACGGTCACCCGCCTAACCAGGAGCATCATTCACCCGCCCGGAGACAATATATTCGCCCTCCTGCCTTGCGGATCGATTGCCCCCCTGCGACGCCCAAACACTGGGACCTTGCTTCCAGAGTCAGTAATCTGGACGTCAGGGAAGAAGACGGTTATGTATTGTCTGCGAACGGCGAAGAATTCACATCAGGTGTTTTTGTACCCTGCGAACCCCTATCGGCAGTAAGGCGTGCGCGTCGTCCAGGTCGCCTACGTATCAAGTCGATGGCATTCCACCGCCGACGTATTTCGGGAATCACAACTTCACCCATAAGCCCGACAGCGGCTGTGAGCCCCCTCCTTCTTCTCCTTCTCCCTCTCACTAATCCACTCATTTCCGCTCAGCAGCGTTCTTCCTCCGGATTTCTCCTCCGTGATTACCTTCCTCCCACGCCTTCGACACCCAACACGGACTTCAAGAATCTTTACAACAGCCTCCGCAAGAGCGACGCCCTCCCCGCGACAAAGACCGAGGTTCCAGTTCCACCTTCAATAGCGTTTCCCATCTCGCCCCCTGTTTCACCGGCGCCTTCAGGCTCGCCCTCTTCTCCGCGCCAACAACGGCCTGTTCTCCACGTGCAGACAAGCTCTCCTGTGGGGACGAGCGCTCCGCCCCCCACCCCAGCGCTGACATCCCCTAGCCCCAGCACGTTCCAATTCCGGCCCTCTGGGCGGCTGCCTAAGCGCCCGCCCATCCCTGTCTGGCCCATGCCCACAGAGTATTATCCCCGCGCTGTTGTGGCTTGATCATCAGATCAGCTTGGGACTTCTGTTGTATGTTTTATTTCATCTGTAAAACTACGTATCGTATTGCTAGATGTATGTACGCTGTACTAAATGGTAGTATGTACAAAAAATATGTATCGATATTGTACCTCTGTTGGAGACGCCGCTTGACGAGCCGTGTACTCTTTGTTGCAAACCTTTACTCGCGATTCCAATTCGAAGTCTCTGTTTAACCACATGAAAATTCGTCACTATTTATAAGCATGAGGCCAATTCCTCAGCAGGTCGCCACAAGCTAACGAGGTGATTAGGTTACGAGCCGTACGCTCGAATCGAATCTTCTCGAAATATAGTTTGCTCTTCCAACCCTAATACATATTGATGCACCTTTCCAGCCCAATCGCCCATGGCGGTATCACCATCCAACTTTTGCGATTTGAAAGTAGACATCATGCCTAGCGGCACAACGAATAAGAAGCGCCACGGCCTGTCTTTTTCAGGGCGGAGACCTGCAAGCGGTGTACGATGTTTGAGCCAGCTATCAATAAGCTGAAGACCCGAGACAGCAATAGGGTGTTCGTTGTTCCTCGTGATTTGAATACAGGTAAGAAATGCGTTCGGGTCGTTCGGGTCGTAGAGGATCGACTCAACGGCCGGAAAGTCGCGAACTAAAGAGACCAAATGCAGTGGCGTTCGGTACCGAACCGCTTCGGTGATTTCATGGAAATCTGTCGAGTCCTGAAAGGTGATATGTCGAATGGGTCCACGATAGGTCCACGTCATTTGGTTGGAGTCGGTCAACGCACGTATCGAAAACGTGCATTCGGTACGAATGCCACACAAGTGGTTCAATACCTGCCTTTCGAACAGATGACCCCGGAGCGACGTCGCCTGAGGATTCCTTGAAATGTAAATGTTGTCGTAGAAGTCAGCGGTCACACCAGCTTTGCGAGCTTCAAATTCGTGCAGCAAGAGATCCAAAGCCCATTGCGAGACACTTTCGAACTGGAAGCCTGAGAACCACTGTTTAAGAGTATTGGGTGGAGAAACTTGAAAAATCGTATGTGAGACGTCAGAACCACCCGTTCTAGTCTTGGAAAACAGCTGGCTAATATTGTCCCTCCCACTGCCCGCAGCGTAACTGATTACAGACTCGACTTCGCTCGTTTTAACTCCTAATTTGGCGACGGATGAGGAAGCTTGAAAACATTGACAAGGATTGTAGCCGAAATACGAGGTCGACTTCCTGAGCAACTTGAAAGAGAGATCAAAGGGATGAAGAAATATCCTACAGAGGCATCAGTCGAGTGGTGAAAGCAATGCTAAGACCAACCCAGTTAGTAAGAGCTCCTCGTGCGACCATAGTTTAAGTACAATTTGGCTAACGGATGAGCCACTACCCAATTGCTTGGTCCATCTTGGAAATAAACCTTTTGGGGGTGATGCCACAATTAGCTGCACTGAGCGACGGGAAAGGCTATAGTCGGGTTCGCAATTCCCTTTGTCGCTGTCAACAAAAGCCACAATTGTGCCGTCTCGTGACCACCATGACGACGAGACCACAACACCCTTCTCGGTGACATGATACACAGTTCCTCCTATGGCTTGGTACAGGAATGGACGACCGTCAATCATATGTTCGATGATCTTAAGGTAGAGATATGCGGTCTTGCCTTGATATCGGCAAGCTGGTTAGATCCTGTGAGACAGGGAGACAAAAAACTCACCTATTCCAGGTTGACCAGTAACTAACACCGAACCTCCGTTGTATTGAGGTTTCTCCTTGATCATCTCTGAGATGTCTTTGTAATCTTGACGAAGTAAAAGTGGCAAAGGTAAGCAGTGGTTCGGCACGTTCTCCTTGAGCTTCAAAGTTGACAGATCTAAAAAGCTGAGAATGGATGGGAAGAGTGATTTAATTTCAGGATCGTCCTCATTGCTTGCCTCCGAATCATCGTCATCGTCTACTCGAACATCGTTGTCGTCGAAATGTCGTGGTGATAAATCTTCTGCTGGGGCGAGCGACCGAAGGAAATCGAGCTTGACACTTAGGACATCAGACTTGGTGCCATCGTAATCCGGCGAGTCACGATCCGAGTGTAGCTCCTTCAGGCGTTTTTGCAGTGCAGCATAATGCGCTTGAGTGACCTCTACCTTTCGGAAAAATTGTGGTCTAAGGTCCTTTCGATTCCAAATCTTTGAGTGAACTTCCTCTAACCACAGGAGGTCGATGAGCTTCGGGTCGTCGGCAGCACGAAATCGCTTGCCAAGGATTGGTGCTGACAAAGGTTGAGCTTGGATAAAACCAACAAGTGACAAAGATGGGAGAAGCGTGGATAGCGGATAGAGTTGGGAGCGAAATAACGAGGTGGAAGGTTATCGAAGGATGAGAAATATCGTGCGGAAATGAAAGTGGAAAGGGACGTATGAAGCACTCACCACCCACTTCACTTGGTACACCAACGAAAACGTGAAGGAGTAGGTATCCATCGGGAGGTTGCTCCCATATATCGGAAATAATTTCCATCACGTCCAACACCTGATTGTTGGGAGCAGGCTGAAATCGGCCAGTACTAATTCTTTTATGCGCCTCCTCATCACTGTAATTAACATGGACCTGCGGATGTAACGAGCCAGCAGAGGCCACTCATTACATGATGTTCACTTAGAGATCACGATATAGCGCACTCACTTTTCTGAGAGTGAGATCCTTAGCGTCACAACGGTCACATCCGACAAAGGACCTGGAGGCCACCTTATAAATTTCATCCTTCAGGTCACCGATAGTATGACTAGGTGAAACGGAGACTCTAAAAATATTGCGTTGGCCTTCAATACAGCACCGGAGTACGAACATTGGGTTGCAAAAGGTTGGGGGACCAACGAGTCGGTTGTGGAGGTCGGATGGGTATCGTGGAAAGGGGTAATGGTGGCAATTTACGATCAATAAACACCAAATGAGTAACAACAGCCAAGCATGGTGCGATCTATGAAAGCGAAAGCGAAGCGTTCAACGTCCTTGTCCAGTTCATCCATAGAGTCGGACATACACACTGGCATACCTCGATGAACCAACGCATATGATAGAGACTGCGACAATGACGAACAGATCAAGTAAGAACACATCCCACATAAGGGTCTGCTAAGGAATGGAATTCGCGCAAAAAAGCGTAATGTGTCATGTCGTTGCGTACGAGGACGTCGAATGTGCTTCTTAGAAAGCCGCGTAGGCCTCTGGCATTATTTCCTCGGTGATATGTTCCCGAACGTATATTGATTCGAGCAGACCAGGGAATCCCGGGCTAAAGATGCCATGCATGTGGTCACCATGGAGATGAATGAGTAATGTGCATGCGCGCTCAGGCGCTGGCAGAGGATCATTTGTGGCAATGGGTCCCATACCTTGGCAGTACAGTCGTGTCAAGCAAGAAACAGAAGAACGACGTGCCCTGTACAGGCCCGATCGGTCAGCTTGTACCATGGCCATCCAATTTCGTTCCGCATTTATATTGGTCATCGTCTGTTTATAAATATTTACGCATGAGCCAATTCCACAAGAGGCAGATACAAGCTAATCAAAATTTGCATATCGGAGAACAAGAACGCCACAATAATAAAAAGCGAAAGGCGAAACGAAGCAGAGAAGACGTCGACGGCAGAACAGGAACTTGACGACGGGGCATGCAACAGGAGTCAAGAGATCAAACATAGGAGTACACAGTAATAAGTGTAAGAAGGCATGAATGTCCGTGCAATGATGGTTTGAACAATGAGCGATTTGGGAATGATGTGGGAGGGGGAAACTGGCAAACAATGATTTCTCCAAGCAACAATAAGAGATTTTTACCACTGCGCGTGACGGATGCCCGTCGAGCCTGTGATGACCGGAGCATTCGCGTATGTAGCACGGTGAGATTGATACAGGTATGGATGCGGATATGGATGCTGATGTTGATGCTGATGCTGATGATGCTGATATTGATGGTTAGGTGGACCTATGAATGGGGGTGATGTTTGGGGATATCCCCGATACGGTGGCGGACCGAATGGCATTGGCATGTATTGCGGGACAGGCTGACCCGGGAACGCGTAATGTGTGGGCGGTGGGAAGGTGAATGTGCCGACCGACGCCGGCGCTGCGACCTGCGCACTCTGAGCCAATCGGTGGCCATGGGCACCACGCGGAGGGCCGGTAGATGTCACGGTAGCATGTGCGGGTGCCATCGTAGTGGGCGGTGGCGCATCAACCCAGCCAGAACCACGTCGAAGTTGCCTGTCCTGCGTTTGTTTCTTCCTCGACTCCGGGACGGTCGGAGCGAAGATCGCTTCTTCGTTCTCGGATGGCTCCGAGTCTTCTAGGGAATTCCGTGATGTATCGGCAGGACCAGCTTGAGAGGTAACCTTCGCCCTCGATGCGTGACCGGCATCATCCGCTAGACGAATCCAGCCGTCGCTGCCTTTCTGGAACAGCTGCTTGACGGTCGCGTTGTTGAGTCCAACACGTGGGTTCTTTGCGGGCGCGCTTGGGTTGCTATTCCCCCGTGTGCTTGATGTCTTTACGCGTCCGCGTGGAGCATCAGCAGAGCGTAACCTGTCAATGATCGCCCGAGTACGCGAGTGCTGCTTGATCAGGCGGTCAGAGGACGTAACCAAGAAAAGCGGGATGTCGGCGTCCTCCGATGTCGTGGATTCCGAGACCACCTCAACGTCGTAGTCCTCTTTGTGGAGGTCACCAGGCGGTAGTGAGCTGCATCGCGTGTGTGACGACTCTGAACGCAACCCGTCGGAAGTGAGGGGAGAACAAGAAGAGTACGAGATTGAAGGAGATGACGGCACTCGAATAATGTGGCACTTCGGTAAATCTCCTGTGAGGGAAATATGAAGGTGTACAAGGGAAATTACAAAGGACGATAACGTACCAGGCAATGTGCCGTCACCACCGGCGGCAAATGACCGCTCGGGTTTCGGCGTGGCAGGCGGTGCCTCTGATGCCACTGATTGCTCCGAGTCCGTGAGGTCGATAACCTCGCGCGAGAAGCGAGGCGACTTCCTTCGTGGAGGGCCGAGGTCGAGGTCGAGTATCGGAGTGATGGTATCTGCAGGTGGTGGACCCGCGTTTAAGTCTGGGCGGTAGATCGCCACACCGTGGGGAGCGATACCGTCACCATCCAGGACCGTTGCGATGTACTCGTTGCGAGAGTCCTCTGGATTTACGACGGGCTGCACGTTTCCAAGTAAATGGGAGACGCGTCGTGCGAGAGTCGCGATCTCCCCCGCAGTGTGGTGTTCTGTCGTGGTAATCCCGACGGCGCGCTCGAGTTCGTCCACCATGGCCAGTACCATCTTTACCCCGACCAGATCCGGGTTCAAATCCAAATTTCCCTGAACTCCGACCCCCTTCATCGCGTCGCAAACGAAAGTCCCTCCACCGTCGATGTAACGCCATTCTTGACAACTCGAACAACAAACCCCGACCCCTTGTATGCTCTTGGTGATGAGGAGAAGAAGTTCGTGATAGGAATGAGAGTTCCTTGCTGCGACTTCTGAACGAGGTCGCGGCCTGGACTGGGGAGGTTCGGGGTCGATCCAAGACAAGGGACAAGGAGCCATGCTGAGCGGAGTGTGCCACCAAACATCTGAAACGACCTCCAAATCTGCATCATCAAGAGAGATAGAATCGTCTGGCATCAGATGAGGTGAACCGCTGAAGGATGATGGAGAAAGGGAAAGACGGTAACCCAATAAGCCCCAAAAGGAAACGAGGGAGAGTGGGCTCACAAAGGTGGGTCATGCAGCCGAACAGCCACTACCGAGAAAGGAGACAGTCAGACAATGAACGAAAACAGTGGTTGTGGTTGTTGTGGGGCGGTTAGGCCTGCATGTGTAGGTGTAAAAGACGAGTGGGACACGTTGCGTTGACTCACTCTCCCAGCTGAGCTGGCCCGGGCCAAATCTCGAGTCAGGCCATCAGCCGCGTCTGCCGGCCTGCACCGCTTTCTCACACTCTAAAATAAACAGACAATTTTTATTCAATTAAAACATACGTAGTTCCCTTGACTATCACTCTTGTCCCGTGGATGTGATCTGCGGCGCCACCACCTCTTCGACACGGACACTAATCTCCTTCGTGACCATGATCTCGATAACCTCTATATCCATAGTGGGGTCCCTGTCCGGCATCCATTTGTCAAAATCGAAAGCCTGTAGTATTGGAGAAGTCGGGCTCGTAGGACGTGACGGATCAGGTGATATCAAACTTGACGTGGAACTCAGGGCGCGAAGTCTATGACTGACAGTTGAAAACATCGCGTGACGCGCAGTCGGACTAGTAGGGGTAGGAAGCGGCCTCGATGGCCGGAGAATAGGGCTCGTGGGACAGGACATTGAATCCCAATGGCCAGAAGTTGGGCTATTGAAGCGGCAATTAGATGGGCTTAGGGGAGCTGCAAGCCATCCTAGAGGGCTTGAGCAGGCGCTTTTCCAAAAATGAGGGCTCGTGGGCCTCGACTGCGGGCTGAGAGGCGGAGATATCGGCGATGGGCTAGCGGGACGCGAAAAAATAATTTCCGGGCCATCGTCTTGATGGAAAAGCGGCCGTAGAGGTCGTCGTCTGGAAGTGTGGGAGACCCTGGGCGACGGTGCCACGAGGGATGGAAGGGAAATTTCGGGGAGTTGGCGCATCTTGAAGTCGTCATCGGACGACGTAGGAAAATTTATCAAGGTGTCCTTATTAAGTGTGTCGGAAAAAGGAGAAGTGTCTTCCATAAAACCGTTGCGCAAAGGGGATAGAATTGGGGAAAGGGGCAAAGGGACGGCCAAGGCGTCGCATTGCTGGGAGTGGAGGGGAGTGTGCTTAATAGCTGTACGAGCTGTCGGGACAAGTGAGGGTGGGTCCTCAATCAAAGAAGCATCGTGAGAAACTGGTGGGATTTCACTGCGAGAGGCGGCAGAACCGGAGACACCGTTCTCCTCATAAGCGGGCTATAGAATTGATCAGTACTCGAACGTAAGGAGAAGCGATCACAAACTGACAGAAGAGCGCATTGAAAGATCATAACGTTGGGCATCCATGGGATTCATAGTGAGGGTACAGTTGAGGGAGACTAGGTCAACGAGGGAGCACAGCTCAGCACTGTAAAAACGAGCCATCTCATGCGAGAATATAAAGGATTCTAGTTGTGGTGAAGAGTACAGAACCGATAATACCGGCCACAGACACATCGAGGAAAAGTCCCGCTGCGGTCGCAGTGTGTTGTGAAGTCCAATGCTGACTTTGTATTCAAAAGAAGCCATAGAAAGAAGTCAGAATGCCACGAATGATGGTGCGTCCCGTTGTGATATAAGACGAGAAGGTAATTATGAACAACCAGAAGATCAACGCCACGCGACGATCGAGGACATGCCAGAAAAGGTGGGAAAACAAAGCGTCGTACCACCCGTCTGAGCTGACATGCGCTGACACACCACGCAGACGCCTCACGAACCGTGTACGGACATCGTGGGGGATGACAAAAGGACTTCGGTCGTGAGTCATGATCAAGAGGAGAGCAGCGTTTGTGACGGTGAAGACGCAGTGATCCTGACCGCACGTCGTGTGAGGATTGTCTGTTGTTGCCAAGCCAAGCAGACCACCCTCTCCTCCTCAGTGCGTATCTGATTTGAAATATCTCATGGCACGCAAACTGATAGTAACAAGGGCGTCGCGACGGGAGGGCCAAAATAATGAATGAGATAACATCGAGTACCGGAGGGATGGGTAGAGACGTTAGTAGGTCAATCAGACAGCCTTGCCTAGATGAAACAAAAGGAAAGCGCGAACGTTCACTTGCTCTGAGTTGTTCGATGAGGGTCGTAGTGAAACCGTCAACGCGTCAACACCGTTTAGCGTCCGACTCGCGACTGTGTAGACTCCGGTCCGGTGGTTCCTTTCACCGCATCTCTCTAGCTGTAATGGGTGCAGCACATAGGTTGCCTCCCTCATTCACGAGTTCATACCGTCTATTCCTCCGTGCATCCTCAGCCTCTGTCCTTCATCACCAAGCAGCGACGCGCTACGTCCGAACCCTCTGGAAACCTACCTTCCGGGAAGCAGCCGTAGTCATTCACAAACTACAAAGTCCAACGCTGGGAATCTCAGAGAGGGAACAACTTGAAAAATGGCGTTGTCTATGGGAGCTTAGTAGTGAGTTCAAGGTTAGATATCTTGGCCCCAGTCGTCAAAGCTGATTTTTGTTAGTCGACAGGACCCTTTCGTTGCTTGTCGCATCGGCACAATCTCGAGGTCTTGCACATAGACTGACGCGGAATCTCTCAATTCTTCACTTTGGGTTCCAGAACTATCAAGCGAGGAATCGCTATGGTTCAATGCCAACCTGGGATCCACGCCAACAAGAGTATAAACCAGCTCGACAAACCCGACCCCCTCAAATAGATGCTGAAAAATTCGACGGTCAAAGCTGGGGAGCGTTAGAAGAGACTGCAAGAATGGCCGAAGGTAAAAGCGGCCTCACACTCGGCAGAATGGAGTTTCGTCTACGAAGAGCCTAGCCCGTCTATGTTGTTCGTGTTTGTGGCTTGTGGTCGTGGCTGTTTATCGCATGCTTTTCGAATGGATCAACAGCTTTTATCGGAGAAATACACCTTTAAGGTGGTCACATCTCTTTCCCACATCCTCGGTGTTACAGAGTAGGTGGTCGCGTTGATGTTTTGTGCCAGGTAGGTCCCACAAGTGCCGACACGGCTCCAGGGCACAATGCTCCAAGATTGTGGTTGGCGACTCTATATATCCAGTTTTCCTTTCGGCCCCAGATCGAGTCGACGCCCTTTTCATCTGTTCGCCAGCACATCCTGCTATGCCTCTGGCTGTCCAGGGCTCCGAGTTACCAACCGGTCACCGGCGCACGCTTTACCGCCGATCCAGCTGCCCGTCGATTCCGCGTTCAGTAAGCGCTTGCAGCTCGATCTATGCCATAGACTTCAGTGGTGGATTTTCAAGCATGCCGAAAGAGTGCGGTGATGTGGGGATGTATATGTCGCCCTTATTCCGCGGTCTTGGGGGAATCGGAGAGGAAGGTGAAACGGTTGAGCTGATGCCCGCTACATCCACGGGAGGTTTCACGCCCAAAGCAGAAGCTATCGACAATGACGATAGCCTCTCTGACAGCCTTTCGAACTACCAATTCGACATCACAGGCCACGATCTTATCCCAGAGCCTACCAATGCCCCGAAAGCCAAGCTCTCTACGGAGCAGTCCCTGGTGCCTGCTGATCCCCGTTCTCGGATGGCACCTGACAAGCCATTAAAGCCCAAAGCATCTCAGCTATTTCCTCCCCCGCGAGACCCCTCACCTAGTCCCGAACACTTCATCCCCTCTGTGCCCCCCAGGCCCACCAGACCGATCGTCCCCATGAAATCAAACGCCACTCGCCCTCTCAAAATCGACCGTTCGAGAAAGCGTACAGGACCATCCGTCCCCTCTCAACGAACCCCTCAAACTGAAGCCCAGAATGTGGCGCCCACGTCGAAGCCAATCTCAAGGGCCACTACGCATGTCAATCTACGCGAAGCGTACAAGAGAGATAGGCTACTTGCAGAAAAGAAGGTGCCTACAAGGGGTGTCACGCCCGCCATGCCTTCTTACCCTCATCGACGCGCCGAGATCCCCGATCGAAACGTAACCCAGGTAAATACCCTGTGATCATCTGATACTGTTGCATCATACCGATTCACCCCACTTCACAGCAAGTCCCTATCGCCACACTGTTTCCAATGGGTCTCATTCCTCTTAATCGTGCGCAAGATAAATTCAAGCATGCCCACTGTTTGGATCGACTGCCACCTCAACCCGATCTTGCTGACTCTTCAGCGCCTTCTTCGAGGAACCACGGTCAGCGGTCGCGTGGCTGGCCTTTCGGCCGTGCATTTAAAAAGCAGAAAGCCTGAAACAACCTAGGATATGGAGTCGCCACTTTAGTTTCAACTATGTCTATGTTTTTATGCCCATCCCTCGCCTTATAGGTAGTATGCGCGTGTAATTATGCCCCACGTTCTTCTTCTGAGGTTCTATGCCAACGTTTGGCTTGTTCATCGATTCTTCCCGAACTCGTCTGGTTTAGAGTTAAGATATTTGAGAAAGTTAGTTGCTGCGTCGGTACCAAACAACAGAAAACAAAAGTAGAACCATGCGCAGTCCAAGAGGCGCTCACCGTTACATTTACATGATAGGATTCGCCTTCAATCACGATGCCGCCACGAGTTCATCTTGAAACCCCTCCTTGCTTCCTGACCAAATGAGCCCATACGTTGTCCCTAATCATGTATTGGAACGAAACCTCCCGACTTCCCTGACGCCAACATTTTGGGGTTCATTGACCATCGTCTCCTTCGATTCTCTTGACACGGACTCAGATTCCCCTCAAACTAGCGTGATCCCCGAGAGTCACCTCGTAGCGCAACTGCCGACATCATCCAAAGGATCAGAGAGCGCGATTACGCCGCTCTCCAAGCCGGTTAATCTTCCTGCTATACGACACCGTCGTTTATACTTTGATGACGGAAACATCACGTTTCGCGTGCGTCTTTGTGGGTTTTGATCCTAGTATCTACTGATCTGACAATATCTACATAGGTTCAGGGAATTCTCTATCGCCTTCATCGGTCTTTACTCTGTCGCGGATCGAGGAAATTCGAGGATCTCCTTGCCTTGCTTTCCAAGCAGGAAGAGACCTCCGAGTCGACCTCCCCCACCACTCGGACTTCAAAAAAAAAGAAAAAAAAGAACTCCCTTCCCGTTCCTCTAGATGATGTGAAAGCCGTAGACTTCGATGCCTTTATTTCCATTTTATATCCTCGGTACGTACTGTATGTCCGACCCGACACCATGCGTTTATTTAATGCTTGTGCTTATACTTAGAAACTACAATACCCTAGAGAGACGCACTTTCGACGAGTGGTCCGCTATCTTGGACCTTTCCACTCGATGGAGTTTCACCGATATTCGCGACTTGGCCATCCGATGCATAAGGCCTTCCGATCCCCTGAAAAAACTCCTCTTGGCGCGTAAAAATAACATTGATAAGTGGATACAGCCAGCTCTTTTGGAGCTGAGTCTGAGGCCACAGCCACTTAGCCTCAAAGAGGCCCGTCTCATGGATTTCGAGGATGTCATACTTGTAGGCTCTGTCCGGCAGACTGCTCGGTCATCCACCCTCACGGTCGAGGGCACGGGAATCATGAATTGTATCCAGGCATGGCAGAGTAGAGAACCGTGGAGCTCGGTAACATTGCCAGTGGCAGGTCCGAGCCTGAGCTCGATACCAGTTCTACCTGATGAGCCAGCGACTGCCGATACCGATACCCAACCTGCAGCCGCCGGAGAGGAAAGCGAACTTGAATGGGCCTTGCCGAGAAAGGTTAAAAAGAAAAAGGGTAAGAAGTGCAGCCAATGTCGTTTAAAGGGACAAGTACCCTAGGCCTTACGAAGGAGATGTTTCTACTAGTTTGGCAATATATACCTAATGTGACTGGTAGTGTAGTATCACTCAATTAGAAGCACACAGGATTAGTGAAGAAATGGGTCTCGAATTGTCGAATCCTTTAAGCCTGGGGGTGAGAAACGTTGTTCAAGTTGAATGAACCGTTCCTCGGCATGATTGGAAGAACCAAGGGCCCATGAGCAATTCAGGATACCACCGCTAGTTACTGGCGCATCAGTAGAGATTCTGGAAAACCTAACGTAGAACGCTTTGATGTTGATGAACAGAGATGTGTGCGTAGTAGACTGCGTATCGATAAGCTTCAAGCTGCGGCAGCACCTGACTAGCACACGCTTACTGTAATGCAACGAGCTCTACCACAAATCACAACTGGCTTCTCCCCGACCAAGCCCATTCTCTCTGAAATTCTCTCGACATAAAAGCGCCCCGCAGCCACTCGTGAATGAATAACGAAGAACAATGCCTCATTGTGATTCCAGTGTTCCCGTCCGCAGGCCTTCAAGTTCTCCGCAGCTGTCGATCATTGCGCATGTCCGCAATGTGTCTACCACGAGAAAAACTTGATGCCCATTGTCGGAAATTGATGCTCATGGGCAGTCCTCAATCTATCATATAGTCCCTTATCTTCTTCGTGCAAGTTGTCCAGTACTAGTTGTCCCTCCATCTGCAGCACTGGAAAAATGTGTCCATACGCACATCCCGGTGGTCTGGACATGGACCAGCACCCCCCAACCCCAATAACCGGACCCGAGTCTCCATCTGCATCTACCACAATCTCCTCCGATACCATCATCACCGCTCCTTCCGATTTATCCAGCGGGATCATCGGGGGAAGTATCTCTTCCCAGCCATTGAGCTTGCCAGTATCCACGCCGGACACGAGTATACTACAATCGACCGGGATGAATCGATTCACTCGGCACAAGCGATTCTTTTTCGAGGACGGGAACATCACTTTTCTTGTGCGTTCCGTATATGTCTAAGTACTGTAATATGCTGACTTCACGGTATGGTGACATAGGTGGATGATGTTCTGTATCGCGTCCATCGCTATTTCTTCTCTCGTGATTCGAAAGTATTCAAGACACGTCTCTCGCGGCTTCCCGCGCAGGAGGCCTCGTCTCCTCCCATTATTTCCATCGAGGATGTGAAGTCAAGGGATTTTGACGCATTTTTGTCCGTTTTATATCCCCTGTACGCATTCTGTATTTAAGACCGGCTGCAACTGCGTCATTAATCGTTTATTTTTTTGGCTCAGGGATTTCAACGCATTAGGGGGATACTCGTTCGAAGAGTTATCATCTATTTTGGGCTTGTCCACTCGGTGGGGTTTTTCCAGTATCCGCGACATGGCCATCCGCTGTTTGAACCCTCCAACACCCCACCAACGACTAATCTTAGGGCGAAAATATGGCGTTGATCAGTGGATCCTCCCAGCTCTACAAGAGTTGTGTGAGAGGCCAGAGCCACCCACCCCCGATGAGGCTCGTCTCATGGGCCTCGAGGATGTCATTCTAGTAGGGTCCGTGCGGGAGAAAGTTCGAACGCATGCTCTCACTGCGAATTCGACGGGCATAATGGATCGCATTAAGGCTTGGGGAGGTGTAGAGCCAGGGGAGAGGCCTGTTCGTGTCTCAACACCTGTCTTTGCTGTGCCGCCTCCTGTTCCAGTAGAAGTTCCAGTAGGCTCACAAGAAGAAGACCCCTTTACATGGGACAAGCCGCCGCCAGAGCCACTCTGGCCCCCGGACGTTTATTAGGTCTTTGAGCCCATTTTATGTCTTTACAAGTACACTGCATTGAAATAGCATGAGACTCCTCGTAACAATTCTGAAATACAGATGTCCAAAACCGATTAATGACTTGGGAGATGGAATGCGAGGAGCACTTATCAATCGTCTCCCAGTGGAAAATGGTAATAGGATGACCGGAGAGCTGTCGCTGCGGCAAATTGTTCAATGCCTTCGTGAACAGTGAAGTCCCTCCAGGATCCCGCAGAGCGGGCAACACTTTTCATCTGTCCCTCGAAATTGAAATAACATGAACGCAGGATGGCCTGCGGGGGCTCGCTGTGTCGATGGACAGGTCCATTTGGGTATGTACGTGCTAACCGCCCAACTTTTTCACTCATTCCCAACCCAACTTCACAATGAAAAGAAGTCCATTTAGAGATGTAACACGAGAAAGGGCAACAACAGTTGGTTGTGGCAGTTTGCGTTATTATTGATCAAGAAGTAAATGGGGGATGAGCGCGATGAGCCCCTATTGAGCGGTGGCGTTCTAACCGCACAGGGAGCGGATGCAAGTTTAGTTAACTGGGTCTGGCTGAGGATGGGAAAAGATGCTGTTAGTATAGTGTGTTGTTCCATAGTATGCCGGCCTTTTTTTTTAAAGGGATGCATGTATTCCATGTGCGGAAAAGTATTGGGAAAAAAAAGAGAAGTTTACAAATGATCTGTGTGTGTTGAAGGCGATTTATGTCGACCGCGAGGTGGGCGGATGCAAATTTGGTAAGCAAAACTGAGCTTCTCGAGCGATAAAAGCACTGAGTTCACTAGGGAAAGAGAAACAAATTTGCGATAAATTGTTCAATGCCTTCGTGAACAGTGAAGTCCCTCCAGGATCCCGCAGAGCGGGCAACACTTTTCATCCTGTCCCTCGAAATTGAAATAAAAGGAAATGATTTACGTAGTTCAAGAGGCGCCCACACGCACTTGCTATATATGAACACAGTCTACGGTGGTCACGACGTTCACCCGTTGAATTTGTTGAACCGACCAAATGAGCCCATACATTGTTCCCGATCATGTATTGGAACGAAATCTTTCGACTTCCTTGACGCCAACGTTTTGGGGTGCATTGACCATTGTCTCTTTCGACTCTCTCGACCCGGAATCCCCTCAACTCGAATCTAGCGTGATTCACAAGGACCCTCATCCTGCCAGTGCGCAGCTATCGGAATCATCAAAAGAACCAGAGAACACGAGCACGCCGCTCTCCAAGTCAATCGACCTTCCGATCGTACGGCACAGACGCTTGTACTTTGACGACGGAAGTATCACGCTTCATGTGCGTCTCTTGCATCTTTACTTTACCCTGGTATCCACTGAATTGGAGAAATATATATAGGTCCAGGACACTCTGTATCGCCTCCATCGATCTTTACTCTGTCGCGGATCGAAAAAATTCGAGAATCTCCTTTCGCAGCTTTCCGCCCAGCAGGAGTCCTCGACCTCCCCTGCCATTCCTCTAGATGATGTGAAAGTCGTAGACTTCGATGCCTTTCTTTCCATTTTTTATCCTCAGTACGTATGTCCGACTCGACAACAAGCGTGTATTAACGCTTGTCCTTATACTTAGAGACTACAATACCCCAGAGATACGCACTTTCGAAGAGTGGTCCGCTATTTTGGACCTTTCCACTCGATGGGGTTTCACCAGCATTCGCGACTTGGCCATCCGTTGCATAAAACCTCCCAATCCCTTGGATCGTCTCATCTTGGCGCGTAAACACGCTGTCGAAGAGTGGACCCTCCCGGCCCTTTTGGATTTGTGCGAGAGGCCGGAGCCACTTAGCCTCGAAGAGGCCCGTCTCTTGGATTTCGAGGATGTCGTGCTTGTAGGGTCGGTCCGACAGACTGTTCGATCATCTACCCTCATGGTTAAAAGTACGGAAATCGGGAATTGTGTTCGGGCATGGAAGGGTAGAAAACCGTGGAGCTTGGTCCCAGCTCCACCAAACAACCCCGTTCAAATTCATTCGCCCCAGAGCGGTACACCCCCACCGACTCTGAAGCCAACTGGGCAGCCAATATTTAACGTAAGAAGTGTTAGTGCCAAACCTACGTCCGCTAGCGATGGCTCAGACTCGGGTGCTGCTACTGGTGGGTTGGGTGCTGCCGCTGGTGGGTTGAGTGCTGTCACTGGTAGTACTGGTGTGTTTGGGTGGGGCGTTGCCACTGGTGGGTTGAGCGCTGCGGCCGCTACCACTGATGGGTGGGGTGCTGCTACGGGTGAAGTCAAGAAGAAAAAGGGCAAGAAGGGTCGTTAATGGTACTCTAGGCTTTAGTCGCCCTGTGGAGACGTTCTATATAGTATTAATGTTACTCTCAGATTGATGCCTCCGACCCTTGCTCCGACCAGTGAAGAGCCGTCTAGAATATAGTAGTGAAAAACCCTGCGTCTGGCTGGGGGTGAGGAATGCATTGAGGCCCGTCCTTCCCGTTCCCGTTGCATCACAACGAGAGGATATAGTTACAATAATTTGAGCTATGTCGACTACCAAAATAACGCGGAACACAATGACGGGAATGGAGTGCCTGGAACTTAGCTAGCGACCGCGACATTACCAATGGCACGACCCTTCGAACGGTGCCTTACAGTAACTTGAATGTTGGCGCCAATTCTATGCGCGGCGCGTGCCACTCTACGGCGTATTGACGCTCAAAGTCGCGTTCCCCTATCTATCCCACTCACCATATATAAACACTGAACGATCCGTGCAAGTTAATCTAGCCCCTCCCCATCTACAGCACTGGAAGAATGACTCCATACGTGCATCCCAGTCCTGACACAGACCAGCACCATCTGGCACGAGCTATCCCAATAACCATACCCGAGTCTCCATCCGCGTCTACCATAGTCACGGTCTCCTCTGACACCACCATCAACACTGCCCCTTCCGGCTTGTCTAGCGAGATTCTCAGGGGGAGTATCTCTTCCCCGTCATTTGGGTCACCAGACCGTGACGAGTCGCCGAATACGACGAAAACATCACAATCGACTCAATCAGGTCCATTCACGCAACACAAGCGCTTCTTTTTTGAAGACGGAAACATCACATTCCTTGTGCGTTACCCTTTCGACGAAATACCTATGCTCTACTAATCCCAAAGGATTCAGGTGGATGGCATCTTATATCGCGTCCATCGTTATTTCCTATGCCGTGATTCGAAAATGTTCATGACGCGCCTCTCACGACTTCCTGCTCAAGACGGCTCATCTCTTCCTGTCATTTCCCTCGAAAATGTGAAGTCCAAGGATTTAGATGCGTTACTATCTGTCTTATATCCCCTGTGCGTATTCTATATCAAAGACCTCGACCTGCGTCATCGATCGTTCAATCTTTCTGGCCTAGGGATTTCAACGCATTAGAAAAATACTCGTTTGAAGAGTTATCATCTATTTTGGACTTATCCACTCGATGGGGTTTCACCAGTATCCGTTACATGGCCATCCGCTGTATGGAGCCTCCGACGCCCCACGATCGATTAATCTTAGGGCGAAAATATGGCGTCGACGAGTGGATCCCCCTGGCTCTACAAGAGTTGTGCGAGAGGCCACAACCACTCACCACTGACGAAGCTCGTCTCATGGACTTCGAGGATGTCGTTCTCGTTGGGTCCGTCAGGGAGAAAGTTCGATATCAAGCGCTCACAGTGGATTCGGCGGGAATACGAGACTGTATTGGGACCCTGAGACGCGGAGAGCCGTGGAAGACGACGACGCCGCTTGCTGGTACTCCAGCACTTCCGAGTCTCTCTTCCAACTCAATGTTTGGGAATGTCAGAGCGTTTGGGGCAGCTTCCACCAGCGCCACCAACGGCTCTGTGTTTAGCGGGTTTGGGGGGCTTGGAGGCCGGGGTTAAAGACTCGGCAACGTTTGGGCTAGCACAGTCCCAGTCCCAGTTCGCATGGCTCACGTTGCCAAAAATTGCATATAGTGTCCCTTCCCATATTAGAACGTAGTACATGATGTATGATCTTTCAAGTCGTAAACTTGTCAAAAAAATGGGTAAGACTCAGTGATTCAAGGCCGACTTCGCACGTGGAACGGTGTAGCAAATACCGAAGGCGATGGTTAAGTGATCCAGATGGCAGCTTGCGGCCTGCGTGTGCAGCGTGAAAGACGGGGAGAAGAGAGGAAAAAGAAGGGCTGTGAAAGGCTATAGAATAGATCCATTCGCAAGTATAGTATGTTGCGCTGACTTCGAGTGAGGCGGTGGGCTTGATTATGAACGCAAGTCGTTTGTCGGAAGTCCTTGAAGTTCCGATCCGGTTGATCCGTTCCGTCTCAGCCCACTTCCGATGTCCACAAGCAAGCCCGCACATTCCGAATTATAGGGAAAGAAACATGTTATTCCTACAGTCCTCGAGTCCCCAAAATGTCAGTCATCAGAGGACTAGGGAAAGACCGTACTGTACACCCAAACCAAACCAAGACAACAGTAGAGCATCGTACGTATACAAAAATCAAAGATCACCCCTTCCCTCAAGCAAGCGCGTTGCACAACTCGTACAGGTCCTCCTGGGCGCGTAAGTACTTCTGCTGATTCGCAAAAAGGCGCTTCCTCTTTTCTGTTATTTGTGGCTGCTCCGTGACCAGTTTCGCACAGGTTTCATGTGCATCTGGCAAATTGAGCTTGAGCCCACTTATGAGAGCTTCCTGTAAACCCTTCGAGAGTCCAAGTACAAGTTCCTCGTCGACTGCCTTAACAGTGTTGTCTACGAAGCGTTTAAATGATACTGG
Organism: Russula griseocarnosa; assembly: GCA_022884055.1. NCBI lineage: Eukaryota > Fungi > Basidiomycota > Agaricomycetes > Russulales > Russulaceae > Russula > Russula griseocarnosa. Next base: position 270,662 of record JAGKRU010000002.1, on the reverse strand, counting down.
TAAAGGTATGATTACAATCTTTATCTGGAAAGAAAATCAATTGACATACCTTGGAAGTATGCTCGCACGTCTGCCATGATCTTCAGCGCATCCTCTGTGTCCTCTGAAGCCCGCAATAATAATGCCAGCTCAAGATGTTTCACGTTGCGAAACCCGATTTTCGGAAGATTATACATGATGGTTTCTAGGGCTCTGGAGAACTCTTTCGATGGATGCATACGTCCTTGGATTCGATCAATGAAATAATCATAGTCGTATCCATGGAATACACCGCTGTAGAAATGGAGGAATTTCCTACGATAATCCTTGAAGTAACTAGTATTTCGTGTAGAAGGTTCTTCTTCAACTTTCAGAAGGAATTCGATACGCTTGGTCGCCTCCTTGGAACATTGCTCAAGGCGGGCAATGACGATGTCACTTATGCGGATGATTTCGATAAGTAGATCGTTTCACAAAAGAAGCTTGACTCACGAAACCCGATGCTTGAAACGGCTATAAGCATAGTTCCCAAAATGGAAGTCGACAACGCGCAAAGTGGCCTCTTTGACCTTCTTGACAATAGCTGTGAACAGCGTTTGTGCGGGCTCGTCCCACTGCTTGACAAAGGCTCCGATGTATTCCTTCTGGACTATGAAAGGATAATTGTTTGGTAATTCTCGTGTCACATCCCTGATTAGAGGGTTTTCTGAGCCTGAATAAGATTAACAAAATCAAGAAACGCACCATTCTGCGGTCTGTAGTACATCATCAATGAATACTTCCTTGCCATCGTTGAGACCGATCTCGCCAGGGTCCTCTTCTCCTTCAAGGAATGGTGGGCGTGTATGTTTTTCCACCTGCGGAACAAATGATGGTGTTGGACTTGCTGCCGTCGGCACCGTCGGACTGGCACAAGCCGGTGCTGAAGAGGGGATCGACCCGGACTCGAACTCCTCAATGGTAGGTGTGGCAGGTCTGCCGCGATAGTGTGGTACAAAGCATGGGGCCGTCCTACGAACAGCAACACGGAAATCATCTTGCGGCTGTTTTATTTGATGCAGGAGACCATTGCGGCCGGGTATACCCTCACCCTGCCTTTCCACTTCCCGCGTGAAGTCAGTAATTCGTCCCAATACCTCACTCAGAGGCGCGGACGAAGGAGGGGGAGGAAGATTCTCAAGGTCCCGGTTTATCGTATCAAGGAGTAAGTTCAACTCTTGTTCAATATAGGGTAAGCTGCGTGTGTGTTAGAACAAATGTCGTTTTGTGGGCACTTGAGAGGGTATACGAACCGTTCCGCGATGAGATCACACAGCTTCTCACTGAGACAGTGAGTGAGATTTGCTGTCCCCAACCTTTCCCTGAACGACCCCTCGAGTTTTGACCAGGGTGCTTTATTAGAAAACCACGAGGATTCTTCTTGGCGGGCCTTTTCCCATGTTATCCCCGACTTTATCGCTTCCGAGTCGGGACATTTGACACAAAACCACATTGGCGTTTCCTCTGGTCCTTTTCGAATATAGGGTAACCAATTCTCTTCCTCTGTCGCGGGAATTCGATCTGGTTTGGTCAATACACCTGTTAAAAGCCATCATTTATTGCCCCTCACGGAATATATTCCTGACAACATACCGACAGTTCTCTCACCGTGAGGGTCATACTCCTGAGCCAGCCGATGTGCACCCTGGTTTACAAAATCGGCTGCATCTCCCAATTAGAAGGAGGCCTCAAGTTCGAAACAGGACGTACTTTCACAGGCAACTGTAAGTAGGATTATGCAACTCGGGCTTTGAATGTATGATATTGCCAGGTTCTTTATAAGCTCCATATCACGGTCCTTACCACCGACAAAAAGACCTAAGTGAAGTGTTAAAGATGCATGAGAGTGAGTCAAGCCACGAACCTGGCAAGTCAATAAAGTTGAGATCGGCTACGTCCGAGCCAGTGATGTTGAGAACAATGCGATTGGCAGAGAACGAGAGTTCATTTTTTGCAGCATTCTCTGAAATAGCCCCAGAAAGAAAGGCATCTGGCGACATCGATGGGTTTAAGATCGCTCTTTGGGCTCTCTTGATCCGTTCCGTAACCTCTGACTTTTCAGTGATAGACTGTCCAAACGGGATCTTCTGAGCACTAGCAAGACGACTACCGTCAGAAGCAGTGTTGAGCTGCAAAGAAACTGTGCACGTCCATGGGCTATCGGAGTACGTGAGTTGGCATTCCGTCGGACATCTATATTCCTCATATTAGGATAGCCAGTAGCTGTCACTTCTGAAAGACTCACCGAGTACAAGTACCGCTGGCACGTGGGAGTGTAATGCCAGAAATCGCCTCTATAAGGGAGGATTTCCCCGCGCTTTGCCAGCCAATGGCGGCAATAGCAGGAATTTCCAGGTCGACATCGACTCTAGAAAACAGATTTGAGATCAAGTGATAAAGAAACAAGACAGAGGTACGCACCCAAGAGCATGCATACGAGAGAGGAACTCGAACATTGCCTTTCTTCGGGCTGCATACTGTGGGTCCGACAGACCAACAGGCGGGAGAAGAGAATGTGGTTTCTTTTTGTTCTTCTGAGAAGGGAGGATGGATGAAATGGTGGGTTGCGAGCGCATGATGATAGAATGCAAGTACTAGTGTTGGGGTGCGACAGTTTCGCAATTCGACACCCATATATAAGGATTCGTCCTTGCCAGTGGCACCATCGCAAACTTTCTGGGCATAAACGGGTACCTGGTAGCTTGCCTATTCTACCATGCGCAACGATTACAGTAGATCTGGGAGGCATGGGCGTTTATGTGGCGGGTGTACGTGGCGGGTGTACGTGGCGGGTGTACGTGGCGGGTGTGCATAGCAAGTAGCATTTGGCGAGTATGTCACCAACTGAAGTGGGTGTTCCAAATAGAAGGCAAGGCGGGGGTCATATTCGGGATCTAATCGATCTCATTGGCCACCGATATCAAAGACGTCCCAAGTGAGACGTTCAGCGTTCAGCGTGTGTAAATGCACTGTACTATGTTCAACGCAAGGTTCAAAGTTTGAGCTTGATCTACAGCTCCGAGTCAGTCACGGTCACGGTCGGTGCTACGTGACACTGGCAGTAGTCTCGGACCGGTCACGCCGATGGTCGCTCATAGACATTGGATCTATTCGAAGTGAAGATGCATTTCCTTTCCCTCATCCGAAAACTCAATGTGTTAGTCATTCTCTCCTCCCGTTCGACCCTCACTTAGCTCGCGCTTACCAATTCCCAGCAATCCATCCAGAAAGTAGTCGGCTTGGCCCTCAAGTTCTCCCAGTGCGGCGAAGACTTGTGGAACTGCATCGTGAAGTGTCAACAGGTTGTATTTATCCAGCAGCTCCCATCTGCGCTTGTTAGATCTTTTACAAATTCTGTACTGCCTCGATTCGTTATGCGAGGCGTCGATGCTGGCCAAGTCCCGCCCTAACACCCTGGGACAGGGCGTCCAACCAGAAAGCTCTTTCTACGTCGACTATGTGGGTCGGGACCTAAGTAAAATAGTCGAGTTCGTCGTTCCAGAGGGCCGCATCGGTCTCCCAAACCTAGTAGTACGAAACAATGCAATTTTTGTTTCTTTGTTTCCCCTCAACTAAGATCGGATTCTGGAAGATTGGCGTAGCAAGCGCCTGCTCGGTCCACAAAAGGTCGACGATGCCCTGGAAGTACCAAACACCTGGAACATCTGATGGCTCAGAATCCTTCGATTCGGACATCTGCGGCCCACCCTCTTCCCATTTTCGATGAGTGACAGAACACAATTCTCTAAACCGCATTAGTTCAGTCAACCGCGTGCTGGAAAGTCACTCGAACATACGGAGATGACCTAATTCCAGGTCGATGCACAAGTGGCTTCCATTCGACAGGACAATGTCATACAAGCGGGTCTGATCACGGTGATGGTAACAAAATTACTGCAATAAAGTCTTAGGAGTTAAACAACGTGGGAAAGGAGAATAAATGGAGATAAGTAGAACAATGAGGTGAAATGCGGAGAGCACTTACAAATTGTCGCCCTCTTTGTGCCACTGTCTTTCCAAGGGGGAAAACGCAATAGGATGAACGGAGAGCTGTCGCGAGGCAACGAATTCTCCAATACCTTCGTGGACATATCCTGATGATTGAAGCCCCTCCATAAAAAGGTTCTGCAAGGCGGGCAACACTTCTATAATGCCTCCAACGAGCCCTTGCCGGGGTAACGCGACACGTAATGCAAATCCTCAGATCGGTAGAGATTTTTCACGGCCGTAAATGAATGAAAAAGTTCCAGCCATTGTATGATCTCGACGTCGACTTGCCAATTTTGTCGCACGTGTTGAAGTTTGCGGATGTAGAGGTGCTCCACTTTGGAAAGGGGAGGCGAGAGAGAGGTGCAGACTTGTGCCAAAGACGAAATCTGCCAATCTGACTCTTTGCACGAAATTCCCACATTCAGCTCTCCGTTTCCAGATGTCTGCAGTGGAAGGCTGACCCGAATGGCCCTATCATAGAGAGTCAAACGTGCTTCGTCGTGCGCATTCCAACTCGGTGTGGAACCAATAAACTGGACGAATTGTGGAGCATGGAATACGGGTTGTTGAAAGAGGTAACACTGGCATCCAGGCTATGAAGTTAAGGTGCATTGATCCGGGCCACGAGGTCCTCCACATACTTGCTGGCACCTTTAAACCACAAGTCAGTATGACGGAGAGAATAGCGCGTATCAAAGGAGGTGGATGTCGGCCGCGGCTTTCCCTAATAGGGCGGGATCGAGGAGATTGGAATCCATGCCAAACGTTTCGAGGCCGGTCAACCCGGAGAGGCGAGTGGCCATTGTCCCGGGTCGGGTGAAATGTAGCTGGAATGAGGAACATTCCAAAGTTGAAGCGTTGAAGCTTGAAGCGCTAATAAGCAGCGAACACCATTGCTTTCATTTTCATGATGAAAATGAAACTGCGAAACATATCACGTGAGCGTGTCTGTGGCGTAGTTCATCGGACAGGCGTCACAGGCCTCGAAATTGCGAAGAAACTGTATGATATAGCGGTTTGTCCCAGGATTTGTGGAAGTAGCCCCTAACATAATAACTCATTGTCCGTCAGAAAGATTGGCTACTCCAACCGGTACTTGTTATAGATTATCTTCACGGTAGAGCGGCTGGGTGGAAATCCAACCCCCACGATTGCCCACGAAACGGTTTATTTAGCTAACATCGCGCGTTTTCGTGGTATTTGGAACTCCTCTATTTATACATCGAATTTTATTCAATCGTATGCACACCCACGATAACTTTATGACCCGAATAGACTGTCATCCAATTTTCGCAGAAGTTCTTTGGCCTCTCGCGCGGGGCGCGCGATATTGGGCTTTTCTGTCCCAATACTTTCCTGGATCTTCCGGGCGATGCTGGGAAGAATGGGGCGGAAAGGCTCGGGAACAGTGTCCAGAGGATCGTCGTTATCGGTAGTAAGCAATGCCAAAATAGAATGAGAGGCAAGGACGCTTGTGGGCGTCCCGGCCACGAGGTGTGTTCTGAAGCATATGAGTAGGAGGACGACGCTCAGCGCGCGACAATAATACGTGCCTGACAACAGAATCAACAAGGTTCCCGTATACCGAGAGAGCAGCAAAGAGAGCAGCAGTGGATTGCAAATAATATTCTAAAACACAGGATCAGCGGGGGAAGATTCGTGCAGCATAGATTAGAAAAGTAACCATCATGGAGCTCCTTGAACGCATCTGATACCAGCTCTAGCGAAGCTTCCCGAGCCTTCTCTCCGACGTTTTCCCTAGCACCTTTAATTACATAGGATAAGGCAAGTACAAAACTGCCCGCCACGGCATCATTGTTCGATTTCGCTCCGGCTATGAGTTCTGTCACCACAGGATCCACGCGGATTTGGTGTTTCATGAGCTCTCCAAGTGCCTGAGCCGCCTTGGTGCGGACGACCGCACTTGCAGGGTCACTCGTGCTTTTGACGAATGTACGCTGGAGCTGCGGGAAGAACGGCTTCACAAGAGCAGGAATGCGCAGCAACATTGTTTCCATTGCGCAGAGAAGTGCGGTCTTCACCGCAGGCGGGAACGTCCCAGCTTGTGTCGCGACTCGGATGAGCGGCCCGGTAAATGGCACCACAAACGGCTTGATCGCGCCTTCTGACGTGCGTTCGACCAGGTCACTGATGGCGTACGCGGCATTTTCACGTTGTTCATTGCTCCCTGTCGTAAGGCCCGCGATGATGATAGGAACAAATGCAGAAATGGCTTTTGGCAGGCTGAGGCCTGGTACGGGGACCCCTGGGACCCCCGTATTCTCGATCGTCCGTCGTAGCGGCACAACTAGGGCATCGAGATCATCCTTCGGAATCGACTTGACTAAGGCATCGAAAGCATCCCACGCTGCCACGTAGACAGCTTCGACACTATCATCCATCGACGAAACTAGTTGCCTGACCCAATCGATGCGATACAGTGACGCGTCAAGTTCTGACACTTCGCAGAATATTTTGAAGAGTTTGCAGCCGCTCACACGTCTCTCGGGAGCATCGTGTTTCACCCTATCACATATCGTAATTAAAAAGAGGACTCTAATTCCTACGGATAGGGGCTCACCATCCAAGGAGCAAGAGCATGAGGGTATTCAGACCCTCTGCATCGGATATCGAACTAAGTAGGGCTTGCACAGCTTCATCTACGGCAGTACGGAGCTCATCGCCCGTGGGGTCGTCTGTTGACTCCGTGATCTTAACAAGTGCAGTGAGGACAACGGTCAATCGTTTGCTCAATGCACTGCCCGCCACGGTTACAAGGGATGCCAAAGCCCTTGCGTTGAACACGGTTATGGGCGTACTGATGAGTGTTGGAATCAAAACCGGGAATACAGTATTCGCTCGGACCTGGATAACTTAGTTGTGCTTCACGTCCAGGCAGAAACGTGACCCACATTCATAACTTCCGTCAGCGCTTGTAGTGCTGTCCCTGAACCCTTACCTGGCTGGCGTAGAGCTTCCAGCAAGGTAGGAATAGTCTGATCGATGGCTTTGGCGCCCAAGCGGTCTTGCAGGACATCAAACGCTTGCGCAGCAGCTCCCCGCACGTTCGCTTCATCATCCACAAGGGAAGCCCTGATCATGGAAATGATATCATCTTCATGGCCTTCTTGCTGAGTATCAGTGGAACTTGTCCTACGGTTCAGAGAAATTAAGCGAAGAACAACGGCTGAGACGTAAATAGGCTGACATCAGTTCACTCAAGAGAAGGCATACGCCCTCTCGGGTTTGGGCATCTGGTGATGATGACTTAGTTCGAAGAATTTTGACGATTTCACCCAAAACACGCTCTCCAAATTTCTTGCACAACTCTCCCATAGTGCGGACTCCGGTCTTAGGGGTATTGTTAGCCGTGATCCAGAAAAAAACGAATTGACAGACCTCTTGTTGCTCAGCTTCCTCTGAACATAACAATGACATGAGCTGAGTTACCAGTTCAGGTAGGATTTCCCTAACTATACGAACATTACAATCACGTACTCTGATAAAATTGAAATAGCATACCAGTCTTTGGCGTATTGTGCACCAGTGCTTTCCAGATTTGGATTGAAGACTGCCTAACAACGTGTACGGCGTCCTGACGAGCCAAATAAAGGGCTGATAGTATACGGTCCCGACGCTCAGCACCGAGGACCTCTGTGAGGGCCTTTCGAGAACTCTCAGCAACAGCTACTTCAACGCCCTCCGTGTCGTCATCAACTTCCAGCTTGCTAGTGATGCCGGAAACCTTGAACAAGAGTTCTCCGACCAGGGTGATAGACGATTGCTAATGAAAATATAAGAGAAAGGAAGAAACCAAGTACAGCAGGGCTTACTCTTATACGCCATGAGGAGTCGAACATGCCATGCTCGAGCTCGGGAAGGAGGAGGTCGATCGCCTTGTTGGAGTAATTTGTGATAATCATCCTTCCGGCACGCATTGCGGCCTCGCGAACATAGTCTTCTGTGTCAGACAGCCCTTTAAGGATCGGTGTGATGATCTTGGGCAGATGGGGCTGGAAGCGTGTTCCAAAGGTAGCGGGCAGGAAAACCAACAGAGACATGAACCCTTCCCTGATGGTGCTCCGAGGAGATTGAGCATTAGAAATAATATCTGGAAGTAGGCCCTCTAGTCTCTCCATTCCAAGGCCAGAAAGCACTTCACTAAGACCTTGAGCAGCTCCCTGGCGATCGACCCCAGATGTGTCTGTCTTCAATGTCCGGATAAGGCTAGGTACAAGATCCGGGAAGCTCATTTCGCCCAGACGCTCTACTAGAGTACCGAGCGTCTTAGCGGCGGTAGCACGAGCTTCCGGTACTGGGTCAACTAGAACAACATGGACCATTGGCATAAGCGTCGAAAGGTACGGTACAAAATCCTTGGAATCCGTCAGCGACGCTAGATTGCCTACTATCTGAGCAGCTTTCTTTTTGGTGTCTGCGCTACGTTCCTTCAGACCCCGTTCCAGAATCGGAATGACCTGAGGGACAGAATGAGTAAATCTCGCCTATTACCTCACGAAAACTCACCAGGGCTAGTGATGAGTGGTCGATATAATGGACAAAGGACGTCTTAAGCAAGGCAGATAACGCATTGGCAGTCTTGGCAGGGTCAACCATGGCCTTAAGGAAGACGGGAACAAGCGCTTGGACCTCGGGGTTGCTGATAACTTCACCGAATTGCTTGAGACTCTTGTTTGCGGCTGCTCGCACCTGAGCATGCGAGTCTGTGAGGACACCAGTCAAGCGGGGAATAATTATCGGTAGGGAGTGCGATAGTTGACGGGGTGCACAGTACGCCATCATCCCCATGAGCTCTATGGACCCTTTCTTGGTACGCCACTGTTTTTCGTCTAGGCCAGACAGCAAGGACGGGAGCATAAGCTTTACACCATAGCCCGACATATTTTTCATGATGACACGGGCGGCATCCGTAGCCGCCTCTCTAACATCGGGGATGGAATCTCCGAAGGCTGCCAGAAGCAACGGTAGTGCGTGAATAGCATGGGGTTCAAACAACCGTTCAAGGGTACTTGAGAGTGTCTCTAGGGCAAACATCGCTCCTTGCCTAGGTTCGTATTGCTTTTTGTCTTCCGTGGCATTCTTGATCCGCTGGAAGACGTCGAACTGCTTCATTGCCGAAATTCCGATGCCTTTGACAACACCAGTCAGACCATAAGCTGCTCCTCGCCTAGCAGCGTATTTTGGGGCGTTTGTTAGCTCGTCGAGGAGCTGGTTCGCAAGTTGGGGAGCAAAAGATCGTGAGACCTTGACCAGAGGCGCTAAACAATCCGCTACGGCGTATTGCACCTGTTCCGATGGCGTTTTCAGAGACTCTACAAGTCGCTCGAAGATCGTGGGCAAACGAGCATCAGAGGACTTCAGATGCCGGGCGACGCGGCCAAACAAGATCACCACCGCTTCGTGTATGAAATCTGCAGCCTCCGATGTCGGTGGTGGGCCTGCCAAGTGCGTTTCGAACATTGTGATAAGTTCTGCAAGGTGCATTGATCCATGATAATCGATGATAGCTGATCCAGCATCAAGCATGCCATGTCGCACTTCGGCGCTGCGGTCTCCAAGAGCTCCCTCTTTGACGAGGAAATTGAAAAATGGGACCGTCGCCTCATCGCTGAAAACAGGGGCCAAATGTTCTAACGTTTGCGCTATTGCGAGTCTCGCTTGCCATGGATCTGTACGATCAAGGGAGCGCTCATCGACTATACCCTGATCATTGATTTCAGTATTGCGATTTTAGAGAGCGTCGAGAACGCACAAATTGGTCGAACTCTGGGGTTAAAAGTTTCGCCTGAAAGAAAGTCAGCTTCCTATGCATCAAGAGATTCGATGCACTACCTTCTCATGATAAAGGTGTAAGAGGGCATGGATAGTCTCGACGACCGATGATGGCCAACGCTCAACGGCTTCGGTAAACGCAACGGCAGCGCTAGAACGAACATAGGTGTTGTCATGTTCTACCAACTATCCAGTTAGACCAAAATGCGCGAAGCGTGACCCTAGCTCACATACCGAGAAACTTAAGTAACGCAGGCGCGTACACTTCGACCACGTCAAGACCGTTATCATCCCAGATGTGTCGCGCGAGGCGCGCATTCTGCGCATCACTATCATGACAGGCAATTAAAAGTTCCGGTGACCAATCAAAGTCCGTGAGATCAAAAGGCTAGTCGCATCGGATTTAGATTCAGGCTGGTGATAAACCACACAATTAAGGGGATCACCTGTAATGCCTGCAAGCTGGCATTTCGGGCGTAAGCTTCTTGCACAAGGGTGCTACCGAGTAAGAGTGCGGTTTCTTCGCTTGTGGCGTTGCCAGAGATGACCTGACCGAGATCGATAAGCGCTGATGAGCTTACTTTGCTTAGCTTTGGCTGAGTGCGCATGGCGTGTAACAATCCACATATGATTTGGGGCCGTGGGAAAGCGGGATCCGCGCCTTAAACGGAGGAATTCATGGGTTGAAAAACGAGCTTAATCTGGGGAACTGGACGTACACTCTCCGCAGTGAAACTTGATGATGTCCAGGGACAGGGCAACTTGTTCCAATGGCTCATCGTCTTCACCAGACCCAATTCCACGTTTTTGAATCACCTGGAAGAGCAAGGGAAATGCGTAGGAGAAAGTAGCGGAATCCAGAGGCGTTTGTACCGATAAGGAGCGCAGCCGATACAGCACACGAAGTACGAGATCTCGAAGACAAATCAGCCTTGTGATGTTATGAAGGCGAATAAAACATTACGGTTCACTGGCTCGGCTTGCAGTTCGTCGGGCACACCACCCACCTCCAAACTGCGAAGGGTGGCTATACCGATCCATTTAGCGAACGTATCCAATCGATCGGAACAACATCTTGACACCTCCTGAAGAAAAATTGGCACGAAAATCGGGAACAGGAGTAGCTCATACCAGAAACGTAGTAAATGCCAATGTGCCGACCAACAGTGTACCTTTGTCAAGGGCACCACTACTCAACAGAAGGTCGAGTATTTGTGACACATACAGCCGCAACTCATCGATTTTCCCCAAAGCGAGGTGGGAAATTATTTGCAGGGCGCGATCCAGGGTTGTCTTGATTTCACTTACTTGACGTCGAATTTTTGTTTCCTTCTCAACCTGAGCCTGGACTAGACTCTGCTCTTGTTTGGACAATGTGGGTACGGTTGTACTTTTCTTCTTAGCCAGTGACTGTCGCACTTCTGCATCCCATTTAGCGAGATCTGCACCTTTCCCTTTGACCTGCGTTTTACTGCCTTTATTACTAGAGAGAACTGGTCATCATAGTCAGCGCTGTGACCAGGAGAAAACTACTTTGACACTCGCCGTCAATAAACGTTTGACCCTCAGGTGTGTTCCATACGCCAATATCCAAGTCAGTAAGTTGATCGATTTTTAGGCTGAGATCGGTATGAAGCTGTTCCATAACCCGAGGAAGGACTGTGTCTGGGGCGATAAATGCAAGGGTTGTTGTGGCCCTGTAGCAAGCTTCAGCATAGCCAGTGGGGTCTACCTGCTCCTAAATGAGTCCTATCCGGGGGTATCAGAACTCGCTAAACACCTTGTTGTCTGATGAGGGGTCCATGATAATTTTCAGGAGGTGGTCAAGTTGAATATCCAGAACTGCACGTGGGTCTAGACGCGCCCTGTGGCACAGGTCAATCCAAACTTGCCGGGAATTTCCACCTGGAGCACGATGACCTCTCCAGATCTCGTGATAAGTTATAAAACACCCACAAATCTCGGGATGGTGAGCAAGTACGACCAACTCGGCCAATAGTTGCTCGCGCAAGGTGGGTTCCGCACCGTCGCCGAATGCCGCAGAGGCAGCAAGAAACGCAAGGAGGCGTGGCTGCTTGTTAACAGTTGGCTTTTCATCTTCAGACGTGTTTTGGTTCTTCGGCATCGACGTTCGTCGACGCGCTAAGTATGCCATGAGGCCCGCTCGAACAAGCTCATTAGTCGCTTTAGGCGCAAGAGCGGTAAGGTGCCCCACAGAGGCGACGACCTGTCTCCGAAATTCTGGTTTGTGGCCCTCTATCGCCAAATACAGGTACGCGAAGCCTAGCTGCGTTCTAAAACACGGCCATCCATAAGCGCCAGGCACAACTTCTAGACGCAGACTTCTCCAGCATATCGAAAACGAACCTTAACTGTTCCACTTTCTCGAATTCGGCGTTGAAAAACGCCGCCGTACTTTCAACAGCTCGGAGCAACCAGATTTCCTCTTCAATATCTGTCAACTTCTGGTACACCTTATCCCACACAAGGAAAGACGGCTTCGAAGGCGAAACAATAGCCTGAACAGTAGTATTTCGTGAAATCGTATCTTCTAAAATGACACCAAATCAAGGAAATTAGAACAAGAAGAAAAGGGAACACAGGTGAGCTACCAAATACTCCCGATCTGGAATAAGGACCGAGAAGGACTGCAGTAGCGATATATCCTTCCACTGGACCCGCAGAAGCGTTTAACGGGTTCATTGCCACGGACTTCAGGCTCGACTCGAAAGCAGTAAACACGGTGCGCGCGACTAGGGCCGCACTGGTAGCCGTTAGATTCCCGAGAGCCCAGAACGTCTCACCGACAAGAGCGACAAAAGCACGTCGAATCATTGGCTTACTGTTTTGCATCTCTGCCACTAAAAGCTTCAAGACCTCATCTGGAACAGGAAGATTTTCTCGAAGGTGGAAGACGAGGTGAGGGGTCAGAGAGGAGGCAAGAGTTGGTAAAGCAGCCTCATTTGTCTCCTTGGCGAGCAATGCGGGAACCGATTTTACCATCACAGATGAAACTTGCGCCGACGTACTGAGGACGCTAAACATGGAGTACAAAATCTTGCGATCCGGGCCTATCGCCTTTCCTGCTTGGGCGAGTTTGAGAAGTTCCGTAAGTGCCACCTCCTTACTTTCGTCGGTGGCCATTTCGACGGTAATCTTGAAAAGAGTAACCGAGTTGGTCCGTATTTCGGGATTCGAGGACTTCGAACAACTGAAGATCGGAATTAGTATACGACGAATGACGTCGATACGAAGTGGATGACGGTAGGCAAGGAAAAATTCGTTCGTTACTGTGGTTAATAAGAAAATGTTTAATAACAAAGGATTAAATGCTCACTGGGTAAAGAGTACTCCGGAGAGCGAAGTAAAGCCTTCTCTATCGTGGGTAAAATCGAGTCTCGAAGATCAGCGTCGCTGAGAATTTTGATGAACCCTGCGAGGGATGTCTAGACCAGCCTTAGTAGAAGCAAAAGGTGGGATTTATGGTAAACATGCTACCGTAATGTGCGAGGGAACATGCGCCCGAGCCATCAGGACCGAGCTCGAGTACAAGGCAATGATCTCTGTCTGAGAGGCCGTTAAATGGAGCCTGTTACGCACAGCCATCGATTACCTTCACTTCTCCGGAAACAGAGATTAAGTTTACAGTTTCAGCGCCTTTGAGATGCGTGGTGACATCTACAGCTATTCCAAGCAAAGGAATAACAACGAGGGGAGACGAGAAAGTTTTAGACTGAGCTAATAGAGTCGTCATGAAGTCAAGAAGATGAGCAGGGGACTAAAGAATAATGAATGCGTAGTCCAAGATAGACAACTTTCTTATTTACCGACCGCAAAGCACGGCGTGCGCGAATAACGGCACCCTTCCGTACTGATGGTTTTGCGTGGGTTGAGGGTTGAAGGAGGAGATCCACGAGGATAGCCATAGACGCGGCGAGAGACGTCCACAAAGGGGGAGATGTGGAGCCTGAAGAATGACGAATTACAATGACGTACAAACTGCAGCACCAAGACAGCAAAGAGAAGAGGTCGGCCGGGGCATGGGAGCTGAGATAGGCGGTAAACACCGAACACTGATAATAGATAAAATAATCACCTTGAGAGTTTCGCGATACCGCCAACTTCTTTCGCTATCCGACCCACGATTTGCTCTGTTACTCGTCTATGTTCACCCGTTTCGTCGCGTTGAACGAGTACTTTTACTACGGCTTGGACGGCTTCACGCGACGCGGAATCAGCGTATCTAGGATACGTCTGCATTAAAAGCTCGAAAACATCCAGTACTTGGGAAGAACTGATATCTACACAGCATGAATCGATGCATAACCCAGTGATACCTTGGGAAACACGTACCCTCGTGTTTTACGAGTGCGAGCAGATCTTCACGCAAGAAGGGGATTCGAACATTGGAACGGCTACTTAGGATTTGTATGGACGCATATCCAAGAGCCTCCGCCCATTCGCTTGTCGCGAAATCCCGACGCCAGACAAAGTTGGCACTATTATCATCAATTGTATCGTCCAGCATCTGTGAATCCACGGAAGACGATATCCAAGATGCTATATCTGGCTTTCCTGGAGACAACCCAAGGTGAGACTCTTTCTCCTTCAGCCTTGCAAGAGTCTTGATTGGAGGCACCTTGATCTCAATAGTTGGGAAGTACAGGAAGAGTTGCAACCCAGATGTGATCTTGTGGGAATTTCGAGACGAATTTTGAAGAATCGCGCGACATGTGACGAAGTCACGTAATACGTGACACATGTCACGCCCCAACTTACTGGTCGCAGTACTGTACTACGATAGTGTGTTGGCATGTTAGCCATCGGTCCCTGTTCACACGTAAAGGCGTGTGTTTGGTATGCCATAAACCCTCAGAACAACTGAGGTTACTACCTGGGTAGTGTCCAGTAAAAGAATGGACGACCATGACTGTAGGCTCTGGTTGCCAATTATACCCTCTTGCAGACCCGTACCGCTGATAATTTATTCACGATTTAATGTACAATGGTTTTCGTGCGTCTTGGCTTTCCTTCCTTTGTGTTGCGTTCTACGATACTGTATCATAGTACAAACAGACGCCTACTGTATTGCCGCTTCAAGTTAGATACCGATCATGGCCGATCATGTGCGCCTTGTTCTCGAACAATACGATAACTATAACTTACTGTATGGACCTAGGCGCCTGTTGCTACTCGCTTCTTGTTTCGATTGTTGCAACGTTTCTCTTTCCTCTTGCCCGCCGCAGACGGCGCAGAATGCTTATTATTCTTCAGTTGCCATGTCCCTGGCTTTTAGATCTTCCCTAAATTGTTGCCCGCTGACCTTATATTTTTTTTCCCTTCCAATGCTGGCAGCCACGGGGTTAACTTCATTTATATTCAAGCCGTTGAACTTCACTTCCCGCACTCTTTCACTCCCAATCCGCCACCCGACATGTCCAGTGGTACGTGCTGTTTTGTGGGTGATAGAAACCATCTAATAGTCATACTCGATACAGCTCAGGCCATTAGTGCCATCGCCGCAGGCTTGGCATTGGTCTCCATCACTGCCCTCATAATCACCACCGTAGCACTCTGCCTTACTCGGAGGCATCGAGACCGGACTCAGGAAAGGCGGGGTTCTGTTACTACTCCCGTTATCGACATCTGTCGTCTAGCACGCTCGAGTGTCGAACGGCAGTCATGCGTGGCAGAACCCTACCGGCCACCCGAAGCATATCTATCCAGCAAGGCTACCTCTTCTCCTTACCCCTTCCCGCTGACAGAATCTGCCAAAGCCTGGCAATCCTCCAGTATCAGGGTTGTCTCCAAAAACGAGGACGCATCGAGGTGGACTGGGTTGCATAGGCTCGACCTTGAGGCGCAGCCGTGGAAACCCACAATGGAGAACAGCAATGGAAACGCCGAGTCATCCAGCCCGTTATTCATTGACCTTCCCATTTCCCCGCCACCATCCTACTCGCAGATCGATAGGTCTGTGCTCGTATCGGTTCCGTGACCGGTCGTATGGCCTGGATGGCTCCACGCGTTGACCGTTGCTCTAGCTCGCTTATCGCTGGTCTCGAACAAGTGACGATATGACATCCCACTGATTTATAATCTGATACGGTTCTCTTACGCACCTTTTGACGGACGTACGGCTTTCCATTTGCACTAACTTACTGGACAGTCTCATCTTAGTCACACTCCTTTCTGTGGACATTCTTTTCTTCTCGGTATATTCTGGTTGCTCGCTCGCCACTCCATTTCACTCATTCAATGAAACACTTCATCGCAAATATTTGTATCGATAGTCATATACATATAGAATTATATATCGGTATCGCATCACACATGCAATTGTCTGGCAGCTAGGTTTCTCCCGCGCCCCGCGGACGGGGGTTAATTCATCCCCATAGTTGGGTGTAGACCAACATGGTTCGGATTACCGACCTCCGACCAAACCTAAGCGAAGACAACACAAACTGTTCACTTACGCCCCAATCATTTACGGAACAGAAATCATTAAAGTCCTGATATACTACAACTCCGAGCCCTGGTCTTTGAACCTGCGTGCAAGTCACGTGCAACGGCCACGTGGTCACGCTTGCTCTTGGCCAGAGGCAAGAACATAGGCAAGAACATATCCCTTGCGCTTGCGCTAGCCGGCATACGATGGAAGGAGAAGGCAACATCCAACGTGAAAAGCGCTTCAAAGTACGTACTCCTCTTACTCCACCCCATACAGAGCTAAGTCTTGGAAAACAGCATCAGTCATATCAAGCGACATTAAAACATGTCCATCTCCCGTCCGCACTTACACAGTCAGAGTTCGACCACGATATCGGGGTGGGGATTTAATCATCTTTGATCTGTTCTCAAGGTTTTGAATACCTTCATCAGAATGACGAATCACATTTTTTCGAGGCCATCGAACATTGGAAGCAGCTAAACCTCTCTCCGGCCTTTGTTCAGTTTGCAACAGATGTCACGAACATTTCCGCCTCTATGCCACTTCTTGTCCATCACTGGAATGATGTCATACAACTCTGGATGCGAGCACTTGACAATGCCGATGATGAGGCGCTAGTCGCTCTGCTAGAGTGAGCCTACTAGACGGTTCTGTGTCTCTCCTCACATCTCACCTGAATTTCCCCTAGTCTTATGCAGAAATTCGTACATGATCTTCGTTCTATTATTTTACCCTCATACGACGACCTGCTAAACCGACTTCTCCGACTTCTCCCTCGATCAATCTCTGTAGCGGCCCTCACCACGCTCCTGGCTACATTCAGCTCTCTCTTCAGACACTTGCTGGTACCATCTACCGAATCCGACATAGTACAGCGGACGTGGAAGCGTGTATGTACTGTACTTCCCGAATGCAACCCCGAGGTACAGCGAGCTATGGCGGAAGTCTGGGGGTCTCTGCTACGCCGTTTGAGGGCATCTAGAAGGGAAGCAGTAATTGAGGTCATGGCATCGGATCTGGGTGGGGTAGAGGAGGCATGTACTTGGGCATACATTTTCGCATGCAAGGTGCGCCCGACCGCATATTGGCTGGAAATTTTCTGAAGAACTATCCCCACTTAGTCCGTGTCGCAAACTCTTCATACAGCTACCTCGTCCATAGTGGCCCCGCTTATCCAAATTCACCTTAGGAGCCGAGAACCCACACCTACATATACATGCCTTCGCCGCCTCCTCACTGCTCTCATTCATCACTGCAGAGGAGCAGAGCAATTTCTTCCGGTCTCAGAACTGCTCACGGAGAAATTTATCAACTTGTCGCGCTCGTTAATACTGGATGAGGACACGGATTGTCTCGATCGTTGTATTGAAATCATCTCAGTTGTATCTTCTGTACGCCAAGGGTCACGGATGACTGGTGCGCTTCTCTTTATTGTTTATAACCTCACCTCTGATATATCCATAAGCCGATCAGTTGTCTTCCATCACTGCAGTGCTTCCGTCCCTTATCCAGTCCTCATCATTAGAGAAATCTCTACTCGGTGCTTGCGTCTCGGTCCTCATGGCAGGCGATTTATCACTTTGGATGGGTGCCGGACGCGATTTGGTTCAACAGTCTTGGACAAATGTCACTTTCGGTGCACAGTTGTGTGGAGTCCTTTCGGATCTCTCCTGGGGGGGTTGGAAAATGCTGGAATTCCCGCATATGATACAGCAGTTGCCTAGCCTGCTTGATTGTGATGCTACTCGTGGCCTGGGCCTACTCGCGGCGTTGCATGGCGCTCAGAGAGTAAAAGATGTACCAGCAGCCTGGTTGCTGAGGCTTGAAGAGTGGATTTTGAGGCGATTTGAATCTTGGACGATGACGGCAGAAAAGGTGCGATGCCGCCTTGACTAAGTTGCTTTTATTTACGTTAAAGTGAGCAGGTTGAAGAACTTCGACACGTCCTCCAAGTGAACAGTCTTCTCCCAGGGACTCTATCTGTCACATGTGGTATTATCAACAATGTACTAGATGCACCTGATCCCGAGACAAATTATAAAAGCGATCCCGTGAACCCATCCTGGGTACTCGGAAGTTGCCTGAAGACGCTGGCGAACTGTCCACATGATGAATGGGGACACCATGTGGATCTGATTCTTTGGACAGAGAAGGTGTTAAAAAGATGGCTGTGGTCCGAAATTGTTTTAGATGGGCTCGCTGAAGTGCTTCGGAGAAGGTACGTGTACGTGCCGCGTATTAACCACTTATCTGATGTCCTGGGGGATTAGTCCCGAACATGCTCGAAAGATGTCCTTCGAGGATATGTACCGTCATCTTGCGTCCCTCGTGTCGTCCTATTCACGGCCCTCTCGACTCAACGTTCTATACCTCCTTTCCTCTCCGCTCGTGCATATGCACCCTACTCTAGAGCTTGTCCTATCGAGGCTTTTGCAGGCAGAGGAAGTCCCTATTGATGTACAGAGTTCTCGTGAGCGCGTACTACGCGTAACGCAGCTCGAACGGGTCATCCCCGCTGATGATGCTGTCGTATCAGACTTAGCTGTGCGTTGGCTGGTTGCGCAACTCAAGGTTGGTCTCCGTCCAGTCTGGCTCCCCACGGCAAATGCTCTGGAGAAGTTGTCCGAACGGTGCGGAGAAATTGTATGGCGGGTCATGTTCGGGGAATTGAAGGCAGTTATCACCTTGTCGAGTGTCGATAGCGCACCTGATTGGGCGAAAGACATAGGCAATGGTGCGGGCAACGCAGAAGAATGGCGTGAGGGTGAAAGATCGTGGAGGGATCCGAGCGCGCATAAGATTTGTAACGCACTGGCGAAGTGGTGTGTGGACGGTACTTTCCGGATGTTGGTCATACGGGTATGTGTTCCTCACAAGGTGGTGCAAGGGTGATTCTAACGTATGTAATGTAGGATCAGCTACCGCAAGACCGGTTCGACCACGTCACCTTCGAAGCACAACTTCTCGTCGCCCTCAAGCACAACTCCTCGTTAGCAGAGAAACACAACCGCGATCTTATTCCACTATTTCTCAATCAGGCCAGTCCACTTGGTCCTGCCAAGCTTCCGCGAACTAAGCTAGCTGCTTGGTTTGCCCTATTTTCAAATTTCACGAATCCTCGTGTTCTTCACGCGACACAAATGTTGCACGATATCTATACTTCCTTCCTTTCTTACCCCGATCGCTCTCTACAAGGACTTGCGCTATCCTGTCTCTGCACATACAAGCCACCGCACTTGCTTCCACATGCGGATCGTCTCCGAGGGCTACTAGATGAAAGCCGATGGCGCGATGAGCTTGCTCAACTCGATGTTGCCAACATCAGCAGAGAAGAACGTCCCGTCCTCGTAGATGCTGTTGTGCGTTTACTCTTTGGCTTTGTCCGCGAGCGGCGCACTAGGGACCGTCGTGGAACCGTCTTGGCTGCCCTCGGTGGATGCACCGATTCTGAGCTCGACCTATTAATCAAACTTATGCTCCAGGACGTTCTGCCTGCCGCTCTGGAAACAATGGATGTCGGTGTGGTGCCTTCCGTCGCGAGCGAAGCATCGTTAAAGCAGCAAATTGGCTTTTTGCATCTACTGGGTGATGTGCTGAAGCAATTGGGTACACGATTGACCTCGAGCTGGCACGCTCTAATATCTGCCACGATAAGCCTCACATCCCACGCGCAGAGCTCGTTGGAGGCACTTAAACAAGACGATAAAGATCCCGAGGAAGATATGGAGCACCTCCCCGAGGAGGTTGAAGACGCCGAATTGCAGGCTAATTCACCAAAGCAGCTTCGGACAGCTCGGCAACTGGGTATCCGACGCTTTGCAGACTTCTTTCGCATTTCGGTTCCCTTCAACTTCGAGCCGTACATGAAAGAAGCTTTCCGCGCCCTCTTGTCCCCACGCCTGGCATCCTTACCTAGGGAGAACACCCAGGCGCCGTCTGGTCTCCTTGACTTACTTTTCGTCTGGTCCTCTGACGAAAAGTACGCTACATTTTTAGTAGATTATGACGAGCGTGTTCTACCCCAAGTATACGGTTGTTTAACGGCACCTGGCGTCAAACCCACAGTCATTTCTCGCATCCTCGATATTGTTGATCGTCTACTATTGCTGGCCTCAGTTCATGAAGACATCCAGCAACGTGCTATCCGCCCTCACGTAACCATACTATTGACCAACCTCGCCACCTTAGTCCAGGACACGAAGGGCGATACTGTAGCGAGCAACCAATTAGCACAGCGCCAGATCAGTATCTTATCTGGCCTCTCCCATTATCTAGCAGACGGCACACAGGCGTCTACGCTGCTCAAACTCTTCTTCCCTTTGCTACGCAAGCCGACGAAGAATGTCGGCGAGCGCGTTAAAGCCGACATCCTCAAGATCATGGCAAACCTTTTCCCCCTCATATCCGACCTGGCAGAGCCAAGTAGTTCAGCGTATAGGCTGACGTTCGAACTTGTCTCCTCGCTGTTCCAATCGGTCCGGTCAAGACAATGCAGAGTCGCACTGATCGCAGCGTTTCACGCGTTGTCAGCTGCTGATGTCTCTCTGCGAGATCTAGCGGAATTACTGGAACAACTCAACGCCTATTCTACGAAGCGAATCGAAGAACCTGACTTTGATCGGCGATTGGACGCTTTCTCAAAGCTTAATGAAACTTTACACACATCCCTTACTCCCTCACGTTGGTTGCCGGTCCTTTACAACTTATTACACTTCATTCAGAGCCCCAATGAATTAGCTATTCGAAGGAACTCGTCCCAGGGTTTCAAGCACTTCGTCGACGCTGTTGTGGTAGGGTCGGACCCTGAATATCAGACAATTTTTTTGCGCAGGCTGTTGCCTGGCCTTAAAAATGGGCTCCGATCGAAGAACGAAATGGTGCGCTCAGACGTGCTTGGCGTTATTGCCTATGCTGTATCACGATGCGACAATATCACAACCTTACAAGATATGAAAGTCCTTCTAGAGGGCGGGGACGAGGAAGCCAACTTTTTCAATAACATTTACCATGTCCAGCTCCATCGTCGTATCCGTGCGCTAAACCGATTAGCGGACCACTGCGACGCAAGTCAGCTACGCAGCTCTACCCTGGCGGATATTTTCGTACCTCTCGTAGGCAACTTTATAGCGCCTGCATCGCATACGGATCATCATCTAGTGACTGCCGCAATTGCTGCCACGGGCCGTATGGCAAGACATCTCTCCTGGGGCCCTTATTATGCGCTGGTCCAACAATATCTTAAGATGGCAGGGTCTAAAGACTCCTCGGAGCGCCTTTATATTCGGACAATAGTTGCAATCCTAGACTCATTTCACTTTCCCATGGACGAGATTGTGGTTCCCCAGTCCAGCGGGGAACTTGGTGCGGTCGAATCCGAGGACGCCAACGAAGAACAGAGCCCACCTGAACCTGCGCTGACTTCCAGTCGGATTTCGGACGCAGTTAACCACAGGCTCCTTCCTACGCTTATAAGGCACCTCGAAAACCGTAACGAGGCCGAAGACGTACTTCGTATCCCAGTATCCATCGGTATCGCCAAGATCGCACTACACCTTCCTGGGGTTATCAGAGAGGCACAACTCACTAAACTCGTCACAGTGCTCAGCCAGGTGTTGCGTAGCAAGTCATCAGAAACAAGAGACATCACCCGTGACGCGTTGTGCAAAATTTGCATTGTGATCGGTCCTTCATATCTCCCTGTAATTCTGCGAGAAATGCGTGGGGCGTTGATTCGCGGTCCCCAGCTCCATGTACTGGCCTACGTAACTCACGCTCTACTCGTTCACGTCACGAAACCGGAGAATGTAGAGACATTCAAACGCCTCGATAACTGCGTCGAAGATGTCGCACACATATCCGCAGAAGTCATATTCGGAGAACCTGGTAAGGACGTCCAGAGCGAAGAATTCAAAACCAAGATGCGGGAAGTTCGTTCTTCGGGGTCGAAAGGCTTAGACTCCCTCGCTATTATCGCGAGATTTATTACACCCTCGAAGATCAGTAGCCTTCTGAGACCGCTGCGTGCCGTAATGCAGGAAACTGAAGCCCTGAAGGTCATGGTGAAAGTTGACGACGTACTACGGAGACTCTCTAGTGGTTTGAACTCGAATGAGCACCTCGGACCTAAAGAGCTGCTTGTTCTATGTCATACACTCATCAGCCAGAACTCCAAATTCCAGAAGAATGCCATTAAGGTCGATCAAAAGCGGAAGAGGGCAAGAAGCGACGCCATCGTTGATCTTAAGAGAGACCCAGTGGTTTTGGAGGACCACTATGCCGTCAACTCCTTCCGGTGAGCCAGTGCTTTACCTATTTTCTTCCGGAACTCATAGAAGGCCACAGCTTCATTACCTTTGGTCTTGATCTGTTTAATACCGCGTTCCGTCGCAATCGCTTCGATTTTGGCGATCCTGAAGTTCTGGCTCGTCTGGAATCCATGGTCCCGGTCATCGGCAATACGCTCTATGCGAGCAACTCTCATGTCCTAAATCAAGGCCTGAAGGCGTCTACCGCTATCATTAAATGCCCGCTGAAGAACCTGGAAAAGTCGGTGCCAGTCTTTGTCCGACAAACCATCGACATCTTGAAAGAGATCGGTAACACCGAATCCGAGGTCGCTCAAACGGCGCTCAAATCTTTGGCCATGATTGTGCGCGACAAGGCAAACGCGGAAGTCAAGGAGAAAGACCTGGTCTACTTGCTTGAGCTGTTGGCACCGGACTTAGAAGAACCCGGTCGTCAGGCCTCGGTCTTCGCTATTCTGCGAGCAATTGTTGCGCGCAAGTTCATCGTGCCGGAGATCTACGACCTTATGGATCGAGTATCCGAGATCATGGTAACGAACCAGTCTCCGCAGGTTCAGGAACTGTGTCGCTCCGTGTTACTGCAGTTCCTATTAGACTACCCACAAGGCAAAGGTCGCCTACGTACAACCATGGCGTTTCTTGCCAAGAACACCGCATACATGCACGAGAGTGGGCGAATCTCTGTCCTGGAGTTGCTTAGCGCGATCGTCTCGAAATTCGAGGAAAGTCTGATAGGTGACTATGCTGACCTTTTATTCGTCGCCCTTGTGATGGTCATCGCGAACGACGACTCGGCCAAGTCCCGCGAAATGGCTGCCGAGATTATCAAGAGCTTATTCTTACGTCTCGACGTGGACCATCGCCGCCTTCTTGCCTCGCATGTGCGCTCCTGGGCAAACCAGACGGAGAATTCCCAACTGACGCGGGTGGCAGTCCAGGTGTATGGTATCATGTTGGATGCCCTTCAAGCCAATGCTTCGACATACCTTTCTTCCATGGTCGATGATCTTAACTTGAATATCTCACGAAGTGTCGAACAGCTCACAAAAGAAGAGGAAGAGGAGATGGACGTTGACTCACAATGGCAAGTTGTATACCACATCTTGACCGTTCTAGGCAAAGTCATCCGCATATTCCCCGATGCTGCTACACGGCCACAAAAGCTCTCCTGGACGGCAGTCGTTGAACATCTGCTCTTTCCTCATGCGTGGGTACGGATGGCCGCCGCACGCCTACTTGGGCAGTTATTTGCCATACTTCCAGTTGCCGAGTCACCGAAGGAAGGCTATCCTACTACGTCGCCATTGGCTGGCTTGAACCTGAAGGACATTGCCGAAAAGCACTGTACGCAGCTCAAGAGCTCACGCCTCAGTTCCGCGTTGGGCCTGCAGATCGTCAAGAACCTATTCTATATTGGGAAATGCTTCTGTGCCGCAAAGGTTTCGGACCCCCAGCCTGCAATGGACGTAGGGAATGAAAATGAGGACGAGGACGATCGCGAGGAAGGGGAGAGCGAACACGAGGAGGCTAATGGAGACAACCCGCTAGCATGGCTTTTCTCTAAGCTATCGTACCAAATGCGATCTGCATATATTGCCCGGCGAAGTCGTTCAGCTGACTACGTAAGTGAGCGTTGCCTGCATAAAGTTGGGAGCCACTCACGAGCGGGTAGGAGAATTGGCATGAGCAACCCGCTGCCATCCTTCGTTTTTTCGCGGCGATGGCAAACTACATGGATGCCACTCAGCTGCAAGGATTCCTGATGCACATCTTATCGCCCATATACCGTATCACAGATGATGACACCATTCGTGGCCAGCAAATGGGTGAGTAACCCTAACCCTATCTGTCGATAAACTCGTTCATCTTTTCCGTATTGCAGACGAGCTCAAGACGACTGCTGTAGAGCTTCAAGACCTTGTTCAACGGAAAGTTGGCACAACCGAGTTCGCTGTCATCTACAACAAGATCCGGCAGACAGTGTTGGAGGTACAGCGTGAGCGGAGGACTGCTCGCGTTACTAAGGCAGGTCTTTGTTTTCGAGTTCAGCAGGTTGCATGATACTTGACGGTTATGCTACAGTTTGCCACCAATCCAGAGGCGGCGGCGAGGCGCAAGCAACACCGTTCTGTTGCGAAGAAGGAAAGTCGGAAACGGAAAAGCACTTTGTTTGCGTAAGTATCTTGCCTTTTGAAATCACCCGTTCTCCGAGACTGAGATTCGCTCCAGGGATAATAGAGGTCGACTCAAACGGCATAAGGCCTAAGGACTGATCGAGGACATCTGTCCGACTTAATCATGCGAATAAAATTAAGATATCACAGCGAATAATGTACATGTTTTGTGTATCAGGAGGTATCCATTATGGCTTCACTGCGGGTGGTGCTTTTTGGATAGCATAGATCGTTCTCTTCCGCCACAGCCTCGTCATCATCTTCATTCCAGTCACTAGTAGTCTCCCATTCATTTTCAAATTCGATATCAATCGTGAGCTCTTCTGCGCCATCGGCATCGTCCGTTAAGGGCATGAACGAAGCTAGTGGAGCAGCATGAGCGGGGGCATGCATAATAGGCTGTACCCAACGACGTTCGCGTAACCGCTTGTGTCGCTCACGATCGGCTTCGATACGCTTGAATATCTCGTCCCGCGGGAGAGCCTCTTGCCTTGTGGGTGCTCGAGCGAGTGGCGAGGGAGGCGGGCTGTTATCGCCTCCAAGGTTCCGGGTGTTCAGTACTTCTAGGGCATCGTCGACCTTTTGTGGATCAAGCAGGCGCTTGCTACGCCAATCCTCCAGAATCTGATCCTCTTAGTTGAGGGGAAACGAAGAAACAAAGGTCGCACACACCTGTTTCGTACTCATGAGGTTTGGGAGGCCGATGCGGCCCTCTGGAACAACGAACTCGACAATTTTACTTAGGTCCCGACCCACATAGTCGACGTAGAAAGAGCTTTCTGGTTGGACGCCCTGTCCCAGGGTGTTAGGGCGGGACTTGGCCAGCATCGATGCCTCGCACAACGAATCGAGGAAGTACAGAATGTTTATGCGATTGTTAATAGAGCCCTATCAAGCGTAAAAACGTCAGTAAAAGATATAACAAGCGCAGACGGGAGCTGTTAAGTAAACACAACCTTTTGACACTCCTCCACGATGCAATCCCACAAGTCTTCGCCGCACTGGGAGAAGAACTTGAGGGCGAAGCCGACTACTTTCTGGATGGATTGCTGGGAACTGGTAAGCGCGAGCTAAGTGAGGGTCGAACGAGAGGAGAGCAAGACTGACGCATTGAGTTTTCGGATGAGGGAAAGGAACTGCATCCTCACTTCGAATGGATCCATTGAGCACTCTCTATCTCAACGTCGGTCGGTAGACAACCATCGGCACGACCGGTCCGAGACTAAATCCCACACGTGCTTTGTATGTATGTAAGCAAAACACTGCCGTGTGGGCCGTGTGGGCCGTACAGTAGCACCGACCGTGACTGTACTAAGCTCAAACTTTGAACATAGTGCAGTGCATTTAACACACACTAAACGTCTCACTTAGGACGTCCTTGACATCGGCGGCCAATTAGATCGATTAGATCCAGAATATGAACACAGCTGACCACCGCCTTGCCTTCTATTCTATTTGGAACACTCCCCCGTCACACGGTGACATACTCGTACTTGCTATGCACACTCGCCACGTACACTCGCCACATAAACGCCCATGCCTCCCGGATTTGCTGTAATCGTGTGCATGGTGGAATAGGTAAGCTTTACGCCCAGAAATTTGGCGATGGCCTATATATGGTGTCGAATTGCGAAACTGTCGCACCCCAACACTAGCACTTGCATTCTATCAGCATGCGTCCGCAACCCACCATTTCATCCATCCTCTCTTCTCAGAAGAATAAAAAGAAACCACCTTCTCTCCTCCCGCCTGTTGGTCTGTCGGACCCACGATATGCAGCCAGAAGAAAGGCGATGTTCGAGTTCCTCTCTCGTATGCATGCTCTTGGGTGCGTACCTCTGTCTTGGTTCATTATCTCTTGATCTCAAATCTGTCTTCTAGAGTCGATGTCGACCTGGATATTCCTGCTATTGCCGCCATTGGCTGGCAAAGCGCGGGGAAATCCTCCCTTATAGAGGCGATCTCTGGCATTACGCTCCCACGTGCTAGCGGTACTTGTACTCGGTGAGTTTTTCAGAAGAGACAGCTGCCGGCTATCCTAATGTGAGGAATATAGATGTCCGACGGAATGCCAACTTACGTACTCCGATAGCCCATGGACGTGCACAGTTTCTTTGCAGCTCAACACTGCTTCCGATGGTAGTCCTCTGGCTAGTTCTCAGAAGATCTCGTTTGGACAGCCTATCACTGAAAAGTCAGAGGTTACGGAACGAATCAAGAGAGCCCAAAGAGCGATCTTAAGCCCATCGATGTCGCCAGATGCCTTTCTTTTTGGGATTTCAGAGGATGCTGCAAACCAACTCTCGTTCTCTGCTAATCGCATTGTTCTCCACATCACTGGTTCGGACGTAGCTGATCTCAACTTTATTGACTTGCCAGGTTCGTGGCTTGACTCACTCTCATGCGTCTTTAACACTTCACTTAGGTCTTTTTGTCGGTGGTAGGGACCGTGATATGGAGCTTATAAAGAACCTGGCAATATCATACATTCAAAAACCGAGTTGCATAATCCTACTTACAGTTGCCTGTGAAAGTACGTCCTGTTTCGAACTTGAGGCCTCCTGCTAATTAGGGGATGCAGCCGATTTTGTAAACCAGGGTGCACATCGACTGGCTCGGGAGTATGACCCTCACGGGAAGAGAACTGTCGGTACGTTGTCAGGGATATATTCCGTGAAGGGCAATAAGTGATAACTTTTCACAGGTGTATTGACCAAACCAGATCGAATTCCCGTGACAGAGGAAGAGAATTGGTTACCCTATATTCGAAAAGGACCAGAGGAAACGCCAATGTGGTTTTGTGTCAAATGTCCCGACTCGGAAGCGATAAAGTCGGGGATAACATGGGAAAAGGCCCGCCAAGAAGAATCCTCGTGGTTTTCTACTAGAGCACCTTGGTCAACACTCGAGGGGTCGTTCAGGGAAAGGCTGGGCGCAGCAAATCTCACTCGCCGTCTGAGTGAGAAGCTGTGCGAACTCATCGCGGAACGGTTCGTATACCTCCCAAGTGCCTACAATACAACCTTTGTTCTAACTATCGCGCAGCTTACCCGATATCGAACAAGAGTTGAACAAACTTCTTGAGAAGATAAACCGGGACCTTGAGGACCTTCCTCCACCTCCTTCGTCCGCGCCTCTGAGTGAGGTATTGCGACTAATTACTGACTTCACGCGGGAGATGGAAAGGCAGGGTGAGGGTATACCCGGCCGCAATGGTCTCCTGCATCAAATAAAACAGCCGCAAGATGATTTCCGTGTTGCTGTTCGTAGGACGGCCCCATGCTTTGTACCACAATATCGCAGCAGACCCGCCACACCTGACAGTGAGGAGTTCGAATCCGGGCCGATCCCCATTTTAGCACAATCTAATGAGGTGCACGTTAATGGAAGCAGAAGAAGAAGAAGAGGAGAACCACAATCTAGTGCCAGTGCAACGTTGCCAAGTGCAACTCCGGCATTTGTTGTGCAGCCGGTGGAAAAACATACACGCCCACCATTCCTTGAAGGAGAAGAGGACCCTGGCGAGATCGGTCTCAACGATGGCAAGGAAGTATTCATTGATGATGTACTACAGACCGCAGAATGGTGCGTTCCTTGATTATGTTAATCTTACTTAGGCTCAGCAAACCCTCTAATCAGGGCTGTGACACGAGAGCTACCAAACAATTATCCTTTCATAGTCCAGAAGGAATACATTGGAGCCTTTGTCAAGGAATGGGACGGGCCCGTACAAATGCTGTTCACAGCTATTGTCAAGAAGGTCAAAGAGGCCACTTTGCGCGTTGTCGACGCCCCTTTTGGGAACTATGCCTATAGCCGTTTCAAGCAACGGGTTTCGTGAGTCGGGCTTCTTTTTTGAAACGATCTACTTATCGAAATCATCCGCATAAGTAACATCGTCATTGCCCGCCTTGAGCAATGTTCCAAGGAGACGACTAAGCGTATCGAATTCCTTCTGAAAGTTGAAGAAGAACCTTCTACGCGAAATACTAGTTACTACAAGGATTATCGTAGAAAATTCCTCAATTTCTACAGCGAACTATTCAAGTTCCATGCAGACAACAACGATTATTTCGTTGATCGAATTCAAGGGCGTATGCCTCAATCGATAGAGTTTACCAATGCCCTAGACACTATCATGTCGAACCTTCCGAAAATCGGATTTCACAACGTGAAACATCTTGAGCTGGCAGTATTATTGCGGGCTTCAGAGGACACAGATGATGCGCTAAAGATCATGGCAGACGTGCGAGCATACTTTCAAGGCACGTCACTTGATTTTCTTTCCAGATAAAGATTGTAATCATGCCTTTACCAGTATCGTTTAAACGCTTTGTAGACAACGCTGTTAAGGCGGTCGACGAGGAATTTGTACTTGGACTCTCGAAGGGTTTGCAAGAAGATCTCATAAGTGGGCTCAAGCTCGATTCGCCCGATGCACATGAAACCTGCGCGAAACTGATCTCGGAACGGCCACAAATAACAGAAAAGAGGAAGGGCCTTGTCGCGAATCAGAAGAAGTACTTACGCGCTCAGGAGGACCTGTACGAGTTGTACAACGCGCTTGCTTGAGGGAAGGGTGATCTTTGATATTTGTATAACGCATGATGCTACTGTTGTCTTGGTCTGGGTGTACGATCTTTCGCCAGTCTTCTGATGACTGGAATTCCGGGAGCTCAAGCTCAAGGACTCGCCTGTAGCAATAACATGCTTCCCTATAGCTCGGAATATGCAGGATGACTTGCTTGTGTACGTCGGAAGTGCGCTGAGATGGAACGGATCAACCGCATCGAATCGGAACACTTGTCTACGTTCACGACTTCCGACAAACGACTTGCGTTCATAATCAAGCCACCGCCTCTCCTCGAAGCCGCGCGCAACATACTTGCGAATGGATTCTATTAATTCTCTCTAGCCTTTCACAGCACTTCTTTTTCCTCTCTTCTCCTCGTCTTTCAGGCAAGGTCAGCTTAGCCAAGCCACACACGTAGCAGGCACCACCATCAGTGCAACGTGAGTTAGTGCCAACAATCCCTGCTACGAATTCTCGGTGGAACTGGTAGTCGTGCGATTGTTGGGCACTATTTTTCAATTATTAACTGTAGTGTTAACACTGTTAATAACATAATGCTAACTGGTTAATAACTGTTGGTTTGGTTATATAGACATAGATTTCTAACGGAACCCTAACCCCGAAATGATCGCTACATATCAGCATGGAACCCGGGCCGTCGTCCACTACACAATCACTCGCACCGTCGTCCTGTCTCTCGGTCTTTTCTTGTATCACTCTTTCCCCCCTCCTTTTTTGTTGGATGAAGCATCTACTCTCGCAGCATCAAACCCTCTGAATAAAATGAATGTGAGAAAGGCGCTTATCATGCGCAGCGAATGTCCTTCCTCGGGTTAGTCATTACGGATAGAGTTCTTGCGATGCAGTACATTTGATGCATTGGACAACTATAGTATGTCCTTGACGTCGATGGTCGGATAGATCCTGCGGAGTTCTCACCCATCACTGCCATGTTTTCCGTTTGGAGCCCACCGCAGGCCGCCACACATACCCGTTATGCATACCCGTCACGCAAACACTCAAGCGCCATCTAGGTTCTATTGCTGCGATTTCGATTGTCATGTTCTCAACTGCTGCGCTTGCCGCTGCTGCGCTTTCCCATTGCTGCGCATGGATAAAGCAGCCACGAGATACTGGTTTGTGCTCAGAAACAATATGATCATGACGAGGGCGGATCCTTATATATGGGTGCTGAATTGTGAATCGGGAGCATCCCAACACCATCTACTGTATCAGCATGCTTCCTTCCAACACATCTTCCCTCCCCGCTGCTGTTGGTCTATCGGACCCACAGTATTTAGCCCGACGCAAGTCGATGTTTGAGTTTCTCACTCATGTGCGTGCTCTTGGGTGCGTACCTCTACCTAAGTTCTTTGCTACTAGTCACATACCTGTGTTATAGAGCCGATGTCGAACTCGACATCCCGGCCATTGCGGTCATTGGCTGGCAGAGCGCAGGGAAGTCCTCTCTCATAGAGGCAATTTCCGGCATCACACTCCCACGCGCCAGTGGCACTTGCACTCGGTGAGATTTTCAGAAGCGACAGTTACTGGTCATCTCACCATAAGAAATATAGATGTCCGACTGAATGCCAATTAACGCATTCCGAGACCCCATGGACGTGCAAAGTTTCTTTGCAGATGAACACCGCTGTTGATGGCAGTGCTCTCCAAAATCCTCAGAAGATCCCATTTGGACAGGCCTATCACTGAAAAGTCGGAGGTTACAGAGCGCCTCCGGAGGGCACAAAGGGCGATCTTGAGCCCATCAACGCCGTCCGAAGTATTTCTTTCCGCTGCAGATACTGCCACGGAACTTTCATTTTCCGCCAATCGCATTGTTCTCAATATCACTGGTCCTGACGTGACCGACCTCAATTTTATTGACCTACCAGGTTCGTGCCTTGAACCACTCCCACGCGTCTGTAACATTCTACCTAGGACTCTTTGTCGGAGGTGAGGAAGATGAGATGAAACTTGTAAGGGACCTCGCAATATCGTACATCGAAAAACCGAGTTGCATCATACTGCTTACGGTTTCCTGCGAAAGTACGTCCTGTTTCGAACGTAAGGCCTCCTTCTGATAATGGAAATGCAGCCGACTTTGTGAACCAGGGGGCACATCGTCTGGCTCGGGAGTACGATCCTGCAGGTGACAGAACTATCGGTATGTTATCAGGTATTTTTCTTCAAGAACAATAAACGATAGCTTTTCACAGGCGTATTGACCAAACCAGATCGGATTCCACCAACTGAAGAAGACAATTGGGTACCGTATATTCGAGGAGAACGAGAGGACACCACGATGTGGTTTTGTGTCAAATGTCCCAACTCAGAGGCGATAAAGTCGGGCATAACTTGGGAAGAGGCTCGCCGAGACGAATCTTTGTGGTTTTCTCATAAATTTCCCTGGGCAGCTCTCGAGGAGGGATTTAAGCAGAGGTTGGGGACGGCAAATCTCACTCGCTGTCTCAGTGATAAGCTGTGTGATCTCATCGCAGAACGGTTCGTATACCCTCCCAAGTGCCCACAAAACGACCTTTGCTCTAACACCCGCGCAGCTTACCCCAGATCGAACAAGAGTTGAACAAACTCCTCGAGAAGATAAACCGGGACCTTGAAGATCTTCCTCCACCTCCTTCGTCCGCGCCTCTGAGTGAGGTATTGCGACTAATTACTGAATTCACGCGGAAGGTGGAAAGGCAGGGTGAGGGTATACCTGGCTGTGATGGCCTACTGCATCAGGTGAAACAGCCACAAGATGAATTCCGCATCGCTATTCGTAGGACGGCCCCATGCTTCGTACCTCAATTTCGCAACAGACCGGAGTCGGGCCGCCCCGCGCTGGTTTCAGTGGTTTCAGCAGGGCCGCAATATATTGCACCACCATTTGTTCGGCCAGCTGCACATGCACGCCCACCATTCCTTGCAGGAGAAGAGGACGAGGAGGAGATCGGACTCAATGATGGTAACAAAATATTCATTGATGATGTGTTGGAGACTGCAGAATGGTGCGTTCCTCGTTTATGCGGTGTTAATCTTACTCACCGTAAGCTCTGACCAGTGCGGTTACCCGCGAGCTTCCGAACACCTATCCCTTCATAGTCCAGAAGGAGTACATCGAAGACTTCGTCGAGAAATGGAACGAGCCCGCACATACGCTGTTCAAAATCATTGCCGAGAAGGTAAAAGAAGCTACTTTACGCATTGTCGAATCCCATTTCGGGAACTACACGCATAGCCGTTTCAAGCAACGAGTTTCGTAAGTGAGCTCTTTTGTGAAGTAATCTGCTCAATGAACATCATCCACATAAGTAATATCGTCATTGCCCACCTCGACCAATGTTACAAGGAGACATCGAAACTGATAAAATTCCTTCTCAAAGTCGAAATGGAGCCTTCGACAAGAAATAACAATTACTTCAAAGACTATCACAGGAAATTCCTCAGCTTCTACAAGGGCCTATTCCATAAAGACTCGAACGATGATTATATTGAGCGTGTCGAAGGACGTATGAATCAATCGTCCGACTTTACTAGAGCCCTGGACACCGTCATATCAAATCTTCCCAAACTCGGGTTCCACCGTGTGACACCTCTAGAGCTTGCAGTATTGCAAGCCTCGGAGGGATCGAACGATGCACTGAAGATCATGGCGGACGTGCGAGCATACTTTCAAGGTATGTCACTCGTTTTTGTTTCTTTGCTGCCACGAATTAAAAGATTGTAATTAACACTACAACTAGTCTCATTCAAGCGCTTTGTAGATAACACTATCAAGGCAATCGACAAGGAACTGGTGCTTGGAATTTCGAATGAGCTACAAGAAGCTCTCGTCAGCGGCCTCAAGCTCGATTCGCCTGACGCACATGAGACCTGTGCGAAACTGGTTGCGGAACAGTCACACACAGCCGAAAAGAGGAAGAATCTTGTCGCGGCTCAGAAGAAGTTGTTACTTGCGAGAGAGGAACTGTACAATGTGCTCACTTGAAGGGAAAAAATGGCGGCCTTTGATTCTGGTGTAATGTACGATGTTCTACTGTTCTTCAATAAGCAATATTTCACCGATTCTCGACTCCTGGACTCGTTTTGGCTCAAGGGTTGTAACAACATCACTTTCCCCCATGTATCGCGACGTACAGATGGCTTTCTTGATCGTTGTTGACTGTACTTCTACGAAAAAACCTGTCCTTTCGACAGTGATCTCAGTAATTTACTTGTCAACTTAGCACCGCCCTCGGGGTCAGTCACGTTACACGGGATCCTTGTGATCTCAACGCTTGCTGTATACAGGGTTTAATTATACATCTAAGGTTTGAAACAAGTTGTAGTGGAATAAACCCCAAAAAAATCTCTGGCGGTCAGACCGAAGACTGATAAAGACCGGCGGATTCTTATCATCACTTATCATAATTCCCCTTATGAGCATAATGCCCGAGCGATAGGCAGGCAGCGGAGTGATACTATCTGCACTGTCAATCAAGCTGCCAGGACCGTGACGCGCGTCTGTATTTTTGTCTCCGCCGAAGGGATCTAGAAGCAGCCAAGCCCAGGGGTACTGACTGACCCGGCCCACGGCCCACGAGGTCCGCCAGCGCCGGCATCAGCAGACCGAATCGGAAGACCTTGTCTGGATGTTATATTACCATTTTCGGATTGGCCCAGACTCAATGGCCGTCTGGATGTCATCGTGCCCATTTCCAAGGATGCGGTATATCTATCAAGTCATCTTGTCCCCTGAGGGGCAGTGTCTATAACGCTGCCACCGCCCGAACCGGAATAATTGTAACTGGAAGGCCTGCACGAGGCTGGCATGAGGCTTCAAGGTTCGGACGATGATTCCGTGATTATGGTGTTCACATGACAATAGGACGCAATGATCCTTGTGTTCTTGTTATCTTTGCGGTCATTGGCTATGGTCATTGACACTGCATGGCCATCTCGTAATAGTGTTCGCTTCGACGTTATGGTGCGCATGGTCATCCGTAGTAAGGGTATTTCTCTCATCGGCGACTTGGTCGTTTAACTTTCTCACATGTGGGTTCAGCGGCAGGAATTCGTCTTTCCCGCTTCGAGTTGGCTAGTAGTCACTAAGATGAGAAAGGCAGTGAATTAGGTTCAGAGGGTGGACAGAGAACAACAAGCTTACCCTCACGTCCAACGCATGCTTGATCAGCCCAACACCCTTGAGATCAATAGCAGGCCCGTTCCCGAATCCCGACTTGCCAACGCCAGCGTGAGGCGATCTATCCCTGCAGAGTACGATGTTTTCGCCCTTTCGAGGTTCCACGACTACACATGTTGGGGCATGGTGGCCATCGTCCGAGGGTCGCAATTCCCATTTTACTCTCAGAGGGCGATACATGCACCCATAAACTTGTATTTATAGGATGCTCCGTCGTCGACCGGAGCCCCATCACTAGTTCCTCGAAATCATGAGCTCTCATTTCAACTCCAGGTCTACCGCTGGGGCCGTTGGTCTATCTGATTCACAATACGCCGCGCGAAGGAAGCGCATGTTCGAGTTTCTTACTCGCGTTCGCGCTATCGGGTGCGTCCCTCTGCTCAGGCTTCCCACCGGTAATCATGGGCTCATATCGTACTAGAGCCGACGTAGATCTCGATATCCCCGCCATCGCCGTCATGGGATGGCAGAGCGCCGGAAAATCTTCCCTCATAGAGGCGATTTCTGGCATTACACTCCCTCGCGCCAGTGGTACCTGCACACGGTGGGTCGCTCAGAAATATTAAGTATACAATATCTCAATGTAGGGACATCAGGTGTCCCACAGAATGCCAACTTACCCACTCTGATGCGCCATGGACGTGCAGAGTCTCTTTGCGACTGACCAACGCTACTGACAGTAGCACAAGAGAAATCCAATTCGGAGAAACCATCACAGAAAAGTCAGACGTCACTGAACGCATCCGAAGAGCTCAGAAAGCTATCTTGAGTCCATCAGTATCACCAGACAACTTCCTTTCTAGAACCGAGAGCGACTTCGAGGAGTCGGATATATCTTTCTCTTCAGATTGTATCGTCCTACATATAAGTGGCCCCGACATTACTGACCTCAATTTTATTGATCTACCGGGTATGTTCCTAAACGTTTTTACGTTCCTACAAGCCTTCAATACTCTGAACAGGTCTCTTTGTCGGTGGTGAGGACACTGAGATAAATCTCATAAGGGACCTGGCTATATCTTACATACGAAGACCTAGCTGCATCATCCTGCTCACGGTCTCCTGCGAAAGTATGTTCCACTGGGTGCTTAGTCACCCTTCCGTCTAATTGTCAACACAGCGGATTTCGTTAACCAGGGCGCGCATAGGCTGGCCCAGGAATATGACCCTCGTGGAGAGAGGACGATTGGTATGTCGACAGGAACTACCTTGAAGCGTAATAAAGAACAGTGGTCTCTGCCCAGGCGTTCTCACCAAACCGGATCGCATCCCCCCGACAGAAGAAGGAAACTGGCTTCCTTTCATCCGAGGAGAGTGGGAGGACACAACATCGTGGTTCTGCGTCAAATGCCCCAATACCCAAGCGATTAACTCCGGCGTCACTTGGGAAAGAGCCCGCGAAGAGGAATCTGCGTTCTTTTCGCAGACTGCTCCTTGGTCAACGCTCAACGGCGAACCCAAGCAAAGATTGGGCACCGGAAATCTCACACGTCATCTCAGTGAGAAGTTGTGCGATCTAATTGCAGAGAGGTCCGTTTTCTCTCATCTACCGCAGAAAGAAAACCCTGTTCCTAATTGTCATGACATGCAGGTTGCCTGCCATCCAACAAGAGCTAAACAAGCTCATCGAAAAGACCAACATGGAGCTTCACGATCTTCCTTCGCCTCCGTCGTCTGAACCTTTGAGGGAGATCCTGCGTCTGATAACCGACTTGACGCGAGCGGTGGAGAAGCAGGTCAAGGGGGTACCTGGAAGACAGGGCCTCCTACAGCAAATCAGACCCCAACAGGAAGAATTCCGCACCGCCATTCGTACGACAGCACCTTGCTTTGTCCCAAAGTATAGAGGGGTTCAGGAAGACTCAGAGCCTCGGGCAATGCTATTATTATCAACCCAGAGTGAATCGAGCGTAGACTGGGAATCACATCAACGTCTATTGTTCCTGGAAGGAGAAGAGGATTATGAGGAGATTGGGCTAGACAATGGAAAGGAACTCTTCATCGATGACGTCTTGGAGACTGCGCAATGGTACATCATCTTGAACATCTTATATTCAACTTTCACCTTCGCCTGCTTACAGTGACCTTTCAATCCAGGGCAGTCACCCGAGAATTACCGAATAACTACCCATTCATAGTTCAGAGGGGATACATCGTCGACACCGTCGGCAAATGGGACAACCCTACGAAGACGTTATTCGACTTTACTGTCAAGAAACTAAAGGAAGTGACGTCGAGCGTTGTCGATACCCACTTTGATCGCTATGCTTATGGCAATCTGAAGAAACGAGTTTTGTGAGTCGAACATTATTGCGGAAGATCTGCTTGGTAAAACAGCGTACATCACTGATAGGAACATCGTCATAATGCACCTCGATCAAATTGCCGAGGAGACCTCAAGTCTTATCAAGTTCCTTCTGGAAGTCGAGAAAGAGCCCTCTACACGGCATACTCACTACTTTAAGGACTATCGCCGGAAGTTTTTCGCATTCTACAAGGGCATATACAACAGCAGCTCGAACAGCAACTTCATCGAGCGTCTGCAAAGTACTGGGTATCAATCGTCAGAGTTCAAAGTCGCCCTAGAAAACGTTATTTCGAACCTTCGCAAAATCGGCTTCCACAATGTGAAGCCTCTTGAGCTTGCGTTATTACGGGCATCGGAGGACTCGGATGACGCCATCAAGATCATGGCGGACGTCCGTGCTTACTTCCAGGGTATGTGACCATTGTAGTGTCGCAGAAGGGTTTCACAGGCTGACCTCCGGTGCTATTGCCAGTGGCCTACAAGCGGTTCGTTGACAATGTACCCAAGGCGATCGATGAGCAACTTGTGCTGGGAATTGCAAGGGGTTTACAGGACGCTCTCGCAACCGGATTAGGACTTGACTCGCATGATGCTCATGAAAGGTGTGCGAAGTTGCTTGCAGAACCGCCACGTATTGCAGAGAAGAGAGAGAAACTTGTCGCACGTCAGAAGCGGTTATTGGCGGCGCAGGATGAACTGCTCGATGCCTTTGAGAATACGCATCATGTACCTTGATTCTTGGATTCGATTGTCGGGTGCATTATGTGCTAACCGGAACCATTGTTCCCATTGTGGAGATAGTACCCGGGGTACGGAGAGCGGCAGCTACGTAGTCCGACTGAGCAAAGTTGGCGATTCGCCAGAAACAATGACGTGCGTTTTGAGATCTAACTAGACACATGGAAGCCAATAATATTGAACGATGGAAGCCTTGCGATAGTTAGTGCTGGAAAGAGAGCACATGCGTACACACTCGGCATCGCGTGGCCGAGTTAATTAGTCGACGATAATTGGGTGGAGGCTGCCGCGAATCAGAAGTCGCCGGAGCGGTGAACCAGAACCGGAACGAGTTGCGGAATAATCGGAGGTGCTTATGCCCCACAAACGCGTGGTACGACATGACATTTTCGCCATCAGACATCCTTCGGACTAAATAGCACTAGACGTAAGGGACGTTCCGACAGGCAGGAGACCACATAAAGGGATAGGTGCCCGTTTCATATTGAAAGATCGCGTGAAAATGAAATGAAACCCTTGGGGCATTTATGGCCATATGGAGTACAACAATTAAATCACAATTTGAGGAAGCGGAGTGGTCTGTGATTCTTGCGGCTTGTCAAGAGAGGTTTTGCACACTCAGCTGACGAGTTGTTGGATTGGAGGAAACTGAACGTGAGAACGGCCAATCAGAGCCATAAATAGAAACATTGGCTTTCTATAAGGGGTTGAGCGACGACAGGCTGTCCTCCCTCTCAATTGGCTGTCTGTCACCATCTCAGATTCGGTCGATGACAAATCAATTGATCGTCAATTGCATTGTTCATCAGCGGCCATCAGCGTTCGCCTGACTCGTCGGCAAGAAGACCGTCACGTGCCAGTTTGGGGTCCAAAATTGCGAACCGGACTGACTTGACCGTGATGTGGATATACGTTCCAGTCGTATTGATCCACTGGAGGAGAGCGAAGATGTCGTCGGGAGTGCTATCACTGTGTTATCTATTGGCGCTGTCGTGCCGTAGTTCCACCCTTGTCCTTGGAGAGCTCGGGGAGAGGCCCGCATAAAGGTTCAGTCATTATTGCCAATTTTAGAGTAGTGCGTGTTCTTGTCGCGCCCGCGCGCCCGTGTGTGAATGTGAATGCGCCACGTTTAGAGGGCGCTGGATGTCCCCCTTGACCCCCTTGGCCTTTTTCCTTCCCAACCGTCCACATCCTTCTCCCCCCAGTCATGGCAGAGGATCGCCCACTCTCTACGGCCTACACGGAATATGCTACTCCAGCTCCTTCATTGCCCCTTCCTTGCCAGCAGTAGATAGTGCGCCCTCGGGCTCCCCTGGAGCCCCCTCGGGCGTCTTTCCTCGCTCCAGGACCCTCAATCGCGAGTTCCCCCCGTGACTCACGAGCGGATAGTGCGACAGGTCCTGAAAATGAGAAGGTTTCCACCCCAGGCCAGTCTACGACTCATCTTCAAGTGGGGAAGGATGCGGAGGCTCCCTTACCAGAGCCGGTATCCCAGGCCAGACCCATCTATCGCCGTCCCGTATGGTTGGCTATTGCTGCCGGCGCTCTTGTGGCGGTTGTCCTCGCAATCGCCCTCCCGGTG
Organism: Russula griseocarnosa; assembly: GCA_022884055.1. Taxonomy (NCBI): domain Eukaryota; kingdom Fungi; phylum Basidiomycota; class Agaricomycetes; order Russulales; family Russulaceae; genus Russula; species Russula griseocarnosa. The sequence goes on along the minus strand of JAGKRU010000002.1, from coordinate 231,545 downwards.
TCCCTCACTCACAAGAGCAACCACACTGCGTCTAATAATAATAGTGGCAATAAGCCCAGCGGTAATGGCACCGGCAACGGCAACCCAAACAGTCCGAATAATACCTCTAATGCGATTACGGGTGGTGATGGTTCCAAGATCATATCCGGTAACACCTCCTTCGTCTACAAAAATCCCTTCGGAGGCTATTGTGAGTTACTTTTCCTACACAAAGACTCTTACGTATGTGGGCGCCCGACGGGCGCCGCATGATGTTTCGCCTTTCATGGGATCTGTCTACTTCGCGCGTGCCTGCGTTACGGGTACCTCCTGATTTCCAGTGTCCCCGCTATGGGCTTTAGACGGCGTTCCTGGGGAGGTGCAAAAAGGAGCGTCGTGCGCCCTCCCCATCAACTTCATAGTCCATTTTACATGCCGATGGTGATCACTGATCATGATTTCTCCTTACAGGGTATTATGACCCTAAGGATCCTTTCAACAATGCCGCTAGGCCTAATTCCTGGACACCTCCCTTGAACACGAGCTGGGATTGGGCAATAAACCGTGCGTATGGCGTGAATATCGGCGGCCTCTTTGTCCTCGAACCGTTTATCTCCCCTGCCCTGTTTCAAAAATACCCCACCGCGGTTGATGAGTGGACCCTCAGCCAGGCTATGGCGGCCGATACGGGCCCAGGTGGTGGGCTGCAATCGCAATTGGAGGCCCACTATGACACATTCATCGTACGTCCCATTCTCCCGTCTCTTCCTCCGTAGCGCTCACCTGTCTTTGTGGTCGACGCATTACCGCCGCGGCGCTTGTTTTGGACATATTCATTTGTAGACGGAGCAAGACATTGCCGAGATAGCAGGGGCGGGATTGAACTGGATTCGTTTACCCATCCCGTACTGGGCGATTGAAGTCTGGACGGGAGAGCCTTTCTTACCGCGGGTCTGCTGGAAGTGGGTATTAGACATGACCTCGGCAAATTATGGCCTTGTCCCCTAGTCTGACCTTTTGTTTGCAGATATATCCTTCGCATCTTTGCATGGTCGCGTAAATATGGTATCCGCGTTTACTTGGACTTGCACGTCGTTCCTGGGTCCCAGAACGGTACGTGGTGTATTCGGCTCATCTATCTGACATTCGAATGACACTTTGACATGTGTCCCTTCTTTTGATCACGTGCCTCACTCTCAGCCTTCAATCATTCCGGTAGGATGGGTCAGGTCAACTGGTTGAATGGGATCATGGGTTTTGCCAATGCACAACGTTCTCTGGACTACATTCGCATCATCACGGAGTTCATCTCACAGCCAGAGTATCAAGAGCTGATCCCATTGTTTGGAATCGTCAATGAAGCACTGCTCTCTACGATCGGACAAAGCGTATTGACTTCATTGTGAGCGTATATTCCACTCCATCGTGGATAGTCATCTTGCTTTCCTTCCACCCGGACTCGATCCTTTTATCTAACCTTCCGAGACTGTTCCTGCATGAGCGCCCGCTGACATATACTGACGTGCCCTATTCCCGTCACACATAGTTACCTCCAAGCTCACAACATGATACGGGGCATTACCGGTTATGGTGCAGGCAATGGGCCGTACATCGCCATTCACGATGGGTTTAATCTGGGCGTTTGGGCAAACTTCCTCCCGGGTTTCGACCGGATGGTACTCGACACACATCCCTACTTGGCATTCAATGGGCAGCCAAACGGTGCTCCAGTTGTTACTGATGACGGGCTTGGTGAACCTGGTGGTACCTGGCCATCGCAGGCGTGTACTTGGGGAGCATCTGTTAACAACAGGTGTGACTTTTTGTGTGCATTTCGGGTGAAATAGATATTAACAGAATTGTGTACCAGTCAAACCAGCTTCGGAGTGACCATCTCGGGCGAGTTTAGCAGCTCTTATACAGAATGCGGCCTGTTCCTTTCAGGAACCACGGTGGCGACTACAGCTCAGGGAGATTGCCTACCTTTCATTCAGTATCAAAACTGGAATCAAACATTCAAGGATGGGATCCGTAATTTCGCGGAAGCGGAAATGGATGCCCTGCAAAATTGGTGGTCCTTGACATGGAAGGTATGTTTGATTTCCTGACGACGCAAATTGCTTGACGTCGAAGCTAATATCATGCATCCATTAATAGGTTGGTAATTCATCCTCAGGTGATGTGGAATCACCCCTGTGGTCGTACAAACTTGGACTGCAAGGTGGCTGGATACCGACCGATCCACGCAAAAGTATTGGAAAGTGCAAGGCATTAAACGCTCCCCAAGCTCCCTTCGCAGGCACCTATTCTGCGTGGCAGACGGGGGGTGCCGGGGCAGGTACAATTGCGGTGTCTGCGTCCTTCCCGTGGCCGCCTGCGACTATGTCAGGCCTCGGAGCAGCCATATACGCCGACCTCCCCACGTACACACCAACTGGTACCATCTCGACACTGCCTCCTGCTCAACTCACGCCATCGGTATCGGAGGGTAATGGCTGGTTTAATCCGAAAGATACAGCGAATGCGATGGTCACCGTCTCGGGATGTGCCTACCCTAACGCTTGGGATTCGGCTGGTGCCGTTGCGCCTACGGCACGTTGTCCGGCTGCGGCGGCGCCGATTCTCACCGCGACGGCAGCGGCGACAACTGCGGTAGCGGCCACTGCCACTACGGCGGCGGTGGCGACAACTGCAGCGGCGGTGACGACAACTGCAGCAGCGGTTCCAACTGTAGCAGCGGTCACTACTGCTGCCGCCTGATCGAAACGATGGGGATATCGCTCAGCCCCCTGAGCATGGTGAAGAGACGTTATTTGACGACGGGTGCTACGGACGGATATACAATACCCGGGAATGCTCCCTAATTTTCTGACATACTGACATGGTGCACATGAACCTTTTTTTTTACCCTCGACTACGAACTCGGACAGCTTGACACGGCTCGGTCGCGAACACGTTTCACATTTCCGGCCTCTTTTTCTTCCGTACTTCTGTATTGCTTCATGCATATTCCGTTATGCATGGACTACTGACTGTTTGAATCGTTGCATACCATACTAAAGCGTCGATTTGACTTTTCAGATTTTGAAATGAGTTTACCATTTTATTTGGGTATCTGTAGCATGTTCTATCTACAGTATCTAGGCATTCTTTTTTAGGGCTTCAGGTCGTGGGACGAGAGTTTTCAAAATCTGCTTCGAAAGACAGTCAAGCGAAACGTCACAAGGTGCGCGTCAGTTGGATGCGCCGTGTGGTGAGAAGTAAGCGCACAAGCCTGAAGTGCGCCAATTCAATCAGCCAAGGGATCGCGCCTCATCCACGTCCGCTGGTCGATCAGTGTGCGGATCTGGCCGTCCGATAAACTCATACAGGGTTGTACGTACCGTGTGCATTTAACCCACCTCCCCGAGGGTTCCGTTGACGTGTGACAAATGGGGATAAACGCCATCGCTTAACCATTCCCAAACAATGACGATGATACGGAACGTGTGGGTCTGCTTGCCCAGTTTTCGCGGGTGCGCCCTACTGGTAACTATATTCAGTTGGCCAGTACGTACACTGCACATGCACACATGCACACCCAGCTCAGCGCTCAGCTCCGATGAGCGCAATGATGATGGAATGTCCCTCTTTGGGTATAGAATTGAAATCGAAACGACTGGCCGGTCCCGCGTGCTTTTTTTTTTTTTAGATTTCCTCACTCGCAATTTGGTATGATCGGATTAGCCACTTTTTCACAAGCTTTTCTTGAGTCCCAGAAATCACCCTGCCACACTACTCCACCCCACCCGTGGTCGTCGGCGGCTCACCCTTTACGCCCTTGGCCCGAAAAAGGGGGTCGTTTTGCGGCGTTGGGCGTTGGGCGTTGGCACATCATCACGCAGGCTGCCGGGACAGGACATGCAAGGTAAAGGGTGCGTGTGTTTGTGCGTGTAATTTGTATGCGCCTGTATGTATAAGTGTAGATTACTCTTTGGTTTTTGCGGCCCGCGGCCGGCTCGCGGAGATCGATCCGATCCCGTAACTTTTTTTTTTAGATTTTTAGGTCAAATCTGACGGAGGAGTGGGGAGAGTGTGAGAGAAAGAGAGATTGCTTCCGAAGTCGTTAATATACCACTCTGAACTCGTATCACCTATGAACAGTATTCTTCCGAGTGGGAAAGCATAGAGAGAGCCAACAGGCGCCCGGAAGTTGTTTTCCCTTTTTTCTTTTCTTTTTTCTTCGGTTCTAACGTATAACTCACTATGAGAGACGCACGTACGCGATGAGTTTTTGGTCGGGCAGGTGGACGGAGTAGACGGCCGGGCGATGCCGGGCTCTCGGTCATGGATGGCTTTCGTTGGGGCGGATACGCAATCGGGACAAATTAACTTCACTGCCAGGCGCAATAACGTTATTGGTGGTGTTCGACTTGAGATGTCAGCTTGAAGGGGTTCTGCTTCTGGCGGCGCGGGGGTAGAACGTTCGCGAGTGTCCTCTGCGGGACCTTTTTCTCTTCTCTTATGTTGGTTGTGATTGATTCGTTTGTGGAGCGCAACCCTTCTGGCCCAGATCGCTCTTGCCCTCATGGAGTTTCGGGAGGTACGGGTCGGGAAGGTGCGTAAAAAAAGACCCGCGAGAGGGTTTGGTTCCGAGGAAGGGTGGGAAGCTCGTGTTTCTTACCATTTCGCTGACCGACGAGTCAGCCAGTTTGCTAATGAATCGCTTTCTGGGTATCTGGGAATCTCTCGTGGCGCCTCGAATGACATATCAGCGTGATCATTAGCGGGGGAATTGATATGAGAGATGCACTAGCAGTAGCCAACTGTGTGGGTCCCGACAGTGGGAGGATTTTTTTGCGGCAAGTCAACTCTATTCGGTATGGAACCTGGCCAGTTTTGGCGCGCGCCCAGAGATCGTTCCATACCCCGATGGCACTCACTATTTGGCATTGCGCAAGCATCGCGGTCAAGGCAAATTCCGCGACTGATAGCTCGTGTTTTTCTCGTCATTCTAGACACGGTGAATCCACAGACTACGATGTCCCGGTTCACGTACGAAAAAAGTGAGAGTGCCGGCACGATGTGAAACACGTCGAACGAAAGGGCTCAAGGCATGCCCGAACCGGTAAGCGCTGTCGCGTTATTGGCCAATTAGTGGGGACTACTTATTAGCTAATTTGACCCAAGCGGTGTCTGTCTATTGCGAGTCAATCGCTGTCGAAATTTACCCGAAATCGGGTCACACAATGGTGGGCCAAACTCGGTCGCCGAGGGCCGACGTACCCGAAAGGAGGTCAAAGCAAGGGTCTTTGGCTGCGCGTTGCAATGGGCTCCGCATTGGGCGTTAGTTATTCGCGCCTCGAACGTGGACCAGTGACAACTACGGGAAGATGTGCGGAGCACAAAAAGTGTGGATCCTTCCATGTTGCCGAAAACCAACATCCGGGATGGGGGGAGTTACGTGACACGACTAAACAGTTGTATATTACCATTTCCGGGAGACCGGTACTTTTCCCACTCCGTCGCAGGACTCTTGGGGAGGACGCTGTTCAGGCAAGTGAAAATCTCGTGCTACGCCACGAAAGGTAATAGAGCGGAGACAGGGTGGGGGAGGACACAAGGGACCGGGAAGAAAAGGGCATGGATGCTGTCCAGGGTAGGGGATTTCTCTCGGAACGGGGATGGAGAAGTGGGAGGGAACCTCCGGAAAAGGAAAAGTGGTTTAATTATGCGAGTGGGGGTGAGTGACGGTAAAGTGGGTTCGAGTTGAGCGGCTAACGGAAATGTTTAAGCTGGCATAGATCTACGATGGTGAGACCGAACAAAGATGGGTTGAATTGACTTTTGTATTCGGTAAGTGGATTCCGACGGCGAGGATGCGCCGATTCTGGACGAGAAGAAGGTCTGAGTTCCCATCTCACATCATCCTGGTGAGTGAGCCTCGCCCTGCATATAATCCACCTCATTTTTGGGTTAGCCGTGCTCTCGCTAGTTTCCCGCTGCCTCCTTGTGCTTTTAAACTCTCCTGGCGCATCACCGTTAGCCTGTCATTTTTCCCTCAGTCGACTCTCGATGGCCAATCCCTCTTCCCTCTCGAATTTCGTCCGCATGTCCGCCGTTGATGACCTTTCCTATCCCCTTGCGTGCGATGACAGAACAAGAGACGCCGTCAACACTATTGTCAGTGGCAGGAAGAGCTGGAAGACCCTCAAGGGAAAGGGTGAAGCTGTCTGGCCTCCGTACCTCGAGGCTGCCCTCATAGAAGGTCCGCCAACTCCTCCCCTCCCATCCTCACTTGCTTATCCCCCCCTTCTCTCAGCACTCGACAAATACCGTCCAGAGACTTCGCGTTCGACCCGCTCGCTGAGCAGGTTCCCAAATCGCAATCGCTTCATCTCGGATTACATTTACCATGTCACTGGTAAGCGGAGGACCGCGAAACAAGTCGGCAGTCGGCTCCAGCAACTCCGGGACACTTGCGGCGGGAAGAGGAGTTAGTTACTAAGCCTACCTCTCATCCGATTTCCTGTACTCATACATCGATAACTCTTTACAGTCCTCAAGCTTCTATCTAACCGTCACTTCTCGCCCCACCCTGAGGCGCATGATGTCTCACCCCCCCTTGATGATGCGCCCACTTCAGATGATGCCCCTTCAAGCCCCTCTTCTTCAGAGCGTATTAATCCCGACCGAGAACAGATCCGCACGGCCCGCGCTCTGGTGCATATCGATGTACTCGCCGCAAATGCCCCTTGGTCTCCATCAGATGACGCCGGTATTGTTATGGGGAATCCTCTCATGACTCCACCCCACTCCCCAGAGGCGCATACATTCTCGCAGACCTCGCAGGTGAACATCTTCCACTCCCCAAAGCCTCGGCCTCTGCGAGCCATCGACCCTGTGGTCACCTTCACCTCCCCCTCGTTTGTGGTGGCCAAGTCTTCATGCTCTGTGTACTTTGATGGCAATTGTGTCCACACCGATATCGCGGATGTAGCTTGTACCACCACCAAGGATGAGTCGGGGATGTTCCTCTATCGAACGACCTTGATCCCCCAATATTGGGATCGCTTGTGCCAATCCCATGGTATGTCCCCAAATTCAGGATGATCCGCATCGATTCGTGGCATTGATGTCGAACACAGAGCCAGGGCGCTATTCAATCGTACAGGAGATCGTTCAGACGGTCCAGGGACGCTTTCCTGATGGCGATGTCCCAGTTCAGACAACCCTGCTCACTGTTGTATATCAGCTTAATGAACAAAGGTCACCATCACCATCACCCTCTTCTTCCACTGCTTCTCCAGTCAGCATACACGATCGATTTTCGTTGGCTTCATGTAACGTACGTTTTCGTGGTCTTCAGAGCCCCGTATCAAGAGGTCTAACGCTCTTCGAGCAGTCAGGATACATACAGGATCTACCGATCTCACCTGTTAGTGCAACATTCAGCGAAAACGGCGACCATGTGGGGTCCTATCTCTCCTCAGACTGCATAACCCACCTCCACGAGACGACCTACTCTCAAATTCCTTCTCTGGCTATGGAAGACACCTTCAATCATCGCTGGGGTGGATATGTTCCACCGGCAACCGAGACGCTATTGTAAAACCAGCATCCTCTTACTCGCAGTCGACTCTCCAATCGCATTTATTGTATATCATAAGGTGAGCCCCGAGTACTCATTCTGCTTTTCTGCGTAGCTAAATGCCTGTATTAGTGGTTCGCCTTTGGAGCTCATCACGCCGTCATTGTAGCACTACATAGTCCCCAACTGCCTCGCTTGCATAACCCCCAATCTCTGCGGGCTTCACTGATACCTCAGATCTGTCATAAAGCGGCTGTTTCATTGCTTGTGTTCTTAACTTTGCTCTGTCTAACTCATGCCCTTCATTGCATCCGGTTTCCTCCGCATATTGCTTTTACCATCTGCGCATTATAGTTTAGTTTACTCCCCATGCAATTGTCATTGTCTCTCCATTATGTTCTGTCAATTCTTTGTTTGTGCTCCGCATGATCCAAGCTCTGCCATCGTTACCCTTTCATGTCATGCATGTCACCCAGGGAGGAAAGAACCATTGTATTAGTTGTCTACCTCCGCAATTATAGACCGAGGAGTTCCTCTGCGCTATGGTACGTCCCCTCTGGGGGCGATTATGGACAGCGGCCCGCGGGGGTAATGCCCAGCGCCGCGGTACACCAGGGTGGCACGTAAATTGATCGGTACCATGCAGCCGGTACAGCCTATCACCCTCGTGGGAACGATCGGCGAGGCCTTGTATTCGTCGAGTCCAGTCGAGCAATATCGAGAGGAGCATGTGGATACCTCTATTGGTACCGCATGCTCAAACTCGCCAGAACGGCGAGTAAGGAAATCTGCAAGGAAGAGGTAGGCCGTGCCCACGTGGCACATACGAGTATGAAAGCCATACCCAATTATCAGCCAGAGAAATGGGGTTTCCACCAATGAGAGAGCGGACGTCCTCGCTGTCCAATAGGCGTATTCAGATCGTTCGCATCGGTTTGCCGAGTGCGGCGAGAAGGAGACAGCCACCCGAAATAGTCATAATGAAAAAAAGAAGCTCTCAAGATTCGAGGAGAAATCTTTGTTTAAATTTAAAATTATCGATTGGCCTCCCCCCGAGTTATTGTATTTCATGTATTTGTATTGCTCGTCGGCTTCTTCCTCGCGTCTCGCGTTTCCCCGCACGCCACTGCCGCCGAATCACACGGGCATATGAAGTTGCATATGGTCCATCATGTACCCACCCCCCGTCACGATTGAAGGCATATAAAATTCCCGGTGTATTGCTCCCCCCCGTAAGTGGATCCACCCGGCAAAACGTGGGATCCCGAACCGGGATAGTACGGGAACTCTTGCCGGCGCCGGCGGTCCACTGACATGGACTTTGACAGATTTAAGGATCTATTGTGATGGAGCCCAGGAGCACACTGGCAGGAGGTGCCCTCGCAGTTGGCGCACTGAGATTAATAAAATCACGCTTACGCTGTAATTTACAGTAGAGAAGGTTCGGACTCGGCTAGGTAGCAGTGAGAACGTCGATCCAATGCAAAAAGTTGTCCGTCATGTACATGAATAATAAAAAAGTACCGAGCAACTTAGGCCGAAGCGTGTGAAGGGGGCGACGAAAGGGGGCAAGGGAGGCCAGGGTGAGGAGACTAATCGGGGGACACAGGCAACGGAGCTTTACTCATACGTGTCTGTCATCATAGAACTCATCGAATCGAATTTGTGACAGACCAACAGGGGGGGCCAGGGGATTACAGTAAGCGGTCAGGTAAGGTTGCGGCGAATGGCAAGGCTCAACTAAACGGTCATTAAGTGCAGATCAAGAATCTTTGGGGGGCTACGACGGGCGCGGGTTAAATTATTATACGCACGTTTTCGTGACGTGAGGAATCGCTCTCTCTCTCTTCTCAAGGTTGTCCACACGTACATACAGAGACACAGATGCCGACGCATGGACATGGCAGTCAATGAATGACGTGCTCACAAGCATGAATTGAGCTTTATTGGGTGGTGTGCATGGGTGAGCGATTGAGCTGAGCAATCGGATTCGCGCGGCTAAGAGACGGCGAGTTGAATAAGCCATGCCTTATTCTGTTGGAAATTTGTTGTTCAACAGTTAAGTTTTGCCTCGCGACATGTGAATAACCAGAAGACACAAGCAGCCAGACAGCAAGGCCGCCGGCAATTTTTAAAAAAAGTCATGCGGCGTTATTTGAGAAATGGAATGAGGCCCCCAGCAAGCCCTGGAGAAGAACGAAACATGGAGAGTTCGACAAGGGATGACAGGTTCGTATTATCTTTTTTCCGCTGAGAGGGTGAGGGGTGCGCCAGTTGTGGTGTGGGATTTATGTTTTGATCAGCTGCCTCGTGTCTCAGGCTGTACTAGTACGTCCCCCTCCTTAGCAGGTAAGTCACGACGCCTTGACCTTGTGCTCCGTGTCTAAATCTGGGCAAATGCTCAGAGAAGACTATCCTCAAGTAAGATTGGCCCTATGGGGGTGAGGAGCGGAGATGACGTGCTAAGGAACATCCCCTCCGAGTCGAAGAACTTACGCCACCCTGTTGATGAAGACGAGAAATGGAAATGTTGGTGAGATAAGTGTGAGAAGAACGTCAACGCAACATAATAGCGTCACAGAAATACGTGAGATCCGGGCTGTCGGTAGCGAAAACAAACATTGTCTGAAGGCGCAGAGATACCGCAATCTATCCGTTCATCAGAGGTTTCATCATCCAGCTTGCTTCAAAACGGCAGATGTCATAATGGGGAAGGGCATCACCTCACCGCACGGTGCGATTGGCGGTAGAGAGTAACGCAATACCTTTTCAATGCAAGATAAAGATTATCACGGCTAGATACAGAGGAGACCTACGAACAAAGGACAGGATGAACATGTTGCAGAAAAATTATCACATAAAGGAAAAAAAAATAAAGAAGTATGAGAACAACAGGAAAAAGGGAGGAGAAATCTCTACCTTTGTAAATCATTTTCAATACTCCACTGCATCTTCATCATCCGCCTGCATGGCCGTGGAATCATCTTTTCTTTCTGGCTCGTCTGGTTTGGTACCGTCCTGTTTCAAGGTAGGTCCGTGTCTTTCCTCGGGAACGGTCTCGTCTACATCCATCCTAGGCTCAGACGGGGAAAGCTCGGGGACGGAGTTTTCGGTTTTTTCGGTATTATGGACAGGACTAGGATCGGTGTCATCCTCTGCTTTGGTTGCCTCTCGCTCCGCCTGCTTGCGAGCCTCCTCTTCAAACACTCGCCGCCTAAGTTCCCGAACCTCGTTAATTGCGGTATCGCGCTCGCCAAGGAAAGCACTCCACTCCTTCTCAGCAGTTTCAGCCGCCTTTAAGATCGGACTCCGTCAGTATCATGGTAACATAGTGATGAGACAACGATCACCTCTGCTTTTCTTTTAGCGATAAAAGCCTCTTGAGAAGGGGTCAAGACTGCTGGAAGGTAATAGAGCGGTGGGGGATGTGATCGCAATGGTTCAAGGGTCCATTTGTGCGAAGGTGGAGGGCTTGAGTCGTCAGAAGGAATCACATCTGACGTGAGCAGGAAATTGGCGAGAACTGGTAGCCTCGAGCGACGGAGTCGATTCTAGTTAGGACCCAAACGGTCTTAATTTTCCAGCGTCAAGACTTACACAGAAGGGACTCACGATAGTGTTCTTCAATTGGATCTCCTCCTCCTTTCGGTTTGCGGTATGCTTGTCTTTCTTCGCCTCTTCGGCTCTCCTGACAGAGTCAGTTTCTTTTCGGAGTTTATCCTGTAGCCTTTTATCAATCAAGTGTCGTTTCTTGGCCTGAAACGAGGTCAGAAACGGTGCAGTTGCGGATGTAGATAACCTTGCGCACCGCTTCGCTGGCGTTTCGGGCCTCATCTTCGGTCTTTGCCTTGTTCAGAGTGCCAACGAGAAGACCAAACATACTCTTTCCACGCTTGCGCTCCCTAGGTTCGATAGTCAGATCCAACCGTGGTCGTTTCTTTGATGCGACTGCGGTTGCCTGAGCAGGTCGCACATCTTGCATTGTCGCGTCCGTCTCCAGAGCTTGGTCATTGCCAGAGGCTTGAACTTGCCTATATAAATTACACGAATACATTAGTTTAGAAAAAAAGCAAAACGTGTATTTGACCGACTCGTCTGTCGACATGCCGAGGATGTCCTTGGGAGAGGTGAGGAGGGAAACAGGCGGCGGAGTTTGAATGAACGGCGTCGCGTGGCAGGGCAAACCAGTCTTGCCCAGCCCAGCCAAGTGCCATCAGAGTGCCATCAGATGGGCCCCAGATCCACCACGCATCCTCCGAGACGACAATTGACGCAATCTAGTGGCAAGAAAAAAGAGGTCTTACCCAAGAAAGACATCTCTCTCGGAGGCCGGGTACAACGTCTCTTCACATCCTTGTGCGCGCAGATTGACGGAGGTCATTTCACAAACGCGATCAAGACATGCGACAAACGTATGTGCATCTCCATCCCTACCGATCTATTTTGATAAGTTTGCTTTTCTCTCACAAGTTCTCCGTCTCGTACCCGACGACAACGATGCTAGACAAACAAAGTTATTCCTCCTTTTACAAACGGAGCGTTATAGCGATGCCCTTGCATTGCTCGGGGCCGCTAATAAATCCTCTGTATTTGAACGAGCATATTCTTCTTACCGCCTCCAACACTTAGACGAAGCAGCGCGTCTTCTCGAAGGGATCAAAGAGAGACGAGAACAAGATCGTGGAGCTTTGCACTTGGAGGCACAACTAGTACGCAGCACCTCGGCGCTAAAGTCACAATCTGAGTTCGTCCTTTGGCAGAACTACAGACAGGGCAATTATCAGGTTGCCCTCGACCTATATAACCAGCTCCTCGACTCCTCTGACCCGGTAAATCATGATTTCATATGCATTCAATGGTTCAAGGTCTCTAACCGTCACACACAGGGCTCCGAGGAGTACTCCGACATCTTGACAAATCTTCAAGCATCGCAGAAACATCTCGATTTCATCAATACTGACTACCTTCGTGTCCTTGATGGTCTAAACTCAGATGTGACAGGGTCGCTGGAACATGCACCTCCTCCGGTGCCACCAAGTTCCTCCCATAGCACAACTCTAGGGGCAGGACCGTCTGCAAATAAGCCTGAGGATGTAGGGGGGAAATCCGTCCCAGTGCAAAAAGTGCGTGCAAGACGCGTGCCCAAGGGGGTAGTGCCTGGTGTTACCCCTCCCCCTGATCCGGAACGATGGCTGAAGAGATCTGAACGATCGACGTTCCAACAAGCACGAGGAAAGAGGAAAGGCGGCGGGGGTGCTACACAAGGGTTGGTGGAAAGTGTGGGTGGTTCGACCACGGGTGGTCATGGTCGAGGCGGGACGCACGGCAAAGGGAAAAAGAAGAAGTAATAAGGTAAGGTTCTAGTCATCAGTGGGGTTGCATCCCATCCTCTTGCCACGAGGCGTCATAGGGGTGATCTAAATAGTACACATTCAGGTGATCATGGCCTCCTTTTTCACAGAAGTGACATGCGTGGGGCATATGTCTTTTTACTCTCGTCATAATGCTTCCGCTTTTGCGCAATCCACGCTCAACACAGTTATCACCCAAATCAATATCATCCCACCTCCGTCATTACCGCCATTATTAATCATCACGTGGATCACTCGCTTCACCTCGTTCCCGCTCGACCCTTGACGGGGTGAGCATGCCGGCTGGTCAATTCTGCTTGCGCAACTCTCACACCCGGGAGAAGCCAAAAAAATTACGGGATGCCCTGGTGCAATGTCCTGTCCGTGATCCCCAGAGAAATCTTGTCATCGACCTCATGGCTATAGCACGTCTTTTGGCGTTCATTTCCCGACACGTTTTATCGGCAATTGACGGGCTCTGAGTCTCGACCGAGATCCAAGCTCCGAGTAAATAACCTGGTTATGAGTTGAAGGTTGTTATTATGTGTAGGTTGACTATGTTATCGCGCTGCGCTTGGCAGGTGGGCCTTCCTTTCCTCAACAGTTCTGGATATCTCTCTGGAAAGTCTGATTCGATGTGGATGCGTGTTTGAGAAAAGGGTCAGTCACATGGATTTCGCGTGGCCCTACACGCGAAAGCAATGTTCAGTAGGTGAAATTCTGGCCAGGCTCATGTCACATTTCGCGACCGCTTCCAACTCACCTGCAGACTCCTCAGTTATGAATTCCGGGAATGCGCAAGGTAGCTGGCAAATACATATAAATCCCATCCAGTGCGTTGAGGGTACCCCAGACTTCAACGGTCTTCTACCTTCTTCTTATCCTCCTCTTCGGTCAACATGTCGCATCCCACCGTCCGCGGTGTCGTTGTGGTTTCGCGCAACGGTGATCGTGCTGGCTATCACCAGGATCCTTACACCTACAAGAGCTCCCATACCGACTCCACCCCTCTGGGCGAGGTTCGCCAACACGCACCTTGCGCATGTGTTGTCTATTGATCTATTGATTGGTGGTCACGTGCAGGTCCAAGCGTTCCAGCTTGGCTCACTCCTGCGCAAGGAATATTTCGACGAGTCCTCACCCAACTACATTCGCAACGTCCGCACCGACCTCGTCAACCTTGACCAGGTCCACGCCCGAATCAAAAATGGCGGCGAGGGTCGTGTTGTCTTCGACTCCACCATCTCGCTTCTTCAAGGCTTATTCCCTCCCACTCCGTCGAACAATATCGTACTCGCGAATGACACTAAGATCACTGCCCCACTTGGGGGATATCAATATGTTCCTGGCGAGTGCTATATATATGATATGCATCGGGTTGTTTCCCTGACCCCTGTTGCAGCTGAGACTGTTGAGCCTTCCAATGATCGCTCGCTTGAGAGCTGGACGGACTGCCCAGTATTCGCAATTACTTTTATGCGGTACGATCTCTGACATGAACCCTCCAGACGTTCGAGGCACATGTGAAAACATTCTACGATTCACCTGCTTTCAAGACTGCGGCCCAGCAGGCTCAGCCATTCTTCAGGGTCGCACATGACTTCATCTTTGGCCGCCTTGTGAGCGATCTGACCCTTGAAAATATTGTAAGTGCCCTCTAGAAATATAATGGGGCTAGCACGCTGATTTTTACATCATAGGTTAACGTACGCTCCGCCTGCTCTAGCAGAGTGATTCGGCCTTAAGGAGGACATTCATCTCATCTGTAGATCTATGACTTTATGCACCATCAATTGACCCATAACAGGACTTACGCACATCGCCTTCCTCCCACGCTGATGGAGCAGGCGCGCTATTGGGCTAATTTCCACGAACAGGGTGTCTTTACGGATATTACGATTGGTGGCATTGGGAACAGTGCGCTTCAAACCCTTATTTGTCGCTAGCAGTACCTGACCGCATTACCGTAGTCCCTGGGCGTACGCTTCTCAAATCCATCATCAGCTCACTGGAGCGGATCGATTACGATGGCGACCCCTTGCAGTTCCTCCTTGAGTCAACCACCTACCAGCCGTTCATTTCTCTCTTCAAGCAGACAGAGATGGACAAGAGTGACCCCACGCTCCATGGCATTCGTACGTGTAATCGTGATTACGTCTGTTTTCCGCGTCACGTAACGGCACGCTTGCAGCCGACTATGCATCTGCTCTTGTTATTGAGCTGCGCCGCGGCTCACTTCCTGACAATCGGGACTTTTTGCGTTTCAAGTTCAAGAACGGGACCCATGACGACTTCCATACCCTCAACGTTTTTGGTCACAATGGCGACATCCCCCTGACCGAATTCATTTACCGCGTAGAGGTATGTGTTTGTTTGCACATAGACACAACCAGATGCCTCAGACCACCATGTCCCTGCAGCATGCTGCGATTGGATCTAATACGGAATGGATGAAGGCTTGCGGCGCCTCCTCAGTGTCGAAACCGACACCGTGGGGGATGTCAGCGCTTCCCCTCTTGCAAGGAGGAGACGCCAAGCAATCATTCGCGACCGGGATGTACGGAGCGCTCTTTGCCGCTCTATTCATGCTCGCTATCCTTGCTGTTTCCAAATTCTTCAAGCGCTCGCGCCGTGGCCGTATTGCTCTCCGCACAAATGCCGTACGTACCTCTTCCCTATGCTGTGACCGAATATCCGGTTAATCGTGTTGCAGGATGAAGGGTCCATCGTTCTCCCAACGGCAGACAAACGCCATGTATTGGGCTATTAATTGTGCCGCTCGCCTCCGATTCAACTTGCCCTGTTTGTTTGAAAGATTTCGATGGACATTTGTGTGTAAGTTAAGGGCGACGGCGGTCCAGGGCTATGGTCTGAATCCCACCGTGCTCATGATTTCTTGCGTGTCAACGGCCTTGCCGTTCGGGGCACGCAACGTGTGAAAAAGTGCACCTGTGCATTTAGCTGTGTTTGTACTTAGCAGTGTTCTCTCACATCCGTGGTATTCTATTCGTTTACAACCCCGGTGGGAGCATTAACCACCAGAAAGTGCCCTGATTCAGGTTGCAATCACGAGGTTTTTACTTTTTCGCTTCCGCCTCTGTGGAACATTTCGCGACACTAACTAGAGCGTGACATCACATGAGTCTTGTCTGTCCACTCAAATTAGTGACTGAATGAATTGAATTGATGGGATCCAAAGGTGAGAAGTGCGACAGATCCCGATGAGAAGAACTGTCACGGCACAGTAGATAATCCATGTGGTGCTGGAGTGGTTGTCAGTGGGCAAGGGCAGTCTTCTCGGCTTCGCAGGACATCTATGGTCGCCTCCAAATCGATAGGAAAAAGGATATCAAGCTCATACTTTGGCGAGAGTGCGGCGATGATGAGGAAAGATGATGACAAATCAATGCCGCGGCTGGATGAAGAGCGTCATGGTTTCTCGGTCCTTTCCCGACACGCAGCTAGGCCGACGCCCGGCGAGGCTACCAACGCGTAAAGTGGCTTTAACCAGCGAGACATTCATCGACTCTTCCAAAGAACTGATCCACGGACTTAACCAGCATCGGACTGTCGTTCAGCGAGAAGACTCAGAAGACGAATGTGCGTCGCAGTGGCGGCATTTAGACTCCAAGATGGACGTGCAGGGCTACCCCAGGCTGTACATTCGCTGCACTGTACCCTAGGCAAGAAAGAAAAATAACCAAGGGGATAATCACAGAAGAGCCTAATGTGATCTACGTAGAGGCGTGGGTGGCTACGTACCACGGTAGTACTCACATGTGGTGCCGTGCGACGTAGAATTCCACTGCCGCTAGCGACCCATGACTATACTTCTCGCGACCACTGGCTACACCTACACCTCCGCGGTTTGCGACCACAAGAGAGCCTCATTTGATTATGAATTCTTAATTTCGTTGAAGGGCAGTGTGGTGCCACCCGGTCCCCCCGGAAGCTCTCCAAAAAAGGGCGAGTTTGGTTGCAACCATCAAAGTGACACCGGGCCGGTACCACCGTAGCGAGACCGGCGTATCCTAATTCCCAATTCCCAAGGCAAAGGAAAGGACCCAAGGATGGGTTTCTGTGGGCCGCGGTTCGCGGTTACGCTGCGCAGCTGCTTGCTTTTGTAACCCTACTCCCCTAACATCCCGCCTGCAATGCTACCTCTGTTCATCTCCTCCAAGTCGGACGTTCTCAAGATGCAGCGAACTTGCGTTTTTGCTTGGCTGTATGCGACAGCATTCTTTACGTTGAGCGCCGCGGAGGCTACCTTTGCCACCTCGCAGGTGCCCTCCCCATATCTATTAGGTCTTGGTGAGTTATTTTTGGTGAACTCTATCTAACGTCCGTGATCTAAGTCGTCTGTTATGGTATTGCAGGAATTGGCGATATTACCGGGTAATGATATCTCAAACGTTCATAATGCATATACTGAGACCATTCTGCCCTGACCGTTCTGGGAACACTCGACTCAGACCTGTGGTAGAGACCAACATGATGGTGCGTTTTCAGTTTTTGGACCTTCATATCATTCCTGTTTTATTCCGTATCATCCCCTGTGCGATATCGAATATCGGAACTCGGGTCATCCGCGAAAACTGTTTTCACCAGTCTGACGCGTTCACATGACTCCCAATGCTTCCATGGGTCCCTAAGTGCGTCACTGGTTGGAACCGGTCGATGCTCCATCATCATCGACTGGGACCCTCTTCGCTTTAGTATATGCGAAGAGAAGCCTATGCCGTCTCAGCCAAACTCCTTTCTTTGAAGAGCGACAATTAAGTCGAGTTTTGACATTTCACCGGACTAGGGATATGCCTATCTGCCTCAAACCGACTCGGGGCTTCATATGCGTCAGCGTAGCCGCGCGTTCATTGTCGCCGATGCGTCCAATTCGACGAATCAATTTGTTTTCATCAATGCCGGTTAGTCAGCAGTTGTATCTGTAACATAGGGTCTTACTCTCGCTTGGCATCGCCCACGTGACATCACCATCCGCATAGACATAGCGTTCGGCGACAGCGGTATCCGGCGTTCAATCGTCTCCGAACTCTCCAGACTCTTTCCCGGCATCTACAGCGACGAAAACGTAGCGATCGTCAGCACGCATCAGCATTCTGGTGTCGGTGGATACCCCGAGAACCTTCTCCCACAGATCACATCATTGGGTTATGTCCGCGAAGCAGCGGATGCGATCGTGCAGGGTACGGTGCTCGCTGTGCAGCGCGCGCACGCAAGTCTCGCGCCTGGCTCCCTCGCTCTTGGGAACGTTACTGTTAATGGTGGTAACCGCAATCGTAGCCCGAGCGCATACCTGGCGAATCCTGCGGAAGAGCGAGCCCAATATGATGGTGATCAAGACACAGCTCTCACCTTACTGAAATTTACGGACGCCAGCGGAGAAGCGAGAGGGTTTTTGGCCTTCTTTGCTGTGCATGGGACTAGTTTATACGAGGTAGGCCTGCTCTCCGTTTTAGGATGACATTGTGCTGAGTACTCACCTTTGGAAGAACAATACGTTAATTAGTACCGACAACAAAGGCATGGCTGCCTACTTATACGAATGTAGGTATCAAGCAAGTTGTTATCGTGCTCCTTTTCTACCGACGTCTCCGCATCACAGCTTCTGTAGAGCCAGACGCGATGCCTGGTGAAACAAAGTTCGTTGCGGGATTCATTCAATGTGAGCTCCATCGGCGCTCGCCTACGTGGGACTTCAAGTTACTCACTAACACTTAATCTAGCCAATGTCGGAGACACCAGTCCTAACACGTAAGCCTTATCCCGTATCGCTGGAGAGCTCTGCTCAACTTTTGAAGTCTCGGTGCGTTCTGCGAGAGTCCCGGTAAATCTTGGAATGGACAACTGTGTGATTTCAATTCTTCTACATGTGGCGGCACTGCTCAGGACTGCCACGGACGGTATGATTTAGTACCTTTTTGACCTATGTCCGAAGGCTGAATGATGGCTTACCTAGAGGACCCGGTTTCCGGATCTCAGACTTCGAGTCCAATCGGATCATAGGGCAATGACAGGTCGATGGCGCCCGTTCGCTTATGAACGGCCAACTCGCTCCGGTGACTGGTGCTGTACGCAGCGTACACACATATCTCGACATGTACGTTAATTATTTGCTCATATTCAACAGGTGTCAGTGAAATTTCCGTTTACTCACTACTGAAACTTAAGGTCCTCCTACTGGTTTACTCTTCCAAATGGAACGACAGTACACACTTGTCCAGCGGCACTTGGTGAGGTCGATCCCCAGTTATCTTTCTTATTTCCTTGGTGTTAATTCGGCATTTGTGAAGGGTACTCATTCGCTGGTGGAACAACGTTCGTCTTAAACTTCTATCGCTAAAAATTTTTTGTTTCTTAATCTATTCCTATCTTCGTGTTAGTGATGGGCCTGGGGCATTTGATTTTGTACAGGGAGATAACGCGACTAGGCCGCAGTAATTCCCTCCATGTCCGGCGATAACCCCGCTCTGACGTTTATTCAGGAACCCGTTTTGGGAGATCGTGAAAGGTATGATTCTCCCTGTCGTGTCGGCTTGAATCGCCAATCGTCTCGATTGGCTGGAAGCATTTTAAATTTTGCTTTGTCTCTTATACTGACTTTGGCTTGTAGGCGCCATTACGCCCTCACCCAATGAGGACCAAGTCGCCTGTCAGTTTCCGAAACCAATTCTTTTGAATACTGTTCGTACTAGGGCTGCTGCCTTCCGCGTACATCCCCGTGCTTACTATTTGCTTGTTCAAGGGATATGCGCACGTCCCGTACGACTGGTCTCCCAGCATTGTGAACATCCAGATGTTCCGTGTTGGCAACCTCGTTATATTAATCATCCCGGGAGAAATGACGACGATGGCAGGCAGACGGATACGGTATGTCCGAAGACCGCATTACGTTTCCCTACGGAGCTATCAGAAACCTTCTCCTATTGGTCCTTTCTTTTAAGAAAAAGCGGCGCCAGGCTCATATGTCTGTTTATCTGATTAGAAACGCAATTCGGGCTCGGCTCACCGCGGATGGAATAATCGGGCAAGACGCATATGTGGTAATTGCAGGGCCAGCCAATACATACGCACACTACGTTACGACAATTGAGGAATATGGCGTCCAACGTTACGAAGGCGCTTCGACTCTCTTCGGACCTTGTAAGACTCTCCTGTTTCGTTTTCGGCTCTAAAGAGAACCGCTTGTTCATATTGGGATGTTTGCAGATACCCTCGATGCATACATTAACAAATATTCCAGTCTGGTGTCTTATCTGGCCGACAATGCTACGGCCGGGGTTGTACCTCCATCCGACCCACCTCCTCCCGATCTGACTTCACGTGCAATATCGTTGCGCGTATGTCCTACTTTTGGCTTTCTCAAACAGAATACTACTAACACTTTTGAATGCTTCGTCGTTTAACAAAAGACTGGTGTTGTCTTTGACAGTCCAGGTATCGGTCATAACTTCGGGGACAAACTAGTCGATGTGCCTGCAGGGTCGACGTTCACAGCTGGCCAAACAGTCACAGTCCAATTCGTTGGGGCTAATCCTCGTGTATGTCATGCCTTCATTCACTTCATTACATTAGACTGATGTTGACTTGTACTGAAGAATAACTTACGACTGGAGGGCACGTTCCTGTCTGTTGAGCAGCTTGTCAGTGGCAGCTGGCAAGCCGTACGGTCAGACTCTCATCCATCGACCATCTATCGATGGCTAAGGACAAACGGTGTAAGTCTCTCACCTAAACCTAATCTTTAAATCTCAAATTCCAATTATTCGGAAGCTATTTGGAACTAGCACGGTCAACATATCATGGTAAGTGGTAAAGGTTTTTTGTACGATCCTCTTTGACGCGTACGTATATCTGTACAGGACTATCGAACCTGGGACACCAAGTACGCTGACCACTTAGCATCTTGAAATTATCTCTAACTCATAGTCCTTTCAAGGTGGAACTTATCGACTGGTATATTTCGGTGACTCCAAGCCTTTCATCGGGTCCATAACCTCGTTCTCTGGGACTTCGTCTACCTTTCAAGTTTCTTAAGCGGTAACAGAGCTATCTAAATGTGTTTGTCGTTACGGAATTAAATACAACAACCCGTTTACTACACACGGAATTCATATACGGCAAATATTGAGCACTTATTGACTCGAAGTCCAAAAACCCGTATTCGGTCAACTCTACTTTCGCAAGGGCCAAGCGGCTCTTCTTTTGCTTCAAATACTCGCGCTTTTCCTCGACCCCGACCGACTCCCGTTAGTACTCACTACAGCGCTCAGCAGCATTGGTATCATCGAAGTTGAAACTCCTGCGGAGAATGGTCGCAAGGCCTTGACAAACTCCTTGGACGAGCTCCGTGTCGACAATGAGTGAGACATAGTCGACAAAGTGATGTAATGCAACTAAGAATTTATGGTCTCAAAAGGTTCCATCATGCAGGAAGGGAGAAATGCGATGAGGTGTACCTTCAAAGCCTGCACACGCCGCGGCCATGTCTTCAAGTGCAGAATCAGAGGATTGGGAAGAGATGAGCTTGGCGAGTTCGAGCACATCGACCCCAGGGAATCCGGCTCTTCCGAGGAACGATAATGCTTGATTAGTGTGGTTCGTAAAAATGGCATGGGGTTGAGTTCCGTATGGAAAAGCCATTTTATTCAGATCCCGTAGTAAAGTACTCCGTGCGGTAAGTTCCCGTTGCAATTTGAAGTGAATCAAAAACTTGTCCTTGAACTCGCGGTAATAACAATCGTTACGGGTGTGTCCACTCTGCTCCATTGAGAAGCATTTTTGTGGCATTTTCTGTCCTCGCGAGGCAATCTTTCAAACGACCATTAATCTGGAAAAATGTCAACATGATCGTGCCAAGACTAGATGAAATACAGGGACGTGTTCGGAGAGATAAAAGTGAGTATGCAAAGCAGCTACGCGTAATTTGCACGTACCATCCAACTGTGATAAAGTGCGTCCCGGATAAGAAGATGGCCCAGCAGGAGACATGGTGTGACTGTGTACGATGATGTGCGCAAATAAGAGGTGTGAAAAGAGGGCAGTGGGGATGGGGAAATGGACGGACATACGCTTAGTCTACAATCATTTGATTGAAGCCATGTTCACATTCAACATCCGATCTGTGGAAAAAGATAAAATTCAAGAATGTGTACGGAGAGCACAAGGAAGTACTGTATGTGAGTGATATGGATCGTTAAGGGGAGAGTAATCAGGAGGACGAACCACTGGATAGGCATCCGGGAAAACAAAATGCCCAAGCAGTCGACAGGTCTTGTTGGCACGATGGGGGTGGCAATCTAACCCGAGGAGACGACAAAGGATTAGTGCTCTGGGTTGAGTGGTGGAGTTGAATGCGCATGGGCGCAGTGTCCCCAGAGTGTCCCACTTATCGGGAACATGACATGTGATAGCAGATTGATAAGGGGAGAGTAATCAGGACGTACCACCGGATAGGCGTCCGTGAAAACAAAATGGCCCAAGCAGTGGACAGGGTCTTGTTAACACGATGGGGGTGGCAATCAACCCAAGAGAGACGACAAAGGATTAGTGCTCTGAGTTTGACGGGTGGAGTCTGTTGTGGCATCTGTATGTGCCGGCCGATGATAAATGCGCCTGTGCAGAGTGTCCCCAGAGTGTCCCTCTTATCGGGAACATGACATGTGACAGTTCAAAGCGTCCTCTTTGGTTAGGCTAGCAAAATCCAGGTTTGTCACCTGAAAGAGTCGTCTTTTGTTCTTATTGTTCGTTCAGGTCTTTGGAGGTAGACCACACGCCACTTGCTGACTGAGATTTCTACCATGTGGCAAAAACGTGGTTTGTGTCAGCATTTCCAATTAACGGTTTTATATGGGACTAGGATATGTGTGAACGATGATAGCTCCTTGGTACCTTCTCGCCATGGACGGAAGTCGGGACATGTTCCCTGAGCTTCTTCATTGCAATAGCCTTATCTTTTATGAGGTACAATATCGGATTCAGTTTCCATCTTTGCGTCCGAGTCTTCTTCGCTCTATCCGATCCCGATCCCGATGAGAAGAACTGTCACGGCATAGTAATAATCCATGTGGTGCCGGTGTGGTGGTCATCAGTCTTTTCGGCTTCGCAGGACAGCTACGGTCGTATCCGAATCGATAGGAAATGCGTTATCTTAGGCGAGAGTGCGGCGAATGAGAATGATGATGACAAATCAATGCTGGGTGACCCTTTTGGTTCATTCTCGACACGTAGCTAAGCCGACGAGACTATCAACGAGAGTGGCTTCAACCAGCAAGATATTCATCTACTCTTCCAAAGAATTGATCTACGGACTTCACCATCAGACTGTCTTTCAGCGAGAAGAAGAATGTGGGGGCATTTGGAATTCATTCCAACTTATTTCCAGACGGACGCGCAGGCTACCCAGGCTGTACATTCATTGCACTCTACTTTAGGTAGGAAAAAAAATTAACCAAGGAAATAATCACAGAAGAGCCTAATGTGACCTACGTAGAGGCGTGGGTGGTGACGTACCATCACAGTAGCACTACCGCCATGCGACCTCGAACTCGTTTTGCCGCTACCTATATATACTTCTCGCGACCACTGGCTACAGACCCACACGGCTTGTGACTACAAGCAAAGCTTCTTTTGATTCTGAATTCTCAACTCGTTGAAGGGCAGTGTGGTACTGCGGGTCCCAACCGGAAGCTCTCCAAAAGAGGCGATTGGTTGCAACCATCATCTGATGGTATTCAACAATGACTCCGGGCCGGTGCCACCACAGCGAGACTCCTATCTAATTCCCAATTCACAAAGGACCCAATACTGTAATGGGCTTCTGTGAGTTTATCCTGCGCGGCTGCGTGATCGAAATGGTACAGTAACGGGTTTCTGTGGACTTATCCTGCGCGGTTGCGTGCTTTTGTTCACTCCCATAAAATCCCGCCTGCAATGCCATTTCTGTTCTTCTCCTCCAAGTCGGACGTCCTTCTCAAGATGCACCGAACTTGCGCTTTTGCTTGGCTCTATGCAACAGCATTCTTTACGTTAAACGCCGCGCAGGCTTCCTTTGTCACCTCGCAGGCCACCTTTGCCGCCTCGCAGGTGCCCTCCCCCTATCTATTGGGTCTTGGTGAGTTATTTTCGGTGAACTCTATCCAACGTCCGTGATCTGAGCCGTCCGTTATGATATTACAGGAATTGGCGATATCACCGGGTAATGATATCTTAACGTCTATAATGCATATACTGAGACCATTCTGCCCTGACCGTTCTGGGAACACCCGACTCAGACCCGTGGTAGAGACCAACATGATGGTGCGTTTTCAATTTTTGGACCTTCATATCATTCCTGTTTTATTCCGTATCATCCGGGTTCTCTGCTCATTCCCCGTGCGATATCGAATACTGGAACTGGGGTCATCGGGAAAGACAGTTTTTGCCAGTCTGACGCGTTCACGTGACTCCCAATGATTCCATGGGTCCCTAAGTGCGTCACTGGTTGGAACCCCGGTCGATATTCCATCATCATCGACTGGGACCCTCTTCGCTTCAGTATACACGAAGAGAAACCTATGCAGTCTCAGCCAATTTGAGCCAAACTTCTTTCTTTGAAGAGTGATAATTAAGTCGAGTTTTGACATTTCACATTTTCATCGGACTAGGGATATGCCTATCTACCTCAAACCGGTTCTGGGCTTCATATGCGTCAGCGTAGCCGCGCGTTCATTGTCGCCGATGCGTCCAATTCGACGAACCGATTTGTTGTTATCAATGCTGGTCAGTTAGCCAGTTATATCTGTAACACAGGGTCTTACTCTCGCTTGGCATCGCCTACGTGACATCATCCGGCGCGCCACGTAGACATAGCTTTCGGTGACAGCGGTATCCGGCGTTCAATCGTCTCCGAACTCTCCAGACTCTTTCCCGGCATCTACAGCGACGAAAACGTAGCGATCGTCGGCACACATCAGCATGCTGGTGTCGGTGGATACCCCGAGAACTTTCTCCCACAGATCACATCGCTGGGTTATGTCCGCGAAACAGCGGATGCGATCGTGAACGGTACGGTGCTCGCTGTGCAGCGCGCGCATGCAAGTCTCGCGCCTGGCTCCCTCGCTCTTGGGAACGTTACTGTTAATGGTGGCAACCGCAATCGTAGCCCGAGCGCATACCTGGCGAATCCTGCGGAAGAGCGAGCCCAATATGATGACAATCAAGACACAGCCCTCACCTTACTGAAATTTGCGGACGCCAGCGGAGAAGCGAGAGGATTTTTGGCTTTCTTTGCTGTGCATGGGACTAGTTTATACGAGGTAGGCCTGCTCTCCGTTTTAGGATGACATTTGTGCTGAGTACTCACCATTGGAAGAACAATACATTAATTAGTAGCGACAACAAAGGCATGGCTGCCCACTTATACGAATGTAGGTATCGAGCAAGTTATTATTGTTCTCCTTTTCTATCGCATCACAGCTTCTGTAGAGCCAGACGCGATGCCCGGTGAAACCAAGTTCGTTGCGGGATTCGTTCAATGTGAGCTCCATCTATACTCGCCAAGGTGGGACTTCAAGTTACTCACTAACACTTAATCTAGCCAATGTCGGAGACACCAGTCCTAACACGTAAGCCTTATCCCGTATCACTGGAGAGCTCTCTGCTCAACTTTTGAAGTCTCGGTGCGTTCTGCGAGAGTCCCGGTAAATCTTGGAATGGACAACCGTGCGATTTCAATTCTTCGACATGTGGCGGCAATGCTCAAGACTGCCACGGACGGTACGATTTGGCACCTTTTTTATCTATGTCCGAAAGCTGAATGATGGCTTACCTAGAGGACCCGGTTTCCGGATCTCAGACTTCGAGTCCAATCGGATCATAGGGCAACTGCAGGTCGATGGCGCCCGTTCGCTTATGAACGGCCAACTCGCTCCAGTGACTGGTGCTGTACGCAGTGTACACACGTATCTTTTCATGTACGTTAATTATTTGTTCACGTTCAACAGGTGTCAGTGAAATTTCCGTTTACTCACTACTGAACTTTAAGGTCCTTCTACTGGTTTACTCTTCCCAATGGGACGACGGTACACACTTGTCCAGCGGCACTTGGTGAGGTCGATCCCAGTTATTTTTCTTATTTCCCTGGTACTAATTTGGCATTGTGAAGGGCACTCGTTCGCTGGTGGAACAACGTTCGTCTTAGACTTCTATCGCTAAAAAAAATTGTTTCTTAATCTATACTATCTTCGTGTTAGTGATGGGCCTGGTGCATTTGATTTTGTACAGGGAGATAACAGGCGGCAGTAATTCCCTCCATGTCCGGTGATAACCCCGCTCTGATGCTTATTCAGGAACCCGTTTTGGGAGCTCGTGAAAGGTGTGGTTCTTTCCGTCGTGTCAGCTTAAATTGCCAATCGCCTCGATTGGCTGGAAGCTTTTTAAATTTAAATTTTGCCTTTCTACTGACTTTGGCCTGTAGACGTCATTATGCCCCCACCCGATGAGGATCAAGTCGCCTGTCATTTTCCGAAATCAATTCTTTTGAATACTGTTCGTACTAGTGCTGCTGCCTTCCGCGCACATCCCCGTGCTTACTATTTGCTTGTTTAAGGGAAATGCACAAGTCCCGTACGACTGGTCTCCCGGCATCGTGAGCATCCAGATGTTCCGTGTTGGCAACCTCGTTATGTTGTTCATCCCGGGAGTAATGACGACGATGGCAGGCAGACGGATACGGTATGTCTGAAGACCGCTTTACGTTTCCGTACGGAGCTATCAAAAACCTTCTCCTATTGGTCCTCTCTTTTAAGAAAAAGTAGCGCCAGGCTCATATGTCTGTTTATCTGAACAGAAACGCAGTTCGGGCTCGACTCACCGCTGATGGAATAATCGGGCAAGACGCATATGTGGTAATTGCAGGGCCAGCCAATACATACGCACACTACGTTACGACAATTGAGGAATATGGCGTCCAACGTTACGAAGGCGCTTCGACTCTCTTCGGACCTTGTAAAACTCTCCATTTTTGTTTTTGGCTCTAACGAGAATCGCTTATTCATATTGGGATGTTTTCAGATACCCTCGATGCATACATTCACAGATATTCCAGTCTGGTATCTTACCTGGCAGACAATGCGACGGCGGGGGCTGTCCCGGTGCCTGTGTCCGCCCCAGATCCTCCCAGCCTGGCGTCACGTGCCATATCATTGCGCGTACGTCTTGCTTTTGGCTTTCTCAAACAGAATACTACTCAATTCTTCATCGTTCAACAAAAGACTGGTGTTGCCTTTGACAGTCCAGGTATCGGCCATAACTTCGGGGACAAGCTAGTCGATGTGCCTGCAGGATCGACGTTCACAGCTGGACAAACAGTCACAGTCCAATTCGTTGGGGCTAATCCTCGTGTATGTCATACCTTCAATCGCCTTGTGACATTAGACTGATGTTGACTTGTACTAAAGAATAACCTGCGACTAGAGGGCACGTTCCTGTCTGTTGAGCAGCTTGTCAGTGGCAATTGGCGGGTCGTACGATCAGACTCTCATCCATCGACCATATATCGATGGCTAAGGACCAACGGTGTAAGCCTCTCACCTAAACCTAATCGTTAAAACCTCAAATTCCAATTATTCGGAAGCTATTTGGAACTAGCACAGTCAACATATCATGGTAAGTGGTAAAATGTTTTCCGTTTTCCGTACAATCCTGTTTGACGTATATCCGCACAGGACTATCGAGCCTGGGACACCAAGTACGCTGACCAGACGCGTTAGCATCTTGAAATTATCTAACTGATGGTCCTTTCAAGGTGGAACTTATCGACTGGTATATTTCGGTGACTCCAAGTCTCTCACTGGGTCCATCTCCCCCGTTTTCTGGGACTTCGTCTACCTTCCAAGTTTCTTAAGCGGTAACAGAACTATCCAAATGTGTTTGTCGTTACGGAATTAAATACAACAATCTAGTTTACTACATACGGAGTTCAGATACGGCAAATATTGAGTACTTATTGACTCGAAGTCCAGAAACCGTATTCGGTCAGTTCTACTTTCGCCAGGGCCAAGCGACTCTTCCTTTGCTTCAGATACTCGCGCTTTTCCTGGACCTCATCCGACTCCCGTAAGTACTCATTACAGCGCTCAACAGCATTGGTATCATTGAAATTAAAACTCCTGCGGAGAATGGTTGCAAGGTCTTGACAAACTCCTTGGACGAGCTCCGTGTCGACAATGAGTGGGACATAGTCGACAAAGCGATGTAATGCAACTAAGAATAAATGGTTTCAAAATGTTGCATCGTGCAAGAAGGAAGAAATGCGATGAGGCGCACCTTCAAAGCCTGCACACGCCGCGGCCATGTCTTCAAGTGCAGGATCAGAGGATTGGGAAGAGATGAGCTTGGCGAGCTTGAGCGCGTCGATCCCAGAGAATCCGGCTTTTCCGAGGGCCGATACTACTTGATTAATGTGGTTCACAAAGTGGGCATGGGGTTGAGGTCCGTTTGGAGAAGCCATTTTGTGCAAATCCCGTAGTAAAGTACTCCGTGCGGTAAGTTCCCGTTGCAATTTGAAGTAAATCAAAAACTTGTCCTTGAACTCGCGGTAATAACAATCGTTACGGGTGTGTCCGCTCTGCTCCAACTTGAGAAGCATTTTTGTGGCATTTTCTGTCCTCGCGAGGCAATCTCTCAAATGACCATCAATCACGTCCCTGGAAAAATGTCAACATGATCATGCCAAGACTAGATGAAGGTGGCCGCACATTAGATGGCTGTATAATCCACCATATGAGAGATGTTCACATCGTGCTCTAATTGCCCTCTCGATAAAAGTTGCAAGCTTATCTTTGGCTCTCTCGACAAACTCGTTTGTTGGCTTGGCCCATTTCGCTGTAATGGACTTGAGGAACTCCTCCGCTACCTCACTTTGCCCACTATCCGGGAGTCCACGGGCAGATGAACTTAAAACTACGGGGTCAATAAGTGTACACGAAAAGGTATTGCCACACCTCACCGAGTCTTTTTCTTGATGATATCATCTAGGTATATTATCTCGCGAGTTCCCTTATCAGCTGGAGGATCACCCTCTTCAAGCAATATATCAGGAATTGGGATGAACGGTGAAGGCTCATCAGTCCCTTTTCGCCATGCGCGGAAGTCGGGACATGTTCCCCTGAGCTTCTTCTTCATTGCAATAGCCTCATCTTCTATGAGGTACAACAGATTTCCGGCTTCGCGTCCCCTTCGCTCTGTCCCAACCTCAATACCATTCACGAGTCGGTCAACTAGGGTGTTGATCTCCCCAATGCTGTCATCCGATGGTGGCTTGCCTAGTTTATCCAGCTCATTCGTGGTCTCTTCTTCTATCTCCCGGATTTGCAGATTAAGCTCTGGAAGTCTACAAAGGTATTATCCCACATAAGCTTCGAACAGTCGGATTAGATCGTTGCATACCGATTTGCTATCAATTGTGACAAAATTATTTCGAGGTGTTGTACAAGCTTCTTTGTTCCTAGATGGCCCCCAGCCCGAACTCTTCGCCAGACAGAGTCTTTATTAAACCACTGATCTTCTTGGTCACGGGCTTCTCTCAGAGTTGGTTGAGGATGTCCCGTCTCCGTGTCATGTAGCTTGACACAAAACCAGCCGTGATGCAGTTGCTCGGTTTCACCACCAACAAATTTCACCCATTTCTCATAGGCAGCATCCGGGCTTCTATCCGGCTTGGTCAATACACCTAAGATATCACAACGTATGTGAATGAGAGTTCATAAACTCAAGCATGAAGGTGTCCTACCAACGGTCCGAAGCCCTTGCGGATCATAATCACGCGCAAGCCCATATGCGCCTTGGTTGGCGAAGTCCGCTGACGTTTGTGATAAGTGGACTTTACATTGATACAAGACATGACAGCATACTTTCACAAGTTGTGGTCACGAGGATTATGCAGTTCGGTTTTGAGATGTAATATACAGCCAAGTCCTCGATGAGTTGGATGTTTTCCCGGTTTCCGCTTGTGCCCACATTACGAATCAAGCCTGTGAGAACCATCAGTAAACTAGTACGTTACGGCTTTGAATTTGGGAGACGTGCCCGGAAGGTCCACAAAGGAAATATCGCTGTATTCAGGGCCCGTGATCTCCAAACAAACGATGCTCGAAGAGAATGAGAGCTCAGGCTGGGCTCGCAAGTCAACGTTGGCACCCAAGAATGTTTCGGCGGGCAAGCTGGGATTAAGGATCGCCAACTGGGCTCGTTCAACGCGATTCTTCACTAAGTCACGGTCCTTTATGTCATCGCCGAAAGTTTCTTTGGATGGTTCGGACGAATCCGTGGAATATCGACGCAAAAAAACGCGACATAACCATGACTCTCCACGCATTAAGCGACATTCAATCGGACACCTACGGAGAGGCGAAATCAGCCATGCGGTGAGGGTAAATGGCAAGGGTAAGGTCGCATACCTCGTGCATGCGTCCCCTGGCGCCTTCGGAAGTGGGACTCCCGAGGTGGCATGGATAAGGGATGACTTTCCCGAACTCTGCGAGCCAATAACAGCAATGATAGGGAGATCGATGTCAAGGTCGAGCCTTTTGGTTGTTAGTTGGATGAACTATGGGTAATTGTGGACACCTACCCGATGTCGTGCAGTTTGTTGACGAGACGCAGCTGCTTGCGCGTATATTGCGTGTCGCCACTTGCCACAGTCACCTCGGGATCGACTTGAGTGGCTGTAGAGGAGAAATCGACGATCATTTGTGTTGTTGTTATCACCGACGCAGAGTCTGAGTCTTGAACGCTGATGGCAGACGGGGACTAGTGGAGAGGATTTCGCAGTGAGGGGAATGGGTCGGATTTGAGAAGGGCTATGAGAAAAGTCACTTACGGAAGGACGCTCTGAAATATCCATGGGTGCCACAAACTAACAGCCCTGAGAGAATCAGTACAGTTCCAAGGGGCTGGATTATGCGCGGCGGCCTTTCTAGAATGATGAGGGCCGAGGGTTAGGTTAACATCGCGCGCTTGTTCGCCACCGCAGCAAAGAACGCGTCCACATTCGCTGGCATATACTCCTTGCGCATACATAGCAAGTTTGCACATAAATAGAAAATAGAGGACACCGTTTGATGGAATGACGGGTCTGAGCATGCTGCGGATGGCGCCACTGACAATGTGAAAAAGAAGAGGAAGAACGTTGTCCGCAGCTGAAGGCATGTTGGGTCACGCTACACAAACATCACATAATCGACATCCCATCGATCCACCCCATCACACGAACTGTTCTATCAACTCTTCTTTTGCCAATATCAGCCGTTTACGCCTCTTATCCAACTCGTTGCGACGCTCAGCAACCTCTTCCGGCTCACTCAGAAGCATCTTGCACCTCTTGTACCCTTCGGGACCATTGACACCAAGACCACTTAAGAGCACTCCTTCGAGGTCGTGGGTCACCCCGCGCACCAGTGTCCTATCTATACCCATTGGGACGGTATCGACAAACCGTTTGTATGCCACTGTGATACAAGTGGGTCAGGCACGATAAAGACGAACGAAGAGTAAGAAGAACCTTGGAAATATGCGCGGACGTCCGCCATTATTTCTATCGCTGGGTACATGGGATCCGCTGGTAGTAGCTTGGCTAATGACGACGCATTGGCTCGTTCTAGTCCCATCGCAGTCAGAGAGCGGAGTGCTTCGCCCATGGCCTCCATGATATCTTCGTCGTCCCTATTTTCGAGATTCCGTATAAACTGGCTCTTAGCTTTTAGCCGGGCTTCCTTGTAGTACTCCAAGAACTTCGAACGATAGTCCATGAAATAGTGGTCATTCATAGTGAATGGCTCTTTCTCTTCCTCAAGCAAGGAGTCAATGTGCTGTGTCGCAGCATCAGCACATTTCTCTATGTGGCCTTTCATGATGCTCCTAAGCTATCGTAAACAAATAGAACAGTTGCAGGAAGAAAAACGCAAAGCGTACGTGACTCGCTGCTTCAGTTGACCATAGGTATACTGTGAAAAATTCCCTTCAATCTGCAGCTTGACATGCTTGTTTAGTTCCTTTATTGCCAAATCGAAGAGGTGCCGGGACGGTTTAGTCCACAGCTTCACGATAGTACCAATATATTGCTTTTTGACAATATATGGGTAATTGTTTGGTAGCTCCCGAGTCCGAGCGCTAACAGGATGGAGGTCATGACTGAGCGCGTGGAGGAGTGAACCATTACTTACGAGTTTGCCTTGTTCATGACCTCGTCAACAAAAATAATTCGACCTGTGTCACTTGGCTGCCATTCCGATTCTGGTTCTTCATTCGAGAGAAAGCCTGGCTGAGAGAGGACCGGCACAGCGTTGACATCTCTGGGTTGTTCAAGCGGGAGAAAGGCCGGTGCCGTCTGGCGTATTTCTCTCTTGAATTGCTCTCGTGGGCTAAAAAGGGCTTGTATGAGACCACCCTCGTCGGGAGAACCAGCAACGATGTGCTCGATAGAGCGAACAAAGATGCCTATCCGTTTCATAATCTCCACCATTGGCTCGGAGGACGGTGGATTCGGGAGACCCGAGATATCAATATCCACTTGCTCGAGTAGCCTGTCGAGCTCACCCTGCAGCTCTGGAAGCCTAGTACCAAAGAGTTTCAATCAACCCCAAATGTTTTGATGTAATCCAAACTTACCGCTTGGCGATCAAGTTGGATAGAACTTGGCCCAGACGCCGCGTTAGCTTATCTGTGCCCAACCGCCGCTTGTAAAGCCATTCTAGGTGGGACCATGGAGCCTTGGTCGAAAAGAATTCGGCTTCCTTCTCTCGAGCTTGCTCATATGTAATTCCGTTTCTGATCTCCTGTGAGTCGGGGTTCTTCACCGAGTAATACTCGACCCCTCTGTCGTTGCCACCACCCTGAATCTTGCTTATCCAAATCGACTCTTCTCCCGCGGGTATTCGGTCA
Organism: Russula griseocarnosa; assembly: GCA_022884055.1. NCBI lineage: Eukaryota > Fungi > Basidiomycota > Agaricomycetes > Russulales > Russulaceae > Russula > Russula griseocarnosa. The sequence continues at coordinate 198,710 of JAGKRU010000002.1, read as the reverse complement.
GGTTTGGTGAGGACACCTACACAACCATCATTAGCAGCACGAAAGGACATCATGAAGTATCAAACTACCGATGGTCGAGAACCCTCTGGGTCAAATCTCTCTGCGAGGCGATGCGCGCTTTGGTTCTCGAAATCGGCTGTTCACATTGATGATGCGGAGACCACACAAGGAGGGTAAAAGGTTGGCGTACTTTCGCATGCTATTGTCAGTAAAATAATGCAGCTTCCTTGCGAATGTGTTCTTCAGCGAGTTGTTGAACCAGACTGGCATCACGTGGCTCCCCTCCAACAATCAAGCCTGCCGTCATGACTTAATCAACTATCAAAGTCAAGCATTTGTATCACGCACCTGGGAGATCAACAAAGGACAAATCCTCGACGTCACTTCCGCTTATCTCTAGGCAGACCGAATTGGAAGAAAATGACAAAGACTTCTGCTCTAAGGCATCAGCAGGAGCGTCCAAGGAAAAATGTGTACGGAGTGTTGGGATTGAGAATTGCGCACTGGGCGCGGCGAATACGCTCAGTGACAAGGGACTTAGAGTAGATAGGATCGCCAAACTCGAGGCTTTGGGGCTGTGCAAGCAACGACGCGTCGTCCTCTGTGACGATGCGCAATGAAACCACACAACGCCAGGGCCCATTTGAGCGCGACAATTGGCATTCCGTCGGACACCTGTGTACAGGGCATGAGACTCATGGAGAAAATGACGAAGTAGGGGCCAACGATGCTTTACCTAGTACAGGTGCCCGAAGCACGTGGTAATGTAATACCTGAGATGGCTTCTATGAGCGACGACTTTCCAGCAGATTGCGATCCCAGGACCGCAATGATGGGGATGTCGAGTTCCAGGTGAGCTCTGCAAGAACGAAGTTGAGATGGGTACACGGAGATAAAAAGCGGTACACTCACCCCGTTGCTCGAAGGCGATTCACGGTATCAAGCAACCTGCGTCTCTGTGCAACATATTGCGGGTCTGAGAGGCCGACTGGCCCTGGTGCGTCCGCGGTATCAGGTAGCGAAGTCTCCGGCTTGGCGTCTATGGATGGTGACTTTCCAACGTTCTGAGAACCATGGACAGCGGCATTGGAGGTGCTGCAGGAACAAAGTAAAGTCAAGACCGGTGGTGGGCGGTGATGTGGAATAATTCTCACGTGGTTGCACGAAGGCGATCCACAGCATCAATCACCCTGCGTCTCTCCTGCCGGGATTCAGAGTGACCAGCTGGCGAACCAGTGGTATCAGTGAGGCTGCCCGGTATTCCGAAGTTGCTATCAAGGTCGGTACCGCTGTCAGAGAAGGCCATCTTCGTTAACTTGTAGAAAATTGAAAGTGGGAACGTGTTGTCGTCTGAGGAGACGAGGGTCTGCAAGGGAGGGCTTTTATACACTTCCTGTGAGAAAAAAAGGAACAACTGCAAGACGTCTGAAAGTGATCCGAGGGGTGTTCTTGGTCACGGTGGCGGAACTTACAATGACGAAACCTTTGGGGGATTAGTTAGGAAGACACGGGGTCTTGTTCATGAAAGGGACCTGGAGCGCTAGAGTCCATAAACGGTCAACTCATTCAAAGTAGAAGCCCGCATAGACGAACGCGGAACGGCGGTGCAAAAACCTGTGCTCCATTCAGGCGACATAGGAAACTTCTGATGAGACTGCGAAGAGGAGACGGCGCATAAGATACGTGGATATCGGGATACGGTGCGCATCGGACGCCCAAAGGACGGACAGTTAGCCCCAATCAGACTAAGACCACAGGATGAATAAGAGGTGCCACATCCATGTAGCTGAGGAGAACGGTGACGAGAACAATCAATTTCGCTGCGACTCGCCACAGCCTTGTACTGTAGTTGTTGTTACAGTAATCGCCGACGCAACCGATGGGCGGTGCCGATGGTGAACCAATAATGCTTGCGGTTGCCAATAATATCCACAGCTTTAAGAGAATGATACGTGAACGAAGTCGGTCAGAAAACGAATACAGTGCTTTGCGACCGTGACTCGGTGTGGCGGGGACGGGGAAGTGATCAACCGGACCGGGAAGATGGCTCATGTGATCATCAAGCGCGTACGATTGACACTCTCCAAAGTTCTATAATAATAAATTGCTCGAATACCTGAATTGAATGACACGGGATTATAATAAGCAAGCTTCTCGGCGGCCAGCAGTCATCCAAACGCCTGCAAAAGCTCCTCTTTCGCCCTCCCGAGTCGGTCACGCCTCTTCTGCAGCTCGCTGCGGCGCGCAACAACACCCTCCGGCTCGCTCAGAAGCAACATGCAACGCTCATACCCGCCCGCTCCACTAATATCCATGCCATTGAACAGCGCCGATTCGAGGCCTACTTTCAGGCCACGCACCATCGTGCGGTCAATGGCCATCGGTACATTATCAACGAAGCGCTTGTAGGCCACTGTGGTTTCGTATCACGTCAACCATGTATGCTCAAACTAAAGAAACGAGAGAACGTTCAGAACCTTGGAAATAAGCTCGGACTTCGGCCATTATTTCGATGGCAGATTCCATAGGGTCCGGTGGGAGCAAACGAGGTAAGCTCGAGGTGTCGACGTTGGAAAACCCCAAAGCAGCAAGGGTGGAAGTCACCCTGCTCACTAGTTGCTTGTTTTCTTCGTTCTGTAATTTGTCTATGAAGCTGCTCTCGGCCTTTTGGCGAATTCCCTTGTAATGTCCTAGAAATTTTGAGCGATAATCCATGAAATAGTGCTCGTTCATGGTGAATGGTTCCTGTTCTTCTTCCAATAGAAAGGTGATACGCTGCTCGGCGAGATCCGCACACCTCTGTATGTGCCCATGCATAATGGATCTAAAATAGGTCAATGACGAATGTGAGACAGAGGCATCAGATGTACATAATTCGCTGCTTGAGGTGGCCCTGGGTATACTGGGAAAAATGATCTTCAATCACTTCCTTGACGCGTCTAGTGAGCTCCTTCTTCGTGAAATCGAATAGTTTCTTCGAAGATGAATTCCATTCCTTTACTATAAAACTAATAAAGTGTTTTTTGACGATGAACGGGTAATTGTTTGGAAGCTCCCGAGTCACGGCCCTGATGAGGTCCGAACTAAGCGCAGAAATCGAACAGGTTACGTGTCCTTACGAATTCGCCCTCTTCATAACATCCTCGATGTAAATGGCGTCTCTGGAACTGGTCTGGTCTTGCCAGTCTTCTTCTTCATCCTTAAGGAAAGTAGGCGCGGGAGGTAGTGCCGGCTGCTTAAACAACTTCGGGTTCTCTGTTCTCTTCGGGCGAGTGAGTGGACGAAAATCGGGTGCTGTTTGACGTATTGCCTTCTTGAAGCTCTTTCGTGGTTCACGAAGTGCTTGTATCAGACCATCGTCGTCTGGAGTGCCTTCGACAAGGTACTCAATGGAACGCGCAAACGAACCAATCAGTCGCAGCATCTCCCCGACGGGCTCAGAGGATGGTGGGCTTGGGAGTCGTGAAAGGTCATGGTTCGTTCGTTCCAATAATTTTTCGAGTTCCTCCTCCAGTTCGGGAAGCCTACCGAAACCTTTCAATCAATTTCGGGTTTTAGTGTAGCGAGAACTTACCGTTTAGCTATCAAGTTGGACAGGAGTTCTCCAAGACGTCGTGTAAGCTTCTCCGTACCCAAGCGTTGCTGGTACAGCCAATCCAAGTTGGACCAAGGTGCTTTGGTCGAAAAGAACTCCGCTTCTTTCTGACGTGCCTGTTCGTAGGTGATCCCATTCTTTATGTCCTGTGAATCAGGATTTTTCACAGAGAAATACTCGATTCCACCCGTTTCATCATCATCATCATCGCTATGACCTTCAATCATCTGAATCCAACTACCTTCTTCTCCTACTCGGATTCTGTCAGGCTTCGTAAGAACACCTACGTAACGGGCATCAACCTCCTAACGGACGAAACCCAATACAGATGGATATACCGATGGTTCGTGAGCCATTTGTGTCATACTGAGAAGCAAGGCGGTGTGCCCCTTGGTTTTCGTAATCGGCTATAAATGACGGTAAGGGGTTAATACGGGTAGAGGTAATGACGAGCTGACTTTCGCAAGCAATAGTTAAAAGGATGATACAGCTATCCTTGCATATATATGCTTTGGCGAGCTTCTCAACCAGACCAGAATCGCGAGGGTCCCCACCAGGTATCAAACCTATCGTGGTTTAGTCGGCTGAGAAATCCAGACCTTCATGATGCCCACCTGGGAGGTCAACAAAAAACAAATCATCGATATCCCTTCCTCTTATCTCTAGGCAAACGGAGTTTGAAGAGAATGACAACTGCCTCCCTTCTAGAGAGTCAAGAGGTGCTTCCAAGAATCTACGAGTTGGGGTGTTTGGATTCAGGATTGCACTCTGGGCGCGGCGAATCCGCTCTGTGACAAGAGGCTTATCGAAAATGGGATCACCAAATTCGATCCTGTAGGGTTGGTCTAGATCGACTCCGTTCTCATCTGTGACCATGCGGAGCGAGACAACGCAACGCCACGGCTCGGTGGAGTGCGAAAGCTGGCATTCTGTCGGACACCTGGGCGTATGCGATAGGGTTCGTGGGGTGAATGCAAGCGAGGGTTGAAGACACATACCTCGTGCACGTGCCAGAGGCTCGAGGGAGGGTGATACCCGAGATCGCCTCTATGAGAGACGACTTTCCAGCACTCTGAGATCCGAGGACAACGATAACAGGAATGTCAAGGTCCAGATGAGCGCTGCGGGAAGAAGGGTGGCATGAGACGAGTAGCGGATTGAAGGATAATGGTCATTCATAGTCTCCATACCCGGTCTCGCGGAGACGATTCACCGCGTCAAGCATCTTACGTTTTTGTTGGACAAATTGTGCATTTGATAGGCCAACGGGGGCATCGCTATCACCAGTCAAGCTAGAGATGGTTTCAGGAGTCACATTGCTGTCTATTTCAGCATCGGAGGGGTCGTCTGGAGTGCCACTGTCCGAGGTGTGAGCCTTGGGCAGAGGGGATGAAAAGGGAAATGGCATTGGACGCGACAAAGACAAGGGGATGGACCACGACGGCAGCCTCTTATATATCCACTGCACCACATTAGGGTACCGTTATTAGGGACAGGGGACGGAACCTGGTTGAAGAACACGTCAGTGCCTGCTCCTGCCTGGGCGATCGAGAGGGAAGAGGTGAAGAATGTGACGATTAACAATATTGACAAGTGAGTAAAAAAAGATCTCCTATGAGGCGCAGCACTACGGCGGAGCTCTTCATGGAAACATGTAGATGTACACGGCACACCACCAACATTACACGTACGCGATGAGCGATGAGCAGTAGAGGCTGCCAAGTCTCCGGACCGGACCCGCCGGGGCTGTTGACACCGCAACCGCAAACAGTATCACCCTTTACGTTTACGTCTTGTAACGCCCTTCTCTCTTTTCAGGAGCCATGAATCTCTTCCACTCTCTCTTCCTCTTCCTCTCCCTCCTCCCCTATTTCTCTCCATTCTCTCTTACGCACAGCTCCCCGACTCCACATCACCTGTCACGACCACCAACTCTCCAAGTTCCGGGAGTGATGTTTCCAGTAGTCCAGCTCCAACGAACAGCACGGCATCTAGCACCCCCACCACGTTCGCGAACCTCACCACGACTAACTCTCAAGGCTCAACAATCGTCACCTCTGTCCCCATCACCGTTGGCCCTAGTACAACTCCATCGACGACCTCCTCAGCGCCATTTCCAAGCCTTACAAGTTACCCCACATGTGGTACGTTTTATTTAAGCCAAAAACAATGTCATAACTATCACGGCCGAGCTGACCCTTGTCCCTTTTTTTTTTCCTTTTTCTTCTTTTTCCCCACCCCCACACTTCCAATTGCGTAGTTACCAACTGTCTAACCGACGCTGTTGCGCAAGTCAATTGCTCTAGTATCACAGCAGTCGCCTGCTATTGCACAAACCAGTATGTCAATCGCCATCTCCTCTCACTTCTCATATGCGTAATTTCACCATACCCTCACCCTCTCCCTTCCACCAAAACAGGACATTCCCAGCCGCACTCTACGCCTGTGTCGCATCCAATTGCGGCGCGAACGTGCCCTCAGCGGAAAACCTTGCCCAGCGATTCTGCTCGATCGACAACGTCACGCTCTCCTTCGCGTCTACTGCCGCTCTATCCTCATCCTCATCTTCCTCCCCGCCAGCAACGAAGCCTTCGTCCTTTTCGAGCTCGACACCATCTAATGCAGCGCACGCAACGGTCTGGATGCCCGATGGGCGTGGATGGAGTGGCGTGGCCCTCGCGGCGTGTGGTGCAGTTTTTGGCGCCGCGCTTTTATAGCCCCACAGGCCCAATTATTTCGATCGTGACAGCGCTCTGGCGAGAATACCTCTCCTCTCACTCCCCCTTTTTTTTGCTACGTGATCAGGTACCGAGGGATCATTAAACTAATTGGACAGCAGCAGATTATGTAAAGTGCCGCCATACATACTACGGACTCGAAAAGTAATGCAGTCGTCGCTCTCGCCGCTTTGCCACGTATATAGAATCCACCGTCGTGAATACTCTCCATGTTCTGTATTGTCCGGCGAAAAAATATACCCTAGCATCAAGTGATTGGTGATGACGATAATTAAGTGCACGGGCCATCATGGCATGATACAGTCGCGATGTAGGATCGTGATCAGTCGGCTTGGAGACCGAGGTAAACTCCGGTCAATCGTTGAGTGTAGAAATCTATCCCGCTTGGAGCGGTAAAAGAATTGTCCACAAACACAAGATACACGACTGGGGTTCAAGGTTTTTAGGAATTTGAATGGTTAGGTGTAAAGAGAGATTGCCGGGCGGTGGCAGTACTGTATGATACACAGACCGGGCCAGTGAAGAAGAGTAGGTAGGACACTTCTTGGTCGCTGCGGTCTGCCCCCGTCTCGATGACCGTGACATACAACAACGCTATGCGCGACGCGAAAAGATCGGAATTGATACAGTGGCGTTACAAAAGAGACAAAAAGCTTAGACGAAGTAGGTGAAAAAACGTCAGCAGATCCCCAAAACGGGCAAGAGTAAAATAAAACACACTCACATATCTTACAAACTAATTGATTCAACATCGCCGAGTACTGCGCCGCGCCGATCACGTCTCAACACCCACGCCTTCCCTACTTGTTGTCGTCTGTGTCGTCTGTAACCGTATCGACGACGACTCGCTGCTGATCGTGCTGGCGTTCCCGGTATTTGGCGTTGTCGATCCGTCATCGCCCTCAGCTGCTTCCCCATCGGCCACGCGGGGACGTTTCCCCGCCGCAACACTCGACAAAGCAGCCTCCTCGGATCCGCGTTTCGAAATCCTCGCGGCTGACACTTCGGCGGCCGTCAGCGGAGAATATTTGCCTTCGACGCGCGTACGTTTCGGTGGGGTCCTTAAAGCGTCATTCTCCGTCTCCGCTTGGGAACGAGGATCATGGCCCCCATGCTCATAGTCGCGCTTCCGGGACGTAAGTGCGACGTCCGCATCCGTCCCTTCGGCATTTGCAACTTGGTCCCCGTCCGAGTAGTCCGAGTACATTATTTCCTCATCGTCCTCTTCTTCTTCCTCTTCTTCTTCGTACACGGCTTCTTCTAGGCGAATGGTATTCCCAATGCAGCTCGGTGCTGCCCCGTTGAGGGTATGTTGCGGGATGCGAAGGTACGACATAGTTGGTGTCGTTAGGGCGGACAGTGTCGCCAACATCACGATGAAGCATGGCGCGCTCGCAAATTTTACAACTGCAAGCAAACAAAGGAGCGTATGATTCACGCCAAACCTGATGGGTTCATGTCAACTACTGGCACATTGGACCTTCCGGGAATAGTCACCTCTATAAATGCCTTGAGGGAAAAAGAGGGCATTTCTTGCAGTGTCGTTGGAACATACGGTATATCGCGGAGGAGGTTGGACGGCTCGGGGGGGCCTAACTCGGTGAAAAGGTTCATCCGCGGGACCTCCTCGCTAGGTGATTCTGCGTCCCCGTCCTTTTCCCTTTTGTCGTCGCTTGGCGGCGGAGACGGAGTCGTTTGCAACGTCGCGGTACTCAAGACTGGACTGGTGGTGTGAGAAGCTTCTGATTTAGAGCTCGAACAAGCATCGTCTAGTGGGGTACCAGGGTCCGGATCATTGTTCTCGTGCACAGGAGGACGGCGGAGGTCCTTGCTCCATGCCCACGCCTGTTGAAGTGCACGTAGCACATCATCCAACTCCATGGTCGCAACGGTCTTCATTGCTTCGGCGCGACCTTGGAACATAATTCTCTTGATTATGTTTTGCATTGCTGGGAGGAGGATTTTGCGTAATTGACGCTCGAAGACACGGTAGAGTTGATCGGCGAGATGATACGTTGGTGCAGGGGGGACGCGGAGGGTCGTGTGAACAGGATGCACTTGTCCGTCGGAGGTGGCAAGAGCCCATGGTACGGGATGTTCTGCAGATGGGGGATGTCGGGGACGATACCCATACCAGTCGTCCGCTGGGGAGAGCCAGAGTCCGTCGAGGATGCGTGTGCGCGCCCAATCTGATTGTGCCATGTCGCGTACACTGTGCAACTCCTCGGCCATGGCGAGTGTCTCGTAATCATCTGGATCAATCTCCCCTGCGGTGGTATCCTCGTCAGCATTTTCATAGACATAACCACTGGTACGCATATCAAGTCTTTGCTGGGCGAGTGCATGCTCCATATGCATTCTGATCCGGGTGTAACGATTCAACCAGTGTTTCTCTCGTGCTACCTGGATGATCTCGCCAAGAGTGCCCTCACCCGCGTCAATGAAAGCATCGATGCTCTGTCGTACCTCCCAATCGAGTGAGGACCAGTATGGTGACCCGCCAGGAAGGACTTCGCGGTCGGGTGCGGCGACATTCATGCGTCGCCAAAGCCATTCACTGCGACAGCTACGACACGTTGCAGCGACGGCCGGCCAGGTCTCTAAGTCTTCATTCTCGCTGCAGCCGACGGCAGCTACCTCCGGTGTGAAGAGATCGCAACGTGGGGGTGACTCGCGCAGACATAAGCCGCAATATGTACTTTTCCGGTGCTCGCGACAGGTGAGGATCGTGCCCATTAAAGGGACGGCTACGGCGCGTTTTGCCGATGCAAGACCAACATTGCTTCCAGGGTTGTTGATTCTGCAAACGTAACAAGAGCATTGGGTGATTAGACGAAACTGGTGATGCGGGGAGGCGCGTTGCGGGGAGGACGAATTGTCATTGTGCTGGGTGACAGTATGCTGTGCGAGGGTTTCAAGGGGGTCGACCGCACAACACGCATGGGTCCAAAAGCGATGCCATTCGACTGGAGACAATGATCAGGGTGGTAGCACGCGCTAGGACGCGATTGTGGCTCACGCGCAGAACCCCAGGATGGACACACAGTCATCAACTTTTCTAGGGCAAACGCGTCGCGGAAGATGGTATAGACGATGCGGTGTGGCCAGTGTTCGCGGAGGTCCCATGTCGAGGGACAATAGGTAGAATTAGAGACGTCTAGGATATAGTATGTGGCGATAAGTCTAGAAGTGTATTTGGGTGAGCGCAGGGGGGGAGATGAGGGCGATTGGACTCACTTGATTATCTCTGGGGGCAGCTGTGACCAAGGCTTGACGCCAGTTGAGGATTTACCCTTGTTGAAGGGGAGAGAGGAGTTTGGCGTGGTGAGCATTGATTGCTTGTCACGAATCGAATGCGCGGCGTTGGTGTCACGGCCTCGGTTAACCCATGACATCCTCCACACGCCACACTCGTCTCCGCTCATGTCGCCGATTCAATTTCAGCCACTTTGCCACTTTTTACTCTTTATATACAATACAGTATGGGTATCTCCATCTGCACGGGCGGGAATAAATCTATTGCTCCAGCTTTATCGCAGAGCGCTTACCGTCAAGCAAGTCGTCAAATCGTGGTCACGTAGACCCTATAAGGCATGCTGTGTAGAAACGCCTGAAGCCATCGAATGTCCGCCTCCCGGTTGATCTCCAATACTCTTCCCTCTATCCCCGCGACGGGTCCATCCCACAAAATGCGACCCCGCTCTTGCAGTGTCGCGAGCACCTGTAGTAGCCATGTCGGCCGTACGCCGTCTTTCTTCCCGCCACCCAACGCCGCATTCCCGACTTGCTCCAACTCGCCCCTGTTCAAGCCGCCGGCGTACCCTCCGATTTTGCAATAGCCCAACAACTGCGATGGTCCTCCGCGTGGATTGCTTATGCCATTTGGCTGGGCAGGCACAACAGGCGCGTGCGACTCTCGCTGTGCTGAGCTGCCGCTATGACGAGATGCCGGTCTCGAAGGGAGTTTTGGCGTCGGTAGTCGTGTGACGGCGCCTTGTGCGTCGATATAAATGAGCGCCCATTGATATTTTCCTTCTTGATGCAAAGAGTGAGTCTCTATGTAAAGAGCGTCGCAGTCGAATTTGAAGGACTGTGTGGTTAACGTCTCCTATGTTCAGGAGGGTAAGGTCGAGGAATAATGTGCACGCCGGGTGCGCTCACCATGACACTGAGTAAAAGGCAGAAATAAAGACAAGGTACACTGAGAGAAGGGGCGAGAATATGAGGGAAGAGAGGAAAGGAGAGAGAGGGTTAGACGGACTGCTTCGCAGACAGGGATTAGCGATGGTAAACAAAACGGTTGATTCACACTCCCCGGATCACACACGCGCAAGGCAACGAGCAAGAGGAGCAGTATTTGATCTCTTCTGACACGACTCTGGCACGAGGTTTGACAGGAACCAAAATTAATTGAAGCCCACAAGGACAAAGAACCCCTGTCAATGTTCCGAGCTTTCCCCCTTGAGGCCAAGTGACGTCAAAATGCGTAAAATGTGCAAACCTTGTGATCTGAGCGAATTCTGCTTCTCTCAACCCACCACACCCCGAGCCACAAATATCGGCCATGTGTCGGCGCTGCCTCGGAACGCCGCCGCCGGAAGCCAGAAGCAAAATGTCGCTCCTGCCTCTGTTGACCTCGCTTCGATTCAACTGGCTTTTTGCCTACATGTCATCACTGCAGTGGGCGTTTAATTGGTCAGAGCTTCTATTTCGCATAAATGAGGGTTCTCACTCGACTGACCGCAGTACAATATAGATTCAATTTTCTCCCTGCAACAGCCAAATCGAGTTGAGCTGTGTTCAACTCCTCTCCAAAGCTGTGGAGAAGGGTCAAAGTGCTTTGGCGACCTCACGCTGCGACCTGGCGCATTTGAGCTGCTACACACCGGCGCAAGTGCCTGCGCATATAACTACAGCCAAGCGGGGGCGCACAGCGGTACGTAACTGACCCTCCTCCACTTAAAGCCCGACCTGTCGCGCGCCCAAGTTAAAGAGGGAAAAACGATTACGCCGCCCGACCTTGGCTTGAACTCAAAAAATTTTCCGTTAACTGCGGCGGATTGTCAGAGTTGTACTGGTCGGGAGCGCATTTATGTATGCTAGTAACAAGATGACTTACTCGGGCCTCTCATCCCTGTGCGCCTCACCTCGGTTGGCGCCTATTATTTTGTCTTCTCGGGGAATGCAATAAACACCCAACTCAATCAGCGCCCACCATCGGCTCCAGGCACCCACCCGATGTCGCACACGGATATTGTGTAGCTTTTAAACCCCCAGACTGACAAATCGAGAGCTCTCTTCGCCCTTTCCGACCCATCCGTGGGCTAGCACCACTTCTATCCGCTCGGCTTGGCTGGCCCTGGCAATTCTTCGCTCATTGTCCATCTTGTCCCGCGGGTTGCTAATAGTCAAAAATGGATGGTGCGCTGCACACTCCAAATAGTACGCAATCTAATCCTCAAATAAAAACAAAATGTTGACATTTCGTGGAAGCGGGCAGCACGACACCTCCTAATGTGCGCGCTTTGTTCTATGCCTGGTTCTCCTTAAACATCATTGCCGGCCACTTCTTGGTTCCTGTCCTTGTCATCACATTTCTATTCAGCAAGGCCAAGCGTGACGCAACCCTGATCAATTTTGGCATCATACTTATTTTGACGAGTATTATTAACTGTTTATTGTCAGTGATAAAGTGATTCCTCATGTTCCACCACGTCCACCACTGATGCACCTACTTTAAGACTCTATACAAGTGAATACCTCGGACCTGAACCGAGTAAAGGATTATGTATTCTTCAGGCCGCAGGCTTTGGCGCCAGTGCCCCTACGTTCGTCCCTTCTCTTCTCTGGCCTATTATTCAACCCCTTTTAACGCTTTCTCGTTCGGTAGGTGGGCAGTCGCCGCCTTAACCCTGGTGGTGCAAATACGGTCAAAAGTCGAGCTTAAAAGAGCCCCTTGGCTTTTCTTTGTGCGTGTCTACCGAGTCATTTATGTAATTGGTTACAGAACATCAGCAACCGTGGAACAGATGATCATAATGCCGTACATCGTCTTGATTGCCTTCATGATATTGATTCTAGTGGTACGTCCGTACCTCACACTGCGCACCTCGCCCGTGTAGATTAATCCGCTACCTAGGTGGGTTTCCAACGCCCGGACACAGTCACTCGCGCTCGGCGGACATTGTATTGTTCCCTAGAGTCGCGCCTCATGTACGCACTTCCTGTGGTGTCCATCTTTATGGGGTAGCCGTTTACACGAAACCGAAGATCATTATTCAGCATTGGTTTCACATTCCTAAATTGTCTCGTCGCATTTGGCCTTGGAGGTATTCCCTTGCCCGATTGGTCTCAAGCTTTTGCCTAACCGTGTTTGTTCGCGTGATATTCTCTTTAAGTGTCGATGTGTTACCAGATATGCAACATACTGCGCATGGTCCGCCAAGTTCAACGAAGCCAAATCCGTTTGATTCCCCTGGCCGTCAGACTTCTCATCTTCTTGGGATACCTCTTCCTTGGCTTGTTGTACGTCTCTCGCGGTTTAATCCCATGCATCACTCTGTCCCAGTCCCATCTCACACGATTATATTGTCTCATCTTCAGGACTGGCCTTATGTCCATATGGGGTCGGCACACGTATCCACGAGATATCTATACATCTACATGTGCGTAGAATGGAACCTCTCTCATTCGGAAAGGCGCCGCATGGAACTTCTTTTCGCTAATTCGCTGTATATTATGTAGTCGGCATCGCATTCTTTATCGTATTTGGTTCACAGCGCGATGCCCTCCGGGTATGGTGCTTCTGGCGCAAGAATGAGACAACAACGAGGAGCGCGACTACAGCTGACTCGGGAACACTAATCTTCGAGGACCCCATGATACTGCGTAAGAAACGATCGCCACCGGACACAATGGAAATGGAAGCGCATGAAGTACGTACTCACCAGGGTCCTTCTTCTGCAAAAAACCTTCAGAGCTCACTCCGCAGTGTAAAATGTGCAGTTTATGGCTTTTTCGGCACATTCCGACTCGGAATCCTGGACGGCCTGAAGGTGTACCACGCAATCCGAGTGTCGTCGCGTTCAATCCGCCGGATCACGCGGCGGAAGCATCCTGATGGGATTCTATTACGCTAATATACTTTTCACCGTATCTCCATTCATTTAAGTTTAAGATGGGTGATATCTTTAGGGATGTTCAGTGTAATAATGAGGGTGTCTACCTTCTTTCGAGTTGGCTTTACTACTTACTATACCATTACGATTATACATTCGCCGATCGATAGATTGGTAGGACACGGGTCACGGTCAACCACTTTTGTTTGTCATACATTGCATGTACTACGTAAATGCAAGGCCCACCGCACATCAATAACTTACTGTGATAGTAATTATCATTATCTTCTTGTATGCTTTGTCTGTTAGTTAGTTTGAGTGTTGCCACCTAAGCAAAGTGGCGTCCATGTCCGAGTCCGGTTAGGGACTCCCTTGCAGTCGACCTGTCAGTCTCTTCAAGGAGCGGTGATGCAACAAATAACATTAGGTGTGCTACGTAAAATGTAAAATAAAACCCTCAACTAGTTGGATCCTCACCACCCTCTCTACCCATCTATGTACCTACTTTTCCCACCGGATTCTCATGTCCGCCCTCTTTGCCGGTTTCACCATCCTTCTTTCCTTCACCCGGCGAAGGCGGTGGGGGAGGAGGACCACCGCCAAGCGATGCCGCGAAACTAGCCCACAGCGGACCACTCAAGGCATTTGCCTGAGCCTGGTGGTCTGCCTCGATGAGAGCGTCAAACTCGTGTTTGTGCTCTCGGAGGTACTTTTGCTCCTCCCGGTAGATGTTTTGTGCCTCACGGCGCTTAGCCTCGAGGTAAGTCATAGGTAGCGGGGGCGCGTGCTAGAGTTTAATGAAGTGAGTCCGAGATCTTGAATAGTGGGGGTTAAGGTTGAGGTGAGGTGAGGTGAGGGTGCTAACCTTCTCTGTGTTGCTGGAGAAGAGAGAGCTGACAGTAAAGCCGCCGCTACTCAAACCCTGATAGCTAATTAGCTGCGCATATAACGTCACACGTGCTCGGCCGTACCTTTCCTCCTCCTCGTGCCTTCCATTCTTCTACGAATTGCCGCTTATTTTCCGCCTCCTTCTTGGCATACTCAAGTGCGATGTTCTCGCCCTCATACGCCTTGAGAATCGCACGAACATCCGGAGGTTTGTAGATACCAATAGCTGCAAATTATCAGTCAGCATAGAAAAAAAATAAATGGTGGTCAAATAAAGCTTCACATTCAAGAAAGGGTATGAGCTCGATAAGCCCTTTATCGCCAGGTTCTCCTTTCCACGGCTTCAGTACAATGGCATTTTCGAGGTTAGCTGCCACGTGTTCCTGATGCGTGTCAAGCTATACGTATACGTGACATCAGGTCGTGCTTTAGTCAAAGGTACGTTCGCGTACTATGATGACGCGATCGAGCGGCCTATTGAGATATGACAAATCTTTCACAGGGCCATTCTCAGTGCTGCGCGTAGCCTCGCGGAAGAGCTTGTACATAATGAAGAAGTTGTATGGATCCAGCTTTTCGAGGATCGGCATTGCAGTCTACCATATTGGTCAATAAGTAGGTGTATTCAGGAAGAAAAAGGTTCCGTACATAATGATGTTGCGTTGTGAATATGACAATCTCATAAAATTGCGAGAGATATGCGATGAAATAGTCGACTCCGGGCCGTTTCGCTGTACGCCAACCATGTTGGCGCTGTGGGTCATTGACACAAGAATGGGTAAAAGAAGTACAAAAGGACTATAGAACTACTCACGTCCCAAGTACTTGTTACCAGTAAGTCATCGATAGACAGTAACAAAGTATACGGTTTCTGGTGTGGAGGTGGGAGCATGGGCGGGAGAAGTTCCTTCCAAATCGGTTTTGAGAAGTACTAAGAAAATGCGATTAACTACTATTAAACGCGACATCATAACAGGGTCATACATCAAACATTGACGAGAACCGACTAGCTGTACGGCCCCATCGTGAATCTGCCACAGCGTCTCCTCTCTGAAACGTAGATCAGAACGGTGGTCTACGTGAGTACTATGTTACGGCATGCGCACCGATTTTCTTGACACGAGTTCTTCCTCTGTCCACTCGCGACCGAGATAGACGCAACCACCAAGCAACCCGAGAGCGAAAAGGCCAAAACTAACGCGGCCCAGCTGTCTACGACGGCGCTCTATACTCGACAAACTGTCCTTTGAAGATTTTGCACCCGTGCGTTCGCGTTCCGCCCCAGATTCTGACGGCGCAAAGTCGAGTGAAAGCGTCGTTGGTGCGGGTGCGGGCGCGGTGGAAGGATCCAATTCGGACACATTCTGGGTATCTATCGGAGTGTTTTGAGCAGAGGCTGGGGGACGCGTGGGCGTATGGGTATTGTCCGATGCCTGTGAGCGAGGTGTTGAGTTCGAGGCGCCTTGCGTGGCATTTTTGGGGGGAATCGGCCCAGGATTCACGGAAAATTTGCGAATAGAGTGGGCCGAGGGTAAAGCAGTTGCCAGGCGGCGGGAGAGAAGGGCCGAGTACATGGACGGACAGCGGGCGTCGACTACTGTGAGGATTTTTCAAGCTTAGACGAACACCACTCAAGTGTCCCTGCCACGTTCCCGGGCCGGAACACCCGTCGTCCCACTTTGTTCAACCAACCACTGCTACTGTATTAGTAGCGGGAGAGTTACTCTCCTTTTCATAGCGATAATATGCTTTTCCAAAAAATAAAAGCTCTTCGAGACTCGGAGTATGGAGTAGAGACACTTTTCTATTGCTTATTCCCTGATCGTACTGCTCAGCTCACCAATCCCGCACTCAGGCTGACCGATCGCCATACATTCAGATTCAACAGGCATTCACGTCGCTGTTCAAAGTTAACTTGAATTTGATCTGCGTCATGAAAAGCGACTCAGCAGAGTTCATGGCGGGCTGGCCTAGAGGATCCCGTTTAAATGCACCTGAACATTTTCTCCTTTGCTCGGTATACGTCCCAATCTGAGGTACAACTGTTGACACGTTGACGCGTTGACGTGCTAATCAACACTCTCCAAATGTTTCAAGCTGAGACTGGTACCACTGGCAGTTGTAGGTGTCCTTCCTGGAGCTTGTAGAGGTACTGGACAGCTCGAGCACCGTTACTTATCACGCAAACCACAGAGCGAGCACCCGTTCAGGGTTTATGTGACTCATCCGATTCTTCGCACATTTCTCAGGATGCTTTGACAAAAGCAGGATCAGGATTTTCGACCCACTCGAACGGTGGCGACGGCGGCAGCCACTGTGAAATTGGGTACGCCATCAGGTCTGCATCTCTGTACCAGTCGTAATAAATTAGTGCTTTGTAACGAAGCAGTAGCATCCAAACTTGAATAAGAGCATCGACGTCCTCAGCTAGCTCATCCTAAGTTACTCATCTCAGCTAGTAGGTGCTCCTCTTGGAGGAGGCAGGAGCACAAGTGCGTACACGTCAAGTCAGAGCTACAACACAGGGCGCCTGGTCATATTCGCTCCTGAATGCTGTCGGGTGCTTGAGGTGAAACATTGGGTCCGAGGCACTCTGCGGTGCGTTCTGGCTGCGGTGCGTTTCTGGAAGAATCAGCAAGACTTGCTGATTCAGTGAATTTGAATTGACGAGCTCCGGCCGGCCCGGGATCCTTCACCATGACTCACCTCGCTGACTCGGAGTTGAATACAGCGCAATGAAAATTCAGTTGAGAAAACTGACCGTACTGACCAATCACATAATCACATCTCGCAAAATAGTCGGCTGAATTGGATTTCATTGCGGTCTGCCCGTGTAGTGTTTGCTAGGCTTCTGGTAAAACACCCGATGTTTCACTCCAACTCATTCGTATGCCTATTACAGGCACCCTCTCATACACTTGTAGTGCTCTCCAATGTACTCAGGCTGATGCGTTGTCATTCAGCAAGCATCGCAGCGCCGAACCCTCGGGTGGCACGCACATGGCGGGTGAAACCATGGCGCCGCAGTCTTGGTTGCCAGTGAGAGTTTATTCATCCATTCACCACCCTCACGCCCCCCAGTCTGCGCCTATCGCAGGCGAAAAATGAAGAAAAATACATTTCCGATGCTATCCCGAAGGAAGGTGGTGAGAAAAGGCCAACTCCGAGCCCTGCGTTTTCTCCAGTTTTGCTTCCCAAACGGCTAGCTTTCTTTACTGTAACGCCACTTTCTTATTCCTGCTCCGAGTCGCTGCCAACTCTGCTAATGAAACCCGAGCGATCTCCGTCTTTTATACGCAGCATGTCGTCAATGGTTTTCATGCCAGAGCGCACATGGACTGACCGAGTGTTCACCGCTTCCATCCCCATTCGCTGAATGGGCTGCCATCCTAACTTGCGCCGCCTCTATCCGGTCTTTGATCTCAGTCGCGTCCAGGAAAGGTCGTCTACAGATTTCTTCTCGCACAGTGGCTACGAGCACAACGTCCTCCATGTCCATTTGACGGGCCTCCTTGAGGCTAATAGGCTTTGTCCGTTTGCACAGCGCGGACAAAGCAGGAAGAACCCAATGGTCCACGCTGTGGGTGCGCGCGAGAAGCAATTGATCTAATGAAGTTGGCGGATAAATCGACTTCAAAGCCAGATTGCGTAAAGAGGCAAACCCCCAGCGCGTTGACAGGTGCAGAACAGATTTCCACTGCTCATATGAGAGACCATGTTCCTCAAAATTTCTGGCAGGTACAGGTGTGTAAAACTCGACGACAGGGAAAAGGGCATTTCAAGTTGGTAACTCACCTGGGATATAGGACAGAGAGAAAATCATCAAAATCCTGGCGCTCGAGGTCACCCAATGATATAATGGTGGTCAAAGGTTCATGTTCGCGAACGTCGAGCTGGCCGAATTTGGTGGAGAAGTATACCGAATCCCGAGAAAAAAAGTATCGATGAACACAATAGAGTGTGCCATCAACCTGTGGCCTTTTTCAGTGATTAAGACTCATAATACAGAACGCGACGCACCAAAAATGTGATATTTCCATCCTTGAAGAAATATATGTCGTGCTGCACGAATGATTCGACAGTCGACGGGTTGACGCTCCCAGGCCAGTTCGTCGGCTTGGCTCCAAGCTCAACGGCGTGTACGCCAGTGGCTTCCGCGGGCATCAAGTCTGATATGATAGAGACAACAGGGCCACTGCTCGCACTTGACACGGCTGGTGAGACACAGGGCTCGATGATCCTCCAAGATACGATACGATGTGGCATGGAAGGGTAGGTGATCATGACCCTTATCAATTCCGCTCTTTATACAGTATCTGTGTACTATGTAATGACGTCTTAAAACTTGCACACGGACAGGTCTCAAATGGTCAGTCACGGTACTGCGGGGTGAACTTGGCCCGCATGATGCTGCGCTGAACGACCCCGATCGGCACACAGGCCGGAGTCCGCAATTGGGAGTTTGGAGAATCCTCGAATGTTTCCGGCGAGCACCCCTTAGTATTCCCCATTCAGTAACCTGGTTTTGTGGGATGTGATCGGTAGAAATGGGCAACCCCCAATGAATTTGCATCATACATACTGTACTAGCCTGCTACGAGAACCGGAAGGTGGAAATCAAATCCACGCCAGCGCCGTGACAAACAAAGAGAAAGCAAATCGGAGAAAGTAAAACGACGATGAAGAAGAGATGAGTGCGAGTCCAGCCGCTGAGCAATACTATGCAAATCCATTGGGCAGCGGCGCTAGTTCAGCGGAGTAGCACGGAGGTTGCGGTTCCTGCGCAGCTGAAACAACTGAAGTGGTTCGAGAGACTGTAGGGCGCTGGGGCCTCAACGGCACGTTCTGGTTTCTAACTCTCCTCCGTAAGAGTAAGTATTGGCAATGCGTCCGTGCTTGGGGCGGACTCGGCCTTTCAATTACGTTGTCAGCTCCGAGATCGCCCCTGTTTTACGGCTCAGCTTGGGTACCTGACACCACGCAAACCGCAGAGCACGCTGTCACGATGACTCGTCCCATTCTTCGCACATTCTGAGAATGCTTTGACAGAACAAAGGTCAAGATTTTCGACCCACTCGAACAGACTCCAGTTGGAGCGGCGCGGGCGGCGGCAGTCACTGTTGAAAATTGGGTGCGCCACTAGCATTAGGTCTGCATCTTTGCACCGATCGCAATAACTTAGTGCTTTGTAACGAAGCGGTGGCATTCAAAACTTGAATAAGAACATTGAACGTCGCAGGTATTCAAGAGCTACTAGGATTCTGCAAAACGCCCTTTAGATTGAAAAAACTCTGTAAACCTACAGTAGCTTGTCCTACTCACCTCTATTAGGTGCTCCTCTTAAAGGACAGAAACACAAGTGCGCACGCGTCAAGTTAGAAGAGCTACTGCACAGGGCACCTGGTCATAGTTGATCCTGAGTGTTGTCGAAATGAATATTTGGACTCGGACTCGGAGCGCTGGGCGCGGGCCGTTGCGGAATGCACGTGGCCGGCGCGGAGCGAGAGTTGAAGCAGTTCCTAGCCAAAACACTCGAAGTTTCACTCCAACAATTTTCACAGGTCATTCGTATTCCCAGTACAGGCATCCACTAGCTCATACGCTTATAGCAATACTCTCCAATCCGAGTCCCGCACTGATGCGTTGTCATTTGCCCTGCAAGCATCGCAGCCAACTTGAATCTGATTCACGTCCAGAAAGATGGAGAGCTTCGGCCTATCGTGGGGGGTGAGCGCCGTGAGTACTTGATTGGAGCGCTGGATGAACCCTCGGCTGGCACGCCCATGACAGGCGAAGACATGGCCGTTCGGGTTGCCGGTTTATTGCTATGAACTCTCGGGTTCGGAGTTGGCCTATTCTCATCATCCTCCTTCGGGGTGGCGTCGGAAACGTATTTTCCTTCGCTATCGCTTGCGATAGGCGCAGACGGGGGGATGTTAGCTCCTGCCTTTTCTCCAGTTTTGCTTCCCAAACGGCTGGCTTTTGCCTTTGACGCCGCTTTACTACCTTTCTTTACCGCCAGCAACTCTGATGGTGAATCCTTGGCGATTTCTGTCTTTTATACGCGGCGTCTCGTCAATGGTGTTCAGGCCAGAGCGCTTATGGACTGACCGAGTGTTCACTGCTAGTGCTTCCATGCCCATCGACAGTCTTGGGTGGAGTGGGTACTGATGTATTCTTTGTACCATTGTAACTGTCCGCCTTGGCGCCTGTGCTGGTCACTGCCTCCTTTAGGGACTCCTTCTCATCAGCCTCGCTCTCCAAATCGGCTGCAGAGTCACCGCCATCCACTAAATGGGCGGCCATACTAGCTTGCACCGCCTCTATCCGGCCTTTGATCTCAGTCGCGTCCAGGAAAGGTCGTCTACAGATTTCTTCTCGCACAGTGGCTAGGAGTACGACGTCCTCCGTGGCCATTTGACGGGCTTCCTTAATGCTAATAGGCTTTGTCCGTTTGCACAACGCGGACAAAGCAGGAAGAACCCAATGGTCCACACTGTAAGTGCGCGCGAGGAGCAATCGATCGAATGAGGTTGGGGGATAGATCGACTTCAAAGCCAGCTTGCGTAAAGAAACAAACCCCCAGCGCGTTGACAAGTGTAGAACAGATTTCCACTGCCCATACGAGAGACCATGTTCCTCAAAATCTCTGGCAGGCACAGGTGTGTAAAACTCGGCGACAGGGCGAAGGGTTGGTAACTCACTTGGGATATAGGACAGACAGAAAAGCTTCAAAATCCTTGCACTCGACATCACTCAATGATATAATGGTGGTCAAAGATTCATGTTCGCGGACGTCGAGTTGGCTGAATTTGGTGGAGAAGTATACCGAGTCTCGAGAGAAAAAGTATCGATGAACACAATAGAGTATGCCATCGACCTGCAACCCTTTTCAGTGAGCAAGACTCACAACACAGAACGTCGCGCACCAGGAATGTGATATTTCCATCTTTGAAGAAATATATGTCATGCTGCACGAACGATTCGCCATTCGACGGGTTGGCGTCCCCAGCCTGAGGCCAGTTCGTGAGCTTGGCTCCAAACTCAGCAGGGTGTACACCAGTGACTTCTGTGGGCATCATGTCGGGAGTGATAGAGTTGATAGAAACAACAGAGCCACGGCTGTGACGGCTCGCATTCGATACGGCTGGTGAGACACGGGGCTCGCTGATCCTCCAAGATACGATACGACGTGACATGGGAGAGGGTATGTGATTTATGATCCTTATCAATTCCGCCTATTATATCTGGGCACGATGTGATGACGTCTTAAAACTCGCACGGACAGGTCTCGAACAGTCAGTCACGTTACTGCAATGTGAACAATGAACATGGCGCTGAGCGCTGAACTACGCCGATCAGCACACTCAAGCCGCTCTGGCTCCACACTTGGGAGTCAGGAGAAGCCTCGCCCACCGAACCTGTGTGTTCATCACCAAGTCACTGTATTTATGATCTCTCTCGAGTACTTCCAGCGAGCACCTCCCGGCTTGCCTCCTAGTATTCACCATTCAGTAGTAGCCTGGTTTTGAAGGACCCCAATGAATTTTGATATCATACATACTGTACTAACCTACAACGAGAGTCGGAAGGTGGAAATCAAATCTACGCCAGCGCGGCGACAAATAATGAGAAAGCAAATCGGAGAAAGCAAAACGACGATGAAGAAGAGATGAGTGCGAGTCCAGCCGCAGAGCAATACTATGCGAATCCTCCATGATGTCACGGTGCGATCTCGCTCCGGGTCGCTGGGGACCCTTGGCCGATGGTTAGGAAGGCTGCGGACCCACCGACATGTATCTGGCAGTGAGTCGGCGCCAGTACAGCGGAGCAGCGCGGGCTGGAGGTTGCGGTTCCTGCGCAGCTGAAGCAACTGAAGCGGTTCGAGAGACGGTAGTGGGCGCTGAGGCCTCAACGGCGCGTTCCGATTTCTTACTCTCCTCCTGCGCCTCCGGCTCCGCCGTAAGAGCGTTGGCAATGCGTGGTGCATCGTTTGAGGCGGTCTCAGCCTTGACCTTGTCGGCCCGGAGATCGGTACCTGTTTCGTGTGTCTCTTCTCCCGTCTTTTTCGACTCCTTCTCCGAGGTCCCGTCCTTTGATTCCGAGGGATGGTCTTCGGCACGGTCGCCTGACGTGTTCTCCGATGTGGCCTCCTGGGCCTGTTGTTCAACCTCCGGTTTGTTGTTCTCTCCTAGTGACACCACAGAGGCTCCTGCCTTTGGTGGCTGTGTCTAATCAACCCTTTGCATCTCACTCGAAGCCATAACAGAACTCGGACTTACCAGATGTTCATCACTACCACCCTTGTTTGAGTTGTCTTCCTCAGGTGATGTCGCTACTGTCTTCGAGCCGTTGTCGCTATCACCTTCCGCTCCTGGACCAGCATTGACAGTCTCCGCCAAGACTGGGACCGCTACACTCTTCAAACCGGCCGGACCAATGACATCACCCGCAGTCTGGGCGATCTTAGCTTGTATGGCTTCTATTCGGAGTGGGATCTCGGTCTTGGGACTGTCATTACGCATATCCTCCCGCACGGTGGCAACGAGCACGACATCTTCAATCCTCATTTGACGCGCTTCATTGAGGCTAATAGGCGTTGTCCTTTCGCATAGCGCGGATAAGGAAGGGAGAACCCAATAGTCGATGCCGTAGGTACGCGCGAGAAGGAGTTGATCACATGGAGTTGGGGGTTTAACCGACCTCAAGGCCAGCTTTCGGAGTGAGGCAAACCCCCAGCGTGTGGATAAGTGGAGAACGGATCTCCATTGTTCATATGAGAGGTCGTGTTCATCGAAATTTCTGACTGAGTGTAAAATTGGGGACAGGGTCAGGGGTTTATGAACTCACGTGGGATATATGACAGAGAGAAAGGCTTCAAAGTCATGGCGTTCGATGTCACTCAACGATATGACGGTGTTCAGAGATTCGTGATCACGGACGCCGAGCTGGGAAAACTTGGTGAAGAAGTAGACCGAGTCGCGAGAGAAAAAGTAGCGATGGACACAATAAAGTGTACCATCGACCTACAATATTGTCAGCGAGTCAGGGTGCGCACAGTGCGGTAACACGTACTAAGAATGTGATATTTCCATCCTTAAAAAAATATGTGTCATGTCGAAGGAACGAATCGTTGGTCGTTGGTTTGGCATCAGCCGACACTCCAATGACGCTCGTAGACATGGCTTCAAGTACAGTGGGTTGGACTTCGGGGGCCCCAAGGGTAATCTGAGAAACCATGGGCGGATTTTTCTTAGGGGATATTCTGTCGATGGCAACAACGGGGGCCGAACTTGCTCTTGATACTGGTCCGGGCAGGGGAGGTGATATGCGGTTTTTGCTGCTTGCCCAAGAGGCTGTCCGAGCTGCCATGAGGAAACAGAGTCTGATCCTGACGAATGCCGTCTTATATATGAACGCGCCGCACACACGCAAGTTGCGCCTTGAACGACACGAGGGGCCGAGGGCCTCGCTTGATTAGCCAAGACCTTGGCGAAGACACTACGAGTCACACGCACGAGTTTACAGAGTTTGTAGCTCATCGCATGCCCGCAAGCTCTGGATATTTTATAATATTGACTGGATCCATTGTCGTGCAAAGCACCGTGGATAGGCACAAACGCGAGCCATGCGAGTTGTGTTTGTAGGACGAGAGCAACCATGGCCAGCGCTAAGGTGGCGCTTGCGCCATGCGAGCGCTTCACCGCAGCGGCCATGCGGCATTGGCGTGGCTCACTAAATTAGCAGGCCTCGCTACTTCACACCATCTCGAAGACCAAAGCCTCGTTGCTTACAGTTCCACCCGAAAATCCGGCTTACCCGGATAGCTCCACTGTGCTGCCGGGCGTAAATCATGCCAGCAGAGGCCAGGGATCGTAATGGAGCCACCTCCGAATTAGTTGATGCTTCTTGTGAGATGTGGATTCGCGAAGTGCAACGCATTGTGCTACTTTTCACGCCTATCAGTTTATGCTACTAATGGGGAATTAGCCAATCTCCGTCGATGCATCGTCAACCAGTGTCCGAGAGATGGGCTACACAGGACCTGAAGAAGAGGTTTGCAGGTTTGCGCCAGGATATTTGCAAGCATCTAGTAAAGTACTGTATGAGATCCAATAATTTTACTACGCTATGTATTTTAGCTTGGGTTGCTAAGCACTACCTAGTCGCGGTACGCCGGGTATATAGGGTTTTTTGAAGCAAAGGTTTTCTTGGACTTTTTGGACCTTGACTCGGACTTGCCATTCACTTTTACTTGTAATTAATTGTTCCGCTGCCTTTTCCGCCGCACCTCTTGCCAGTCCCACCGCACCTCTTGCCAGTTCTGCCTCCCTACATATTGCACGACATACGTCGCTCGCCGCCTCCTTCTCACGATCTGTCACTGCTTCAAGCATTACAACTCTTGCCGCCTCAACCTCACGTTCTGCTGCCTCAGCCCAGCACTTCGCATCTTCTGCCTCAGCCTTAAGCTGTGCCAATCTTGCTTCCCGAGCTTCACGTTCTGCCTCCTCAGCCCTGCGCTCCATCGCCTCTTCTTCCTCAGCCTTGCGCATCGCTTCTTTCACCTTACGCCGAATGTTTTCAACCTCAGGTTTGCACCTCGCTGTTTCTTCTGCCTGAATATCCTCTATAGGCTGTGCCGGCTCCTCTGTCCGCACGCATATATTCTCTAGTGCCTCTTGTTTTTCTTCCTGGAGCTCTTGTCAGCTCCGTTCATCCACACTAGTTCTCAAACCGGATAGCAACTAGACTCACCAGAACTTCTCCAACAGTTTCGTCAGTGTCCCCATCCTCTGAAGCCAGTTCAAGTTTTTGGTCCACAGATGGCGGTGCTCGTTCAACAGCTCCGCTTGTCGGAACAGCTGGAGAGACGTCAACACTATTAATATGGACAGGCTTCCTTGCTTGAGCAGCTTCCACGCGGTGCGGAATTTCAGCTGCGTCAACTTGAAGACTGCGACTGCGGACATCCTCCCGCACAGTGGTCACAAGCACTACATCCTCGATATCCATCTGGCGGGCCTCGCCCAAGCTGAGAGACGCTTCCCTTTCGCAAAGCGCGGATAGTGCAGGAATCACCCAATGATCCACAGAATAGGTACGTGCAAGTAGAAGTCGATCGTGTGGCGTTGGAGGCTGGATGTTATTTAATGCCAGCCTGCGGATTGAAGTGAAGTCCCAGCAAGTGGAGAGGTGAAGCACTGATTTCCACTCTTCGTAAGAGAGGTCGCGCTGCTCGAAACTTCTGCGCGTGGATATTTTTCGATAATGGCACGGACGAATGATGGACTGAAAATCTTACTCGGGATATAAAATAGAGAGGAATGCTTCGAAGTCTTTGCGTTCGATGTTGCCTAGTGATATGGTGATAGGGAGGGCTTCGTGGTCACGGATGCCGAGCTCGTCAAATCGGCTAGAGAAGTACACTGAATCCCGAGAAAAGAAGTATCGATGGATACAGTAGAGTGTTCCATCAACCTGTATACAACTTATTAGCCAATAGATTCGATGTGCGCAGAGACCCACTTACCAAAAAGGTAACATTTCCATCTTTGAAGAAGTATTTGTGGTGTCGTGTGAAGGAATCATCAGTTGAATCAGCCCTCAGGTGGGTGCTGCCTGATGTCGATGTCTCATTCCCACTTGGTTTAATCGATAGAGAACTCGTATACTTATTCGAAGACTTGGTAGGGGTTCTTTGTATGGCTGAGACTGTCGTAGTTATGGAATCGATGGAAACAATGGAGGATGGACTTGAAATACTTGAAACAACAGGCGAAACGGTGTGGTCTGAGTCGTTGCCTCCCCAAGAGAATATGTGAGTTGCCATACTACTAGCATCACCGTCAGGTCTTTCAAAAAATTTGACCAGATAGATCGTGAATGAAAACACCTTTTCAAGTTGCTAATCGGACTTCTGGAGTCGGTGCGATAATTTCTGGACTAACCACCTATGCGATGGCGATGGAAAACAGAGGATCCGTTCTTGTGTCGATGAAGCGGCGGCCGACCGGATATTGAGTTTGCGGGAAGTGACGTAGAAACGTAGAAACGGCCTGGGGGCGCGGAGCACGTGGCCATCGTTTTGATCGTCCGGTAACGTATAACGTACATGTCATTAATTTTTGCAAATTTCGTAGATGAGGCGCTTGCAAAGGGCGTCCGTCGCGTCGTCATGGTCTCCTTACAGACTCGCACATTGCGTTTTCCATTCCCCATTCTCATCGTTTTTTCCCCAGCCCTTCCGGCCGCCGACACTTGCCAGATGCGTCCCCACAGTTGATTAAGTGGCTACACCCATCCATCTTCATCCCCCTTTCCTTGTGAGTCAAGGAAGAGGGATGAAGATCGAGCAGACAATGCCCTTTTGCCTGGACCCCTATCATTCGTACACAGCAAACCTCAATCCCATGATATCCATTATATTGCTCGAGCATGGGGATTAGACAAACGACGTGTGGGGATTGTATCTTGGTCATCGTCGCCTTTCAACGTATATCAACCATGATGACACCTGCTGGATTTTTTTCATATAGATCACCAGTTTCACCACCGTCCCGTGAAACACTTATAGACCGGCTCGTTATTAGGTGACATACATGCTCAATCGCAGCTAGCGGCGCGCAACGCGCAAACGACGTGTTCTACATCGGGTGCACAGATGTCCCTCTCTGACTTCGATCCGAGGGTGCTCATCGATTTCCTACAAAATGAAGAGGACTGGTCGGCCATCGATACGGTGTAACGGAGGTGTGTGCATCACATTTCTATCCGAAACGGAGAGCGCTAGGGTGGATTAGTTGTCCAGTACCACGAGATGATTTTTTTCGATTGATGAGTGTCTCTAACTTGTTTGGATGATGACAATAGTATTGAACCGATGTCGCTTGACGAGAAGAGGATATGGGGAAGGATCCAGATAGCGACTTTCAACACTGGTGAGGGGCTACAGAAGATAGCCTCGTTGGTTCGTGTTCGAGATCAAAATGGACAAAGTGAGGCCAATTACGGTGTGACGATGGTAATGAGCTTGCGTATCTAGGATGCGCACGTACTGTATGGTGCTGCCACTGGCACCATGTGGTCATTGATCGCCGTAGTGTGTACTGAATTATACGACATTTGGGTTATCCAGTTAGGCGAGTGCTGAAGGTGCTCCGACATCTTCGCCACATAACCTGTGCCACCAAGAGATTTTCCAGCACAGCATAGATGAGTCTGTTTCAAACTCTAACGTAGATCACAACAACATGCGCACCTGTCACTCACAGCGTAGGGTGTCATAGGAACGAAAATGTATTTTTAGGACCCTAGATTCGGAAATGAGAAGAGAGCTATTGGTGGACTGTCTGGAATTTCGCGTGACCGTGGTTTTCTGCCTCATTCTCGGCCTGTCAGAGGTTTGTGGGTAAGATAAGATCACATCGGACGACTGCGGCCCGGTGGCTTCCGAATTCATTCGCTACAACTGAATACGTAAACCTATGAAGTCAACAAGGGAAAGATTGCCATCAAGGACTTACTGTGATCAGTACGTGTCTTGACATCGTTCCTCGATGGTTGCAACCACAACTCATGGTTGGGACATCGTTGTCCAGGTATTTCAGCAATTTCCAGGTTAGCACAGCTGGTGGTTGTCGTGACTGGCCTACTGCATAGGTCGTCATAAGAACCTGCTCAGTACACTGGCATGATCAGTGATGGTGCCACCTCTGTCACTTAGGCTTCTGCTGTCCATGTGGTCCCCATCTACGACCTGGAAAAGAGAAGCCACTGACAGTGATTAGCGCTTCAAGTTTGTCTGTGGGTCGGGTCTGATGGGTATTTCGGGCTCACCCGCTGCGGGATTGCTACAGTGATTCGCCTAGTGCTCTGAGGCTTTTTCTGTGTTGTTCTTCTTGTCTGATTCGATGCATTACGCTGCCGCTAGGGACTTAGCATCAAAGCAGTCGTCAATATGCATTAGACGATAGTTAAAATCACAGCACAGCGCCAGATTGCTACGATCACTGTTTACTTGTTTCATTGATCCCGGCTTCGTTGCAATCTCTTCCCGAGCAACCCTCTTTGTCAGTCTTTGCTTCTCACTTTTTTTCCCATCCTACTCTTCGCTCGAGTATATAATACTTTATACCTACACATCTACCTTTACATCGTACAGTATACGCCAGAGCATCACTCGTTTTCGCAAGTCTCTGCCTTTCGTTCTTTTCGCTACACTTCGCTCTTTCATTAAACCTACTTTCCTTAACCGAAAATGCCTTCCTCCATAAAACCCTCAGCTGCATTCCTCACACTTGTCCTTGCCGCAGGCCAACGAGCACTGGCCGCGAACGATTGGTCCGTCCCGTGCACTCAAGGTAAATGCTCCTGGGACATGCCTGCAGATTCTGGCGCCTCGGGAACATTGCAAGTCGTAAGTCTATGCTCGTCGCTTACCCGTACCCTTCGCTGACATTATATACCTACGCATGCATAGTGGGGCCCTGTCAGTGCAATCTCGGACATTACCCCTGCCGCTGGTTGGCAAATTACGACCAAATGCAACCCAACTAGCTCACAGCAAGATATCCAGATGATGTGCATGGACAACAATCCAGACTGTAACCACCTCTTTCAGGGTAATGGCGCAGTAAATACCCTTGTTCGTCTGCCAGACAGCGTATGTCATTTTTGTTTTCAATTTTTAGTTCATTGAGCTGCTAGCCGAACTCACTATCTGGACTCTCAGTGTGGCCCGATGCCATTTGCGCGCGTGGCTCAACACCAGGTTCTTCAGCCCAACTTGGCTACTCGTGGGAATGGCTCGGAGGCCTCCGTCCACCAATTGACACTCGACACTGACTATAATGCGGCTGGCCCGTCACAGTGCGTGTTGCGCTTATCCTGCTTGAACTTACATCGACGAATTTTTGCAACAGGGGTGGTGATGTCTACTTCTCTGTACAAGGCCAGAGCGGACAAGACAATTCGAATGCAGTGAGGCGCAGTCACCGGAGGTTGAGGTCTCTTGCTAGGTCACAAAATCATGTCCATCGGCAAGTTGATGGCAACTCTGCTACCACTGGGGTGAATAACGTACAGGGTTAGTTTGGACCTGTTCTCTCCGTTTAATTGTCACGAGGTGTTGATACACTCGTTTATACTGTACTTTAGACCGTCGGTCATTCAATCAGACGGTCTCAGCGAACCCGTCCCCGGTCACCTTCTCTGGCCAGACAAATCTACTCAGCCAACCATCTGGCTCCATTGACATCGACACCAACCTCCAGGCATCGGTAAACTTTAATGCCATCGCCGCGGGCACATTCTTTCCCCCACAAGTCACTCAATTCGAGATAACCTTTGGTATGTAGTACCGTATTTGCTGGGCTCGGCCATCCCGAGACAATGATTGACCCACTTCAATAATCTTCGTGTAGGCTTGGACGGCAACGCCGACGCCAATCTTAGTGTCTCGGGCAATCTCTCTGGGCAGATCAGTTCCGGCAACCACACGCTCTTCCAAGTCCCTCTTGCAGGTTTTTCTATCGATGGGTACGTAGCCGCGGACCCAAAGACCCCATACAACGGATAGCAGCTCACGCCTGATCGTAGAATTCTTGATATCGGTCCCCAATTTACGTTATTGGGCAGCATTGATGTCAATTTTGGACTTCAAAATGTGAATGCAGCCGTCGAAGTGAATTACGATCTTAGTGGTGCTTCCTTCGTATTCCCGCCCCAGGGTGGATCGAACACAGATGGTATTGCGTCAAGCAGCAAGCGTGAGTTTTAATTTTACTTTCTACTCATCGTCTCCACGCGCCACCCTAACCATATTTATTGAACTAACTTTGAATACCCTCAATCACAGAGGTGACATTCAGCGCCAACCCGGACTTTGGCGCGACGCTCGGTGCAACGGCCCATCTCATCCCGCAAATAAGCCTCGGGATAAGCGCACTAAGCATAGCCTCTGCAAACGTATCTCTGGATCTTGACGCCTCACTCAGCCTCCAAGGGAACATTTCCTCCGCCACGAACCTACAGCCATGCCTGTCCGGGAGCGCAGAAATCAACGTCGGCGTGGGCGCGCAGGGATCCTTCTTCGGTCTCTTTGACTCGTCTATAGGAACATCACTCTTTGATAAAACCTTCCCGCTCTTCCAGGTGAGTGCTCGCTGGCACAGCCTAATGTATACTTTATTTATTCTCTTTCGAATATTTATCATTCCTTTTACACGACGACAGGAATGCTTCGGCGGGAACGCGAATTCGACGAATTTGACGTCGACTCAGGCTAGCGCGTCTACTGCGACCGATTCCGCTTCGCAGACTAGCGCGACTGATTCCACTTCGCCGACTAGCACGACCAATTCCGCTTCGCAGACTAGCGCGACCGATTCTGCTTTGCAGACTAGCGCGACTGGTTCCACTTCGCCGCCTAGCACGACCGATTCTGCTTCGCAGACTAGCGCGACCGACGCCACTGTGACGCCCATTTCAAATCTCCCCCTAATTCCAATACCCAGTTTCGGAATACCGTAATGTGATACCACCTAGACAGTTGATCAATGAGGTAACATAAGTGATATGCTTACCTGAGCTGTCTTACGTAGCGTAGTTGGTCAAAAAATATATTACGTTTCTACGTTTCATAAGAACGACTCTGATTCTTCTGCAGAGATTAAGATTGCCATCCGATATAGGCCATGATGAGTTTCATCGCAGCGTACACATCGCGAGTTGCGCCGCAAGAACAAGAGGGTCGCCCAAGCAGTTCCGTCCCAAACATGTGACGTTCTCTCTGGAACTAGATACGGACCGCCTGCGCCTACCACTCGGATCTTCCTGAAGACCCTCCTTGCGCTCGTGTGTCAGGGATAGGGACATGTCGTACTTGTCTCCGAGTCGCCACCTCGTCTAGGCCCTCTGGGGCTGAAAATCGTCTTCAGGTACGTCCAAGATAAGATGGGGGAGAACGAGGTGTTCGGTAGGCCGAGATGTCTCATCAAAAAGGTGGGTTTTTCGAGCATTTTGCAATTACACTGGCTTTATATATATGCGATCGTGTTTGCATGTACAGTAGTTTTATTAGTAGCTCAGCCGTCAGCGCGTCCGAGTCAGCCCTGGCCTCACTGGCATAGTCTCCACCACGCATATTGTACAACATCCCAGTTCCGCACACAGCGCACTTCGCAACCCGTGTTTTCCCATGATCTTCTCCATACACACGCAGACGTAATGCCGTTGCTGAGGGTCTTCCCGCCACCGCGCCAAGCCTGAGCGCTGAGCGCCTGAGCCTATTCATCATCCGAACGCGCATCGATTTCTTATTAGCAGCGGCACCATGCTTCATAAGATAACGTTCGTATCGCTCCTTCGTGCGCGAACGCAGATTACACTCGTGTTTGATCCGTCTCGTTGTGGTCAGCTGAAAATTCGGCTCCACCTTCAAGCAAACAAGCACATCCCGGTCCGGTAGGCACTTGCCACCAACGAACTAAAGATCCGTGGCATAGTTTCATGTAGGGTGCCCTTTCTTTTAGTCTCACTCAACGGGCCCTCTGACGTGTTTCATCTTGCAGGCTGCCTGGTCATTCCCTTTGGAAGCACCAATGGGAGAACAGGGCGGAGCGCTGGTCCACTAAATTCATTGACGCCCTGCTGTCAAATTAAAGTGGCGAATGAACAAACCGTACGTCCCTTGACACCCACCCTCTCAACCCACCCACCATTCCTCTAGCATGCCCAAAAGGTCTGCAGTGTCCTTAGAAGAACGGGAGACCCATGACTTATTGGCGGCTGACATCAACGAAGCCGTTGATGGTTTTCTTGGGACGCTCAAGGAAATCGCGGTAAAGTCTGGATGGTAAGTCCACTTTACCGCTTCGTGCTACTGTGACTGGGCTTACCACACAACTTGTATTACAGTGACCTATCATATGTGCAGACTCTAGCTGGTATCGGGTGCTCCAAAAAGGTCAAAAAGGGACATTATACCACGCCCTTTTCAGCTTTTTGTGGTTTGAAGCTCGAAGAACAGAACAGCGGTGAGTTTATATTTTTCAAACTGCCCAGTGCACGTCGCATGAGTCACCCAAGCCACATCCCTCGAGTGGCGTCACCCGGGTGATGTCCCTCGAACCGTTGCACAACCGGTGTCGCGTCCATCGAGTTGTGACTGTACATGCGTCGTGCTCAATGGATTTTTTGTGTCCCTTGTCACCGGAAGCGTTGTTACTGACATGCATTTATTTTCAGGCAAAGATAAATGGTCACAAGGCGACCCTCCCTGATCTTCTAAAGGCACGATCTGGAGAACTCAAAGCAGAGTTCGGCACGCTTTCGCATGAGCAGAAGGACACACTCCTAACAAAATTTCCCCAAGCCAAGGCAGAGCGGGGTGATGAGACAAAGAAAATATCAAATATCGCCATTACCAAGGCAGTCAATGCGAAGCTCCACAATATTTCGTCTATGGTAAGTATTCTATTCATTTATTCTTCACATAAAGCGCATATCTTGTTGTAGTGCAAGGAGCTCAATCAAATGTTTCAAACTGAGACCCTTTTTCTCTACTGCCGTGGTAATATGGAACATTCATATATCCCTGGATCGTTTGCAACGGATGGTGCAAGAAAGTGGCTTGAGAATGCTGACACCGGATGCTGTGCGCCTACCACTGCTGCAAAGCAGATGGAGGGCTATTTGGTATCAGGACGTGTTAGACGGCCCAGGAAGGACCAGAGTGGTGTGTATAGTATAACTATCTTGCTCCTCATATTCACATCTGATATGTTGGTATAGATTCGGCAAGCACAATATATGCCACTGCTCGATCTCTGTGTCGGGATATTCTCAAAGCTGGCCTTAGTATGTTCTTTGTGATGTTTCTTAAGTCAAAAGCTGACCCAAAGCTCAAGACAGTATCCTCAGAAGCAGGAATCCCTACCATCGAGACATTCCAGTGAACTACTTGAACCACGAAACCTCGATTGTTGAGAAATATGGGGTTGCACTCACTGGCTGGCCTGTTACTGGCCCGATCCGCAACCCAGGTCATCTTCTCTTCAAGGACGTCATCATTCTCAAGCAAGCCCTTCTTGAGAATAAATGCGGGTGGATTATTCTCACACAAGAACAAAGAGCAGAACGAATGGCCAGCAATTTTCAGCGTGTGGCTGATGGTGAGCAAGTGTATGGGCCACCTCGGAAGAAGCGAGCCAAGAAGGACTATTTCGTTGTTGGTGAGGGCGGTGAGGCTCTCAACAGCAGCTTGGAGAACCAGGCCGCCTAAATAATTCAACTGTCGTTGTTACTTTTTAAATTTTAATCAGTCTTATTGTTTTTGTGCATAAGTTGAAAAGACAACAAATGCCCATGGGTGAGGCCGGTGAGGTTTGTGAGGTCTCGACGCTGCGGTCTCCGTAGGATGACCAGTTCCTTATAATTATGCTTCTTCTGAGACGTGAATTTCGTGAAACTCTAGAAGCCTGACCATGCTTTTCATGGGCTCGCAGTAGCCCTCTATTTCTATCACAGAATGGGAATATCCATTTGAGGTACGGAAAGTAGGCTATTTGGACATGGTCGACATGGTCCATCAAACGCTAGATCCATGACCGGGCTGCTTTTCTCGCTGCTGCGGCCGCGTTAGTGTTGGAAAAACGCGCGCGTGCGGAAAAGAGTGGATTCAAGTGGTTGGGCAAACGCGCAAGGGCCGGAAAGTATTTACATGTACTTTATACCGAGAAAAGTGTGTCAGCACACTGGCAGATGAATGGAAAATAAACTGTTGACTAAAATACTGCTAACGTAAGAGACATGAGCACGCGAGCTCGATTTCAACAGTTAGAACTTGTGTCATTGGCCCAATACCTTGCCGTTTTTGCTCTGCTGCATGCTGCACGCGCTACCTCGCTCGCCGCCGCCTTCTCAAGCCCTGACACTTTCTCGAGCACTACAACTCTTGCCGCCTTAGCCTCACGCTCTGCTGCCTCAGCCTTGCACTTCGCATCTTCTGCCTCAACCTCGAGCTCTGCCACTCTTGCTTCCTCATCTGCACGCTCCTGCACCTCAGCCATCCACTTACCCATTGTATTACTATTAGCATCGCGCATCGCTTCTTCCACCTTACGTCGCGCGTTTTCAACCTCAGCTTTCCGCCTCGCTATTTCTTCTGCTTCGCGGTCGTCCATGGGCTGTGGTAACTCCTCAGTCTGTTTTCCGATATCCTCTGGTGCCCCTTGTTTTTGCTGAAAATCTTGGTTAACTTCGTTCACCCGCACTGGCTTTCAAACCGGAAAGCAACCAGACTCACCAGAACCTCGCTACCACTTTTCTCAGCGTCCTGATCCTTTGAAGCTCGTTTTTGGTCCACGGATGACGATGCATGTTCAACAGCTCCGCTCGTTGGAACAGCTGGAGAGACGCCAACACTATGGACAGGTTTGCCTGCTTGCGCGGCTTCCACGCGACGCGGAATTTCAGCTGCGTCGACTTGAAGCGCGTGGTGCGGATATCCTCCCGCACGGTGGCCACAAGTACCACATCCTCGATATCCATCTGGCGAGCCTCGTCCAGGCTAAGAGGCGTTCTCCTTTCGCAAAGCGCAGACAGGGCAGGGATCACCCAGTGATCGACTGAATAAGTACGCGCAAGAAGAAGTCTATCGTATGGCGTTGGAGGCTGGATGTTATTCAATGCCAGCCTACGAATGGACGCAAAATCCCAGCGAGTGGAAAGGTGAAGCACGGATTTTCACTCTTCGTAAGAGAGATCGTGTTGTTCGAAATTCCTGTACGTAGATATATCTCGATAATTACGCCAATGGATAACGGACCAGAATCCTTACTCTGGATATAAAATAGAGAGGAAGGCGTCAAGGTCCTTGCGTTCTACGTTGCTTAGTGATATGGTGATAGGGAGGGCTTCGTGGTCACGGATACCGAGCTGGTCAAATCGGGTGGAGAAGTAGTCAGAGTCCCGAGAAAAGAAATATCGATGAACACAGTAGAGTGTTCCATCAACCTGCATACAATCTCACTGATGAATCTGGTGTACACACCACTTTCTTGGTTAAACCCCACGCACCAGGAAGGTAACGTTTCCGTCTTTGAAGAAGTATTTGTGATGTCGTGTGAACGAGTTATCAGCTGTATCAGCACTCTTGTGGGTGCTGGCTGATGTCGACGTCTCACTCCCACTTGGTTCGGATAATAGAGAAAACATGCGCTTAGCCAAAGACTCGCGGACAGGCCGGGTTGCTTCCGGGACAGTTGAAGATGTCTCACGTTCGTGTGAGAGAACAGAATCAACAGAGACGATGGTGGGTGTACTCGAAGGAACCGGCGAAATGGGCTGTTCGTTGCCCCCCCAAGAGACTATGTGAGTTGCCATTAGACGAAGTAAAACGTAAAACGTGCCTGTTCACGTTCGCTTGCTCTTCTCCGTATATCCGATCTGTCGGGTCACGTGGCGGAGAGTCTGAACAAAGTCAGTTGACATTTGTTCGACTTTTGGCTTTTTACGACTTTTACTTTTCCTGACGCTGACAGAATACTCAATCGTCGACGCCATGGTGATGCCTTCACGACAGGGGAATAATTCCGTTGACGCGCTGACGGCCGGTACCAAACAAATTCAAGCACCGTGTACTTTGGCTTTTGCCGCCGAGCGCTGCTCGCGATCCCCATCTCTCTAGATCTTCAAGCGGGGTGCCCATCCGCATCCATCTTTCTCAGTATGGTTATCGCAGGGCAAAGGAAGCGCGAGCGCTCGCATCGGTTGCATGTCGGGAAGACGCAATCGCAAGGGAGATATATTACAAGCAGATACCAAGAAGCGTGAAAAGAACTATTTACTGTACAGGAACTATTGGGTAAAGTACGGAGCAATTTCTGGCACAGCCTGGAAGTAGAAAAGGTCTGCGAGTTGCGAGGGTGGGCGGGGAACTAATCTCGCGCTGCAAGGTACTGAGCGACAAGACTGTGGTGAGCGAGGGAAGTGTCTCCGAGGGAGGTGACACCAGAGTGGGGGCCATGGAGTAAGAACAATTTTGCAACCAATGCTAGGTCACGTGTACCGTGACAGGGCTGCTTGATCCGCTTGATTCAATGCTTTTGTCGCCGCTTTCCTTGCCTTATTGGCCTTATCCCTTGCCACTTTTGCCGCGCTGCATACCGCACTCCTAACCCACTCGCTGCTACCTTCTCAAGCTCTGTCGCTGCCTCGAGCATCACAACTCTTGCCGCTTAGCCTCACGCTCTGCCGCCTCAGCTTCAAGCTCTGCCGCTTCAGCCTTGTGCGTCGCATCTCTTGCCTTAGCCTCGAGTTCTGTCGCTTTTACTTCCTCAGCTGCATGCTTTGCCGCCTCAGCCTTCCACTTCATCATATTTCCTTCATCAGCGTTGAGCATCGCTGCTTCCACCATACGCCGCACGTTTTCAACCTCAGGCTTGCAATTTGCTGTTGTTTTTACCTGACGCTCCTCCAAGAGCTGTTGCTGTTCCTCTCTCTGCCTGCTCATATCGCCTGGTGCCGTTTGTTTTTCCTGAAAACTCTTGTCAACTTGCTCTCAAATCAGACTGCAACTTGGCTCACCGGAACCTCGCCAACACTTTCATCAGTGCCCTGATCCTTAGTAGCTGGTTCTTGGTCCAGGGGTGATGATGCCTGTTCTACAGCTCCGCGCATTGGAGCAGCTGGAGAGACGTCAACACGATCGATACGGACAGGTTTCCCTGCTTGCGCAGCTTCCACTCGGCATGGAATCTCAGCTGCATCAACTTGAAGACTGCCACTGCGGATATCCTTCCGTAGAGTGGCCACAAGCACTACATCCTCGATATTCATCTGGCCGGGCCTCATCCAAGCTGAGAGGCGCTTCCCTCTCGCAGAGTGCCGACAGGGCAGGGATCACCCAATGATCGACCGAATAGGTACGTGCAAGTATGAGTCGATCATGTGGCGTTGGAGGCTGGATATTATTTAACGCCATCCTACGGACTGAAGTGAAGCCCCAGCAAGTGGAAAGGTCAAGCACGGTCTTCCATTCTTCATAAGAGAGGTCGTGCTGATCGAATTTTCTATACGTAGGTATGTTTCGATAATTACACTGATGGACGACGGACTGAAAAACTTACTCGGGATATAAGATAGAGAGGAAGGCATCGAAGTCCTTGCGTTTGATGTGGCCTAATGATATGGTGATAGGGAGGGCTTCGTGGTCACGGATGCCAAGCTGGTCAAATCGGGTGGAGAAGTACACTGAGTCGCGAGAGAAGAAATATCGATGAACACAATAGAGTGTCCCATCAACCTGTATACAATCTAACCAATGAATCCGGTGTGCGTGCCACTATCATGGCTGTGACCCATTTACCAGAAAGGTAACGTTTCCATCTTTGAAGAAGTATTGTGGTGTCGTACGAAGGAATCATCAGTTGAATCAGCCCTCACATAGGTGCTGGCCGATATCAACGTCTCACTCCCACTTGGTTCAATCGATAGAGAACTCATAGACTTAGCGGACGACTCGGGGCAGGGATTCCTTGGGCAACTGTCGTACGTTTGTGTGGAAGTATGGAATCGATAGAGACGATGGAAGGTGTTCTTGAAATGTCTGGCGAAGTGATTTGTTCGTTGCCTGACTTGCCTCGGCCTCCCCAAGTGACTATGTGAGCTGCCATAGATGAATCGATGAAGGGGAAGAGATCTAAGAGATAACGAAGGCGCTTCTTTATCAGCACTCTTATCCGCCTACGCGGTCACGTGGCAGTAAAATTCTTCTTCGCACCTGTACTTTCAAGTGTACTTCGAAGAATAACTTGTAAAAGTTTAAACACAAGGCAAATAATCAAGGAACGCACTGCAACAACAAAATACGTCTCCTTAATGTTGACCCGCTACTCAACCGTCATGAGGTCTGTGGTTTGCCTGTCCTTCACGACTGCCTGAGTTTCTCTGTGATCACTGAAGCTCAAGCTGTTGATGACGCGCTGACAGATGGTACGACTCTCAAGTTCTTTTTTGGGATCCGCATCCGCCTCTCGTCTTCGGATGACATTTGGTAATCGCAAGCAAGGAAAACACGAGCGCTTTCAGGTTGGGAAGACGCGATCGCAATGGAGATATATTACAAGTAGGTACCAAGAAGGGTGAATACTGGGAAACATACAGAGTAATTTCTGGCATGGCTAGAAAAGGAGGCCTGCGAGCTGCGAGGGTGGGCGGGAGACTGATCGACTAGACTGCGAGCGAGGAAAGTGTGTCTCGGGGAGGTGACCCAGAGACTTGACCGAATAAGTGGTACAAAAAAAGGGGTGAGGGATCGCCACGTGCTTTTGCGCCCATCTCGCTAGGTCACGTGAACAATAGCTGGGCTGCTCGATTCGCAGCTTTTGTCGCCGCTTTCTTGGCCTTCTTGGCCTCATCCCTTGCCACTTTTGCCGCGCTGGATGCCGCACGCCTTACCTCGCTCGCCGCCACCTTCTCAAGCTCTGTCTTTGCTTCCAGCATTACGACTCTTGCCGCCTCAGCCTCATGCTCTGCCGCCTCAGCCTTGCGATTCGCACTGTCTGCCTTAGCTTTAAGATCTGAAACTCTTGCTTCCTCAGCAGCACGCTTTGCCGCCTCAGCCCTCCACTTCATCATCTTTCCTTCACCAGCGTTGAGCATCACTTCTTCCACCATACGCCGCACGTTTTCAACCTCATCATTGCGCTTCGCTGTTGCTTCTGCCTGGCCGCCCTCCAAGGGCTGTTGCAGTTCTTCTTTCTGCTCACTGATATCGTCTGGCG
Source organism: Russula griseocarnosa (assembly GCA_022884055.1). NCBI lineage: Eukaryota > Fungi > Basidiomycota > Agaricomycetes > Russulales > Russulaceae > Russula > Russula griseocarnosa. Next base: position 159,583 of record JAGKRU010000002.1, on the reverse strand, counting down.
CCGCTTGTTTTTCCTGAAAACTCTTGTCATCTACACTATCTCTTAAATCAGACCGCAACTGGGCTCACCGGAACTTCGCCAACACTATCATCAGTACCCCGATCCTTAGTAGCCGGTTCTTGGTCCATGGATGACGATGCCAGTTCTACAGCTCCGCTAGTTGGAACAGCTGGAGAGACATCATCACTATCAATATGGACAGGTTTCCCTGCTTGCGCAGCCTCCACTCTGCGTGGAATCTCAGCTGCATCAACTTGAAGAGTGCTACTGCGGATATCCTCCCGTATAGTGGCCACAAGCACTACATCCTCGATATCCATCTGGCGAGCCTCGTCCAGGCTAAGAGGCGCTCTCCTTTCGCAAAGCTCCGACAAGGCAAGAACCACCCAGTCATCGACTGAATAGGTACGCGCGAGTAGAAGCCGATCGAGTGGCGTTGGAGGCTGGATGCTATTCAATGCCAACCTACGGATCGAATCAAAATCCCAGCGAGTGGAAAGGTGAAGCACGGATTTCCACTCTTCGTAAGAGAGGTCGTACACCTCGAAATTTCTGTGCATAGATACATAACTATGCTGATGAACAATGGACCAAAAGCCTTACTCGGGATATAAAATAGAGAGGAAGGCATCGAAGTCCTTGCGTTCGATGTGGCCTAACGATAAAGTGATAGGGAGGGCTTCGTGGTCACGGATGCCGAGCTGGTCAAATTGGGTGGAGAAGTACACTGAGTCGCGAGAGAAGAAATATCGATGGACACAATAGAGTGTTCCATCAACCTGTATACAATCTAACCAATGAATCCGGTGTGCGTGCCACTATCATGGCTGAGATCCACTTACCAGAAAGGTGACATTTCCATCTTTGAAGAAGTATTTGTGGTGTCGTATGAAGGAATCATCAGTTGAATCAGCCCTCACATGGGTGCTGGCTGATACCAACGTCTCACTCCCACTTGGTTCAACGGATAGAGAACTCATAGACTTAGCCGATGACTCGGGGGCAGGGATTCCTTCGACAGTGGTTGTACGTTTGTGCGGAAGTAAGGAATTGATAGCCTGAGAGACAATGGAGGATGTACTTGAAATGCCTGGCGAAATGATGTGGTCGTTGCCTCCCCAAGTGACTATGTGAGCTGTCATAGACGAAGAGGAAAGAGATCCTAATTAAGAGATAACGGATAACGAAAGCGCAGTCAAAGCGCTTTAACTGCGCTTTAGCTCGGACGTGCCAGCTTTGTCTCATCGTCATGTGTCACGTGGCAGGGAAAACAGTTCCTTATCTCGAGACTGTCAAATATTACTGCCATGTAATCTCTCTATAGACCAAAGCCTTGGGACCAACTTTGCCAATAGCTCTTCAATCGACTTTCCGGTTTTCAAAGCAGATGACAGACGGATGGTGGCTTTCCAAGTAAGGCAATGAACGAGAATAACAATTGATCGAACAACAGCAGGCGAGGAAGAGTCGAACGACGATTTTATTTATTTCAAGGCAAGTCGTTCGACTTTCAAGTTTCCTCCCCACAATGGCTCCTGTCGCTGCATCCCCCACTCCCATCGTTGCCCCACTTCCCGCAGTCGCACCCGCCACCGCCCCAAAGGACAAGAAGGCGGCAGCCCGCAAACGGTTCGAAGCTGTGTACACTGTTGTCCGCGATGATCTTCTCGCCGATTTTCGCAAACACAACATGCCGGAGGAGGCCATTGAATATTATCGACGGGTTCGTACACCACTACATCCTTTCCTCTTATATGGTGTTCTTAATCACCCAGTAGAGTATGGACTACAACGTCCCAGGTGGTAAACTTAACCGAGGACTGAGCGTAGTCGACACAGTCGCTATTCTCAAGGGTCGCGAGCTTAGCGAGTCGGAATACTTCAAGGCAGCCGTCCTCGGCTGGTCTGTTGAATGGGTCTGTTTCACTACCCTTCTCCCCACTGTCCAGTCTGATGGTCCAGTCTAGCTCCAAGCGTACTTCCTTGTTTCAGATGACATCATGGACGCGAGCATTACCCGTCGTGGCCAGCCTTGCTGGTACCGCGTAGAGGGCGTTGGACTTGTGGCCGTTAATGATGCTCTTCTTCTGGAGGGTGCAATTTACCAAATGATCCGTCGACACTTCCGCAAAGACCCTTTTTATGCTGACCTCCTCGATCTCATGCATGAAGTACGTCAACGCGCCTTTTCTCTAGATTCCTCGTTTAACCCGCGGCCGCAGGTCTCATATCAAACAGAAATGGGTCAACTTGTTGATCTAATCACCGCTCCGGAAGACAGGGTAGACCTGTCCAAGTTTAATCTCTCGAGGTGTGCTCTTCTCTGACACCCCTCTCCCAAGCTTTCCGATTCCTGACGATCCACAGGCATAGGACCATCGTTCTCTACAAGACGGCCATATACTCCTTCTATCTACCCGTCGCGCTCGCACTGCTCCTCTGCGGATTCCCCGTGGAGAAGAAGCATGAGTCTGATCCCGACTACTATAAGCTTGCACTCGACATTCTCCTTCCCCTCGGCGAGTACTTCCAGATCCAGGATGACTACCTCGACTACGCCGGAACCCCAGAACAGATTGGTAAGATCGGCACAGATATTATGGACAACAAATGCTCCTGGTGCATCAACACTGCGCTCGCCCGTGCGACCCCCACCCAGCGCGCGATCCTCGATGCCAACTACGGTCTCAAGGACTCCGAGGCGGAGGCACGGGTCAAGCAGGTCTTCCGCGATGTCGGCGTAGACGCGCAGTACACCAAGTACGAGGCCGATGCGTACGCACGCATCAATGCGCTCATTGATGCCGTACCGGAGGTGACGAGCCCCTGCGGGGATGCTACACTTCGTCGCTCTGTCTTTCGCGTCTTTTTGGAGAAAATTTACAAGCGCACAAAGTAAATTCCCATCCAATCATATTGCTTTAGAGGAGTCATCCATCTATGATCCTCATGCTTCGCTTTTTTTTTCCTGAGCCACTTTGCATTTGCAAAGGATAGCCTGTACTATATATATAATGAGGACAATATACATCTGCAACTCCTCCGCATTGCGCCGATGCGACTTGTTCAAAGTACAATAGCTCCGGCTTTGTTCACCTTTTCTCAACGTCGTTGCCTGCTTCTCCATCCCATTCTCACCCCATCGTCCAACGATGGCGATTCCGCGCAGTACTCTATAGTCGTCTTTGACCGCCTTCTCTCGCCCTCCTTGCCGCGAAAATTTCTCAGTCTTCTATCCCCTCTTCAATTCGTATTCGGCCATGGAACACTCGCATGTCGTTTTCCAACTTCTCCCGCGCCCCCATTTGAACGGTACCGTGCGCGGATCCGAACTGGACAGTTCGCCCCCGTTTGAAGGGTGCCGAGCTTGGGATTGCCGCAGGGCTCAAACGCGCCGTGCATAAGCGCATGAGCTCCCACAGGTGCAGGTACAGGTGCAGTCCTCGCTGTCCCCATGATTTTCGCCCCACCACTCCAGTACATCTTCACGTCCCGCGAGCAGCGAGCCCGTCGTCACCTCGGTCGGAGTCTGCGCGCACGCGTCGTGCGTTTTCGGCCCTATCTATCCAAGACCGTAGTATAAAGACGCGCACTAACCATAAACCCAACAAAAAAAATCGCCACGCCGAAATAAAACAACGTTGGAGCAACAAATTGAGAAGACTCCATAAGAGGGGCAAACTTGAACGGGGCATCGCCAAAACAGACGCTACAGTTAAGGGCCCCTTCATAGCACACGTCCTACTAAAACAAAATACTTCAAGCGATTCAAGATAGTGGACAGCCTGAGCAAGAGGTGTCTGGCATGCGGGACTGGATCTGAAACGGTAAGGCACTTCCTCTTGGACTGCCCGGGCTACGCACACGACTCGGAGAGACGAGCGCTGAAAATGCGAACGAATACAAATGGGTCACGCGTCACGTGGCAGGGAAATTCGGCAAGCAAGCGGTGCGGAGGGAAATAGCTATTGTAAGTTTAAATTGACACTCCAAAGCAAACAGGGTGTAGGTATCGTCTGTAGTGCCGCACTGGGACAAAGTACACAATCAAAAGACATTCCATCCTCCTCGCCAGTTCTCAGGCTCATCCAGTGCACCATCTGGCTCTCAAATTTCATGATCTTTCTCTCGCTCACCTAGCGCTTCTCCTCAGCCTTCCTCACTCAATATCGAATTATCACTGCAATGTATAAACGTGCGTTAAGGTTTTTGGCTCAGTACGTGCCCAGTACGTCTTATTCACATAGTTGTCCTTTACCGCTTCGCCATCTACTTTACTTTGGGTCGCTGTACTTCCACGACGACGCCCCCTGCTTCATTCTTGCTATCGTAGCCTGAATTCTCTCCATCTCTGCCTCACGCTCCGTTGCTTCGGCCTTGTGCTTCATCTCTTCTGCTTCAGCCTTGCGCTTCGTCCTTTGTATTACAGCCTCGCGCTCCATCGCTTCTGCTTCAGCCTTGCGCTTCACCTCTTCTGCCTCAGCCTTGCGCCCTGCTTCTTTCACCATATGCCGCACGGCTTCCACCCTAGCCTCGTACATCGCCATTACTTCTGCCTGGCTGTCCTCCATCAGCTGTGACAAACCTTCTGTCCGTACGTCGATACCCTCTTGTGCCACTTGCTTTTCCTGAAAACTCTTGTCAAGTCATCCACACTATCTCGTTATCCACGGCGACTGAACTCACTTTGGCTTCGCCATCACTCTCATAACCATTTGAAGCTCGTTTCTGGCCCGTAAGTGACGATGCATGTTCGACAGCTCCGCTCGTTGGGACAGCTGGAGAGACAAGTTTCCCTGCTTGCGCAGCTTCCACGCCGCGTGGAATTTCAGTTGCGTCGACTTGAAGCGTGTGATTGCGGATATCTTCCCGTACGGTGGCTACAAGTACTACATCTTCGATATCCATCTGGCGAGCCTCGTCCAGGCTAAGAGGTGCTCTCCTTTCGCAAAGTTCAAACAAGGCAGGAACCACCCAGTCATTGACTAAGTAGGTACGCGCGAGTAGAAGCCGATCGTATGGCGTTGGAGGCTGGATGTTGTTTAATGCCAGCCTACGGATCGAAGCAAACTCCCAGCGAGTGGAAAGGTGAAGCACGGATCTCCACTCTTCGTAAGAGAGGTCGTGCTGCTCGAAGTTTCTGTGCATAGATACGTAATTATGCTGATGAACAATGAACCAAAGACCTTACTCGGGATATAAAATAGAGAGGAAGGCATCGAAGTCCTTGCGTTCGATATTGCCCAGTGATATAGTGATAGGGAGGGCTTCGTGGTCACGGGAGCCGAGCTGGTCAAATCGGTTGGAGAAGTAAACAGAGTCCCGAGAAAAGAAATATCGATGGACACAGTAGAGTGTGCCGTCAACCTGGGTACAGTTTGATCAGTGTGCACGCCACCGTCACGATCATGTTTGAACTCGACGCACTAAAAAAGTAACGTTTCCATCGTCGAAGAAGTACTTGTGGTGTCGTATGAATGAGTCATCACCTACATCAGCCCTCGAGATGGTGTTGGTAGATGTCGACGTCTCACTCCCACTTGATTCGATCAGTGAAGACTTAGCATGGGAACCAGCAACACGAGGAGCTTCCTGAACAACTGAAGATGTCTCCCGTCTGTGGGGAAGAATGGAATCGATAGAAACAGTGGAGGGCTGAGTAAAAACAACCAGCGGAGTATGTTCTTCGCCTCCCCAAGAGACTACGTGAGTTGCCATTAGATGAAGAGAAAGGGGTACTGTAACACGTTCCCGGAAAGTCCTGCTTGGTCGCGCAGTCACGTGGCTGTGAATTTTCGGCAACCTCCTTTTGACTAACTTCGTCTCTTATCTCACCCCTCACAGGCCTCACCGGTCAGTGTGCTACTTTGAAAAGTCAGGACGCATCTTTTTAATGATAGTCCCAAAGAACTTGGGCCGCCCCATCCCACTGGCAGTCTCCTAGTACTATTAGTAGCAAGTCTTTAGGCAGAGCTCCGTCCTGCTCTCAAACTCCTCAGCTCATGGCTCTCTTTGTGACCCAGTGTTTCTCCTCAGCCCATACTAATCACCATGATATCATGCACTCTGGGTGGATTCTTGCAGTGTCGCTCCAGCGAATCCATATTCGCGAAAGTCGTCCCTGCGGCGGAGTGGTCGCAAATCGAATCCCTTCACTGAATGGACTCCATCGAATCGCATTGGTACTTGAACCCGACCCGGTTTCCTGAACCCAGAGAATGGGCAGAGACGTCAACACATAAGTTCACGGACAGCCTCTCGTGCCCAGGGCGTCTGTGACCGCTGTACGTGTCAGTGGCGGGGTTCGGGCGCCCAGCGTCGCTAGAGCAAACTAATGCATACAGCTGTTGAGGATATCGAGTCAGGTGCCGTAATAGTGTCGATAGATGTAGACTCAGGTCGTTGGAAAGTGAGGGCCAGAGCCACGCAGAAAGACATCGGCGGCGGCGGCGGCGGGCGGCCTGATGGGCCACTACTAGGCTATCCGAGATGGGAAGGCGTAACTTGAACGCTGACGCTGGTGATATGATACGAAACAGCTCGACCCATACGGGATCAGGATGGCGATATCATTCCTAAGAACTGTTGTCCTCGGGCGGCGCCGTGCTGTACTATGATAAAGTTAGTAAAGTAGCGCCAGTCTGAACCGCCGCCGACCTAACGTAGTACAGCCAGCGTCCTAGCCTTACGGTACTACATCACTCAATGATTGATGACAAGATGACACGGCTCTGTACCTATGAGCAATGTACTATATACAGTTCCAGTGATAATAACATAACTTTGTCTGACATACACTTGCGCTGGCCGCTTCGCGAAGTCGTCCCTGGCCTGCAGTGGTCGCAAATCGGGCCCCTTCACCGGATCGCATTGGTGCTTGAACGACCCATTTTCTTGAACCCAGAGCTTGGGCGGAGAGCCGACATAAGTTATACTCCACGGACGGCCTCTCGTGCCCAGTCGCCGTCGGTGACCGTTATACGTGGTGGGATTCGGGCGTGCAGCAGTCGAGGATGCGAGGCCGTATTAATCTTGATAGACTATAGCCTCGGGTCGTCTTTTCCTCAAGGCATGGCTCACGCGAAAAGACATCAGCGGCGGCCTGATGCGCTATCTGAGGATGGAATGCGTAACGCGGGCGCTGGTGATATCGAAACAGCTCGACCTATACGGGGTCAGGAATGGTCAGCATCGACCAGGACTATGGTGCGGGGATATCATCACAACGGCACGGGAGAAATGTCTGTGCTGTTTTAGGGGTAACACAGCTGGTGAACGTTGAACTGCGATGCTGCGATGCTATGCCAAAGAGCGCAGTTAGCGCCATCTGAGTCGGAGCTTATCAGTGTATTCGTCCACCAAGACTGTGATGAAACCAAATATACCGCTTTGGTCATTCTGTCCTATACAGTACCATTTGCGGTATCGCTACGTTCCATGTGAACGTGTTCTATGCGGTGCGAGGATCAGACGAGAACCACAAATACGGCGCCACCGGCGCGGGACCTCCGAAACAGTTACTTTTCCCTTTATAAGTTCCAACGTCTATATCGAGATGATGTTCCTCCCCGGGCTCCTCCGGGCTCCCCCACCACTATCAGAATGTCCTCACGCTGCTTCAAGCTTCATTCACGGCTTCATGGTATACTGATAGCATTTCACCAGACCACCAATGTCCATCATGCGTAACACGAGACTGCTCTTCACCAGCCCTTATCTCTCTTCCAGTTCGCATCGTCCTATACCGAAGTGATGCACTTCAACAATGTCCACGTATCTCTTGACAAGGCGGGTTTTGCGGACCGACTTCTCCTTCTCCTGCCCACAGAGGCTGTGTTTTTCAGGTGTATATTAGTGTCCTACCAGTGTGAAGGCCCAGATTTCATCATCAATTCTGGATATTCAGTCACTGTCTTTTTGTTCGGATGCAATTGCTCGATATCGCCAGTTTCTGCCTTTCTGTCATTGGAACCTATGGCATCGTGTATTCTCTCCGACTTTTACTCCCTCGCAATGTCATCCCGCATGTCTCCACAGCGTTGGATGAAGTGATGATTCTTCTCGATCGCGCCGAGGGTATCAACGCCCTTGCAAATACGAGTGAATACAGGGCAACTTTGACAATGTACGAAGATGTCTTTGCTCATCTGCGTCCCCACAGAGTCACTGACTGATCACAGCATTCAAAACCAAGTCGTACTGTTTCGCACGGAGAGTCATCGAGCTCGAGGAGTTTTCCAACAACTTCGGCTTGTCTTTCTTTCTGGTCTGTCCTACAGGCTTTATGCCATTTCTGCTCAGATTGAGGAAACTAGGCTGAGGATCGAGGTCCGTCGGATCACTTCATCACCCATCATCCGACTGATAAGGTCATCTCAGCTGGCGGTAGACGAACAACGACTTGCTTCGACTATCGCCGTATAGAGTGCCAATACTACAGCGCTGCCTCCTTCCGCAGCTGATAGCCTTGCCGTCCGGTCACGGCCACTCCAGCATTGACCTCTCTGAACTTACTCTTCCGCCCCAGCAGCCATATATTTACATCACATCAACCAGACGCTGAACTATATCTCTCCATCGTTCTCCCAGTCTCCTTGCTTCCCAACTTCTTGATCGTCCTTACTCTCTTGGTCTCTGTTGTTACTTGCAATCTGCATGACTTCATTCAGTTGCTCGAATGGAATCTCTTTTTCTTTTTCTCACATGCCCCCACTGTACTATAGTATCACCGATGGACAGGTGTTAGCACGTCACCAACCAGATGCCTCGTACCGTCAAAGCTTAACGATTTGTGTAGTTGCGATTAGCTATGTATATCTTGATGCCAGTGTTCCGGAGACAGCACGGGAACAGGCATGGCAATACATACAAACCAAGAATGACCATCCAAAGACGATCAGCCCATCGTGGTGTATCTCTGTTGAGTGAGGCCGTCATTGTAAATGGCTGTGTTGATGAACCAGACCTGGGGCGAATTGAGTTGGAGGCGAAACCAATCCTAATAACTGCTCTACTCGATCGAGCGGCGGCGTGCTGTCCTAGTATTATGCACTGCCAGTGTGATGCGCCGCCTAGTCGCATCCTAATGAATCCGTATCACGTTATTCATCATCCTGGAACATTCTTCGACCACTGCGAAGCTGGGTATCAACAGGAACGTTTCTCGGGCTGCTCTTCTTCGTAACGCATCTCTTAGTCTGCCCCCGTACCTTCAACATTTATTACACCTTTAAATATGCTTTCACTTTACTTTCTTACTTCTACGAGCCAACGAGGTGAAATAGTGATATGCTTACCTGAGTTGTCTTACGTAGCGTAATTGGCCAAATATATTACGTTTCTAAAAAAATCAAATTAGTCAATATTCATGCTCTGAGACTGGGGGCGCAGACCAAAAAAAATCAAAAACGCGCGCTAAATTCACACAGGATATGGAACACTGATATATCGATAACACAGATGTCACAATTACCGGCGTAGCAGTATAGCGCGCGGCTGGCTCATGACAGCGATGCGGTGATATCAGCAAATCCCGATCGGAGTTTGCAGTAAAAACGAATGAGCGTTGACAAGATGATACTGTCACAGTACAGTACAGCCAGCGTCGTAGAAGTAGCCTTACGGTACAACATCACTCAATGATTGATGGTGATAACTCAAGGCCGCCGTGGCCACTGGCATGGTTCTGTACCTGTTGAGTAATATAATACAACCAGTGATGATAACATAACTTTGTCTGACATATCCATTCACAAGGGTGGGGTCTGCCACTTGGCATGGTGAACTCGGGTTAGTCGGCTTCACCTTTTTACCATCGAATTTTACCGGATCGTTCTTACATACATTTTCGCGCGAAAGTTTCACGAACCACTAGCACTGGGCACATCAGTGCAGTGGCTCTCACAGATCTCACCACTCCACAATTGAAACCTCGGCTCAATCATGATTCCTCCGAGTCGGCGAGTCCCAGTGACAGTAGTATAGTACGGACAACCGAAACGCCCCCGGGCCACAGGCCACCTAGTACTATGATACCCAAAAATTTTTCCTCGGGTTTCATGCAGTTACGTAGGGCAGACATTACTTATCTACGTTTGGGATACTTACCGTGACGGTATTATACGCACCGAAGCTGAAGCCGGAGACTACAACTGTAGTAAAGTTACACCCGATCGCGACTCGGAATCATCTGACTGCCAGTGACTAGCGCGCGTCTATTTTCAATTGAATGCACAGCCTGAAGGTCTGAAGTATCGTGCGACTGGTAACTTATAGCTTTGCGGAGATGTGAGATGAGATTGATTTTGATACGTGACTTTGGCCCCCACAATGAAAATCCGGATGGCTCAGGCAGGTTCAATGTCACACTTTTGGCAGTTGATAGCCTGACATTGAGCGGGCGCATCAAATCTCCGTCTTCTTTTCAATTCAAGTAGGGTGGGTTCTAGTAACTGTATACAGTACTGTATAGTGTTCTGATTATCAGATCAGTGTTTGATGTTCCTTTTCCATCATAATCACACGTCAGCCAGGGTTTTTTTTTTTTACATTCAAAGTCAAAACGCGCCAATTCACAACGTCATGATTAATTCCCCAACGAGGCACTGGCCGCCCGCGGCCCCCTTGAGGAGGAGCCCTGACAGGGATGGCATCGGTCTTCGGAGTCGGGTCGGTCGGTCGAATGAGACTACATGGTGTTACTGTAATGACGTTTCGGGACTGAAGAAGTTGACCTAGCAATATAACGCACCGGCCGTTCCCGCGACTTTGCTCCAAGGACCGGATCTCCGTACGCAATACTATTTATTCCTTTTGGGAGACCTCCATGCGGGTTGTGACCCAAGCACAAAACACAAAGAAGCTACTGCACCCGAACATGATGCATGCATAATGTGGCGTAGTCTGATATTTTTTCATCATCGAGAAAGATTACAGCAACATTCTCCAATAACCCCAACCTACAACAACTACATGTGACAAACCAAAAGACTACTACTACAATACATACATTTTTACATCTTTCCCTCAGAATTCTGACGGGCGGATGACGAAAAATCCACTTGGCGGTGCCGCTTCCGCATCTGAATACAACGGGTCCGAGTCGTCTTCAGCAGGTTTGTCTGCATCGAGGATCGAACTCAAACGACCTGCAGGACCCCATTGGTCCGCTGGAGGAGGATCGTGGGATTCAGGGGGATTGGCAGTCCCCCAAGTGGCTGAGCTGGGGGAGTGAGAGATCGTCGGACTTGGTACGACGAGAATTTTGCCCCACGCAGAATTAGGCCGGGATGACCTTTCTCTTTCAGCGGGCCGAGCTTCAACCGGGCTTGCAATGTGGCCTACGTAGTCGCCACCTGCCCACGAGCCTCGCTTCAAATCCACGGGTGAAGATCCCACCGCCGTCCTTGCATCTTCCTCGTTCTCGCCTCCTCCCCCTCCAACGACCCCACTCATATTGTTCGCCACATCCGCACTTGTCGATCGGGCGCTCCGGTCCGTTCCATTAGAATGCGAAGGCGTTTCAACCTTTGCGCCCTCTGAAGCGAAGGCGCTATTGCGGCGGCCAGCGGCTACGGCATGCATCCCGGCTTGTGCCGCCTCTATGCAGCGTGGGATCTCATGCGAGTCGACTTGCAGAGCGTGATCGCGGATGTCTTCTCGTACGGTGCTGATCAACACCACATCTTCGATGCGCATCTGACGTGCTTCATGGAGGCTGAGGGATACCGTCCTCTCGCACAGCGCAGATAGAGCTGGAATGATCCAGTGATCTACTGAATAAGCCCTGGCAAGCAGGAGCTGGTCGAATGGCGTTGGGGGGTTGATCGACCTCATGGCCAGCTTGCGCAACGAAGCAAAACCCCAGAGAGTGGAAAGGTGAAGTACCGACTTCCACTGCTCATACGAGAGACCGTGCTCATCAAAATCGCTGGCAAATATTCGCACGCCTCAATGACAAACCAACTAGACAGAAAAGGGCTGACCAACTCACTCTGGATACAAGACAGAAAGGAATGCCTCGAAATCCTTGCGTTCTATGTCGCCTAACGATATTATAATGGGTAAGGCTTCGTGCTCGCGAATCCCCAGCTGGTCGAGCTTAGTAGAGAAGTATGTTGAATGGTGTGAAAAGAAGTATCGGTGGACGCAGTAGAGCATGTCGTCGACCTTGAATAGAACAGTAAGAGGAGTCGCATACGATCAAAGATGGTCATACTAAGAATGTTATATTCCCATCCTTGAAAAAATACTTGTCGTGGCGGCCGAAAGGATCATCATTTGCATGGTGTATACCAGATACACCGTCTCCTAGGATGTTCATAGATTTCAATCGGGTATGTGTAGAACGAGATAAGGATGAATCTGAAGAGATTGAGTCGATGGAAACTACAGAAGAGGGAGCTGTCGAGATGGGTGAGATGGAGCGTTCGTTGGTTGCCCAAGAGATGATGTGTGGAGTCATGATAAGCCAGTGGCAGAACAAAGCTGTGCCACCAAACCGTGGTTGTATCACGTAATGGTATCACATAACGATCACAACGCGTCTGTCACACACCACGTGAATCCGTGACAGAGAACAAACTATATTTAGACATTGAGTTTGTTGAAAACCCAATTCGCGTGACATTCACGGTACCACTACTATTGCAACTCTGGCTTCAACTAAACTACCATATACGAGTTTCTAGCAACAAATCCGAACTGCCTTCAAGGCCAATGCACGCCTTGAGAAACGTTTCAAGGGCATTGCGTTGGCGCGAGAGCGAGTTCACGACGTCCGTACCTGCTCGCAATCGCATGTCAATTATCCGACGTCAAGGAAGAAAAATAAACTATACACACCAGGCTTGACGAGCGGAGCCTTTAGCATGTACGACAACAAGCTGAGTACGGGATAGAGCGGGTTGAACTCGGCATCAGGGCCATTGGTAAGTTCGCGATACTTGACACGTGTGAGTAGCTCGGCCAGGATGGTGAGGTCGAGAATGAGGGGCGTTGCAAGTAGCGAGTCCTCGCACTCGTTAAAGATATTGATGGTCGAGCGGCCGCCGCCCATAATCTCCGAGTAATACTCATCGATCGCGCGCTTTGAGTCCCCGACAGCGGGAACGTATTTGATGACGACGATGTGGTCCGGGTGCTCACCCTTGACGTCTTTAACCTTCTCACCAATAGAAGCTTCTGGAGCGAGTCGGCATGAGTACTGGTCTAATGGGAGTGAGAGGACGGTCTGTACCTTGTTCAGCTTCAACCTCAGCCTTGGTCTTATACAGCAAGTGATTAGCCGCGACCATGTCGTCAACGACGCTGCTCTTCGAGATCTCCTTGCTACGGAACTGACGCTGGGAGCTGAGGTTGCGCCCGTCATTGTTACCGAGGTGATTGTAGCTCGCAATAGAGAGTGGCTTGATTCCGGCATTGACGAGAAACTCTGCCAGTACGCTCTTGAGCTTCGTCTGCCCCGACTTGAGGTCGTCACCACCGATGAATGACTTGTGTTGCTCCGCGAGCTCGATGACACCAGGAACGAAGGTGTTCTGCGGTGCGCCATTGATGAAGGGCGCCCCTTCGAGGATGGAGGCAACAGCGAAGACGGTACTAGGCGCGACCTCGTCGTGCGAGTTTTCAATAGATGCGAGAATCGCCTCGGCCGTATCGTTAACGCCAGGAATAATCTCACTGTATCTCTCGGTATTCGCGGTCCAGAATACGATAAGCTGATCAAGGTCGTTGGCGGCCTTAAAGTCACGAATATCCTTACGAATCTGTTCAAGATGAGCGGCCTTGTTGGTGCCGGGGATAACGTTATCAGCGCGTTCTTCCTGATTGGCAGCGATATAGTCTGGGTAGTATATGGAAGGCAGAGGAGCGCCGAGCTGTTTCATATAGGGTGCCACCTGGCGCTGAAGATCCCACTCAAGGACGGCCGCGCGCTTCATCGCAGCGTCGAGGGGAAGGCCAGAAATATCCCAACCACCGAGCACGAGGTCATTGGGGTGGACCATTGGTAGAAGGTCTGAGAGAGGCGCGTAAACATCCCTTCCAGTCGCGTCAAGGCCAAGACGAATGGTGCTAGCGCGAAGAAGTGAGCCAATGTAGTTAGGGCGCTGGACAGTGGACTTTGTGTGCCACGCGATGTTGTGGCGATTTGCGAGTATGGTTGCAACCAAAGTGGTACCGTTGTTGCCGCCCATTCCGACGAGCATCAGGCTAAAAAAAGATTTGAGTGTCAAACGTCGGTGATACACGGTGACGCCACATACCCAGTCCTGGACACCTTGCGTTGAGTCCTGAACTCGAATGGGGTTACGGTCGGAGTAATCACATATCGGCCACCTTCCTGGACGATGACGTCTGCACCACGGTTGTAGAACTTGGAGGTGATATACTCGTCCGTGTAGACGGTATTCTCGCCTTGAACGGTGACAGCGTCAACAGGACGGCATGCCGCAGTGGGATGAACAGCAGAAACGAGGGGTTCGTCGAGAGCCGAAAGGTTAGGACTCGCGTTTCCGGATGAAGGAGTAGTATTGGGAGCCATTAAAAAATTTGACGAAAACTGGCGTTGGAAAGCGAGTCAATAAGATGGGAGAGAAGGAGGAGAGGTGTGTTTGAAGCCTCTGTGAGGGTTGTGTGTGCTTGAGAGTTGGTTCGAGTACATGCACCAGTAGGAAGAAGGAGTGCAATAAAAGGAGAGAGGAGGGAGCGGGTCTTTATAGGCGAGGTCGGCGCGAGAAGTGAAATTTGCAAGGATTTTCTATCTGCCGACGAGCTGAGGCGCATCCGGTAATTTATCGACCTGATCATTAATTCACGTAACATAAAAATTATCGGCCCTGCCCCCACATGACACGATCAACAACTTCTACTCTGCTTTCATAGCCCCAAGCTCGCTAAATCTCCAATGCACTCTCCCAGTCCCTTGCATCAGAAGCACCGTTGACGTCGTCAAGACACTTCTCGTGTGACCTCTCTCTATTTCAACCTCGCACGCTACATCATCGATACATCATCAATCACACGATCGCGCAGCCACCGGTCATAACCCCATCACAGAAACTTTATTGTACGTACGTTCGAACTCCTGGGAGAAAAGAAACTAATGGAATTAATTACTTGTATTGAGCCATTGGCCACCTTGTGACTTTCCGGGTGCCCACGCTGCAGTGGATATCTCTGTATAGTCAAATTGTGATCCTCTCTATGCCTCCCAATGTCTGACGATCTGCTGTAACACCTATACTCCGATATGGACACGTGTGCTGCATACGCGTTCAAGGCGTGCACGCACTGGCCTTTATTCTTCTGTTCATAACAAACAATGAAACGTGCTCGGTTTTCCGACCGTAAACCGTGACTCTCGATGGCACGAGACTGGCACGAGTATGATCCGCGGCGGAATTCCACCAAATATGGATATGCTGGTAGAACATTGTCACAAGCAAGCGATGGTCATTACCGCGATAAGGAAGAAAGAAATTTCGATTACTTGCCTGCCTTACCCCGTTATCCTCTCGTATTATGATCTGGGGTTACGGCACCGTAAAACTTGCAACGCCGATAGCATGAATGACGGGATTTGAGGGGTGATAAATGGATGATTTCGGAGTGACCCAATGGGACAACCAACCGTCAGATATTCCCCAACCGAAGAGGGAATACCACCAGGCGGAGAACGTTCCGAAGATCCTCTACGTGTCATTTTTCTTGTCCCAATGACGAGATGGATCACAAGTAGAATGTTTTGAACCTAGAGCAATACGCAAATGGAGATGCAACGACGTGATATATGATGTGATCAGTGAGGGCGCTCTTGAGCGGATGACTATCAAGCAATGCAATGAAGTTAATGAAGGGCCAGAAGGGGCAATGACTGGCGCACAAGAAACTTCCGTGGAGGCAAAAGGCGCTGGCCGGGGGCATCACTGACCAAGCGAGGACCGGTCTTCGGTCGCATGGGCGCTGGCTGGCTGGCCACCGAATGCGAGAGAAGGGCGAGGTTACCGGGCCGCGTACGCTTGGGCACCCTCCTGCCTCGTCATCTTTCCGCCCCCCGGCAACCCTCCCTTTTCACTCCTTCTCATCCCCATTTTGTCCTGTTTCCATTAATCAATTCAGATAACGGCAACAGCGCCCATCCACCCGATACCAAGCGCGCGCATCCTATAATTTTTCCACCGCCATGTCCTCGCTCCAAACTATGCCCTATGATCTCCTGCTTTCCATCGCACAACACCTCGACCTCGCTGACATATATGCTCTTCAACTAGTGCGCATCAATCGCCTTTCCCCTCTGCTTACACACAAGTTTGAGTTGATGCCTTCCCCCCTCCCAGACATGCAGGCACCTACGCTATGTGATCCACACCCGCCCCGTATATCGAGAGTTGGCCCTCGGCCTCCTCCGGCGTTGCCGCGCACTCCCGCTCTACGGTTTCAAGCGTCTTTCTGATCTTTCGACGGAGCAACTTGTCGAGGTCGTGAATCGCGCGGCGCAGCTGGAGCAAGGCTGGCTTGCCCGCACTCCCCGGCCTGCTCTAAACGCGTTTGTACCAGAGGGAGAAGAAGCATTCAACGGAATTACAGAGTTTTCAGATGAAGAAGGATGTGGAGCAAAGTCAAAATACTGGTACAAGGTTGTCGGGACGCCACCAGATGAAGAGGTAGATTGGCTCTCTCCAATCACGGCAAGTTACACACTTTGTGCGACAAAGAGCGGCAAGGTGGTTTGCTGGGACGTACATCGGGACGTTGGTATCGCGGAATGGAACCCTGGAGAACGATGGGAGTTGTGGAAGTGTCGTGTGGAGTTTGAACAACGGATCGTATATTTTACCATGGCGAAGATTTTAAGAGGAAAGTGAGTATTCGTTTCTTGTCCCATCTCCTTTCTTCTTATGGTTCGTGATGATCTTATATTGGTTCTTTGTATCCCTCGATCTAGGGATGATGAAAAAGTTATGCAATTTGAACTCATGCAAATACATTTCCCAGAACAGAAATCTGACTCAGAGGAGCAAAGTAATCCGTCTTTCTCTACCCTGCGATCGTTTAAAACTCTCGGGATTGTTATGAACGTGTTCCTGCTGGACCCAGAGGCACGCTTACTTGCAGGGTTCGTGTGGATTAGTCGATCAAACAGCATCGGTCTGTACGTGCTATTTGATTGGGACAAGGAAGAATATGTATTCGTAGATACAGGCATCCAATGTGTGAGTCCATCATCCTCGCCGCGTGACACGTGTCTTATCTCCATTGACTCATCCCCTCTATCGCAGACTAATACAGCAAACTGGTCTTGTATTCTATGTGATGGCTCCATTGTGATTCATTCTGAAGAGGCGACTTTCGCGTGCCAGCATTTCTTCCCCCTACCAGTCCTTGCCCAATATGTCACCCTCTCTAATCCATCTCCCTCATTTGTACCACAAATCACCACGCGCCTCAAACCCACGCGAACCATCACTCGAAATTTTATATTCCCTGTCTTGCCGCCCGACTCCTACGTCCACCCCTTCCGCCAACCCATCATCCATAATATCATTATTGCCGGCCCAGGAAACCAGATTCACCCCATCGTCCTTCCCCAGGTAGACGATCCCACTCCCGCCACAGACGTAAACAGCCCACCAAATCCATGGAGCGATCAATTATGGTATCCAGAGAGTGCGCATTTCGTACGACAGTGGTGGCCGACCCTGCCCTCGGTTCCGCGGCTCAGCTGCACAGTGGTCCTTCTCGCGCAACACCATCCACATACGCACGTAACCAAGTACGTGCTCGCGCAGCACTACTTCACCGTTCCTCTGCAAATGCAAGAGACAGTTACGGTTACAGATCCGAACGACGCGATGATGCGAATGTGGTACGTGAGCGTGCCGTTCGAGGTGGTCTGCGTAACGGACCAGCCGGAGGAGGACGACGACACGCACGAGGCCCCCCCGCGACAGCGGCCTCTGCTCGCCGTCGACTTTGGCCATGCGGTGTGGTTGGAGCACGTGCGTGCGGCGGACGACGAGGAGGACGAGGAGCCGTACGAGCGCGGACAGAAGCGCCTTCGCTTTGTCTCGTTTCCTGGCGTGAGGCTTGAAGGCGAGGGCCAGGCGGTACGTAGTGGGATCGGCGGTGGTGGTGGACCGGATGGATCGTTCGAGATGGAGGGTGCAGCTCGGACGCTGGCGATTCCGAAAGAGCTGGACTTGCACGAAGTGGAGACGATCAACATCGACCAGAGCCAGGGCGCGGTCATATTGTCGGTAAGGCAGGGAAAGATATTCATATTGTGTTATGAGTAATCAATCCTTTTGCCTTTATTTCTTTTTGTTTTTTGGTGTTCTGCACGCATCTACAGTACTAATATCGCTCTCATTGCTCATTTGTCTGTCGCTTACATCTGGACAATTTTATCACGTGAAACTTATGGCCATTATTCCATGACGCGGAGTATCTGACAAGACGAAAGCATGGTTCCATTTAAAACATCCGATAACGCGTGGATCTAAGAAAACAAATAAAATACAGATAGACGGCGATAACCAAAAAAAAGGGGGTAAATCGAACATAAAACCGGCAGAGTAGCTTGGACTGGTAAGACAGAACAACATGGAAGGGTAAGACAACTTATAAAATGGCTAGTGACATCCGGGTAGCTGAACGGATAAAACAGCCTGTGGTGGGGGCGTTGGTTCGGTAACGTCGGTCATGGGAATCACCGTATCTGTCCGTCACTGAGCATCCCTCCGAAATCATACTATGTCATGTGCGTACCGGCCGCGGAGGCAGGAAGTGCAGTGGTAGTCGCGCTCTATGCGTTTGTGTTGGTATGAAAAGCAAGCTGACGTTCATCAAGAGCAAGCTAGCACAGCCCCATCAGCAGTGATTATGTAAGAGATTAATTAGCCCCACCTCGATCCTTCGCCTCATAGCGTCGACTCGCGATTTGAGGACATACAGTCGCCAGCTCAGACCGCAGAGAAAGAACAGGTAGAACTGTTGAAAAAAACCCGGAGACCGATGGCTCTCCGTACGCATTTGTAAGAATTGGGGGCGCAAACTGTGGTTAGGTCAGTTGACGAGATGGCTAATGGGTACAGACATGCGTACATTGCCAAGTTTGCCCGGTACTCCGTCACATAGGGGATATTGATGGCTTCGGCACGCTCAAGGAGTACCACCGCTTCTTCGAATGACGTCGAAACTAGTGGCACAATGTTGCGAGGGAAAAGCCATCGTAGAGAAAAGATGACCGCAAACGAAAGGATGAGGCTAAGAATATCAGTAAACCCCATATCTGGACCGATATAGGAAGAACAACGGGGCAGGAATTAATGATAGAAGGGCTGGGTTGGGGTTGTAAGTTCTTCTCACTCGCACTGCGAAGCTGCTATTTCCTGTGGCAGACGCGATGCCAAGAAAACCTAATATTCCCACGTGCGTTGCCGCGTCGTTGGGACACGCTGACCTCAGCCCGCCGCTGACGGCGGTCCGCAATCCAAACACGTGACTATAGTTTGGGTGTTTACGCCCTCTGGTGAGTTATTTGAAGCGTCACGTTTGAGGCTCTCCGAGACCAGCGATGAAGAGCGATGAGGGAATCTGCAGGTGACATTGATGGGCCTCACAACCAGGATAGCTGAAGTCCAAACGAAGATACACCGGTAAAGCCGACATGTGGTGACTCGAATTGCAAACACCGTTTTACGAGGGATTGTGCCAGAAGATAACATTCTGGTTCGAATGGAGCCGTACTCTAAAGCTCTCCGTCCGCCAATGCGGTTTACGCCCCTGGTTGGATGATTGATATACGTGAGCGGAATTCACGACTCGAGAGGTGATGGCTTACAGAAGCATTCCCAACGTTGTCCGCCTTTGTGCGCATTCAAACCTCTGATCGTCGCGATTTACTACCTAGCGACCTTCTTCACTAATTTTGGTCCGAACCTAACGACCTTCATCCCTGGGAAGGTTTTCCCCACGCGCTACCGCTCTACCGCACATGGAATAACCGCTGCCTGTGGGAAACTTGGCGCCATCGTCTTCCATATAATTATTTTTTTTCAAAGTGCGTGACTCGGACAGGACAGATGGCAACCCAGAGCATAATGAAAAAGCAAGCGAAGCAGACCAGCCCAACTTGCAACACAGCTGTGGATGAACTGGCAGGAACTTGTAAAAGATGACCAGTGAAATCTGGAGACAGCTTCCTTTAGCTTAACTTTGAATGTTGAGCAGTCAGGAACTTTAGAGTGATGTGCATGACTAGTGTCTTGGTGGAATGCTTTTCAATTTGAAGAGGAGGGAAGTCATCGTGACCCAGGAGCGACAGACTTATAAACGAATAAGTCAACTGAAAGTGAATTCCGGAGCTTGCCAACAGACCAAGAATTCCTGTGAGGTTAAGTCCCAGGCCTAAATTGGGGAGTTAAAAGCTGCCACTTTGAAGAGGAGGGAAGTCATGGCTATCAGGAGCAACATATAAAATGATGAATGAGTGGGACAACTGAGTGTGAAATCTGGAGCCAGGACATCCCAGGCCTAAATTGGGAAAGTTAGTAAAAGGTTCGTGCTGGGTGTCGGTCGGTAACTACCGACCGGTTCCTTCGGTGGTAGTCACCGAGATCCCTAATTATATTATTAGACCTGCCAGACTTGTAGCCAGATGCTAAATTCTAACTTCCATTTCAAACTCAGACCGCTTTCCGAATGCGGAGTTACTATGATAGGAAATCGGTTGTCGGTAGTTACCATCATACAGGTACGGCCATTATGCATTATGATTGGCATTAATTACGAACATCAATTCTCCATCGCCTTGGACTTTCATCCCTGGACTCCCTGCTCACCCTTCTCTCGCCCTTCACGGACAAGATCAAGAAGAGTGTTATTGCCAGTCGCTCCTTTCCAATCCATTCACGGCCGTAGTGATGACGGCACTCTGACGGCGTGAACGGGACTGTCTGTAATGAATGCGCGGCAGTATAGGCAATCCCTACAGTCTTACAGTCGCAGCCTCTCGATTTCGTGTTTGAGTGTATCGACTTAATTGTAAGCATTGTGAGCATCTACCTTATCTGTCTCTGACTTGAACTCATTCAATTTACAGTTTGTAGCTGAAGCATCATACATCATAGATGATGTTAGTTGCATTTGTGTCATCATCATATTTATCTGGGGCTTGCATTCACGTATTTATCCTGTTTGACAAGATGCTGCACGGTGGAACGTACATTGGTATAAGAAGACATTCCCAAACGATCATTGGAAGTTGTTTCAGAGGCCTGCTGACATCTACATGGTCTGTCTGACAGTTTTTCTGCTGCCATTTGCTCGGATAATTGAATTTACACGATAGTTCTCACCTTTCGTATTCGACGTTTTGCAAGCAATTGGCGGTATGCTTAATATCAGTGGGCTCACAACGGGATCGTCACGACAGGGCCTTATTGCATAGCACAAGGCCTTGTCGCACAACTGGCCAACTCTGAGTCGTCCTGTATCTCCTCTCCTAATTTTTTGGTGTGAAACCTCGCCGATATACAGCTTACCAGCTTCTCGCTGTCCACACCTTCGTAGCGGCTATGTTGCAAGTTGGCCTCAAAGCGCGTGGTGATGTCCTTAACCCGGTCTGCCTTGCTTGCGTTTTCATTATGCTCTGCGTTGCCATCGGCACAGGTATTCAGGGGAATCATGAAACATCTACATTTGTGCGTAATTCACCTCTATTCTTTCCTCACTGCTTACAGTATTGGTGCTGGATCAGCCCCAAGTCAGTACTTGGGAAAATGCCTTGCTGGCGAATACATGTGGATGTGGATCGCACTATTTGCTTCGGCAATACTATACATTCCACTGAATTTCTGGGCGGAAAGCTTCTAGTCGATCGATGAAGGATACAAGTTTCAATGGCGGAACGCTGATCAGAGGGTTGAATATCGAATATGCACGCACAGAGGCGGACAGCATTAGGAATACTTTTGTAAGCCATCACCTTTCGAGATGTGAATTCCGCTCAGACATCCATCATTAAGTTACCCCCTGGCATACTCCCTCGTCGTCCTTCCTATCCATAACACGGCAGCTGCTGTTCAGTAAACCATGTATCATCGGTGGCTACGTTTTTCGCTCACTCAATGTTCTACCTCTCCGGTACCATCAATGTCCTCCTGTTCCTGATCACCAGACACGACCTGACTCGGATGATGATGGCTCGAGCCCCTCAAAAATGAGGCTGTTCAGCACGGGTAACACCTCTACTTCCCGAGGCTCTGTGGGCTCATGCAGCACAGGAGCAATGCGCGTCCCCAGTTCCCTGTGTTTTCGCAGTGACTCCACGACAGTGAGGGGTGGAAGAGGTCGACCCATTGTATCCTGTCTTGGAGGTGGGGTTCCCGAGAATGACAGTCGCGGATATCAGGCTGCTCCATTCCTCAGAGGGACAACGATCAATTACACATAGCTGCGCCAACGAGGACAACTGCCAGTCCAATGGGATGCACACGATTCGTACTGTCAGGTTTCTGGGTACGGTCGTCTAAGGGCGATAAAACCCTATCCCAACTGCTTGTCCGTCGAAGATGATGAACTAATTGAAAAATATGATTCATGGCGTAGCTGAGACGA
This sequence comes from Russula griseocarnosa, assembly GCA_022884055.1. Lineage (NCBI taxonomy): Eukaryota > Fungi > Basidiomycota > Agaricomycetes > Russulales > Russulaceae > Russula > Russula griseocarnosa. The sequence continues at coordinate 136,963 of JAGKRU010000002.1, read as the reverse complement.
GGGGCATCGATCTGGGAAACGAGGTCCTCAAAGTACTCGCTTTACCCTTTGTAAAAAAGAATTGCGAGGGCGGGCAGAAGGGAGCGCGTGGGAGGAGGTGAGTTGGGGGTATTGGAACTCGATGGAAACGGAGCTGAGGTTGGCCAAGGAAAATAAAACCCTATCCCAACTGCTTGTCCATCGAAGAATGCCTCGGCTCTGTTGAGGGTCCTGAGCTTCTCGGTCCGGGAAATGAATCGCAGCAGCTCCACGATGTCGAAAATGAGCAGATTGAAAAACTTGATGAAAGCGTAGCTGAGACGGGGTATTGGTCTGAGAAAAGAGGTCCTCAAAGTACTCGCTTTCCTCTTCGTAGAAAAAAATTGCGAGGGCGGACAGAAGGGAGCGCGTGGGAGGTGAATGTCGGAGGGGTTGGCTCGGGGAAAGATTGACAAGGTGAACAGGCACCTTGCTGAGGTCTGGGGTGAAATGTCCTTGTATCCGGTATTTTGTCCAAGACGGAGTTCCACGAGGCCGCTGACACCCAAAAGAAACTTGGGTAACGAGAAGAATCGGATGCCCTCCTGCCACATCTTCTGTAGACGTGGGGCCAGTCCACTGAGGAACCCATCAGGAAGAGCTGTCGCATAGCCGAAGTCACGGTCCCTACGAGAGAGTGATTCGGCATATCCGGACATTGTGCCTGAGCGCAGCGATAAGGTCGCCCAAATCCTCGGGGTTGGAAGACTGCGATATTGCACTGCACAGTAGTCGCAGGTCCAGACCGCTTTGCGACTCGAGGATAGTTCGACGTCATGCTCGGCATAGGTGAACGAGCCGCTGCCAAACCCATGTCCCACTCTCAGGGTCCAAGGAGTCTGCACGATAGAATTGGGAAACCTATACAGTAGGAAAATCTCGTCGGGGAGTACGTTGATTGACACCCGCCCTGCCTGTACCGTACTGGTCAGCGCTCACGGTAGACACTACGCAGAAGACTGCACGGAACCTGGATACCACTGTTCGTCGCGTTCTACTTGGCGATGTGCGAAATGTTCGTACGTCTCTAATCCCCCGAAAGGACCGTCTATGAGGAATGACAAAAAGTCATCAGGAGTTGCGTATTGCACGACACGTGGGCAGACGTCAGTGAGGCTTCCGAGCGAGCCTATGCGAAACTTTGTTAGCTCCTGAAGCGATGGAGGTTGGTCAACACCCGGGACATACCGAAGGGAGGTCATAAGTGAAGCTGGGGAGGTATGGAGGCACGGAGGTGATAAAGTCATATTCACCTTTTAACCCTTAAAGCTCCCTCGCACACATATAAGCTCTGTATTGGTCGTAAGTTACGGTATCCCATCTCGACCGGGACCTGGAGTCGGACCTGGACCTGATTACTCTATGACATTACGAGCGTCCCGCCCACCGGTACACTGGTAATAAGCTGATAACGGAATACCTTATCATCATCACCAGGTGAGCCAATTCGTTAATGACGTGTGATGTGTCCTAGTGCACAAGAACAACCAATTACGGTGCACGGTTCACTTGCCACAGCCGAATCCCAGGGAAATGCTGTACAGTTATGGCTCAAACTAGCCTTGCATGGATCATGTTTTGACGTTAGTGGGAAACCGAAAAAAGCCATTCTCCACGCAACAGTGGGAGTTATGGGCGGAAGAGAACGAGCACGGGTCCGGTCAGTTCTGAAGTAAGCCTACTCGAGTCCAGTTACAACCATTGATATCTTCTCCCCGTTCGAGTAACGACTTCCCTCTTCAGGCTCAGGAGCGGCATATAACGAAGCCATCGCCATACTGAGCCGTGGATACCACTATCCATTGCGCACGTGCCTAGGCACCATAGCACAGCATGCTGCACTACACGTTGCGTTGAGTCACTTGGACTTTCAGATCCCTGGATTCCCTGCTCACTCTTCTCTCGCCCTTCGCGGACAAGATCAAGAAGAGCGTCAGACATCCTCACATGCGATAATGAGAAGATATTAGACTGCGTGAGTGTCACTCGTTCAACAACCGTACGGCATCATTAAAGTTTCGCAGGACACTCCCAAACACATCGTTGACCCACTTCCTAGGGATTGTCGCTTGACCGTAAAACTTCTTGTACCACTCGCGGTCGAGGACCACTAGAATCTGAGTTACCCCTACAGGCCGTCCTTGACGCCTGCCATTCAGGTATGCTCCTCGACTTGGAGCATTACGATTGCCACTACTTCAGACGCAGGCGCTCTCAATGTATGCCTTTCAATCTATTTCATTTTGCATCCGTCTCATCCTACCGACCTTCAAGGTGTCTCGGAGAGGAAAAAGAAGCTTTCGACACCTTATAATGCGGGAAGCACCGTCACAGTGATGCGACATCGCAACCCTGAGCTATGCGTGATAACCCTCATCCCCGCTCCGCCTTCAAGCGCGTCACGCGTCTAGTCGTACGTCTGAAGTCCCTCGTGGCAAATAATCCGAAGAGTGCCCGGAACGCTTATGGACCACCTACCCCACGTTACCGTTGCGGCAGTTGTTTCTGCATATACGAACCGCTGAGCAATCCTCTCGTGTAGTTTTTTTTCTTGTTACTAAGTTGCCTGTCGACCAATCGTCACACCGGTGCAGATCTTCGTCTCAGCATGCTCTTTCAACGAGAACACGTGGGAAGATAGCAAAAAGAAGGGCAAAGGGATGACCACAGTACGCGTTTTTCACCTACCTTGAGGTAATTTGGATCTCATGCTTACCACATGATCCATAAGGAATTGATTAAGATATTGAGTGTGTCTGAATGGTAGCTCTTGTGATGGTCCGCTAATGTTACATAGGGAAGAACCCGTCTATCCACGTGGTACAGCGCTATATAAGCACGGTTTACAAACGCATTGTCTCTACACCAATGGAATTATCAACTGTATATGTCTGATATCACAGTGCTGTATATCAAATGCATATTCAGCCAGTGGATGCAGGTCCTTCCTCGAGAGCAGAAACGGGTGGTACTCCCGTGGCGGCGTAGGGCTGTACGTCGCCTTTCGTACAGTGAATCCTGTCTCCACTTCCCACGCTGAAAGCCAAGTGTGCACGGCCAGAGAGGGCTGAAACCAACACCGGGACTTTTGCATGAGTATTTATGTGAACCCGATGGATCGCTCGAGATGAAGGGTGCAGCTCGGACGCTGGCGATTCCGAAAGAGCTGGACTTGCACAGTGTAGACGATCAACATCGACTACTGGCAAAGCCAGGCGCGGTCATATCTTTTTCCGTACGGCAGGGAAAGATATTTATTGTGTCATGAGTAATCAACATTAACAACCCCTTGCCTTTATTTCTTTTTTTTGTATTCTGCATGCATCTACAGTACTAATATCTTCCTCATCGCTCTCATTGCTCATTTGTCGTTCGCTTACATCCGGACAATTTCATCACGTGAAACCTATGACCATTTATTCCATGACCCGACAAGACGTGACAAGACGAGAGATGTAGTCCATTTGAAAACATCCGATAGCGCGTGGACCTAACAAATCAAATCAAATCAAATCAAATCAAACACAATGCGACAACCAAAAAAGCGAGCAAATTGAACATAACCCGGAAAAACAGCATAGACTGGTAAGACAGACAACCTGGAACGGTAAGACAACTTAAACTGGCTGGTGATATTCGGGTAGCTGAACGGATACAGCAGCCTGTGGTGGGGGCGTCGGCTCGGTAACGTTGGTCATGGGAATGAACGTATCTGAAAGAAATGGCCATCACTGAACACCCCTCCGGAATCATTCTATGTCATATGCGTACCGGCCGCGGAGGCAGGAAGTGTGCTGGTAGTTGTGCTCCGTGCGTTTGTGTTGGTATGAAACGCAAGCTGACGTTCATCCACGGCAAGCTAGCACAGCCTCATCGCATCAGTTAGGTGGTTTACGTAAGAGGCTAATCATTCCAAAACCAACCTCAACCCTTCGCCTAATAGCGTCGACTCGCAATTTGAGGACATACAATCTCCAGGTCAGACCACAGAGAAAGAACAGGTAGAACTGTTGAAAAACCCCTGGAGACCGATGGCTCTCCATACGCATTTGTAAGAACTGGGTGCGTAGACTGGGATAGGTTAGTTGAGGAGATGGTGGTGTACAGAGATGCGTACACTGCCAAGTTTTCCCGGTAGTCAGTCACATAGGGGATAGTGATGGCCTCCTCACGTTCAAGGAGTACCAACGCTTCTTCAAATGACGTCGAAACCAGTGGCACAATGTTGCAGGGGAAAAGCCATCGCAGGGAGAAGATGACCGCAAACGAAAGGATGAGACTAAGGATATCAGTAAACGCCATATCTAGACCAATATATGAACAACTACGGGGCAGGGATCAATGATAGAGGGGCTGGGTTAAGTTGCGAGCCTTCTCCCTTCGCAAGGGTAGGGAGAGTTAGGGAGAGTATAGCATGTAAAGGCCTGCCTCAAATACATGATGAGTTGGCCTTTATGTGATAAACCTCTAAGCACCGAAAAAAACCCGAAGACGGAGGAACAGAAACCCGGGCCGTTCGTAGCGCTGGATCAGACGCCCATGTGAGGAAAGTCGTCACAAAAACATATACAAAACTATGGTGAGTGTAACCCTAGGAAGTGGCTTCGGTTCGTCACGTGGTCATTTGAGGTGGGGCACACAGAGCATGTCAAACTATGATCAGGACCTACTGCACAAGACCTCAACATCGACCCCCATGACTTGCCACCCGCCTCCTTTGGCCATTCTCCGGGATCATCGAGTTCGCTTGCATCCGAGACGAAAGGGTGGTCGCAGAATTAGCAACGATCAATTATGGTACCCAGTACCCAGAGAGTGCGCATTTGCGGCAATTCGTACCACGGTGGGGCCGATCCAGCCCTCGGTTCCACGGCTCACTGCTCAGCTGCACGGCGGGCTTCTCGCGCACACCACCCACATACGCACGTAATCAAGTACGTGCTCGCACAGCACTACTACTTCACCGTTCCTCTGCAAATGCAAGAGACAGTTATGGATCCGAACGACGCGATGATGCGGATGTGGTACGTGAGCGCCGTTCGAGGTAGTCTGCGTGACGGACCAGGCGAAGGAGGGAGAGCTGCACGAGGTATCCCCGCGACAGCGGCCTCTGCTCGCCGTCGACTTTGCCATGCGGTATGGTTGGAGCACATGCGTGCGGCGGACGATGAGGACGAGGAGCTGTACGAGCGTGGACAGAAGCGCGCTTCGCTTTGTCCGTTTCCTGGGGTGAGGCTTGAAGGGAGAGCCACGCGGTACATAGCGGGATGGCGGTGGTGGTGATCGGATGGATCATTCGAGATGGAAGGTGCAGCTCGGACGCTGGAGATTCCGAAAGAGCTGGACTTGCACGAAGTGGAGACGCCAACATCGACCAGATCCAGCGCGCGGTCATATTCAAGTTGTCGGTACGGCAGGGAAAATATTTCATATTGTGTTAATTACAAGTAACCAACCCCTTGCCCTTTCTTTCTTTTTTGGATGCTCTGCACGCTCTGCATGCATTACAACGTAACGCGAGTATGTGCAAGACGAAAACATTATTCCATTCGAAACCTCGATGCGCGTGGATCTAATAAAACAAATCAAACAAAGTAGACTGCGACAACCAAGAAAGCAGGTAAATTGAACACAACACAACTAAAACGGCAAAACAGCTTAGACTGGTAAGGCGAAAATCCGGAAGTGTAAGACAACTTGATACTCTAGTGATATTCGGGTAGCTGAACGGATAAAACAGCCTGTGGCGCTCGGTTCGGTAACGTCGGACATGGGAATGACCGTATCTGAAAGAATGACCATGACTGAGCATCCCTCCGAAATCATGCTAGGTCATGTGCGTACCGGTCGTGGAGGCAGGAAGTGCGGTAGTAGTGCCGCTTTGTGCATTTGTGTTGGTATGAAAAGCAAGCTGACGTTCATCCAGGGCCAGCTAGCATAGCCTCATTAGTAAATTGATTATGTAAGACATTAATTATCTCCCACCTCGATCCTTCGTCTCATAGCGTCGACTCGCGATTTGAGGAGATACAGTCTCCAGGTCAGACCACAGAGAAAGAACAGTAGAACTGTTGAAAAAAACCCGGAGACCGATGACTCTCCGTACGCATTTGTAAGAATTGGGGGCGCAAACTGGGTTGGGTCAGTTGGGAGGAGACGGCTAATGGGTACAGACATGCGTACATTGCCAAGTTTATCCGGTACTCTGTCACGTAGGGGATACTGATGGCTTCGGCACGCTCAAGGAGTGCCACCGCTTCTTCGAATGACGTCGAGACCAGGGGCACAACGTTGCGAGGAAAAAGCCATCGTAGGGAAACGACGACCGCAAAAGAAGGATGAGACCAAGGGTATTAGTAAACCCCATATCTGGACCGATATATGAAGAACAACGGGGCAGGGATCAATGATAGAAGAGCTGGTCTGGGTCGCGAGCTCTCTCACTTGCACTCGACGTTGTTGTTTGCTGTCGGTAGATGCGATGCTGAAAAACCTAATATTCCCACACCGTGAGATTTCATGTAGGGCTCGTCGGACCGCTGAGGAGTTGGGAATTTGCCGCGTTGTACTTCGGCCCGCCGCTGACGGCGGTCCGCAATGCAAACACGTGACTTCGGCGACTTGTGACCCTACGGTAGGGCTTCAGACTGTGAGACTCTTGAAGTTGAGCTATGGAGCGATGAGGGAACATGCGGGCAACATTGATGGGCCTCACAACCAGGATGGCTGAAGTCCAAACGAAAATATAGCGGTAGGAATCGAAGCCGACATATGGACAAACTAGCAGGATGAGTGAAACCAGGACTGCTTCTTTAGTTGAACTTTAGAGCGATGTTGGATAACTAGTGTCTTGTGTCCTTTCAATTTGAGAGGAGGACTCAGGAGACGAGCGAGAGACTTATAAACGATTGAGTAGGTCAACTGAGTAACAAGATGGAGTTAGGTGGGAGTTATGTAACGGTCAACGGATGAAGCGAATTTTGTAGCAGGGGTCACTCGCGCGTAAACAGCTGAGTGTGACTTTCAAGGCTGTCAACTCAGCGCGTTAACAACTGAGTGTGAATTCAAGCTTTATTGTAACCGAGTTCCTAGTCACCAATTATATTGTTAGACCTGCAGACCGTAGCCAGATGCTCATTCTAGCTTCGCTTTCGAACTCAGACAGCTTTCCGGATGCGGAGTTACTATGATAGGAAATCTGCTATCGGAAGTTACCATCCATAAGCGGTGACATCAGCCACGTGCCATCTAATCACAACTGTCACTGTTGTGGCCGGATCCTGTTCGGACTCGACGTACTCAACCTTCAGCGCTTCAGCGCTATACGAGCTGTCAACATGTCAATACACGCACTGCTACAGTAATTTATGAACATTGATTCCTTTATCATACATCGTCTCCGACTCGAATTTCAGATACCTGGATTCCCTGCTTACCCTTCTCTCGCACTTCGCGGACAAGATCAAGAAGATTGTCATTGCCAGTCGCTCCTTTCCAATCCATTCGCGGCAGTAGTGATGACGGCACTCCGACGGCGTGAACGGGACTGTCTGTAATGCGCAGCAATATTAGCAATCCTTGCAATCTTAGACAGTCGCAGCTCGATTTTGTGTTCGATACACGGGGAGAGTATTGGCTTAGTTGTGAGTATCTACCTTATCTGACCATGACTCTGAACTCATTCAATATACAGTTTGCGGCTGAAGCATCACATCATATCATATTTATCTGGATTGGCGTTCGACTTGCATTCATGTGTTTGACAAGATGTTGCACAATTATGCCGATGTACGTTCCCGAACGGTAATTGGAAGTTGTTTCAGAGGCCTGCTACGTGAAAGTTTGTCTGCTGCCGTTTGCTCGGCACATTGAGTTTCACGATAGTTCTCACTTTTCGTATTGACATTTTTGCAAGCAATTGGTGGTATCCTTGATGTCAAGTGGGCTCATAACGGGATCGTCACAGCAGGGCCCTCTTGCATAGCACAAGGCGTGTTGGGCCGAACAGACTGGTGAACTCGGAGTCGCCCTGATCACCTCGTGTGTCTCCTTTCCTAATCTCTTTGTGTGTGAGGCCCCGCTGATATACAGCTTACCAGCTTCTCACTGTCCACGCCTTCGTAGCGGCTGTGTTGCAAGTTGGCCCCAAAAGCGCGTGGCGTTACCTTTAGCCTGGTCTGCTTCGCTTGCGATTTCATTATGCTCTGCGTTGCCATCGGCGCAGGCATTCAGGAGAATCGTGAAGCATCTCCACCTGTGGGTAACTCATCTTTATTCTTTCCTATCCTTTCCTCACTGCTGACACTACTCGGGTCAGTATTGGCGCTGGATCAGTCCCCTATCCTGGAGAACGCGTTGGTGGCAAATACATCTGGATGTGGATCGCATTATTTGCTTCGGCAATACTATACATTCCACTATATCCCGCGGAGGCTTCTGGTCGATCGATGAAGAGTACAAGCTTACAAGTTTCAACGGCGCGCGGAACGCTGATCAGAGGTTTGTATACGCACAACTGTATTGGGAATGCTTATGTAAGCCATCACACTTAGATGGCATCCCTCATCGTCCTACCTATTTCCATAATACGTGGCTACTGTTCAGTGAACAACATGTATCGTCGGCAGTTACATTTTTTGCTAACTCAATGTTCTACCTCTCCGGTGCCATCAATGTCCTCCTGTTTCTGATTGTCAGACCACGGCTCCTCCTTTTCCCTCATCGACGGATAGGAACTGCAACTGACTCCTACTCCTCACGGTACTGGCCCGGCAATTTTCCCCGACACGGCAAAATTCTAACAGTCATCATCCCTGGGTCCCCACGCGCTACTGCTCGACCGCACATTCAATCACCGCCGCCTGTGGGAAAAATAGCGCATCGTCCCTAGATAATCTTCTTTAAGTGAGCGACTCGGACAGGCCATTACAGACAATGTGAGTGCAGAGCAGACCTCGGCTGCGCTGGGGATGGGCTCTAGGGAGTCGGGACAGCGCAACACTGTCTCACGTCAAATCTAGACGAATATCGGATGACGAGATGAACGCGGATCTTAAGCAGTTACTTTCCCCTGGTACAGCGCTATATAAAGCACGATTTACAAACCCATTCTCTTTATACCAATTAAATTATCAACTGAATATGTCTGGTACCACACTGCTGTATATTAAATGCACATTTAGCTAGTGGATGCAGGTCGGGCCGTGGCCGCGTAGGAGTACGTCGCCAGTGTGTCTCGACTTCCCACGCTCAAAGCTAAATGTGAACGGTCAGAGGGGCTCAAACCAACACCGGACGTTTGCATGAGTATTTATGTCGACCCGATGGATAGCTAGAGACGAATGGTGCAGCTCGGACGCTGGCGATTCCGAAAGGGCTGGACTTGCACAGTGGAGAGTCTGGAGACGATCAACATCGACCACTAGCAAAGCCAGATCATATTGTCCGTGCGGCAGGGAAAGATATTTGTTGTGTTATGAGTAATCTGAGCAATCAATCCCCCTTTATTTCTTTTTTTTGTGTTCTGCACGCGTCTAACAGCACTAATATCTTCCCATTGCTCTCATTGCTCATTTGTCCGTCGCTTACATCTGGACAATTTCATCACGTCAAACTTATGGCCATTATTCCATGACGCGGAGTATGTGACAAGACGAAACCATTATTCCATTTGAAAACATCCGATAGCGCGTGGACCTAATAAAACAGATCAAACACAGGTAGACTGCGACAACCAGAAAAGCGGGTAAATTGTATATAACAAAACTAAAATCGGTAAAACAGCTGCGACTGGTAAGACAGACTATATACAAGGGTGAGATAACTTATAAACTGGCTAGTGATATCCGGGTAGCCGAGCGGATAAAACAGCCTGTGGTGGGGGCGTCGGTTCGGTAACGTTGGTGATAGGAATGACCGAATCTAAACGAAATGACGATCACTGAACACCCCTCCGAAATCATGCTATGTCATATGCGTACCGGCCGCGGAGACAGAAAGTGCAGTGGTAGTTGCGCTCTGTGCATTTGTGTTGGTATGAAAACGAAGCTGACGTTCATCAAGGGCCACCTAGCACATCATAAGCAGGTTGATTATGTAAGATATTAATCCTAACCTCGATTTCTCGCCTCACATCGTCGACTCGCGATTTGAGGACATATAGTCTCCAGGTCAGACCACAGAGAAAGAACTGGTAGAACTGTTGAAAAAACCACGGAGACCGATGGCTCTCCGTACGCATTTGTAAGAATTGGGGCGCAAACTGGGTAAGGTCAGTTGGAGGAAACGGCTAATGGATACACATGCGTACAGTGCTAAGCGTTTCCGGTACTCGTTCACATTAGGGATACAATTGGCTTCCGGACGCTTAAGAAGTACGACCGCTTCTTCGAATGACGTCGAAACCAGTGGTACAATGTTGCGGGGAAAAGCCATCGTAGGGAATAGAAGACCACAAAAGAAAGGATGAAACTAAGGATACCAATAGCCCCATATCTGGACAAATATATAAACGGGCAGGGATCAATGATAGAAGGGCTGGGTTAAGTTGCGAGCCCTTCTCGCACGGGATGGGAGAGTTAGGGAGAGCGTAGCATGTAAAGGGTTGACCCAAATACATGATGAGCTATATCTGAGAACAGAACTGAGAACATAACAGCGAAGGACAAGGGAGGGAACGAGATGTTTTATCGGCGGGCGTCTAGTAGTGGGTTTAATATTTTTCCCTCACATCTAACCATTGACTCATCAATCAGTAAACCCCACCAAAACAGAGAGCCAACTCGAGGGTCGTTGGATCGCGCTTCAGACCCAGTGAGTTCGGATCTTCCCAAGGCACCGCACAGATCCACCTCTCCAGCTCGAACCGCTCGACCGTCGTTGGTTTGAAATTGCATTTCCAGGTCTCTGACCACCGGCGTTCTTCCGGACTATAGGGTATCGACGGTCCTCTTCCTTTGACCAATATCATTACAGTATATGTATGGCACAGACGCTTAAATACGAGAGGAAAGCCGGGCCGTTCGTAGCGCTGCTCCACCATCCGTATCACACTGCTGCCGCACCGGTTCTCAGCACACTCGGGATATGCCGAACCAGCCAACACAGCCATTAGGATGACTGGTAAATAAAATTGACTACGGTAAGGGTGTTCACTTAAAGTGACGCTTTCACTGAGCGTTTCGCAGAGTGTAACCTTGGGCCAACTGAAGCCTCCTGGCATGACCTCGTTCACTCTCGGAACTCGCAGAGGTGAACATCGTGTAGCAGTGCAAATCCATGTAACGGAATATATTCAGCCTAAGCCGATTTCCACTTTTATGAGCCAACGTAGTTATATGCTTACCTGAGCTGTCTTACGTAGCTGTAGTTGGTTGAATTCCTGTGTCGTGTACAGTACCAGTGCAGAAACGTAATATATTTGGTCAACTACGCTACGTTACGCAGCTCAGGTTAGGAAGTAGCTTCGGTTCGTCATGTAGTCGTTTGAGGCCCGGCACACAGAGCTGGCAAAAGCATCTCACTACGGATCAGGAGCAAAGCGGAGATGATCGACATTGACTAGGTGCAGTGATTTTAACATTTGAGCCCACTGCATTTGGCAAGCAATCGTGCCACAATTTCGCTCCCTTCGGCCATTATCCGCTAGCACTAACGTACGTGGGAATCATCGAGTTCGCTTGCATCCAACGCACAGGTGGTTGCGGAATCAGCAGCGATCAATTTTAGTACCCAGTACCCAGAGAGTGCACATTTCATGTGACAGTGGTGGCCGATCCTGCCCTCGGTTCCGCGGCTCAGCTGCACGGTGGTACTTCTTACACAACACTACCCACATACGCACGTAACCAAGTACATGCTCGCGCAGCAGTACTTCACCGTTCCTCTGCAAATGCAAGAGATAGCTACAGATCCGAAGATGCGAATGTGGTACGTGAGCGTGCCATTCGGGTAGTCTGCGTGATGGACCAGGCGGAGGAGGACGATGACACGCACGAGGCACCCCCGCGACTGTCGCGGCCTCTGCTCGTTGTCGACTTTGGCCATGCAGCGGACCACGAGGACGACGAGGAGCCATACGAGCGTGGACAGAAGTGGCTTCGCTTTCTCTCGTTTCCTGGGGTGAGGCTTAAAGGTAAGGGTCACGCGGTGCGTAACGCGATTGGCGGTGGCGGTGGATCGGATGGATAGTCCGAGATGGAAAGTGGAGCTCGGACGCTGGTGATTCCGAAAGAGCTGGACTTGCACGAAGTGGAGACGATCAACATCGACCAGAGCCACGGCGGACGCGGTCATATTGTCCGTACGGCAGGAAAATATTCATAATTGAGTAATCAACCCCCTTGGCTTTCTTTTCTTTTGTTCTGCACGCATCTACAATACTAACGCTCTCATTGCTCATTTGTCTGTCGCTACCATCTTGACAATTTCACCACGTGGAACTTATGGCCATTTATTCCATGACGTGGAGTACGTGATAAAGACGACAGCATAATTCCATTTGAGAACATCCGATAACGCGTAGATCTAATAAAACAAATCAAACACAGGTAGACTGCGACAACCAAGAAAGCGGGTAAATCGAACACAACACAACTAAAACCGGCAAAGCAGCTTAGACTGGTAAAACAGATAACCTGGAAGGAAACTGGCTAGTGATATCCGGGTAGCCGAACGGAACGAACGGATAAAATAGCCTATGGCGGGGGCGTTGGTTCGGTAACGTTGGTCATGGGAATGGCCGTATCAGAAATAAATGATCCATCACTGAGCATCCCTCCGGAATCATGCTATGTCATATGCGTACCGGCCGCGGAGACAGGAAGTGCAGTGGTCGCGCTTTGTACATTTGTGTTGGTATGAAAACGAAGCTGACGTTCATCAAGCGCCACCTAGCACATCATCAGTAGGTTGATTATGTAAGGCATTAGCTATCCCAACCTCGATTTCTCGCCTCACATCGTCAACTTGCGATTTGAGGACATACAGTCTCCAGGTCAGACCACAGAGAAATAACTGGTAGAGCTGTTGAAAGAACCACGGAGACCGATGGCTCGCCGTACGCATTTGTAAGAATTCGGGGCGCAAACTGGGTGAGATCAGTTGGGAGGAGACAGCTAATGGATACAGACATGCGTACAGTGCCAAGCGTTTCCAGTACTCACTCACATTAGGGATACTATTGGCTTCCGGACGCTTAAGAACTCCCATCGCTTCTTCGAACGACGTCGAAACCAATGGTACAATGTTGCGGGGGAAAAACCATCGTAGGGAATAGAAAACCGCTAAAGAAAGGATGAAGCTAAGGATACCAGTAGCCCCATGTCTGTACCGATATATGAACAAAACGGGGCACAAGTCAATGATAGAAGGGCTGGGTTGGTTTGTGAGTTCTTCTCGTTCGCACTCGAAACTGCGGATTGCTTGTCGGTGTGATGCTGAGAAACTAATATTCCCACACTTGAGATTTCATGTCGGGCTCCGTCGGACCGCTGAGGAGTTGGCGCTGCACCTCGGCCCGCCGCTCATGGCGGTCCGCAAACACGTGACTCGCCAACGACGGGAGCCATAGGGATTGAGACTTGAGGACTCACCAAGATGAGCGATGAAGACCGATGAGGAGCAGTGATGGAATATGCGGGTGACATTGATGGGCCTCACAAGCAGGATGGTTGAAGTCCAAACGAAGATATAACAGTAGGGAAGCCCATTTGAGGATGAAGGAACTTGTAAAGGATGACGGGTGAAATCCTTGAGCTTCTTCTAGTTGAACTTGAGCAGAGTGATATGTGATATGCATAACTAGAGTCTTGGTAAAATAATTTTCAATTTGAAGAGGAGGGATCGCCTCGTCAAGTTCGCGCGTCCGAGAGTTTATAAACGAACTCTCGGACGACGCCACCGATATTCCCCGTGCGCTGCGGACGACGCCACCGATTACCCCTTGATCGATTCCGTTCCCTAAATTATATTGTTAGACTTGCCAGACTCGTAGCCAAATCCTCAATTCCAGCTTCCTTTTCAAACTCAGACAGCTTTCCGGTTGCGGAGTTACTATGATAGGAAGTATGTTGTCGCAAGTTACCGTCTGAAACGACGCCAACGTCATGGACACCTGTCAAAAAGCTGTCAGAGCTGTCAAATATGATGGCTGTCAGGAAGGCTGTTGGTGAACAATTTGAGTACGAAATTCTACGGATCTGGCACGGTCAGTGCCATGTGAATTACGAAATTCTATCACTGGCATGCCGTGTGAATACGACAAATACGACAATATGTTATTTTCCATCGTCTCCGACTCAGACTTTCGGATCCCTGCTCATCCTTCTCTCACCCTTCGTGGACAAGATCAAGACGGGTGTCATCACCAGTCGCTTCTTTCCAATCCAGTCACGGCAGTAGTGATGACGGCACTCGACGGTGTGAACGGGACTGTCTGTAATGCGCAGTCGTACAGTAATGCAGCATCGTCACTATCAGCAAGTCCTATGACAGTTCCTCGATTTCGTGTTTGACACACAGGGAGTGTATCGGCTTTAGTTATGAGCATCTACCTATCTGTCTCCGACTCTGAACTCATTCAATTTATAGTTTTTTGCTGCCATTTACTCGGCGCCCTGAAATTTTCACGATAGTTCTCGCTTTTCGTATTCGACAATTAGCAACCAACTGGCGGTATCCTCAAATATCAGGTGGACTCACAATGGGATCGTCACGACAGGGCCCTATTGCACAGCACAAAGCCTTGTTGATCAGACTGGTGAACTCGGAGTCGGCTTGATTACCCTCGTGTGTCTCCTCCTAATTTTTTGTCTGTGGGAACCCGCTGAGGTACAGCTTACCAGCTTCTCGCTGTCCACCCTTCGTAGCGGCTGTGTTGCAAGTTGCCCTTAGCCTGGTCTGCCTCACTTGCATTTTCATTATGCCCTGCATTGCCATCGGCGCAGGCATTCACAAGGATTACGAAACACCTACACCTGTGCGTAATTTACCTTTACTCTTTCCTATCCTTTCCTCGCTGCTGACACTGCTCGGGTCAGTATTAGTGCTGGATCAGCCCTCAAGTTCCCGCGAGAATGCCTTGGTGGCGAAACTATCTGGCTGTGAATCGCACCATTTGCTTCGGCAATACTACACATTTCACTGTATTTCTGGGCGGAGGGTTTCTGGTCAGTCAATGGAGGATACAAGTTTCATTGGCGGAACCCTGATTAGAGGTTTGAATACGCACAGAGGCGGGCAACATTGGGCATGCTTCTGTAAGCCATCACCTCTCGAATCGTGGATCCCGCTCACAGATATCGGTCATTAAGTTATCCCCTGGCATAATCCTTCGTCGTCCTTCCTCTCACCATAGCACCGTGTTCGCAATTCGGTCACCACAACGTATCGTCTGCGGCTACAGTCTTTGGTGTTCTACCTCTCCGGTACCATCAATGTCCTCCTATTCCTGACTGTCAGACCGCGACTCCTCTTCCTCCTGGTACAACACTATATAAAGCACGGTTTACAAACGCATTTTCTTTATACCAATTGAATTATCAACTGAATATGTCTGGTACCATACTGCTGTATATTAAATGCATATTTAGCCAGTGGATGCAAGTCTTTCCTCGAGAACAGAAACGGGTGGTGCTCCCGTGGCGGCGTGGGACTGTACGTCGCCCTTCGTATAGTGTCACTATTCCTGTCTCGACTTCCCGCGCTCAAACTTAAATGTGCACCGCCAGAGAGAGCTCGAACCAACACCGGGACTTTTGCATGAGTATTTATGTGGACCCGATGGATCGCTCGAGATGAATGGTGCAGCTCGGACGGTGGCGATTCCGAAAGAGCTGGACTGCACAGTGGAGACGATCAACATCGACCACTAGCAAAGCCAGGGCGCGATCATATTGTCCGTGCGGCAGGGAAAGATAATATATTACTCAACCCCTTGCTTTTATTTCTTTTTGTGTTCTGCAGGCGTCTACAGTACGGACATCTATCTTCCTCATTGCTCTCATCGCTCAGTTGTCCATCGCTTACACCCGAACAATTTCATCACGTCAAACTAAAACTTGGCCATTATTCCATGACGCGGAGTATGTGACAAGAAGAAACCATTATTCCATAAGAAAACATCCGATAGCGCGTAGATCCAATAAAACAAATCAAACACAGGTAGACTACGACAACCAGAAAAGCGGGTAAATTGAATATAACAAAACGAAAACCGGTAAAACAGCTTAGACTGGTAAGACAGACAACTTGCAAGGGTGAGACAACTTATAAACTGGTTAGTGACATCCGGGTAGCTGAACGGATAAAACAGCCTGTGGTGGGGGCGTCGGTTCGGTAACGTTGGTCATGGGAATGAACGTATCTAAAAGAAATGACCATCACTGAACACCCCTCTAAAATCACGCTATGTCATATGCGTACCGGACGCGGAGACAGGAAGTGCAGTGGTAGTCGCGCTCTGTGCGTTTGTGTTGGTATGAAAACGAAGCTGACGTTCATCAAGGGCCACCTAGCACAGCACATCATCAGTAGGTTGATTATGTAAGACATTAATCCTAACCTCGATTTCTCGCCTCACATCGTCGACTCGCGATTTGAGGACATATAGTCTCCAGGTCAGACCACAGAGAAAGAACTGGTAGAACTGTTGAAAAAACCACGGAGACCGATGGCTCGCCGTACGCATTTGTAAGAATTCGGGGCGCAAACTGGGTGAGGTCAGTTGGGAGACGGCTAATGGATACAGACATGCGTACAGCGCCAAGCGTTCCCGGTACTCGCTCACATTAGGGATACTATTGGCTTCCGGACGCTTAAGAAGTACGACCGCTTCTTCGAATGACGCCGAAACCAGTGGCACAATGTTGCGGGGGAAAAGCCATCGTAGGGAATAGACGACCGCAAAAGAAAATATGAAACTAAGGATACCAGTAGCCCCCATATCTGGACCAATATATGATGAACAAAACGGGGCAGGAATCAATGATAGAAGGGCTGAGTTGAGTTGCGAGCTCTTCTCATTCGCACGGGATAGGAAGAGTTAGGGAGAGTGTAGCGTGTAAAGGCCTGACTCAAATACATGATGAGTTCGTCTATGATGAAATGATGTACACAGTAACAGACGCTTCACAGTAACAGACGCTTCACACACAGTACAGTAACAGACGCTTCGTATAAAAAAGGAAAGGAATCCCGGGCCGTTCGTAGCGCTGCTTCGGCATATCCCGATCGCCCGATCGCGTGTAACCCGAATACCAGCACTGACAGTCGAGCCATTATTGAGCAGCCAACAGCCATTTTAGGATGACTGGTAAATGAAAATGACTACAGTAGGGGTGTCCACTTATAGTAAAGCGACACTTTCGCTGAGCGTTTCGCAGAGTGTGGCCAAGTTTCCTGGCATAACCTCGTTCACTCTCGGAACCGGCAGATCCTGAAGGAGGTGAGCAATGAACATCGTGCGGCAGTGCAAATCCATGTAACGTAATATATTCAGCCTTACGATTTCCACTTACTTATATCCTTAACCCTGATTAGAGGCTTAAATGCGCACAAAGGCGGGCAACGTTGGTCTTGGGATACGATCACACAAACCGTCACAGCGTGACCGTTACAATTTCATATTACATTCGAGTCGTACTCTCTCGTTCTACTGCACGCTCGTCCCTAATGAGGTGTCCATGTAGATCCTTTGTAATGTAGTCCGTATAACACAGAACAATGTGTAATAACGTGCCACTAGAATAGCAAGGATATGAGATGCGTCAAACATTATAACTTGCATTATAACGAGGCTACGCTCCACTATAGGTTGACTAATCACTACTCATTCCCCCACGTTGTAATCCGTCTGATTCCGGTTCTCACTCTCGTCAAGTTATAATGTGCTCATCCCTCCTCAAACCACATTATAATGTCATGGAACTCGCTCGATCCCGCAAACGCACAACGTTATAACGTACTGGTGTTCGTATCCCGGCGGTCACCCTGACACAACGTTATAACACGCAACCATGATTCCTCCCTCGTCCACGTTATAATGTATGTTTCTCACTTTCCCCAGGTTATAATATTCGGCTCATCCCTCCTCAAATCACATTATAATGTCATGGAAATCGCTCGACCCCGCAAACACACAACATTATAACGTGCTGGCGTTCATATCCCCCGCGGTCACTCTGACATGACGTTATAACACGCAACCATGATCCCTTCCTCGTCCACGTTATAATGTATGTTTCTCACTTCCCAGGTTATAATATTCGGCTCATCCCTCAAATCACATTATAATGTCATGGAACTCGCTCGATCCCGCAAATGCACAACATTATAACATGCTCGCGTACATATCCCCACGGCCACTCTGACACGACGTTATAACACGCGACCATGATCCCTCCCTCGTCTACATTATAATGTATGTTTCTCACTTTCCCCAGGTTATAACATTCGGTTCATCCCTCCCTCAAATCACATTATAATTGGCTCAATTCCGCAAATACCACGATTTGCACAACGTTATAATGTACTGGCGTTCATCCCAGCGCTCTGACCGACATTATAATGTAAGTTTCTCACTTTTGCAAAGTTATAACGTTTGGCTCATCCCTCCCTCAAACCACATTATAATGTCATGGAACTGGCTGGATCCTGCAAATACGATGGATTGCACAGCGTTATAATGTACCAGCGTTCATCCCGGCGCAGCTCTGACCGACATTATAACACCTGACCACGATTCCTCCCTACATTATAACGTATGTTTCTCACTTTCCTCAGGTTATAATGTTTCGCTTATCCCTCTCCCTCTTCAAAATCACATTATAATGTCATGGAACTGGCTCGATCCCCTTTTAAGATTGGCTCTAGAGCTTCCCCTACAGGCAGTCGCGCTCCAACTTCCGGGACAATGGAACAAGTGTAAATACCACAATCTACATGACATTATAACGTCAGCTGCTTTGGCACGACGTTATAATGCCCGACCGCGAACTTTTCCTCGTTGACGCTATAATGTATGGTTCTCGCTTTTTTCAGGTTATAATGTTTGGCTCATCCCTCAAATCGCATTATAATGTCATGGAACAGGCTCGATCTCACAAATACCATGAACTGCACGACATTATAACATGTCGGCGTTCATACCCTGGCCGCTCTTTTGCGACGTTATAATACTTGACTCGATCTCATAAATACATACCGAAATACTGTGACACCCCGTTAACATTATAACGTATCACTCACATCCATGATAGTCACTTGTAGTTCATGTATAATGTCCACATCCACATTGTAATGCATCTATCATAAGTGTTATGTGTTAGTCCCAACCGGGTGCCAAGTCATCGTCATGTTCATCTGCCTCAACCTCAATCTCAAGCATCGTCAACCCTGTCGAGTCCTCCCGGTCCTTCAGATGGGTTTCCAGTACCTGTGCTGCACGTTGACGCACGGGTGCCCAAGTATTCGACCAAGACATCAACCTACGGCGCTCCACAGTTGTGTTCCGACTTGCGTACGCTACCAAGCCTTCTCGGAGGTGAGGAGGAACACTTGTCCTGCGATGGGCTTGTTGCTCCCACCACTTTACTTTCCATGAGCAAAATTCAAGAGCTCGGCGCATTTCCTCGTCGATCAGCTGAATTTCCTCCTTCCATCTGGCTGCTCGCGCGCGACACTTCAGCCACTCAACACGAAGATCTGTTTCAAGCAGTGAGATTGTATCGGCTTCGGATGGAAACTAAGTAATGAACTTACATGCTCCTGTGGAAACGTTATCGGTTATTTCATTGCCTGTCGTTGAGTACCAGATCCAGGACAATGTCCTGTAGCCTTCCCCACCGCCAAATGAGGATTGAATGTCGGGGTGGGGACATCATTGGCTGTATCTCCCTCGGCCATCCGGTATTCCCTTACCCCAGCCATAGTGCGTGTCCATCTGGTCTCCTCCTTTTCCTCCTCGATAAGCGCTCTCTCGCTTAATCCTCGAATATCCTCTCCGTGAAGCTTCCGCAGCGTTTTCTCCCATACGCCTGACCCACGTAGTCGAAGGAGGGCCTCTCTCGCTGTGTTGTACTGTAGACTAGATAACTTGATTTTGCTCTCCGTTTGCTCCTGAAGAGTTCAGAATCGAGTATAATGTCGTTGGGTGGATATGTTCCGTACTTTATATTGGCTGGCATATGTCCGCTTCATGAGTTGGCAGCGGAGTTTGGTCAACGACTCAGTCGCTTGGGCAAAGCGGAGACAATCCTCGATGTCCTCGATACCACCCGAACAAATTGAAGAGCGATGTTCTGGAGGGAAAGATGAAGGGAAAAAAATGGGGATATGTTCGGGAGTCGACATGAATGCGGGATCAAGAACGCAAGACGACTGGCTGGCAAGATACGAGTCAAGTCCTGGCATGAATATATGCCGGAGAGCGATGAGTTTTTGAATCTTCTTGAGAAGATTGGTTCGTCGTTGTCGAATGGCGGTTTGCTGCATCAAAGTTTTGTTCGCATTCTTGACGTCGAGGATGATCAGTTGCCTTATTAACACGTCAAAATTGTGCTTCCCATAATATCGAGTTGCAGCTCACTGGGCTTCCTGCAATTCAAGGGCAGAGACAATGAATGCGCCAGGACTTGCGTCATCGAGATCGACCATGGTGCCCTCCTTCTCGATGCGCTCATGCTCCTGCTGGGTCAATTGGCGCTTTACTTCAGCGAACGTAACCTCTATGATTAGAGAATTAGCTATCCACCTCAAAGTATGACACAGTGAAGTAGCCGACATACTCTCTTCGGGTATCTCATAAGGACACGGCAGAGTATGATCTGCCTCCCAACTTTGTACTTGCCCCTCCCAATTAAGGAGTTGCTCGCCATGCTCGACTTGAAGGCTTTCGGTGAATGCGGTAAAGGCTCGGTGGTGGATAATTGCTTCCGGGATCGCAAGCAACAGCTTTCGCAGGAGAGCAGATGCTGTCACCCGCCTCAGTCATGAAATTGATAAATAAATGATGTTGCTTACTCACATAATGAGATGGTTTTGCGCCAGTTCATGAAGTTACAAACGTCATCGAGTGTGTCCCACCGCCCACCTGGGCCCATCATAGAAACAGAAGGGGCGATTCCATTAAGCACTGACCAGTTCCGTTCAACACCTTCGCCATCAGTTCGCCCAACGCCTGAAGCATAATTAAACGAGTATGGACCATGACACTTTGGGATATGTGCTGGGAGATGGAATTTCGGGACGATAAACTGCAATGAAATCGATGATGGAAGGCGTAAAGAGTCGGGGAGGGTGGGGTTATTGGTTCGTAAGGCAAAGTTCTTTCCCCACTGGCAGGCAATGTCATACGAGATGGTGATGGATTTGATTTTGGTGCTAACGATGCTGGACAATAATAGGTAATCCATATTCGAGTATCTATAATGATGTGAATGTTAAACTTTGAAGCTGATGGATCCAGACTTGCGTACCGTTCACCCTTCTGGAGGTCCCCATACCGTTTGGACGGTACATCTCATGCCGAGCACAAGTGACAGATCCAATACTGGTAGCGCGCAAACCTTTAGATTTTTTCTTGTTTGCATCCCAGATCGCGGAGAACCCAACACAGTGAGATATCTGATGAACATTAAAGTGAGCGTATAATAAATATTCCAGTAAAGCAATATCGATTTCGATTGCTTACTTCATCTGCGTTTGCTGCCTGGGCTACGTATTCAATATACGCACGATTCTCTACAAATGTCCCCAACCAGGCCCTAGCGGTGGGTCCCTTGCGACATCAGAGCGCAGGCATGCCTTCTGCTTGAAATTGGCGTCCTCAGCCAATATAAGACAGTATAGCCATCTGAACAGGTCTAATTGCGAATAGAATGAAAAGGTAGCATCATTAACTCACTGCTTTTCTGGAAAAGACGTTTCCCAACCGGTTGGGAGGTTGATCTCAGGTTGTGGACAAGCGCGACAAGGAATCGCGAGGCCACCCTGAGAAGTCCCATCTATTCCAGTGGGATCATGGCCACGCCCAGCTCGTTTTGTCATTTTTATGTGACGCCACTCACGAACCATCAACATCCACTGGGCCAAGCGATCCTGAAAATCATCAGCGTCGCCATGTTTCTGATCTACAGATAAGTAGATACTCACCAGCACACTTGAGAGACCATCACCGCAAGTCATTTGTTCAAGACCGCGATAGAAATCTGTCGGAGAGATTTGGCCTTGTAAGTTCCAGGCGTGAAATGACTGAAGGACGGCCATCGAGGCAGCAGACTGCGGTTCAAGGGCGTAGATGGCCACCAGCCAACTTCCAAGAGTTGTTCGCGGGGTAAAGGGGAATTGGAGCAAGCGCAAAAATCGAGGTTGATAAGATGAACGCCATTGATGTGAATGACAACAAAGCTTTGGTGTGCGCGAGCTCGGAAAGGGCATGGCTGCCCCAGCGGATGACCCAGTTGGACACGAAGGCCAAGGGATTGTAACGTCGTTTGTTGAAAAAACCCGTTTTTCCATTCCTGTGTCACAAACAAGTGAACAAAATCATTTATGAGTTTACAATAAATACCTGAATGTTATGAAGTGGTTCGGCTCGGTGACGCTGCGTGATACATGATTTGCAGTATAGGGCATATCCAAAACAATCTTGGCAGCGGAAGGGCGGATTTGCCTGTTGGCAGCCAAAGCTCGCACAGCAATCCTTATGACGTCCTCGACCGTCAAGTGCTAGGCAGGCGTCGAGATACTGGTCACGATATTCTCTCCATGTGAGAAGGGGGGCGTCCTAGAAGGGTTAATCATTAGCTTGAGTAGCAATAGAATATGTATAGTAGATTACGGAACTGAATTCTGATAGCGTTTGGCCTTTGTTCGTACATGAAGGGCTGCAGGATGCTCAAAGTCAGCACAGCTCACATTAGTGTTGACATCATCATAGAGATCCGTGCCATCGTCCACCATCATTTCTGCTCGATCATCCTCTCCCTCAGGTTTTTGCACATGAGACGCTGGGTCGGAACGCTGGTGACAACTTTTCGTAGATGCTTAGAAGTATTGCTTAGAAGCACGCCTTTCTGATCAAGAGATCGTATGTCCTTTGCATGATATGTTTGCAACCTCGTCTTCCGCGACTTGACCATTGTCAATGTTGATGTGAGCGAGTGAGTTTGACACGTGACATTGTTGAAATGCCATGATTACTCATGATCAGAGCGGGTTTATGACGGTTTATGACATTGAAGACACAATTTACAGACTTGGTCAACGTGTTGCAGCACAGTGTGATATAAGTAGAGTACGATAAGACATTCAAGATCTCCCGGATACACAATAACTAATTAGCAATCACACCCAATAAGCACCTCACAGTACACTATCTCGTTACGAGCTTGAGTCCGATGATGAAGGGGACATCAATGACCTGGATGAGCTACCTCGCTTGGAGACTTGCGACTGGCTTCTCTCGGAAGGGCTTTTAGTCCTGCGTTTCTTGTGAGAGGCGCCTACAAATGCACTCGCCGCAGCAGCGCTTTGTTTCGCAACATATGACAATATGCCCGTAGCGGTAATCTCTGCACGCATCCCATCTTCAACAGGTGATCGTGCCTGACCTTTTTTGTATTTCTTATAGAAGTGAGACCACATAAATGAACTGCGAATCATTATGAGACATATAAACCCATACTAGCTCGCATACTTACTTGGAGCGCATTCTAGCTGCCGAAAGGATCTCATTGTCGCTCAACGAAAGATTGTTCAACATCTAAATACAAGCATGAGATGGGGATAGACGTGAGAAAGATAAACGTACTCCTTGTAGCCCCGGGGTACTCCAGACTTTACCCAAACTAATGTCCTTCGTCACATTCTGCCCCACCATTACGAACATGAAATCGATCCCCACGTTGGCCAGTCCCGTACCCTGAAAGGCCGTAGTCAATAACGAAGGAAGTTGAATGGAAAAAAACTCTCCTACCAAATTGATGGCCTTATTGACCTCTTCATCGAACGCTTGTTGATGTGCCGTCATCATACGACTACGGGTGACCTGTCTTTTCACCATGTCCGTATGTGCATAGAGTAGCGCCCATTCGAGAATAAGAGTATTGACCGGTTGACCAGTCCTCCGAGCGATGTGCTGAAAAAGTTTGTTGATCTGTCCATACATGGCGTCCGAGTCATCCGTATGAGACGCTTCCAAGGTTGGAACCGTTCCTTCGGCAGTTGGAACCTTTTCTTCATCACTAGATGCTCCTGTTGTGCTGACTTCAGAGTTTGCAGGTGTTGGCGATGGCAACATTAGAAGATTGGACAAGTCATTCAGTGGTCCGAAGCCAAGTTGCTCGAGAGTGGCCGCCATTACCTCATTTGAAAGGCGCATCTTCGATACAGGGGTGGGGGAAGACTCTGATACGAGAGGTTTGTTTCCGGGTGGTGGGGTGAGTCGAACTGGCGCGTCTACACAAAGGGATAGCAGTGTTCCTTCATCGAGGTCCTCCAAACCAGTTGGCACTTGCGAACTAGGGGCCCGAAGTTCTGTGTTACCCTTCGCTCTCACCGACTTGGATGCTTTGGCACCAGTTTTGCGAGCCGATTTTTTGTCGGTGGGCATGTCGTGTATATGGATTGTAGTCAATACAGCGTTGGACAATGAACTGAAGGGGACTCAACAAGTAACAAAGAGAAAAAGAATCAGCTTAAAGGCGGTGAAAAGTTCTCTAGCGGTTAGACAGCTTAGACGCGATGAAGGAAGTACCTTGTCCATGAGGCTGAAAAGAAGCTGTTGATGAGGAAGTTGGTTGACACCACAACGGCACCCTCAACCCAAATACAGTCATCTTCCGTTCCGTGTTGGGGAGCCAATCATGAAGTGAATAAAACGGCCTCCTTTTCTCGAGAAAATATCAGACTGGTATGTTATTTTGAGGATGGCGGACATGACGGGTTGGATGCTGGTGAGTCTGCCCGTCCGGTACATACCCCATTTGCCCGGAAATGCCTAGAAAGTATTGTTATATTTCCCCCGTAGTGATATTCACTCGTTGCAATGGATTGATTCTGTAGCACTATCAATCCTAGATTAGCCATCTCATGGGCCGCCGTGCAAAATCGTTCACCCTTGCTGAAAAAAAGGCTCGGGCACAGGCTAGACAGCATGAAAGATGGCAGACAGCACAGTACGTCTTTACTTCAAGTTCTCCCATCGTTGTATATTGATATTTCTAGTTTAAAAGAATGGATATCTACACAACGCTATGTCTCTTACTGGCAGACTCATGGCCGGCAAGGGTCATCTCCTGAACAAAATTCTTTGTGTCTGCCGGGTCTTCCCAAAGATTTGATTGCGCTCGCACTTCAAGAGCTCCCAACTCACTCAAGATTTTTCTGAGACGCCTCAAATAGTGCAGATCTGTTGGATGAGACTGGGTTGGATGAGTGGGATGGTGGGCCGCCGTATGTGACTGGCGAACCATCTGAAGCACCCCAAGAAGTTCAGTTTACTGAACGAATGAAGGAGGTTGTCCATGGTCGGCACGTCCGTCTACAAAAAGAGGAGGAGGCTGTGTGGCAACAACTCACCCTCTCCAACTTGACAGTATTGTTATATGCCGCAATTAATGAATGGGAAGTAGGGTGTCGGTTCCTTACTGAATATGAAGATGGGCATCGCGAGCGTTCAATGGCGGAGGTCTGGTTGCAATGGGTTGCTCGACGGGCTCACAACCTTCACTCCGAGATTTCATACTATCATATTTCATAAGTAGTACTTTACAGTATGAGAAGTGACAACAGCGTTGAATAAGCAAGTCCAAAATCGTCCAAATGTGAGGTATGGGCTACAAACCCTGCGTGAGTCTCATTGCCCTCAACAGGTGGTTCCACCGCATTCCACCCCATCTTGTTTACAGAAGTGAGACCACATAATTGAACTGTGAATCGACATGAGACACGTCAACCCACGCAGACTTACGTACTTCCAAGAATGTGTTCTAGCTGCAGGATCTCATTGTCGCTCAACGAAAGGTCCTTGAACATCCGAATACAAGCGTGAGATGGGGATAGATACGATGTGGATAAATGTACGGGTACTCTAAACTTTGCAGGTCGTCATGAGAGAGGTAAATAAAAAAAAAGAGCTGAAAGGGAGAGAACGTAGGCTCGGGGAGGGGGATCATGTGTCGAAGTCAGCCTCGCTGCTACAGGATCTCATTGTCGCTCAACGAGAGGTCCTTGAACATCCGAATACAGGCGTGAGATGGGGATAGATACGATGCGGATAAACGTACGGGTACTCTAGACTTTGCGGGTTGTCATGAGTGAGGTAAATAAAAAAGGGCTGAAAGGAGTATGTACCTGGCGTTGATCGGAGAGAACGTAGGCTCGGGGGAGGGGGATCATGTGTCGAAGGCAGCCTCGCTGCTACAGGATCTCATTGTCGCTCAATGAGAGGTCCTTGAACATCCGAATACAGGCGTGAGATGGGGATAGATACGATGCGGATAAACATACGGGTACTCTAGACTTTGCGGGTTGTCATGAGTGAGGTAAATAAAAAAGGGCTGAAAGGAGTATGTACCTGGCGTTGATCGTGGAGAGAACGTAGGCTCGGGGAAGGGGATCATGTGTCGAAGTCAGCCTCGCCGCTATCAGATTCAGACTCCAAGACACGGCAACCAATTGGTGCACGACGATCCTCAAAAGCGATCAGAAAATTAAAGTTTATAAAAAGAAACTAAAACGAAGCATACATATAACTCGATGCGTACTGGTCGCGTTTGAGTCACATCACCTCCCGTACCACCCTCCAGCAATTGCCTCTTCATCGAGCTCCATCCACGATGAGCAGGCCGAAGCGATCCAATAAATCTAGACCACAAGGCAGACAGAATGCATTCAGTGGCGTAAAGCTGACATTCCTGGAATCCTACAAGGATCAATTCCTGGGATGCACGGACCGCGGGCATTCTACACAATGGTGGCGAAAAAGTTTCTTGAGCAGTTTGGATACACTCTGCCAATTGAAGAGGACCCACCTGCCGATGATGAGAGTGTCGATGCCGCTGGTGAGAATGACCCTGCTCTTCAGACCCCAGAGGAGCAGGAGCGCGATAATGAGCATCGCAACAAGATTTATCGCGAGCTTCGGGAGGTGAGGAATCCAGTTGAATCATAACAATAGGAGGCTCACAAGTCACGAACCCACATATCTCGCAGAAACTTGGGTGTTGGTTTCGCTACCGATATACATCCAAGAATACCAACCAATCGTATATCAATCACATTATCGAGCGGATAATGTCCAGCTCTGCAACGCGTCCCAGGAAGAAGTCAGCCATGAAGTTGTACACGGATACCAATAAAACGCAACTCAACCATGAGTTCAACAAGCGGTGGGAGACTGTCAAGGGTACGATGCAGTCTCGGGACCGAATTGGGGCGTGGACCGAATTCGTAAAGGACCGTTGGGAGAAGGAATCGCCCGCTCTCAGGGACGAGGTCACAAAACAGGCCGATAAGGAAAATGAAACCCTGTTCAAGGAATGGAAACAAAAGGCAGCGTTTGCCGGCACACCAGAGGATCTTGACAAGTATGATAGTCTGCCGTCCTGACTGATCCATACTGAACAGGCGTTTCAGAGCGTGGAAGATGTCGGAGAATATTCTCCCAACCTTTGCTGATGCGATGGCGGAGTGGCTAGGTGCGAATATTGTCATCTTAGCTGTTGCTCCGCTTGGATCGTCAGATGGCGAGATTGTAATCCGCTCGTAAGTAAATTATCATTAGTCCAATCAGAGAGCTGACACATACCTATACAGGGCCCAGTCTGACACATTGAAAGGGATGACGAAAAAACTGATCTCGGAGTTTGATCCCGAAGGGTGGAAAAAAGTACAGCAAACGATGCTCGCGCATGGGAATGCATATTTCCGTAAGTTAAGTGACGAATCCCGGTTATTTGAAGACTCACAATTACATAGCTCCGGAAGAATGTCGTCGCCGTGTGGTAAAGAATGAGGAGAGTGGCACAGAGCTGCTTGACGGTGACGCCTGCATAGACGATGCTGATTCTGCAAACGCGTCGACTTCAACTTCAAGTTCTGCCGCCACATCTCTCTCGGCATCTGCCGGTGTACTACCGTCCCATTCGCCTGCCCTCCCAGTGCTGGATGTGACAATTCCTACTGGTGATCTCTCCACTGCTCTTATCCAACAGCAGCCGCAAATGGTTGCTGCTTTAATGCCAGGTTCAGCTCAATGCAGCCAGCAGCCCCAGGCGTCACTCCTACCATTCGTTAATTCGGAGGCCCACCCCACAGGCGATGGTTCAATAACTGCCAACTTTCAGCCGCAGTTAGATGGCCTCTACACTTTTCCGGATAACGACATAAACATCTTTCCGTCCGGTGATGAAACTGGATCTTCTCACCAGCTTCAACACCCTTCCACTAATGGCACGCCTTTGTCCACCGACTCCTGGTCTGACGCCTGTGTGCCTGGCCTATCACAGGCTGTAGACGATGCACTGGACAGTTTTCCATTGTCCTTGCCATTTCAACCCATTTCTTCTGCTGCTCCTACTCCAATGCCTGCGATGTTACATGATCTTGGCGCGAGTACGACAATGGCGGCACAAACGGCTGCTGTTGGATCGTCCACGACAACTGCCTCCACAGCCCTGCCTTCTGCAATGCCATCTCCGATAAACCCACCCCTGTCATTCCCATCTTTGGAGACCCCGTCTTCAGAGACTCTGTCTTCGGTTATGCCATCTTTAGTGGCCCGTCTTCAGCGTCCCCGTCTTCGGCTTCGGTTATGCCATCTTTGGTGGCCCCGTCTTCAGCGTCCCCGCCTTCGGCTTCAGTTATGCCATCTTTGGTGGCCCGTCTTCGGCTTCGGTTATGCCATTTTTGGCAGCCCCGTCTTTGGCCTCGGTCTTGCCATCTTTGGCGGCCCCGTCGTCAGAGACCCCATGTTCCGTCTCTCTTTTCCCACCCGATCATCAGCCTCCAGTGAACACCCTGACTATTGAGGCGCCTCCAAATGGTGCGACCACCACCTCAGCAGTTTCACCTCTCGTGACCACAAACTCAGTGAAAACTTCATTGACCGTTCCAACGGTTATGTCTCCTCAGTCTCTTCCCGACCATCATGGTAAAGAGAATATCAAAACTATTGAAGTCACCACACCAGCTGGAAATGCTAAGAAGAGGAAAGACGATGTCAGTTCTATGAAGCCCAAAAGGAAGCGTGCTAAGGAAGACGACCCACAGGCGGTCAACATGTCTACTGCGCAGGAGAACGATGCACCAGAGGAGAACGATGCAGCAGCAACACGTTCCGGTCGCAAATCCACTCTACCGAATCACCTCAAGGATGCTGGATATGCTCCACCCAAGAGGAACATGCGAAAGAAGAATGATTAAGCACATCCGCTTTCGTTTTCTTTTTCTTGGAGCATGTCCGCCCCATTTGTTACAGATTTTGGTGTCATTTCTTGAGGCTTGGCCTGCCAGGGTATGTGAACTTGTGAACTTGTGAGCGTACGGGTTGTGATTTTGTCTGCAGTACATGATCTCATTACAGTAGAAATTTTGAGTACAAAATAATGTTGTCCCCATCTCCCAGCCAATATAGTTGCCTGCACACCCCACGTTCGGTCTTCCTCGCTCATTCCAATTTCTCCACCACTGTTGTCACAGACATCCAGCAGTTTCCTGAGCCTGTTGCGACGACCCAGATGATGATTCAATGGCATACATGGCTGCATGCCAATTCGACTGTATGTTAGCACATGACGATGAGAGTGCGTCACTGAACCAACGCACGTCCGCCACGGTGTTCCAAATGGACCACTGTCTTGCTCAGATCGGGCGTTGGATAGTCTTGAGTCAAGCTCGTTGCCACTGCCAATTTATAGAAGTAGCATGGGGCGGGGGGCAAAGACGTGGATGACTTGTTGGAATTGCATGAAAGGGTCTCGAGTCAAGCTCTTCACTGCCGCCTACTTTTATAGTGAGAGACATACATTATAACGTCGAGCAATGTCACGGTATCGTCGGGATCGAGCCAGTTCAATGTTAAAATGCGATCGGAGGGAGTATGGATGCATTACAATGTGGACGCCGAGCGTCATGGACCACGAGGGAGAGGTAGAGATGGGATATCATAACATTTTAAGGACGAGCCTGACGAGGGGAAGAGTGTAATTGGATGTCATAGTGCCACGTGGTGTCGTACTGGTAGAAATGTGAATCACATTACAATTCATGGTATTTGCGGGATCGAGCCAGGTCCATGACATTATAATGTGATTTGATGGATGAGCCGAACATTATAACATGAGAAAGCGAGAACCGTACATTATAACGTTGACGAGGAAGAGATCGCGGTCGGGTATTATACGCTTTGGCACGACATTATAATGTTATATAATTCGTAGTATTTGCGCTTGTTCCATTGTCCCGGAAGTTGGGGCACGACTGCGTGTAGAAGCTCTAAAGCACAAGGGGATCGAGCCAATTCCATGACATTGTAATGTGAAAGGGAATGGGAGGGATGAGCCAAACATTATATCCTGAGGAAAGTAAGGAACATACATTATAATGTGGATGGAGGAATCGCAGTCGGGTGTTAGTCGGTCAGAGCGCCGAGATAAATGCTGGCACGTTATAATGTTGTGCATTTGCGGGATCAAGCGGGTTCCATGACATTATAATGTGATTTGAGGGAGGGATGAGCCAAACATTATAACTTGACGAAAGTGAGAAACATACATTATAATATAGACAAGGGACGGATGATGGTCGGGCGTTATAATGTTGTGTCAGAGCGCTGGGAACCCGGGATAAACGTTGGCACGTTATAGCATCATGGTATTTGCAGGGTCGAGCCAATTATAATGTGAGTTGAGGGAGGGATGAGCCAAACGTTATAACCTGGAGAAAGTGAGAAACATACATTATAATGTAGACAAAGGAGGGATCATGGTTGCGTGTTATAATGTCGGTCAGAGTGGCCGTGGGGATATGAACGCGAACACGTTATAATGTTGTGCATTTGCGGGATCGAGCGAGTTTCCACGACATTATAATGTGATTTGAGGGAGGGATGAGCCAAACATTATAACTTGACGAAAGTGAGAAGCATACATTATAACGTAGATGACGGACGGATGACGAACGGATGTTATAATATCGTGTCAGAGCGCCAGAAACCTGGTATAAACGCTGGCACGTTATAACATTATGGTATTTGCAGGGTCGAGCCAGTTATAATGTGATTTGAGGGAGGGATGAGCTAAACATTATAACCTGGGGAAGGTGAGAAACATACATTATAATGTAGACGAGGGCCCAGGAGGGATCATGGTCGCGTGTTATAACGTCGTGTCATAGTGGCCGTGGGGATATGAATGCCAGCACGTTATAATGTTGTGCGTTTGCGGGATCGAGCGAGTTCCATGACATTATAATGTGATTTGAGGGAGGGATGAGCTGAACATTATAACTTGATGAAAGTGTGAAACATACATTATAATGTAAACGAGGGAGGATAATGGTCGGTGTTATAATGTCGTGTCAGCGCTGGGATGAACGCTGGCACGTTATGACATCGTGGTATTTGCAGGGTCAAGGGAGGGATCATGGTCGCGTGTTATAACGTCATGTCAGGGTGGCCGCGGGGATATGAACACCAGCACGTTATAATGTTGTACGTTTGCGGGATCGAGCGAGTTTCATGACATTATAATGTGGTTTGAGGGAGGGATGAGCCAAACATTATAACTTGACGAAAGGGAGAAACATACATTATAATGTAGATGAGGGAGGGATCACGGTCGGTGTTATAATGTCATGTCAGCGCCGAATGCCGGGATGAACGCTGGCACGTTATAACGTCGTGTGTGGTATTTGTTGATTCGAGCCAGTTTCATGACATTATAACGTGAATTGAGGGAGGGATGAACATTATAACATGCAGTGGTCGACAAGTTATAACTCTAAGGGAACTGTGATGTGCTTGAAATAAAGGGGGGACATTATTACGTCGCAGTGTGGATTATACGTGTAACATTATAATAGTGCTACAGGGATTGTTGCCCTAATATATCCAACGCGGAGAACAATAAGAGTTCCTCCCAGCTGCCATCACACCTGAGAGTTGGGAATGCTTCTGTAAGCCATTACCTGCATTACCTCTCGAATCGTGGATTCCACTCACAGATATGATCGATCATCAAGTTAAGTCTGTCTCTGAATATATTCATTACTGAGCTCGGATTAGAAGATTTGCATTGATCGGAAAATAGTGTCTTTACATGACATTATCATACAAGTACAATAAATCGCGCTGCAAATACCGTCCACGCAGATTGTTGGCAGTTGGCACTGTTATCTGGCCCCGGATTTATAAGCGTGCGCGATCACATGTCAACGTGTCAACCTTGCGCTGTATCATAGCTGTCAACAGACACTCTCGTAATTTGCGAACGTCGATTCCTTTTATTTTTAATTTTATCGTCTCGGATTCGGACTTTCAGATCCCTGCTCAGCGCTCACCCTTCTCTCACCCTTCGCGGACAAGATCAAGAAGAGTGTCATTGCTAGTCGCTTCTTTTCGATCCCACTCACGGCAGTAGTGATGACGGGAACTCGACGGCGTAAACGAAACTGTCTGTAATGCGCAGCAGTATAGTAACTTACAGTATCAGCAATCCCTACAGCCTTATTACAGCCCCTCGATTTCGTGTTTGACACACGGGGAGTGTATCGGCTTAGTTGTGAGCATCTACCTTATCTGTCCCTTGGCTCTGAACTTGTTCAACTTACAGTTTGCGGCTGAAGCATCGTCCCTTAGTTGCATTTGTGTCATCATCATATTTATCTGGACTCGCGTACTTCCGACTTGCATTTACGCGTTTATCCTATTTGACAAGATGTTGCACAGTTATACCGATGTACGTTTCCAAACAGTATATTCAGAGCTGCGCGCTACATGTCTGCCTGACAGTAATTGACGGTATCCTCAAAATCAGGTGGGCTCACAACAGGATTGTCACAGCAGGGCCCTATTGCACACGCAAAGCCTTGTTGGGCCGAACAGACTGACGATGAACTTGCGAGTCGCCCTGATCATCCTCGTGTATCTTCTCTCCTAATTTTCTTTGTGTGTGAGACCCCGCTGATATACAGATTCCCAGCTTCTCGCTGTCCACACCTTCGTAACGGCTGTGTTGCAAGTTGGCCCCCAAAGCGCGTGGCGTTGCCCTTAGCCTGGTCCGCATCGCTTGCGTTTTCATAATTATGCTCTGCGTTGCCATCGGCGCAGGCATTCATTCAGATGAATTATGAAATACCTACACTTGTGCGTAATTCACCTATATTCTTTCCTATCCTTTCCTCACTGCCGACACTACTCGGGTCAGTATTGGTGCTGGATCAGTCCCCAGTACCTGCAAGAACGCATTGGTGGCGAATCAATCTGGATGTGGATCGCACTATTTGCTTTGGCAATACTATATATTCCACTGTACTTCTGGGCGGAGGGCTTCTGGTCGATCGATGAAGGGTACAGGTTTCAATGACAGAACACTGATCAGAGGGTTGAATACGCACAGAGGCGGACAGCATATGGAATGCTTCTGTAAGCCATCACTGGTGTAATGTGATAGGAATGTAGGATGCTTATCAAAAAAGCTAGCCATCTCTTTAGAGAGAGATGATTAGCATAGGGCTATAGTTCCATTAAAACACCCACTTCATTCAAGTTCCTCGTTCTGACACTCCATCTTGTCTCATCCCACTGCTTTGATGCCACATCAGCTTCGATAGCTCGCATGCCTTCCAAAACCCTACGAGTGACCGGGTCCTCATCTCTTTTCAGGAAACCTGTAGCAGCTTGGGCACGTAATGTGTCTGCCTCTGCTTTGCTCTTGGCGAAACCCTTCTCCACGTCCACGAGTCGTAAACAGACTGCCTCCAATTCGGGCTCCTTTGCTTCGAGCTTGGCACGCACGTTTGCAAGTTCCTTTTCATATTGCCCAATTTGCTCACATACATGTTTGATTATGCTCGTTGGCATTAGTGGCACGGGATGTGGCTTTCTGCAGAGTGCTTTGAACCTCCTCGAACGCACGTACGTGTTGGTCACACAACAGCAGCAATTCGTCCAGCTTCGCTTGAAGTTCGCGGTGCTTCAGCCCCTCGTGCTTCTTCGCATCTGTGGCATTCGCCTCGGCCTGTTCAAGCAAGACACTTTTCAGAGCGAGCTCGTCAGTTAGCTGTGCAATGTGTTGGTTCTGCTCAGTTTGCAAAGCAAGCAAGCTGCCATTCGAGCTCCAACCTTGTAACTACTCCTTCAGAAGAAGGTTGGGGTGCCGCAAACTTCGTAAGGTACTTGGTTGAACCTTCATTGACATCGCCTTCTCTGGGACAGTCTTGGCTTACTATTCACACCCATGAGTTCCGATGGCCGACCACTCGGACCGGGGTCCCACATGTGAGTAATCTGCAGGGAGGGTAGCATTCTTCAGATGGGAAGCACTGCCCGCCTCCGGTGAAGAGGATTTTGGGTGCTGTAGTCGCTCCTGGGTTGGGGACCTGTGGATGATTTATGCGCAGGTTGGGTCATCGTCTCATTAGGATTGACAGCGTTACGCACGGGACCTGGCTACTTGATGTCCTCTCTTCTCAACTTAGAAGGCTGTCCAGATAAATCGACAAAATGAACATACATATTTGTGTCAAAAAACGTGAATAAGGGAAATCTCATTCACCCATGCACCTGGTGTTGAACATCCCCAAAGCACGAAGACATGTGTCCCATCAGCCATGGCATGAGCTGACCTCTTACGTGGACATATCCCAACATTTGTGAAATTTGAATGTTTGAACCACCGCTGCACTACATTTCACATGTGAACAAGGTAACGCGCTAAATCACTCACTCAACAACTGAAGGGCATTCAAATCATCCAAATAGATTTCGCCCATGAACCCACCAAGGACATACAGGACATCATCGACGAGGACAGCAGCATGACATGAACGGGGAGACAGAATGGCCGCATGGACCCAGTGCATTGTAGCTCAGTCCATTTTTGCATCGAAATGTCAAAGGACCAAGTGTCGTTATAATGACGTAGGTTACCAGTACCATTGGCCTTAAAGCACTTTCAGCTGATAGGCAAGGTGATCGGAGTTCAGCATGTGGTTTTCTGTGTACAGCACATCACAGTGATTCCCATAGATATGCTTGCATCACATCTGTCAAAAAAGCATTGTATCCAAAGCACATCATTACAAAAGCCTTCCACTGGGAGGAAGGGAAACCTAGACAAGCTGCTGTCTCCACTGGTATATCACATTGCCATTTCTCTCTGCATCAATCCAAAGCAGAGAGAAATGGCAATGTGATACACCAGTGGGGACAGCAGCTTGTCTAGGTTTCCCTTCCTCCCAGTGGGAGGCTTTCATAACAACATGCTTTGGATAGATGCTTTTTCAACAGATGTGATGCAAGCATATCTATGGGAATCACTGTGACATGCTGTACACAGAAAACCACATGCTGAACTCCATCACCTCACCTATCAGCTGAAAGTGCTTTAAGGCCGGCACAAACACAGTAATTCAGTCTTTGGTGGATACCAAAACATGACTGGTCCCCGGAAGGGGTAGGTCAGAATAGCACGGAGCATCTACGGGTAATCATACGGGAGTTCCAAACGTTCAAACGTTCAAAAATCTAATGCCCACACATCATTGAGTAACGACCGCCCGGTCCGTGGCCGCGTGAACATTGACCACGACGCGAGTCCACTGTCGCGATATTGGAGGACAAGCTCCGATCAGAGGGTACACATTTCGTGTGACAGTGGTGGCCGATTCTGCCCTCGGTTCCACTGCTCAGCTGCACGGCGGTGCTTCTCGTGCAACACCGCCCGTACCAAGCACGTGCTCGCGCAGCACTGCTTCACCGTTCCTCTGCAGAGTGCAAACGCAAGAGACAGACAGTTACGGATCCGAACAACGACACGGTGATACGAGCGTGGTGCGTGAGCGTGCCGTTCGAAGTAGTCTGTGTAACGGACCAGGGGGAGGACGACGACGACGACGACACGCACGAGGCACCGCCGCGAAAGCGACCTCTGCTCGCCGTCGACTTTTGGCCATGCGGTGTGGTTGGAGCACGTGCGTGCGGCGGACGAGGATGAGGACGAGGAGCCATACGAGCGTGGACAGAAGCGGCTTCGCTTTGTCTCGTTTCCTGGCGTGAGATTTGAAGCTTGAAGGTGAGGGTCACGCGGTGCGTAGCGGGATTGGCGGTGGTGATGGACCGGATTGATCGTTCGAGATGGAAGGTGCAGCTCGGACGCTGGCGATTCCGAAAGAGCTGGACTTGCACGAAGTGGAGACGATCAACATCGACCAGAGCCGGGGCGCGGTCATATTGTCCGTGCAGCAGGAAAATATTCATAATTGAGTAATCAATTAATCAATCCCCTTGCCTTTGTTTCTTTTTTTTTGGTTCTGCAGGCATCTACAATACTAATATCGCTCTCATTGCTCATTTGTCTGTCGCTTACATCTGGACGATTTCACCACGTCAAAACTTATAGCCATTATTCCATGACGCGGAGTATGCGACAAGGCGAAAGCATTATTCCATTTGAAAAACATCCGATAGCGCGTAGATCTAATAAAACAAATCAAGCACAAGTGGAGTGCGACAACGAAAAAAGCGGGTAAATCGAACATAACACAACTAAAGGAAGGTTAAGACAACTTATAAAGTGGCTAGTGATATCCGGGTAGCCGAACAGATAAAAGAGCCTGTGCCGGGGCGTCGGTTCGGTAACGTCGGTCATGGGAATGACTGTATCTGAAAGAAATGACCATCACTGAGCATCCCTCGGAAATCATGCTATGTCATATGCGTACCGGCCGCGGAGGCAGGAAGTGCAGTGGTCGCGCTTTGTACATTTGTGTTGGTATGAAAACGAAGCTGACGTTCGCGTTCATCAAGGGCCACCTAGCACGTCATCAGTAGGTTGATTATGTATGGCAGTAATCATCCCAACCTCGATTTCTCGCGTCACATCGTCGACTTGCGATTTGAGGACATACAGTCTCCAGGTCAAACCACAGAGAAAGAACTGGTAGAACTGTTGAAAAAACCACGGAGACCGATGGCTCTCCGTACGCATTTGTAAGAATTCGGGGCGCAAACTGGTTTAGGTCAGTTGGGAGGAGACGGCTAATGGATACAGACATGCGTACAGTGCCAGGCGTTCCCGGTACCCGCTCGCATTAGGGATACTATTGGCTTCCGGACGCTTAAGAAGTCCCATCGCTTCGTCGAATGACGTCGAAACCAGTCGTACAAAGTTGCGGGGAAAAGCCAGCGTAGGGAATAGAAGACTGCAAAAGAAAGGATGAAACTAAGGATACCAATAGCCCCCATATCTGGACCAATATATGAACGAAACGGGCAGGAATCAATAATAGAACAGCTGGGTTGAGTTGTGAGGAACTAATAGTAGAAGCACTGGATGGGTTGTGAGCGACCAATAGCCGAAATGCTGGGATGAGTCGTGAGGAACCAATGATAGAAGGGGTTGAGTTATGAAGAACTGATAGGACTTGTGAGCCCTTCTCACTCGCACTCGGAACTGGTGTTGATCCAGCAATATGCGTCTGAAAAAAACTAGGAGACCGCAATGCACCTTTCAGTACCCGATAGCAATGCTGACAACCCGTTTCCCACACGCTAGGTCGGACAGCTGAGTTGGGGATTACCGTGCTGTACATCAAGCCCGTCGCTGACCCTCGAGCCCGCCACTATACCCGGGCCCACCGCTGTACTTCAAGCCCGTTGCTGTGGGCGGTCCCGCAATCCAAACACTCCAAACACTGTGACCCATCGACAAGCGGGCGACATTGATGGGCCTCACACCACGGCGGCTGAAGTCCAAACGAAGATGTACCGGTGCATGAGGATGAACTGGCTGGAACCTGTAAAGGATTACGAGTGGGACCCAGAGACAGCTTCTTTTCGTTGAACTTTGAATGTTGAGAAACCATTGGCTTTAGAGTGATATGCATAACTAGCCTCTTGGTAAAATAAAGAGGAGAGAATTCAAGGGCGACAGAGGAGTCGGTTGTCTATTGCCGTGCCGCAAGCTATAAGTTAGTGTCACGGTGCCCATTCTTTGGCACTGTTGTGTCACAGTACCAGTCTTTGGCACTCTTTGGGCACCCAAGGCATTACATCCGCGGTAGTGTGGGAAACGACGGGTGGCACATCTGGCGCTCGCGCGCCATGTTGCCGGGCCAGTGACCCAAATCCCCTAAATTATATTGTTAGACCTGCCAGACTTGTAGCCAGATGCTTGATTCTAGCTTTCCTTTCAAACTCAGACAGCTTTCCGGATGTGAAGTTACTATGATAGGAAATTAGTTGTCGGAAGTTGCCATCCATATGCCATTAGATTTGTAATTGAGGGTCGGTTTCTCATTTCTCACGGCCATCCCGCACGTGTCCCCACTTCGTCCTCTCCCACGTCGTGCGCGTCGTCTCCGACAGCGAGCACGCATATTTCCGCTTCTCCCTCACAAAATATATAATATTTTACTGGAGTTTTATCTCTAACCTCTAGCTCTACGTAGTGTTGTAAAGTAGGGCCGGCTAACCGGATCGTGCCCTTATTATTTCCCGCGCATTTCTCAAACTCGGCAACTTCCGACGCTCGACTTTTCGCCACGTTACCTACCATTGTGCTCACGGTCAGAGACAGTGAATACGCCTATTTCCACATATCCCTTGGTTCCCCATAAAATAATATATATATATATATATATCAATGGGTTCGTATTGATGAGTAGAATACAAGTATAATAACTATAGATCAAACTAAGTGGTTTTGGTGGCTTCAAAATACTTAAACCTTAGGCCAGTGGCTTAGAGTGGCAAGTTACCAGCAGAGACTTTATTCTTTTTATTATAATCTTGCACTAGACACTCGCGATCTACTTTCCTTGGCAGCCTCTGCGGCTTCCCTTCAGCTCCCGTACATAATCATCCCACACCCCATACCTAGTGCTATGCCACCCAACTCATCATCAGGCGCTGTTGTATCCCCACCTAGGGTTTTCCCATCTCCCCCGCCATCTGTCTTTTCCTCTGCCGAAGGTACCATTTGTTGGTATGCGCATTGGCGCAGCACACTCAGCGTACAAGGTACCAGGCTTGAGCACCTCCTCGGGCGCTCGTTTCTGTGGGTCGTCTGGCTCGAATGAGGGGTATCTGAAAGGGGTTGGAAGGGAGACCACATGCAGCGTGGACTGCAACGTAGAGTTCAGCGACTTTGTGACAATACGGAGAAATAGATCGAGTAGAATATACCTGACGCCGCAAAGCAAAGCAAAGGTATGTCACTCACATGGTCATTCCCAACCAAGAGACGCTGCCCAAAGACGAGTCAGCAGCAAGCAGAGGTGCAACCACGTCTGCGCGGCTTATCCCAGGCGACACGGATATCGATACGATGTTTGAACGTTGCACCTTGTCGCTCACAACTGGTATAGACTGGGAATTCACATCGGTAGGGGGAACTTGTGAGCCGGAAGGGAGCGCATCTAGAACGCGTGGTAGATGCCGCATAAATATTGCCGTGAGGAGAGCACGCCGGCCCTCCGTGAGGAGTAGCGATGACGATGGTGCTGTGAATACGGGAGCTACGCGGCGTAAAATGGATTGATGAGGGTGATTAGACGTTTATCGCACTCGACAAGTGCCATCAGGAGCAAAGGGAGAAGCAGCTTGACGACCAGAAATGTCGCGCGCGACGTGGTCTGCCGCTGCTTCTCTAAATCCAGACTCTTGTGCGAGAAAATCGCATCCAGACGTCGTTCTGATTTGTAGTAGTTGTTGCAGAAAACACGGCTAGATACTGGAGAAGTGAGGTCGCACTGCTCTGCTCTCATTGGAAGTGGTACTGCGGAGTAGAGATACCAGCGCTGCAGGAGTATCTGGCTCAGAGGTGAAGCAATGGTGTTTGCGCCACGCTGGCCAAGGAGTTTAACAGGTTAACCCATTCAATGCCCCTGAAAGAGTGTCGTACAAACTCAGGCGACGATGTTGAAATGAAACGCGGCTGTAATGAGAATGGTATGGCCGTGGAGGACCCTCTCCCTAGTTGTTTTGCGAACCTGCATAAGCGTCTGAAATGTCTGAGAGAGCAGCAGAAAGGTTCTCAATGTGGGTGTGGGTCAATCGCGATGTATTCCGCATAGCGAGAAGAGTCTGCGGCGTGTTTCTGCTTCTTGGAGCTCGACGAGATCACGCCAGAGCCGGGAGAAAAACAGTAAAGGCTGATCGGGCGACTGGTGTCGACGCAGTTGGCATTATCAGAAATTCAGGGTCAGAATAACTGAGCGAGGATGGAGAAGAGTTGCCGCTAAGAGCGAGTGAGAGGGAACGGGTCCCTTTGATGTAGCGCAAGACACGATAGCGGCACGCAAGTGTTCCTCACGATAGCAATCTAGAAAAGTGGCAAGTCGACCGATCGCAAAGGCGATGTCAGGTCGCGTGGCAATAGCCATGTAGTTCGAGCTACAACAAGCTCACGATAGGGAGTGTTTCATCTAGTCGAGTTCGTCCGGAGGGCAAGTATTGACTTACCTGGGGCGGTTACGGTTGAGTTGAAGGCTGGCGAATAGAAGACGCCGAGTTACGACCACTTGACCACGTTGAACGATAGTACTAAAGCCCCGCCTGACCCGCCAGATCCGGCTTTGAGTTCTCTTGGGGAGCCCTCATAGGGGAAGCTCCTCATAGAACCCATGGAGGACGACAGGAAGACAAAGCGGACGGATCAACGTTAACAGATAAGACTGGTGATTCCCATGCATAGGATCCGGAGCTGAAATTCTTATTCTGTTCGCATGTTTGGGAACCTTAAATTTCCGACCAAATAAGCCCGGGATGCAGGAAAACTTGTTGGTCTCATTGAAAATCTGGTGCAACGATATACGTGAGTGGGTTATCAGGAGTATGGGAAAAGGAACGTAGGATGCCCGTCAGAAAAGCTGGCTATCTCTTCTGAGAGAGATGATTAGATATCGTAGGGTTATAGTTCAACTAAAACACCCACTTCATCCCTCGTTGCGACACTCCATCTCTTCTATGCTTTTCTCGTTCCACCACTTTGACGCCACTTCGGCTTCGATAGCTCGCAAGCTTTTCAAAGGCCTACAAGTGACTGGGTCCTCATCTCTATTCACGAAACCTGTAGCAGCTTGGGCGCGAAATATGTCTGCCTTTTGCTTTGCTCTTGGCCAAATCCTTCTCCGCGTCCGCGAGTCGT
Organism: Russula griseocarnosa; assembly: GCA_022884055.1. Classification (NCBI taxonomy): domain Eukaryota; kingdom Fungi; phylum Basidiomycota; class Agaricomycetes; order Russulales; family Russulaceae; genus Russula; species Russula griseocarnosa. The sequence goes on along the minus strand of JAGKRU010000002.1, from coordinate 95,576 downwards.
AAACGGACTGCCTCCAATTCGGACACCTTTGCCTCGAGCTTGGTACGCACGTTAGTTCCTTTTCATATTGCTCAATTCGCTCGCATGCACGTTGATTCTGCTCATTAGCGTCAGTGGCGAGGGATGTGGCTTTCTGCAGAGCGCTTTGAGCCCGCTCGAACGCACGTACGTGTTGGTCACGCTACAACAGCAATTCGTCTAGCCTCGCTGGAATTCCGCAGAGCTTCAACCCTTCGTGCTTCTTTGCTTCTGCGGCATTCGCCTCAGCCTGTTCAAGCAAGACACTCTTGAGAGCGAGCTCGTCAGTTAGCTGTGCAATGCGTTGGTCCCGCTCAGATTGCAAGGCAAGGAATACCGACAACTGCCGTTCGAGCTCCAACCTTGTAACTACTCCTTCAGAAGAAGGTTGAGGTGCCGCGAACTTCGCATGGCACTCGGTTGAACATTTGCTGACATTGCCTTCTGGGACACGTCTTGGCTTACTATTCACACCCGTGAGTTCCGATGGCCGACCACTCGGACCGGGGTTTCGCTCGTGAGTAATCTGCGGGGAGGCAGGGTAGTCCGGTACAGCGGGGGTAGCATTTCGCAGACGGGAAGCACCGCGCGCCTTCGATGAAAAGGATTTCGGGTGCTGTGGTTGCTCCTAGGCTGAGGGACCTGTGGATAACTTTCGCGCAGGTTGGGTCGTCGTCTCATTAGGATTGACGGCATTACGCTCGGGATCCAGGTACTTGGTGTCCTCTGTTCTCAACTTGGAAGGCTGTCCAGATAAATCGACAAAATGAACATACATATTTTGTGTCAAAAACGTGAATAAGGGAAATCTCATCCACCCGTGAATTTAGTGTTGAACCTCCCCAAGCACGAAGACATGTCACTGCGGGCAAACTGCAATGAAAATTCAATTCAGTCGAGAAAAACTGACCAATCAGATCTCGCAAAATAGCCGACTGAATTGGATTTCATTGCGGTTTGCCCGCAGTGTGTGTGCCATCAGAAGCCATGGCATGAGCCGACCTCTTACGTGGACGTGTCCCGACGTTGTGAAATTTGAACCATCGCTGTGCCGCATTTCGCATGTGAACAAGGTAGCGGTTCAACACGTTAAATCACTCACTCAACAACTGAAGGGCATTCAAATTTCAAATCATCCAAATAGATTTTGCCCGTGAACCCACCAAAGACATACATGACATCATCGACGAGGACAGCAGCATGACCTGAACGGGGAGACGGAATGGACCCAGTGCATTGTAGCTCAGTCCATTTTCGCATCGAAATGTCAAAGGACCAAGTGTCGTTATAGTGATGTAGGTTACCAGTACCACTGAATCCACAAAGAATTTATAACGAGGGTAGAGAGCGGATGTGACGGGCACAAACACAATAATTCAGTTTTCGGTGGATACCAAAACGTGACTGGTCCTCGAAAGAGGCCTTTCGTTCCCGTGCGGGTCCATATGACTCCCAACGAGGTTTCGATTTTACTGCAGAACTATCCGGTCAGAATGGAACGGGGCAGCGACGAGCAATCGTACGAGAGTTCAAACGTTCAAATCTAATGCCCACACATCATTGAGTAAATTCCCGCCGATCACTCCACCGAAGACGAATAGCTCGGAACGGATCATCGTCACGGGTATGGGTGTCGACCTCAACATAAAAACATCCGACGCACCGAGATTGAGAAGATAAAGTGAATCATCTTGGCGCACATTCTGGTCAGTAAAATTCACTTTGCCGCCACAAATCAAAAAGGGTAGTGTCGATGAGCGCGGCGCCATTATCGCCGCCATGCGCGACACGTGGCGTAAGGAACCTCTCCCGCCTGTTCGCAAGAGAGTTGTGGAGAAGTCCTGTGTTGAGAACGTATATAAATCACTGGTTGCACGGCCGTGTACATGACCCCCAAAGAGGAATAACTCTCCAGCAGCAGTCGCGGTCAGCGTATGAGAAGATCGGGGAAATAGTAATGGCGACGGTCCGGATTGAGGAGCATGTGCAGATAGTGAGGCGAGCTTCTTGAGAGAAGACGGAAGTAAAGTAGAGCCAAACAGGCGCGCTTTAAGATGCCTCTAATTTGGATTTCCGTGTCATTTCCGGTTCCGTGTCATGCCAGTGTGAAAGTTTCAGCCCTTGCAAACGATAGACTCACAACTCACTTCCCTGGCAACCTCTTGCAATTGATCCATGATACTCCTGTGACGTAACGGTAATATATATCATCTACGGCCATCCGTATGTTCAGGTTGATAACGGGAACATGCGCTTTTCGAGAAGGGACACCTACTCACAGGGTCCCGTATCACTGTGAAGTTTACGCGATACGTGTACATACAAAGCTTTTCACCGATTACGCATGATGTACGCGATTTTTTCTATTCTTCCAATGCTATCCGAAGGTGGCGCCTATCACCCTCGCTATAGTGTGTACTTACATGTCGATATGTCAATCCTCATCCCTGAGTTCCTCATTTGTACGTCGCTTACACAAATTTATCACTTGCTAGTAGACTTATACGGCCACGTGAATATATTATTTTCAAACAAGACCGCGTCACTCCCGTCGAGTAAACCGTGACGCAAAATATGAGACAGGACGAGAGCATTGCATTATTCTATTTAAAACATCCGATAGTGCGCGCTGCGGTATAATTGGACCTAATAAAACAAATCAAATACAGGTAGACTGCGACAACGTTAATCAAGAAAGCAGAAGACAAGTGATTCTAAACGAGAATTGCGGGTAAAACGAAACACAACACAAGCAAAACAGGTCAGGCAAAAACAGCTTAAACTTGGTAAGACAACTTGGAGGGTAAGACAACCTAAACTGGCTGGTGATGTCCGGGTAGCTGATCATGAACGGGTAAAACAGCCTGTGGCGGGGCGTTGGTTCGGTAACGTTGGTCATGGGAATGACCGTATCTGAAAGAAACGACAGTCACTGAGCATCCTTCCGAAATCATGCTATGTCATATGCGTACCGGTCGCAGGGGCAGGAAGCGCGGTGGTGGTCGCGCTCTGTGCATTGATGTTGGTAAGAGAAGCAAGCTGACGTTCATCCACAGCAAGCTAGCACAGCTTCGTCAGTGGCTGGGTTATGTAAGAAACCAATTGACCCAACCTCGATTCTTCGTCTAATAGCATCGACTCGCGATTTGAGGACATACAGTCTCCAGGTCAGACCACAGAGAAAGAACAGGTAGAACTGTTGAAAAAACCCCGGAGACCGATGGCTCTCCGTACGCATTTGTAAGAATTGGGGCGCAGACTGGGTTAGGTCAGTTGGGAGGGAGACGGCTAGTGGATACAGACATGCGTACATTGCCAAGTTTGCCCGGTACTCACTCACATGAGGGATATTGATGGCCTCCGCACGCTCAAGGAGTGCCACCGCTTCGTCGAAAGACGTCGAAACCAGTGGCACGATATTACGGGGGAATAGGAATCGTAGGGAAAAGATGATCCCAAAAGAGAGTATGAGACTAAGGATATCAATAAACGCCATATCTTGATCAATATAGGATCGACAACGCGGTGGGAATCAATGATAGAAGGCAGGGTTGAGTTATGAGCTCTTCTCACTCGCACTCGAAGCTGCTGTTGGTAGATGCGGGTAGATGCGAGATGCGATGAAGAAACCTAATATTCCTACAATTATACCGCCGAGTTGTTGGGAACCTGCAATCAAAACACGTGACTCGTTGACGAGGGAATATACGGGCGACATTCATGGGCTTCACAGCTTCACAACCAGGATGGCTGAAGCCCAAACGGAGATATACCAGTAGGAATCGAAGCCCACATGAGGATGAACTGGTAGGAACCTGTAAAGGAAGACGAGTGAAAACCATACAGTTTCTTCTAGTTGAACTTTGCATGTTGAGCAGCCAGTAACTTTAGAGTGATATGCATAACGATAAAATATGTTTCAATCTGAAGAGGAGGGAAGTCATCGCCATCGCTTTGTCAAGAGCGACAGATTGTGGGTTGTCTATTGATTGAAGTTGCGCAACTTCTCAACTTATAGTATATGGACGAGCTCCTACGTCGTAACCGAAGGCGCCCCGAAAAAACCAGTTACGATCTTGTTCAGTAACGCGAGTTCCCTAATAAATCATATAATTAGACCTGCTAGACCCGTAGCCAGATGCTCGATTCTAGCTTCTCTTTCAAACTCAGACGGCTTTCCGGATGCGGAGTTATTATGATAGGAAATCAGTTGTCGGAAGTATCGGAAATATCATCATCAAGTGATGATGGAACCTAGTAACCCGTCTACTAGTGCCTGATCCCGTTGTCCCAGTGTTGATGTTGCACATCGCCAAGGCAAACCGAGGACTGTGGGGGTGTTATTATCCCAGCTACTGTACATGTTGCATTCTTTTGAGATGTCTCTCCCGGATCGAAGGAAGGCCCGTAGCGCGGGCAGTGTGCCCGAGATCGGGATATGCCGAATATTAGGTATATCAGCCCTACGGCCCGGGTTTCCTTTCCTGTTCTTCGTTAACCTTAGGCCAAGTCTCTCTTAGCATAACCTCGTTCACTCTCACTCTCGGTTTATATTTTTTAAACGAGCAGACCCGAAGGTAGTGAAAAGTGTGCGGCAGTGCAAATCCATGTAACCCAGCGCTGTAGATATCCACCCGATTCTTTGCCCGATTCCCAATAGCGGTAGTATAAACAGACCCGGAGGACCGAGGACCTGCTCAATTGGGGATGATAGACATCGACCTGATCCAATGTCAAGGAAATGGTCCGGCGTGATGAGGAAGACCAACAAGCAGGTCACAAATGTATGAGTTTCTGAGGAGGACGACGTAGTATGGGACAGGTTGTGATAATGTGACTAATGTGACGGGTGACCAGATCACCGGTCACCCCCCTTGATCAGCGTCGCCCGGATTGTCTTCAGTTCAGAACGGGTGCATCAAAACCCTCTCCAGCCAAAAATCCAGTGGGAAAAAAAAGCATGGTTGGGAAAGCTACCGTCTGTGTAAGGACCACCCCCCTTAATATGTGTACAAAGGTTTGATTTGTCATTGAAAGTTTGAATTAGCGAGACGTCGAGAATGACAACCCCCCTTGAACTGTCATTGGTGGTGCAAGGACGTACGAATGTGCAGGCACAGGTCCAATTCCAGGTGTGACAGGCAGAACACTGCCAGCACATGAAGGACCATGGATACACGTACAGAATTGCGAGGACGTACGAATGTCCATTGTCCAGGCATGGATCCAAGTCCAGGTATGACAGGCAGAACACTGCCAGCACATCGAGGTCCATGGATACAGGTAAAAAGAGTGCAAGGACGTACAAGCGTCCAGGCATGGGAACAAGTCAGGGTGTGGTAGAACACCGCCAGCACTTTTATGACTGTGGGTATGGGTACTGAACTGCCTGGACGTACGAATGTCCAGGCATCCAAGTCCAGGTGTGGCAGAACACCGCCAGCACATCGATGACTGGATACAGAATGAAGGTACAGAAGCGCAAGGACGTAGGAATGTCCAAGCAGGTATAAGGTACAGGGTCGTTCATTTGACACAGAACGCCCGGAGGTCCCAGTTATGGGAACGGGTAAAAGGTCATTCATAAATACAGAACGCCCCGGGGTATGGTTTGGTGCGGATTACGGTGTTGAGCATGACTGCTCTCCCCCAGGTCGCCATCGACTTTGAAATATGGTGGGGCATTGCCTCGAGGGGCTGGTATTTCGGCCGGTCAAGTAAAGGTGTTTGGGCAAGAGGGTCGTCATTGAAAATAACATAAGATGCCTGCGAGTGTGGTAGTGAACACGAAGGGACAAGAACAGAAGGAAAGGGATGGCAAAGAGTGCGAGTATAGGGTGCCCAAATGAGCGGCGCAGGTTTTCACCCAACGATCGAGGTAGCGTAGTTCGTATATTGGATGAAGTCGGTAAGTGCCCAGGAGAGCATCATACTGGGGTATAATGGTCTACTTTGGGTGGATGGGAAACATGGTGCGATTGCTCAGACGAAGAAAAGACAGGTCGCAACTTGAATGGTGGTCGTCACAAGGTGTTGTTGTCGCACCGTCGGCGTCGTGTGTGGTACGAGGTACAGTAGCGCGGTTAATATAGGCACACAGGTTGGTGTGGATGGTAAGGAGGCAATGAAGAGGAACACGTTGGGATATGGGTAGAGAAGGCACCGAAGTGATTTGTAAGGAAAACGTCAGGTGTAAGACAATAACAAATTTAACTTCTTGTTTCTGACAACCACTTCCAATCCGAGCATCAGATCGCAGAACATGAGGCCACCGACGTCCGTCTGATGATGCGACAAAAACCACCGATTTGGAATCGAAGCTTGATTAATCCCGTCACGATTTATTGGCTCGCGCCAGGTTTCTGTCGTTACGCCCGCCGCCCAGGAACTGATAATTCTCGAAGCACCCCGCCACATCCCTTGTGTTGTTTTGATATCTCCGAAATTGTAAAGCGGCAAATGTTCTCCGTCAGTTCATTTGCACCAGTGGTCATCCGGTCATGACCTGCATGGGCCGCATGTGGCCCTGTGGACGTTTTCTCTCGTAGCCTGCGCCCTTCTTCCTTGGGTGTGGAATATTATTTAGACCCCTGACATATGCCAAGTGACAAACTCCTGTACCAATGGGTATGTGACCGGCGAGTCGGCTTACCTCCAAGGAGGACCAGCGCCGAGTTCTGCCAGATATCCTTCCCAACAATACTCTTCCTCGCAACCACCACCTACTTGCTCACACCGATCTACGTTCCCAACTACTCCCGCATACGATCAGGGTGTGGAAGGTAAGTGGTTGGATGATCACGACGACAAGTAATTGCTGGGCAAGTTTTTCAGCTGAGGGCATGTTTGTGTCGCAAATGGATGGATGCAACACGGATGTAGAGTGAGACTACAGGGGTTGTGGTTACGACATGGGTATTTGTTGGGTTGTGGGAGAAGGAGAGGAAGATGAAGGGTGGTATTTCGGATATTGAATCAGCAAACAGTTTCCAAGGTCTTCGATGACGCGCTAATATCGTGTCTGTGACGCTTCGCTGATCCAGAGTACGTTTGAACGGTCCACTGAATGATGTAATTGTCATTAGCGAGTAGTATGCTGTCATCATTTCGGACATTTTCAAGCTTCCGGTATGCCATTTACGAGCTGGTACCAATGATCATCGTGGTTTCGCACAATGGAAGTGGTGAGAGCAGCCTATTGGCTGTAGAAAAGCATGACCGGATAAGCGATACCTTCCAAGTCTGCACGAACAACCCAAATTCGATGCGTCCAAGATCCAGATCTTCGTCCAATGACTGAAATGTCCACAGGTGGAGATAGGTTGCTAGTTTATATGTGAACGTGAGTGATTGTGTACTGATGAAAATAGGGGTCAGTCATTGTCGGACATGATAGGGGCAGGTATCTGGTAGAATTTGATGGTGAATTTGTGGTACTGCAGTGGCAGGGCCATAACCTGTCAAGGAAATGTCCGGCGTGATGAGGAAGACCAACAAGCAGGCCACAGGCCACAAATATATGAGTGTCCGAGGAGGACGACGTAGTACGGGACAGGATGTGATAATGTGACTAATGTGACGGGTGACCAGATCACCGGTCCCCAACATCCAATATTGTCCGTACAGCAGAGAAAACATTCATATTGCGTGTATGATCTGGAGGCATCTACAGTATCTTGTTGTTGCTCATAGCTAGCCTCGTAACCGGCCCTCTAAAAGGGGTAAACCTCGATAGAGGGCCTGGGAGATCTGAGTTTAAACTTGGCGGACAGAGATAATTACTCCATAAGGATATGCTCAATAAAGAAATTTGTCATGTGATCACGACGGTGGTGCTAAACAGCTCCATATGGCAACGCATTATTATAATTATCATTATCATTAGCGGTTTAGCGCCTGTTAGCGTGTGACTAGTGTGACAGGGGGGTGTCGGATGTGATTGGGTTGAAGCTTTGAAGGTTGAGTTCACTACTGAGATCCCCGTTAGTTTGCTAGATTTGTAATCTGTCACATGGTCTAGTCGATGCAGCAGAATATAGATGACAGCCAGTTGGGCAGGACGAAAGGCTGAGTAGCTCAGTGGTTAGAGCACCTAGTATACATTTTGGGGCCAGGGAGGCCTGGGTTCGAATCCCATTCAAATCACTTTTCTTGCACATATCCACAATCTAAAATAGCTCATATTATCATATCACATCCGACACCCCTGTCACACCAGTCACTTGTTCAACAGGTGCTAAGCCACTAATGCTAATGATAATAATAATAACGCGTTACCGTACAGTATGGAGCCTAAGGCAGCACTCACTACGAGAAAACCACCACCGTCGTGATCACATGACAAATTTCTTTATTGGGCATATCCTTATGGAGTAATTATCTCTGTCCGCCAAGTTTAAACTCAGATCTACCGGTCTCTCTAGCGAGATATCCCTTTTTGGGCTCGCCGAGAGACGGTCACCGGTCTAGCTCATAGCGCTCATTGCGCGCCTACCTTATCAATTTAGTCACGTGATACATATGAGAAGAACATATTATGTAATGGGAGCCGCGCTGGCACAAGCGACGGTCGAGATAGCCCATCTATCACACTATCAGACGTGCTGAAAAGACCGCCGATGACACGGTTGGACCGTACAAGAACATGAATAAAATCATCCGAAAGGTCAGATAGATAGTCGACTGTGATATAATTGTACACATAAAGACAAGCAAGCGACAAGCAAGAAGCAGAGGACGAGAGACCCTTGACGAGCATATAAGATAGCTCAACAACTCGGACAGGTGGCAGGTGAAATACAAGTGGCTATGTGATAGAATGGACGAAGCAGCTTGCGCGGTGAGGTCGGCCCAAAGCATTGATCATGGTCATGGGAAGTGGGAACGGTATCTGAAGGAATACTGTTCACTATGCGTGTCTTAAATTCACGAGATATCATGTTTACCGGACGCAGTGGTAGTGGCGCTTTACACGTTGGCAAGAAAAGTGAGCCGTCGTTCATCCACCGCCAGCTGGAGTACCCATATCAATTTGGGAATAGGTAAGTAGAGTGGTCCAACAAACCTCAACCTCTCGCTTAACGGCCTCGATTCGCGACTTGAGACTATAGAGCCTCCAGGTTAGGCCACTCAGAAAAAGCAGGCAGAGCTGCTGGAAAAACCCTGGCGAACGATTGCTTTCCGCTCGCATCTGTACGAATTGGCTGCGAAACCTGTGTTCAGTTAGTGGGAGTACCATAAAAGTTCAGGTATGTGCGCACGTTGCTAGGTTTGCCCGATAATCACCCAAGTTGGGGATATAGATAGCCTCATCGCGCTCGAGAAGTGCCATCGCTTCATTGAGTGCTGATAAAACGCGCGGCACAATGTTTCTGGGTAACAACAGCCGTAGGGAAAAAATGATCCCATAGAATCCGAGGAAAGAGAGTATGAGACTAAAGACATCCAGAAACCGCATCACCGCGGACAAAAATAGAAACGGCAAAGCGGGCTGGAATGACGGGGATGAGAGCCGTTCTCACTCGAATTGCTCTGAGAGCGTGCAGGGCCACCCCGACGAAAAATCCTAATATTCGCACGGCCTTCACATAACATGGTTGTAGAAGGACGGTCCGGTAGCGGGTAGTGGGACGGTCCGGTGAGGGACGTCCGGCAAAGTCCGGTGTGGGCGCTAGGAAAAGAGGCAGGGAAACAGGGAAAGAGGGTAAGTGGGTAAGTGGGTAACTCCCAAGCTTAGACGCCGTTGAACCGTTACATCCCATGATAGAGGGAAGTCGTCACAAAAAAATATGCTAGTTGGAACTTTGCAAACCGATGACGAGTGTAACCCAGAGACCAGTGCTGTGAGTCGAACCCTTTGTTGCGCAGCCAGCAGCTATTAGGTTGACTGGTATCCCAATAAAATGGACTGGCAAGTCAAAGCAAAGGAATTCCTTGTCGCCATGTTAACTCAAAAGGAGAGGTATGGGCGAAGGTGTGGATGAGAGTGTGGGTTGAGTATGGGCGAGAGTGTGTGGGAGATTGTGTGAGTGCGTGCGAGATATTGGGGAGTTGTTGGGAAGGACGTAGGTGGTATATGTATAAACGAAATGCGGGTAGTAGGAAAGACCGGGTTTTTGTAAAGGCAGTGGCAAGATGTCATGAACTCATGATGTGGGAGCGGAGTAGTTAGAGCTGGTAGTAGTCCTTGCTCAGATCCGAGACGAAAAGAGAAAAGACGTGGGAGCCTTGGTATGAGTATGAGATCTTTGGTGCAAGTCGGGGAAGGCTCATCGAGGTGATGAACAACGTCAGGTCTCGCGGGCTGGGCCAAGATCGGGTGTGGGGGGGATGGCTTTACGCTGGCCACATTGGATGGGTCTTGGACTCAAGGCCGTTCTGTTTCATTCTCATCTCATGGGAGCTGGGATTTATTATTTGGGGACGGGGACCCTGAACACCAGTCGAGGGTATTACCTTTTTTGTAGGTTTAGAAACGAAGGGGACGAGGCCAATCTCGATGACGAGCCTCATGACGAGTAGAGCCTGGATCTGAGATTTATTATTTGGGGGAGCGCCGAGCGGGGACCCTGGACACCAGACGGAGTCAAATACAGGAATCAACCAAGGTCAGGAATCCAAGGTACGGTATCGACCAAGGTACAAAGGCGGTTTTTAGGTCTTTGGCCATATTTGGCGCCATGCCGTAACGCCGGTAAACTGGTACAATGACCTACAATGAGCTGGAACTTCGATTATCTTGCTACTTCGTGATGTATTGTTTCTTTTTGGAGAACACTAGGTTGATTGGATGGTTTCCGAGTCTTTATTTTGTAAACAGCCTGTTTTTGATGAACCAAGATCAGGTGGAAAAAGCCGCCGTAGCCGGCGCTTGTTGACTGCAAATACAGATTCAGATATTAGGGTACGATGGCCATTCCGGTTCGGTTCGGAAATCATTAAACATTAATATATTAATCTTAATCATTAATCACCCACCAGCCGCGCCGCCGCCATAAAGCCATTTGACCCGCCAAATCTGCGTGTTAGACCTTACCAAGACTTGCGCCCAGATATCCGATTCTACTCTTTTCGAACTTAGACGAAGGCGGTTTATGAAATTATGAAAGCTCGCCATGACGTTACAGTAAAATCGAACCAGTACTGTATAATGCCACCCAAAATGCTCACTGTGCCGTGGTATCATTATTCACTTATTGTAAACTTACGCTAGGCACTCGTGAACTACTCGCGTTTGCTTCCTGGGCAGCCTCTACGGCTTCCCACACCTTCAGCTCCCGCTCATAATCATCCCACACTTCCATACCTAGTGCCATGCCACCCAACTCCCCATCATCCCGCGCTGTTGTACCACCGCCTGGGGTTTTCCCATCTCCGCCGTCATCTGTCTTCTTTTCCTCAGCCAAAGGTGCCAGAGTCGTTTTTGGTATGTGTATTGGCGCAACGGCACACTCCGCGTACAAGGCACCAGGCTTGAGCACCTCCTCGGGCGCTCGTTTCTGTGGGTCGTCTGGCGCGAATGAGAGGTATTTGAATGGGGTTGGAAGGAAGAGCGCATGCAGCGTGGACTGCAGCGTAGAGCTCGACGACTTTGTGAGAATCCGGAGAAACGGATTGAGCAGAATATACCTGACGTCGCCTCTCAATCAATGACGCCCAAAGCCAAAGGCATGTCACTCACAATATCATTCCCAACCACGAGACGCTACCCGAGACAAGTCAGCAGTGAGCAGAGGTGCAACCACGTCCGCGCGGCTTATCCCAGGCGACACGGATATCGATACGATGTTTGAGCGTTGGACCTTGTCGCTCACGACTGGTATAGACTGGGAATTCACGTCGGTAGGGGGAACTTGTGAGCCCGAAGGGAGGGCATCTAGAACACGTTGTAGATGCCGCATGAATATTGCCGTGCGGAGAGCACGCCGGCCCTCCGTGAGGAGTAACGATGACGACGACGTTGAAAGTGGTGAGGCGGTGAATACGCGAGCAGCCGCGGCGTAAAATGGATTGATGAGGGTGATTAGACGTATGTCGCGTTCGACAGGTGCCGTCAGGAGTAAAGGGAGAAGGAGCGTGACGACCAGAAAGGTCGCACACGACGCGGTCTGCCGTTTCTTCTCTAAATCCGGGCCCTTGTGCGAGAAAATATTGCCAATAGGTGCATACTCATGAGCGAATATGACCGCATCCAGACGTTGTTCTGACTTGTGGTAGTTATTGCAGAATGCACGGATAGATGCTGGAGAAGTGAGGTCGCACTGCTCTGCGTAGATGTTCTCATTGGAAGTGGTACTGCGGAGTAGGGATACCAATGTTGCAGGAGTGCCTGTATCTGGAGACTCAGAGGTGAGTGCTATGATGTATGCGCCACGCTGGGCTAGGGAGTTTAACAGGGTTAACCCGTTCGGGGTGAATGCTCCCTGTATAGATTGTCGTGTCAGCCAAATAGTGAGACGACGATGTTGAAATGAAACGCAGCTGTAATGAGAATGGTACGGCCATGGAGGTCCCTTTCCCTACTTGTTTTGCGACCCTGCGTAAAGGTGTAGATGGTGACAATGCCAACGACGGCTACAACAAGATGGGTGTAGTACTCGGAAGGAAGAATTGCAGTCCCGACAGCATACAGAATTTTGAGCACCATATCCCCTTGTTCACCGCATGCCGCGACTTTTCAGGCAGACCATGCGAAGGTTACGTAATACGTATGGTTCCAGGCGTCTGGGGCATAAAGTACGGAATTTTTCTATTCTTCCTATGCCTGAAGGTGGTACCTATCACCCTCGCTATAGCATGTACTGCATGTACTACCTACATGTCAATCCTCATCCCAGTTTCCTGCTTGTTGAGGAATTCTGGTCCACCCGCCGGCCGGCTCATAATGATACTGTCTACACTGAGAACCGAAACGGCGGCTTCAGTAGCCAAGCGAATTGCCCATGCTTTGGCCGCCAAAGAATCCACGATGTTGTTCTCGGCAGCATTCAAAGTGCCGTCTGTCTCAGCCTGGGGTAAAAAATTTTCAAAAAAAAATCAGCTATCGCAAGGGGTTGGCTCCAGTTGGAGTGCTGACCTCAACATCGACGCCCCATGACTCGCCACCAGCCTTTTCGTGCTTGGCAAGTAATCGCGCGACAATTTCGTTCCCCTCGGCACCACCGTGGGCATTCTCTGCTAACGTACGCGGGATCACCTCCAACGCAGACGCGAAGCGGCGCACGGCGTGCTGCGCAAGACCGCGTAAGCCAGCACCGTAGGTTTCCACCCGACTCGCAAGAGTGAGCTCCGTGGCCCCGGCACCAGGAATAAGGCGAGGGTCTTTTATAAGGGCTTTCAACGAGGCAACGCCATCGTCTACTGCGCGCTCAAGATCATCGAGGTGGTTCTGTGTCGCGCCGCGCAGGACGATTGTCGCCGTGCGCGTCTTAACGCCCGCACCGTCTGGCTCCTGTCGTAGCACGGTGACGCGATCTCCGCCGATCTCAATTGTCTCACAGACGTCGATGTACCCCGCCTCTTCGGGGGTGGGTGCGCCAAGACGTGCGAGTGGAGTTGCTTGCACGACACGGCAGAGACGCCGCAAATCGAACTTGGACAGGACTTTTAGAACAAGAATTTGACTCCGGTTGAGATAGTGGAGAGCGAGTTCTCCCACGGTTGTTCCGGCGATGACTACTTTTACACCCGAGTCGGCGAGTTCTTTGAATATCTGCAAGCGGGGGTGAGGGAGCGGCGCGTGCTTTTGTAACGAAGATACCAACTTTTTCCATGTGTTTCTCTTCTCCTCTCGTGAAATTTAACATCTCGTCAGCATTTTTGATTAAAACGGTACCCTTGGTTTCCGTTTGTGCAATATCAATAGGATTCGTGAAGACTGCAACCTTCGCTTTTGTGACCTTTTTCACGTCGCCTGACCAATTTCGGATGTCGGTACTACCGCAGTAGATGCTAGGCAGCTACGCACCTTCAGGTTCCCTACCAAACACCATGCCCTGCACTACTTTGCTTCCTGCCAAGCTGCCTCCCATGATTTTGACTACTCGAACATTATCGACGTTGAACGCCTTGTTATTTGCCGGCATGACTGACAGGGCAGCGTCGGCCACAAGTCCTGCAAGGATGTCTTCAGACCCATACTGCTTCGATGCTATGGAGGGAATGACAGCATGCGCGAGAGCTGCTTTTGTCAACGGTGATGGAAGTTTGCCAGTCGATAATGCTAGTACAAGGCGCGCCACTTAGACAGCTGGAGGCGTTGGAGTGGGATAGAACGTACACTCGAGCTCAGTTAATGCTTTTGTGGATGCAAGTTCATAACCCTTGATCACCTCACTTGGGTGAAGACCCATGATCAACAGATTTTCGGCCTTCTTCAGAAGTTCTCCAGCGAGGATTAATACCGTGTTAGTTGCGTCTCCCATCTGGGCCGAAGGTTCATGTCGATCGCCCGACAGAATAGACAAAATGCAGAGCTAACCTCCACTTCTTGTGCTTGCGAGGCCATCACGAGTAGCTTTGCGGCTGGATGTACGACCTCGATTTCGCGGATTATAGTGGCAGCATCGGAAGTTACGAAGAGTCTGCCCAAGTGGTTGATGACGAGTTTATTTCGACCTAGATGCTGTCAACAACCTTTCTGCTAGCTGAGAGAAGAGAGGGACGCGTACCATTGGGCCCAAAACTTGTTCTTACAAGGTTGGATAGTTCTGAGACGGCCTCGATATTTCGAAGGACCGCGTCCTCGAGGCCAGACATTTGCTGGAACGAAACCCATCAACAATTACGCAAAAAAAGGAACATAATATCCGTACTTTGTATCCATCCTTGAAGAGTTGGATGTTATTCGCCTTTGGGACTTTCAGAGCCATTCTGCGGGTGGAAGCGAAGCGCTGCGACTCTGCCAAAGCAAGAGCAAATTACAAGTGCGGTGCCTTCCGGCCCGGTGACCAAACTGAGCTCGCGTCTTTTATTTTTCCTGAACTGCTTGCTACCTTTATCTCTTGATCATCCGAGTCCTATCAGTTTCTTTACGCCAGACCGGTAGCATGGGCCTCATAGCTTCCTTGATCAGGCTCAAACGCCTGCACGTAACAAGTCTTGGGACTAGTAATAGGTTCTGCTGACGCTCGGAGATGAACAGGCGCTCGCGCTCCCTAATAAATGCCGAGCTTATCTTCATGTCCCTGTTTTTACGGGAACTGGATAAGAGTCTGCATTTCGGCCTCCTGGAAACAATTCAACTTGCCCTTGAACTGTAGGCACCGGCTGGCAGCTGTAGATCACCTCAGGGAAGCTGGTGTGGTAATACAAGGTGACGCCGTCAAAGTTGCCGTTGTCATTTGGGCGGTCATATTAAACTTGGTTTTGGGGCACCTCTGGTCCTGATCCTTCCCCCCCACTTTCTAAGCGTCTCGGACAAGTATCCCCTATCCCACCCTCCCAGGAGAACACAGCCTCTACTTTTGCATCCTCTTTGATACTATTTGTTCGGACTACATAAACTCAAGAGTGGAGACTGCAGTCACGCGCGGCGTTCATCGTCCAATGTCCCCTCTGTGGAATATATGACCATTTCTCAATGACAGAAGTTATCCCGGCCCTACCGGCCAATTATTTCTTCATGGAATGTTGCGTAACAAGTGTGTGTGTCTCCCTCTGATCTCATGTCGAGTTGTTTGGGTATCTCAAACGTGCCAATAGAGGCATGGCGATTTTGTTTTCAATTGACGTTCCTCTATCGTCACGCAATCCCCAGAGCTTTGGTTACGAATTTAACCGAAGTCGATACAAGAGCGTCCTTCGTATTCTTAAGTCTCGATAGACCAAAGGTATGAGGTTCAAGGCTGTGTGTAGTGGGGTCTGGTAAGCCAAGGACAGCATTTGATTCTCCCCCTGAATGTTGCCGGGGTTGTGTTGTGGGCTTACGTAGTTACCTGTTAGCTCTCAATACTTGTTCTACACCATCCTTTACACCCCTCGGCTTGAGCACAACATGTTCTTCTTATGTCTCCTTATCTCGTATTTCGTTAACAATGGGTTCACCGTGGATCAGTTGGGGTTCCTTATCACCATGATGGGTGTGATCACTCTAATCCTGGTTATCACCCTTCGCGCTGCAGCTGTGCGTTCGTTCTTTCAATGACTCGCTGTCCTCTGACCCCAAACTTGCAGCGTTTGTTGGCCTGGATGATAATCCCAATGGAGTATAGAAATGAGCTCTTACGGGTCAGTTTCGTGTTCCTCACTACATACACCAATCACCTAGCTGACGCATACAAACAGAATGGAAGGGAGGTGTAGTAACTCTCGCAAGCGTGCAAGACTTCCTCAATTTATGCTCGGTATGTTACCCTACTCGCGGCATCTGAATGTCTAAGGACCCTTTCTGACCCGGGCGTCCTCGTGAATCTCCTAGGGGAAGAACGAGAACAAGCGACCCGATGACACCTATGACACCCGTACTAGCCTCAAGCTCAATGTGCAGCTCATTTTTCACAGTACGCAATCCTGAAGATGGAGACTGAAGATGCCACCATATGACGTCGAGACGTTACACTCATATATGCGCCCGTTTACCCACTTCCCCCTGTCATTTTGCCGCCCCCTCCCCTCGTGGAGAAATCGCCGGATCGGAGTTTTCGTCTGGAGCGCTGGACTCATTGGACGGCGCCAGCCTGTCCTTATGCCCATCAGTCAAAGTTCCATTCCGTGCTCCAGACGAACCAAATTTTTTTTTGATCAGCCAGCCATCCTTGATAACTTGTAACGATTTTTTCTTCCCCGAAGACAACCTTATATTTTGTTTTTGTTCCCCTTTCCCTTCCCCCCATTCGTCTACATTCCATTTTGTTTTGCTTTCCTTCCCATTCTGATACTATGGGCTCGCTCCTCCGTAACGGAGCAGCATCATCATCATTCTTCATCCACAGCCTGGAACACGTCTGATGCCGTCCCTCTTCACTTCTGATTTTTCATGTAGAGAACCATAGGCAACATTTTCGTTCCGCGCAATTTTTTATGAACGCCGACCGTGGGATAGAGCGCACGTTCATAACCCCCGTACTTTGATTCGTTGGTCAATCCTCGCATGTACCCTGTAGCTAGTATTAGTACAAGTTGAGGAGAACCCCGCATTTTTTTTAAAAAGTTGGCGTTCTCTCTGAGAGAAACAAGACAACGTCTTATCTTGGGCGGTCGTACAAGGTGATCCATGTACGGGGTTTCTTCCCCATGGAGCTGTATCTTTGTCTGTGTGACAGCTACGTACTAAGGTCAAGGGCTATATATCCTATATCTTCGTCTGTCATCACGATCTCATGACCATCCCCGCGTCTTTACTGACAGCGTCGGGTCCTTTATTCATCTAGACGCCAGATACCGTGGCAATGAGCTAGGGACGAACACCCAGGGTTTGTCTTCTGAGTGAAGAAGTACAAAATCGCCAGGCCACCACCAGTCGCCTCTAGTAATCGATACACACGCCAAGCAGTTGGGCCCCATGAAGGGCAATGTCCCCCGATATTAACAGCGCGGGATTAATTTTTTTAGGTATACAAAACACTAGGTGAGTCGTAGCCTAGACAAGGTACGAGAGCGACATCACTCGAGCCAACACAATGTCCGTAGCCACAGAGCGTCAGATACCAGTGAAGGTCCGCAGGTACTCTAATGGAAGGGATTCAACAATCATTTCGGTCACTGTGATGTATAGACGCACCTCGAGTTAGTTCAAATGCGGCAAAAGTGCTTCCGGCAGCAGGGATACTACGCAGATGCTCAGAAACGGAGACAAGGTAAAGCCGCTAATAGGTCACCTTCGGATGACTAGAGAGCATTAACTATGAAGTCCAAGTGCAAAATGTGATGATTTAACTCACGACACGGTGTCAGGCCACGGAACAGGCCAGCTCTTGAGAGATACACATTAGAAGTTAAAGTGGACAGTGAAGATGGTAGGTGCTCACACTCCGGATTCAGCGACGACAGCTTTTAATTCACGCGCAATGTACTGCACAGGCGTGCCACTTGGTGGGGTTGTGCGGAGCTGTACACGCGACTTGACGACGTCTTCAAGAACGACGGGTGAGGAATTCCGTGGCAGGCAGAATCGTAGTTGACTTACCCAGAGGGTAAGAAGAGAGCCAGTAGGCGATCTGTGGCAGCATATTGAATCCGACCTAGATGACAGATAGAGAGAAAGCTACACGTACACCCCCTGTGGATCCGCTAGCCAACAGTGCCCATACTGGCAAGTCGGGACCATATTTGCTCACAAATTTCCGCTTCGAGAATTCGAACGCTACGCGATTTTTGACGTCTAAAGCCACGGGCATATTCAGAACGTACCTGTATAGAACCTACAGTAAAAACCAACATGCCCGAGTCCAGACGATGAACATGGTCGCTTAGTCGGATAATGGTTGAAGTCGTAGTACGCCTCACCCTGCATAAGCCGGAATCTCTCTCGCCACAGTGACCTTATAACATAAAAAAGAACATTAACCTCGAAAGCCCCCAAAAAATTGAAGCTCGGCGTACCCAATAGCCACGCATGACGCCCTTGCGAAATCCCCACTCAGCCCACATCTCCCTCGCCACAACGCGCAATCGCTTGTCCGACGGATTTCCATACTGCCCCTGCATCCGCACTTTGAACATCTCCACGGGGCTCGCGAGTAAGCATTCGCAGCACCTGCCATGGCCCCAGCCGCGGCGATCTCCTTCAGGAGAGCTGTCCGAATGGCGAGATGATGCGTTTCGAGGTGCCGTATGCGGCGAAGAGCAGCGAGTTGACACCGGCGATTCCTAGAAGAGGACTGAGCATCCCTATTTTTTTGTAAGAAATCATGAGGTCCCGGGAGATGTGAGAGGTTAGTGAATTATGGTGGATTCGGAAGGGGGCGAACGCAAACCTTTGTAGAGAGCTAGAAGACCTTCCTTCCGCATCGTCTGTATCGTGATATCCATGGGCCCTTTCTTTGAGGCAGCTTAGGATATCCAGCGTAGAACAGAGTGAGAATAGCACTAACAAACATGCCCTCTGTAGTAACGGTTCATGCATGATAAGGCGGTGAGTTTGTGAAAGAAAGGAATGAAACTGAACTGGGAGCGATTTGGGCGCGCGTCTTGATCGTGTCGAGCGGCTGTCCAACCAAGACTTGCGCTGCACCTCCGAAACTGCCTGCGATGAGTTCATTGACAGTTTCCAGGGTATTTTGTGGCATGACGAGACCAGGTGGTGGTAGTGTGAGCAAAGAAGCAACCACTTATAGCCCGAGTCGACATCACGCTATATCTACTCACGCTCTCTCTGCCAGCTGAGCATAACTGCTGTAGAGGGTCGCCTGCGACGAGCAGATGATGCCAAATTCCTACTACAGACAGACAGATAGGAAGTAACATGATAGGTGACGATACCAAAGTCCAATGCCATGCAGTGTGTATGTAGAGCCCTGAGATGTGATGTAAGAACTGAGTGACCGAAATTGCAGTAAAGGTACAGCATGCTGCGCGAAAATGACGGGAGCTAATGAGCGTGAAATAAACCGAATAAAATACTTGAGTGGAGAGTTAGGAAGTAATTTTGTGTGAAGAGTGCTGAGAGCGGAGTCACGGACGGAAAGGGGGGAAGTCTCATTCCGTTGCGTGGCACGAGTCCTCTGTTTCGGCCTCTTCATCCTCCTCGGGAATGGGTTCGTCAAGTTCGTCTTCATCGTACTCTTGATCCGCTTCCGCTTCCGCCTCCGCCTCATCGAAGATAGTGTGGAACTGTAATCGATAAATAAGCGATTCGTCGAAGTGGCATATTCAAGGACGCGTACATGTGTGACGAGAGCCTTCACCAATTTGTTGGTGTGTTGCATATTTGACATGATCATAAGGAAATCATTGTGGGGTGCTCGCAGCAGGTTTGGACTGAATACGATAGCCAAGGCATCCGTTGTCATCTGGTTGTGCTCCTCGTAGTCTGTGACCCTAGGTTTCGTTTCGTTTAGAGGGATGTTTCAACAGGTGAGAGAAAAATAATCACTTGTCAAGGTGCTCAACAACACGTTTCAGAATATCAAAATTATGCCGCGGTAGGGCCTGAATTACAGTTCGTATTCGCTCTATCCGACTGTTGAAGTCCTCGATTTCTATGAAAAAGGGAGGAATTTAAGTCGCGCAGTCATTAGGGCTGTCAGGATTGCCTTACGCATCGCTTTGATGATATCGTGATACGAATACGATGGGAATGCAGGTTCGGGAAGTACACGAAACCACGTCTTGATGAGGTCGCAAACGGCATAAATGTCGGTGGAAGATTTGATAGGCCATTGTCCTACAGGAAACACTTAGAATAGAGAATGAGGACCGAAGAATATGGCTCTACCTCGATTCAACGCATCTTTGAGCGCAGTTGCCTCCGAGGTTGCGCCGGCTATGCGATCTAAAATAGGCGATGAGCACATTAAGAAAACCAATCTTGACCACCATTACTTACAAATGCCAACTTCAGTCAAACCTCTAGCTTCAACCTCCAGCAGACACTTCTCAAGGAATGATGGGATGGTTCCAGGAGGAATCGCAGAGCCTCCGGCCTCGCGTTGGAGTAAAAATTCGAGATCGACGCCAAAAACTGGTCATATCCGTTCAGTAATTTTGTTAAAAAGCAAAGAACATCAACTTGCCAGCTGTCGGATCTCGTGACGCGGTCGCTGGACGATCATGAATATGGTCTGACAACTTGGGCTTCGGCGAGTTCCCGATGTAAGTTAATCGTCTCTTCGCTGCCGTCTTTGAGACATGATCGATCGTATTAGTCCATTTTGTCATCTCCGCTTTTGTGGCTGCTTGAAGCAGATAGTGCCCACCATCCTCAGTATTGAGCTGGAACGTGTAGGAGCGCTCATTATGCACAGAGTGCGAGATTCTTGCGTCAACAACGCTGAGAACCAACGCAGGTTTGCCTGTAGGAGTAAAGTCGAGCTCGGCGGCAGTACGTCTGGGTCCGTTGACATCGACATGGTCCAGAGCAAAAGCGCTGGATATCGGGCGCATCAGCTGCTGGAAAAAAGTCGACGATCCGCTTTTCTTCATCCGATGCTGCGAAGGTGTGTATTGTCGACGAGTGTTCATCGCTTTGGATAGATATTCCTCTCGCTTGTCAATACGATATTGCTCTTGCTTCCGCTCTTTCTCAAGTCGTTCACGCATATTGCGATCGCGTTTGTTCTTCTCGTGCTGGGCCGCAAGGAGCTTCTGGAATGGTCGCTGGCTACGTTTTGGTTGGGGTCCTGCATGCATGTGCAAGGCTTCTCGGTGGACATCCTCCCGGATGGCGCGCAGGTCGAACTTAATCTGGCTCACTTCTCTCTCGATGACATCCAGCCATTCTAGGACGCTCGGTTCAAAATCACGTCGGTGCGAGTTCTGTGACGTTGAGGGCAGCGAATCAACGACCAAGTTACACAATTGTCTGCACGAAACAGATTGAGCAAGGCGAAGATCCAGAACGAAGGTCCATTTTGTCATGGATGCACCCACCTGCGCTTATGGAAATTGACAAGGCCGCTCCCGTCCGTCGGGGATGCCAGTACGTCGGGGAGGCTGAGTATCTCGAGCATCCGCTCCAACGTCCATCCCATATCGGTAACGAGGTCCGATAGGCTGCGAGAAGGTTGGTAACTTGGCCTGGTCAACATCGTCACCAAACTGTCCGAGCCCGTCCTGCGCGCACTAGCCACGTTGTTCCACGCCCGGCTGTATATGCGGCTCTCTGGACTGAGAATGGCAGAAGTAAGGATAAACTCGGCGAATGTCCGAATGCAGCGTCGTTCAGCAGAGGGATGTTGCAAGTGGTCGTAGTCGCTTCGGTCCCGGCACACTTCTACTGCCCTCAACAAAAGCTCCATTCTGGCTTGCCGGACTTGGGACCCGATGCGCGGTGCTACGATCCTTGATACAAGCCATTTCCGCAGCACATGGTGCGCGCGTAAGCAGCTTCTCAGACCTGGAGGAAAGAGGCGATAGAGCCGTTCCTGAGATAACTCCGAAATCAGGGGCGATTGTGGCACCTCCATCAGACAAGAATATATGGTTTGGATTTCCACATCTTCATTGGTAGAGCTCACGTCCCGTGGCGAAAACCAACCAGTCCGATCGGCGCTCTGCATCTCTAAGAGATCTGCGGTGGCAAAAAGGTCCTGCAGAGAGTCAGTAAGTGAGAGGCAAAGTAATCAAGGAACTTACGTTTTCCGTGATATTTCGGAAGGCTGCTGAGGCCATGGCGTCGAGATCATTTACGAGATCCTCTGGCATCATCCTGTCGAGATCCGGCAAGTCGGCAAAGACCAAGACGCCTGATGAGGTTTTCTTTTTGTCTTGTGCGGGTGTCGCAGGAAGACTTGGTCGCAAAGTCTGAGAGGTAAATAAGGCGGTGAGGTTACTTATTCGATTTTTCAGGCCCGCCCAGCTCTCGGTGACTTCTGCGTCGCCCTTGTGTTGAGACTCGGGCATCGCATGGTCTAACGAACTCTCAAGGAAAGACTTGATTGCCAGGTAAAGGGCACTATCGTCGAGGAGATCCTGAGGTCCGCCACCGCTTCTCAACCATTCGTTCAAGACTTCTATGATATCTTCACGGATGCGAGCAACTTGAACGAGGCTTGCGGGAGAGGATAAGTTGACGCTTGAGGTGCTGACATAGCGTTTTCGCAGAAGCTGAAAAGTGATTCGCTCAGGGAAGTGCGCCAAGAAGCAGGATCGACTGCGTACCTCAAAGAAGACCAAAGGCGTCACGAAGCTCCGGAAGACATTCCACCAAATCGTCGAAAAGTCACCCCGATCGAGCTTGGCGTCGCGTGTCCTGCCGTCCTTGAGCGGCATCTCGCCGTTGTCATCCGAAATGGAAACCGAGATGCATGGCAACCCATGCGCCAGTATGTCCACCAGGCGTTCGAGGGTACCAGCCTGGACTACGACCCGAACAGGACGCTCCGTCGGGTGTTCAGGGATCACCAAGTCCGTCCGCGCGGCGATCGAAGGAAGCGAGTTCCGGCGGGCAAGGCTTGCCTTGCGGTCCAGCCCATGCGATGAACCAGGTCGAACGCGGATAGATGGAGCACGCGATATCGTCTTCTCCACGCTCCCTCCCAGGCTCGACTCGACTATACTGCTCGGCGGCCTGGAACGCACAAACGATGATGGTCGAGACGGGCCGACCTCCTTCCCTGGACTGACAAGTAATATCAACTCGCCATCGAATACTGGAATAACTGTCCCGCCAATGTCCCGACCAAGTCCCGAATCTGGCCCACCAAAGCTTCGCCGTCGAGCACTGAGGTTGATTTCCCCACCTCGGATGAGCCGTACATCTTCTACGTTGAGTTGTTTCTGTCCGCCACTCTCCAAACGACCCCGGAGAAGCTGCGTTCGGTCAATGAAGCTGACGTAGGGAAGGTGCTCAGGGAAGAGTAAGGGCACTAAATTCGCGTTCGCGTGCGCCTGTACGTTATTAGAAGATCTCGTCCAAAAGTGAGGCTCGTATAGACCCATTTTGCGGGGTTCTGTCGTCAATGAGAGCGTCATAAACTGGTCGATACTGCAAAAAGCATGAGTAACTGGTAGCATTCTATCAGCGAAGGTACATGCCGAACAAACTTCCTGCTCAGGCCGCTAGCGCCCCCTTCGGAGGAGGAAAGCACGCGCCAAGTGCCCAACAACGTCTGCGCAACTTTGGTTAAACCATCCACCCCTTCACTGGGCTTTCTCGGGCACAGTGAGAAGGTTGTGCGGAACCCCTCGAAGTCGTTCTTCGCGGATCTCAGGAATTGCACAGCAAACGAGTCGCCCACTCCAAGCTTCGCTTTGCCAATCGATGTGCGTATCCTTTCACACGCGTCTCCGCCCCAGAACGTGAGTTTGTTCTCAACCGCATCACTGCCTGCCTTCGAGACCCAGTTCTCGATAGTTGCACGTACGCCGAGATCCACACGGCGCCACGTCTTGTCAAGCCGCGCCACGGGACGAGAGCACAGAGCGTTAAAAATAGCACGCCATGAACATTCGTCACCAATTACACGGCATAGTTCGCCGATGCGAATCCAGGTGGATACTACCTCTGAGCGAGAATACGTGCGCGACGTCCGCGAGAAGTCTCCAGGTAGGGTAGAGGTGTGCGCACTTGCAGAGGAGTCGAACATGAGAACATGGAAGAGAACGAGCTTGGTGAGCCAGTGCAGACGAGCCTCACTACCGAGAAAACGTTCCACTATAGAGCTGGGTTCAGGATCTTGCGAGGGATGAGCCTGGCGCTCAACGGATGCCGATGTAGACCCCAAACAATCGTCAGCAGTGAGATTCTGGGGTAGATCCTCAAGCAGAGAACGATTGAAAATGAACAGGCTACGAGCGATGTCTTGTGCCTTGAACCGAAAGAGCACGTCCCTCGTGAATCCATCTCGGTCCAGCAGGGCTAATGAGATGTCCTGGCTGTTACTGGATCCAGAGGGCCTATGGTCTGTCTCCACGACGGACGATTTCGAAGGCGAGGGTGTTACGCTTTGTCCAGGAATGGAGTCCATCATCAACGCGTCGTGCAGCGATATCATTCCATGGTGATCAGGGCGAGGCGAGAAGGTGCCAATGTTTGGTGAGACTGTATTCACGATTGGAGAGGATGATGGCTGACTAGGGGATCGCCCATATAATGCTTGTACCGACGCGGACGTCGGTAATGTTGGTTTTCCGGGGAGTTCATCGCTATTCCGGAGGGCGTTAGGGATTGTATCGTGTTGGAAATCATTCCACGCGACCTCATCCACCGGCTTGCCATGATACCGCAAGTATTCTCCCGCCAGCCAAGCTACGCGCCCACGGTTGCCCTCTTTCGTGTCTGCATCCGCGCCGCTTACAAGATATGTACAGCATCGTACAAATTCGAATTCAACCTTTTCTGCCCCAAGAACCAATGGCAACGCAAAGAGGATCGAAAGCGCGAAATCCTGCCACGTGGCCAGACTAGCACTTTGTGTGGATGAAGGCTGCACATCGTCATTGGACGGTGTCTCCTGGAGCAATGAAAACGTGGTGGCAAAAACGGCCTCGTGGACAAGTGCCTCGAGAGTACCTTTCACCACGGCACCATCAGCATCCAGCACTAAATCAGGGTGTGTCCGTCGTCCCCAAAATGCACGTTTTCGCCTGGTTGTCGGGGGCCTTGAATCTAACTTTGTCTTGTCGGTTGTGGATTCATCCCCTTGGCTTGCCTCGCCCTCTTCCTCATCCGCGGGCACGATACCTATGGGAAACAACTCCTTGACCTCAGCGATCCGGTCATTCGGTGGCTTGTAAAATTGAAGTTTAGTGCCGCGCAGGACAAGTTTGAACGGTTTCCACCCCTTAGGGCCGAAGGCTGGCCATACAATGTTCCACGTGTGTTGGGGAGGGAGAAGTCCGTTGCGCGATTCACAAAACCTGAGTGGAAGTCGGTCTGAGAAACACGCTTCTCGCAATGCTGATCAGGTGCCTCAGTTTCTGATGGTTCAATGATCTTTGGGGGTGGGAGCAATTGTGTATCACCAGTGGGTGCAGGAATGTTATCGTACGGAGTCGTATTCGGCGCATAAAGCGCATTTCCTCCTCCTTTGGCAAGTGGTGACGATCCCCGAACTATCAGGGGATTAAATACGATTCTGTCCTTGGCTAGCTCGCGTGGATCATAACCTCTTTCTGAGGCATTGGAAGTCTTGCGGGAAGGACTGGGAGGACCCATCTTAGAACCGGACAACCTTGAGGGAAGCTTCGGCGTAAAAGAATGTGAGCGGACATGAAGCATCGGCACGGCGACAGATGACGGTGGAGTTCCTGGAGAAGGGCCCGTTGATACTGGTGAAGACGGTGAGGAGGATAGATCAGAGGAACTGGTAGCGGTGAAGGTGGGAAATGGGTGTTGAGGTTGCGGATGAGATGTCGTTGGTGAATGGCTAGGGCTGC
This sequence comes from Russula griseocarnosa, assembly GCA_022884055.1. Classification (NCBI taxonomy): domain Eukaryota; kingdom Fungi; phylum Basidiomycota; class Agaricomycetes; order Russulales; family Russulaceae; genus Russula; species Russula griseocarnosa. The sequence continues at coordinate 69,581 of JAGKRU010000002.1, read as the reverse complement.
CAGTGCGATACTGTTGTACCCTGTCCTGGAAAGTGTTAATCATGGGAGATGAAGGTGCCGAGGCGCTAAATTTGCCGAGTTCCTCGGCAGAGCGAGACCATGGCTTTTGAGAAAGGCTGCGCAAATCGCCAAGGTCAGTCGAACCCTTCTTGCCTGGCGATGGAGAAGGGGTGGTCGGGCCATCCACTCTAGTTTGTGCGCGCGCAAGGGAGAGGTCGAATACGGACCTAAGTGGAGAAATGGTAGAGTTATCGTGGCTGCGTTTCTGTCTAGAACACAACGGAACTGACCTGCTGGCAGCATGAGTGGAAGCCTGGATATACGGCTCACTCTGTAGGGATGGTAGGATAGGACGAAGATCGGTAGGGTGAGAGATTTTGGGTTTGCGGACAAACGAGCTAGTGCTTGATCTCGGTTCAGATGGTGTAGCGGAGAGTACTCGAGGACCAGCATTTCTGGAAAACCACTTGGCCGGTTTAGAGAGTAATTGTGATAAACCAGAAGGGGAAGAAGCGCGAGGAAACGCAGTCGTGGACGTTGTAGTCATGGGTGAAAGATCGTGTGGACTGAGAGTGTGGGGTTGTGCGGGATTGCGACGTGAACGCATTGTGGGGCGAGTATGGATGCCTGGAATGAAGAGCTACGCGTGTAGCAAGAGAGAGAGGGCGCGTCGCGTCACTTTGATGTCGAGGGTGGTGAGGAACAACAATCACGAAACCATTGAGCAAACGCGCAAGATGAGCGAGGTAGCGTGCCAATAAAGGAATGGAGTGCTGTCAGGAGCGCGAAAGGGCCCGCCAAAGAGGGATAAATACACACGGAAGGTACACGCCAATTTAGCGGATGGCAAGTTCCTCGTCCCTGGTCGTAACGGGAAGCGAGGACCTGAAATGATCTGAAAAGGATCACGATGCCGTAATGGTCGCGGTAGAAGGCGTCTGTTGGTGACTATGTGAACGAGGCTACGATACGGTACTGTAGTAGACCGGAGAGGACGAAGGGGGAGGGTGATGGCGGGTAAACGCAAGCGGCAGAAGCAGAACTTTGGAGATGATTTCCTCAAATTTACGCTATCAACATTGTTTTTTTTTTCTAATATTGGCCACAATCAGCCGACCTTTTCCATTTATTTCGCTTCTCTCCCCGCGGTCACCGGTCCGGTACATCAGTGTGTCCTCTGCAGTGTAAAATCTATTCACTGAATGCATGCTCTCAACCCTAGATGGGGATATGGACGGCGTATAGCAATCAACCCCACACGGTACGCAAAGGTTTTCCCGGTTCTTCCCTGTCTTCTCACAGTTTTCGTGAAATGTTTAGGCTAGCCTGCTGCCCTGGGCTGTCATCTATGATGTGTCAAGTCAGACATTTGTTCACGGGTCACAATCCTTTGACTTTCGAATTTTCGCACATTGGCACACCTGCAGGACGTGGCCTTGGCTTAAGGTATCTGCCTCAAAGGCTCCTAGATTTGAACATACTTCTAGTCGTCGTCTCACTCACCGTGCCATTCCGATTCCACCGACAGCCTTTCGACATTCTTGAAAGTTCTGCTTGTTCTATCTTGGGGAATTTTTTTGTCTGGAATGGAATTTCGACCACTAGTGGCCCTAACCCCAGATGGACATTCGGCGCCTGATTGTCACCGGTCAAAATAAGTTGAAACTCCCGACCAAACGAAACAAGGGTCAACTGGTCTTCTCACATTCATCGACATATCGAAACTTAAATATAGTACGATCCACACCAAACCTTCCAGGGTGGCGTATCCCCTTCTAGCTAAGTGGCCCCTGTTTTAAACCCCCGGTTCGGGAGTCAAAATTGTATTGGTGTTATCTCGCGCTCACTGGACACAAACGAGCTGCGAAGGGCTTCTCGGGACTCATGGCCCTTCGACCACTGCTCAGATATTCAAGTGCTTGCTCAACATAACAGCCGAGTCAAGATTGCAGCATTGACTGATAAACTAACTCAGTAGCCCATCTGACCTCGATCACTCGCGAAACTGGTAGAAAAAAAATGCTCTGACCTGTCAATCATACTGTACTCCGCACGGAGGCACCGTTTGTCTCAGCCAATCGTTTTCTCTCATTTTCCCGGCTACTAATGCCTGTCTTTTCGGTTGTGTTGGACATTTCAAGCAGATGTGCATCTTACCAAATGCGAGTTAGAACCGAGAAAGTGGAAATCGAACGACCAGCCCCGCCGGCCCCCGCGAGCCGGCGGAGAGGCAACGCTGAGGAATTATAAGCTCCGACCGAGGATAATTGTCGTTATATTGCCTTGGAAAGTACAGCACTATGGAGACATAGGCTGCCCATTTCCAGGATAAGAATACAAATCATGCGAACTTATACCCGGAGGATAAACGTTAATCAGTACAGTAGTGGTTTGGGTATCTCTTTCGAGTCAATGTTTTTCCGAGTCTTTTTCCCGTCGCCATGGTGACCGGGCCGGCTGAACCGTTTCGGATCTTCCCCCACACCCATCACAAAGTGTCCCCGAAGCATCCACGGTCAATTCGGAGATAGGAACGGAGGTTTTCACGTCGGTTGAAATTGTAATCACGGAGGTGAAGTTATGGCATAGAAAAGAGTAGGGAATTCATGCAAGTTGATCTTCATTACCTCTTTAATTTCCCTTCACCCGTCATTAGAGTGCCACATTTTTTAACAGAACTTGAAGCTTGAAGCTCCGCTTGCTTACTGTCATCGCAGTAGCAGATCTAAAACCAATTTCATAGTCTCTGTTATTCTAGTGTCTTTCTCATGGCATGTCCACGTAGTAGTTCCCTTCCGTCTGTCACCAGATAATTGCCAGGGGCACCGGCGCTTCTCTACTGGCTTCAATTTTCGCACACACTTTGCGCTCCACCATGCCATTGATGGGACTCCTAGGAGTTTCCAGAAGAAGACTCGGGCTCGACGGCTCGTACAGTACGTATGGCAAGTCTAGATGGGTGCCGCGACGTGATTTGACGCAACCGAAACGCTGTAACTCATACTGTACTCATTTGCCGCCACTTGTCATGCCATGCATCATGCATCATGCATCATGATGCATGCTGTCATAATAATTCTGCGTTCGCTTACCACTGTGGTGTGTGCGCAGAGCTTGTTGGTTTAGCCCTGCCCCACCGTACTTTCGGGCTGACAAAGGAATGGAGCCAATCCCATCTGCCCGGACGCACGATGTTTGGAAATAGAGAATTAATTTATATGGACCTACAGTACCAGGCATCCCTCTCGATGTCGTGCTTTCCTTCTAGTGCCAGTGGTGCTAAGTTCTGGGTGGCGTCACAGCGATGCTATAATCTTCGTTGTTTTCTCATCGGCCCTCTCGGACCTCTCCGTATCCAAGATGAGAATGACCGTGAGATTATATCAAGGCCAGAGTGCCTCAGGCTGTTGATGATCGTTGATCGATGATCGAACGTTAACGCGTTAACGCTGATCGTCGTGTAAGTCCGGTTGACTGATAGCCCATCATGCACACGTTCAAGTTCTTGAAGCGGAATCTTTCAAGACAATCCCCTCGATAACTTGACGTTTTAGTTCTCTATTATTCCAAGGATAAAGTTGCGGAGGATTTGGTTTCGGCGCGGCTAGTTTGCCTTGACTCTTGGGGGTATCTGACGGAAAATGGACGATGGGAAATTCGGACAGGTTGCAGATGTGGACTGACTCTCAGCCTGCACCCAGCCAGTGCCAGCGGCACTGGCCATGACTGGCGCTTATAGAAACGGTTTATTGTAACAACCTCCTACCCCATCATGAGTCTGTTAGTTACTAAGTCAGATCCATATCGTTCGGGAGGGTAGTAGCAGCGCTACGAGCTAGACACAAACCCATATGGATATGGTGGTAGTACTAGTAGCAATGCGCGTGACTTGGGATGGTCAAGCAGGGCGCCCTCAAATTCGCAATGTCGTCTACGTGACCACCACATTTCAAGGTACGTACCAGTGACACCAATTGCTTCGTCGCTACAAAGTGACATCTCTATCACCCTACCTCATCCACTACCACCACAAGTATTTGCGTGCGGGTCACGAGCGGCGTAGTGCAAAATCTCCCAGGGAACGATGTGGGCGGCCGCGCCACATCGTCTCTCCAGTCAACTCCGTCCCCACGGTTGTCGTGATTATATTATTATACGAATATAGTTACTTTAACTGGGTCGAGGTACATTCCAAGTATTAGGCAGGAAACTACAGTAGTGCTGTTGAGCCGTGTCATGATGAGACTTTTGTTTGAGCCTCCACATCATTCTCCTTGCTTTCGTCGAGCCCACTACCTTGTCTCCTAGGCGTTTCGTGCATCTGTCCTTCGATGCAGACATGCGAGCCGTTCTTGCTCGTTTGCGGCGTCTGATCTTGGTCGGACGTGCTATTTATCGCCACCTCCGAGTCCATACTGCTCGGCGTGATGGGGACACTAGTATTTGCTTTCCATTGTATGCTGCCACTTCGTTCGCTTCTGTCAAGTCTGCTCAGGCTACAACATCACCCCACAGTCAACGTTTGGGAGGAATGGGGTGAAATTATGTCTTACTGTAGGGGACAACCAAAGAAGGCATAGTCTGTCAGACTGCGATGGATTCGAGTCGCAGCAATTGTTAAGGTGACCATCGAGGGAGGTAGGAACATCTATAATTCAAGGGGCATCAAAGACACATAAGGTACTACCCGCACGAGTAAACAATAGGAACGCACGTCGTTGAATGTATCTAATATTTCGAGCAGAATCGAGTCCAATCAGCGATTCTTCGTTGACAGAATAGATAGAAATGTAACTTTACCATTTAAATTTAAGCATATGAACACCTGCGACATCGTATCTCGATAAGGTGAAAGGAGTGACACATGAGTCTGGCCACTCACCGCAGGCGGGACTTCGGCGATAGTGGCAACTAAGAGCCAAATGACACCCTTGTGAATCGGACCACCATATCAGCAGATAACACCACAGCTAGCGAGAAGCACCAATAACCCACCTGTTTCCACAAGAGGCTTCCCACTCCGAACACGCCGCGCTCATGGAAGCCCAGACGAAGCAAACCAAAGAACATAACGAGAAGTAAGATGATGTCGGTGGCGAGGGTTACGAGAATGTTGAGCACGGAAATATGCACGTTGGGTATCAAGCAAATAGACATCACGGGATCTCGTACAGCACGAATCTAGGAAAAAATGAGTCCCAGAAGGTCCGACTACAATTCAAGTCGATCATTCACCCGCGCAACAGCTGGTAAAATGGAATGTTTGACATTAATGGGAAATTTCTGAACTTCCGCAGAAGGAAGGAGCTTACATTGAATCTGGAATATAAGGTTGGTTCCCCAAACGCCAGCTGCGACCGCTATGATAATCTTCTCCCTGTTCCAAATAGCGAGACTGGCGGTGCCCGTGAGTGCTTAATTCAAGGGAAGATGATCAAATCAGGGGAACAGGACGTACATGCGAAGCACGATCAAGAGAGAAGAGAAGACAGCGGCTAGATACCCAAACAACTGGAGACCAAAAAAAGCAGGCATGACAGACATTGTTTCCGTTGAGATTAGGTGCATCGGAGGGGTTTACTCACAAGTGCGCAAACAGCCTGAATCTTCGGATCATGGCCTATCAGGTAGCCGCCGCACGAAGCAGATGTGGATCATGCGAACCTCGCAGTTATATGGAGTCGTGACATCAACATCCACTAGGGTAAGTATTACACCGATAAGAGCGGATATGCGCGCAGCGGAGTAGATCTGCCAAACGGGATAGACTATTCCAGCGCCCGGGCCTGGCCAACAGAAATAGTGCATTGATACGAACCCATATTGTCCAACGGAAAGGACGATGCCTTCGGATGACCCCCCACTCGTAATTGAGAGTGGTAACAAACTCCCAGCTATAGATAAGTACCAGATTGTTATTTAACTGGATATTTTATGAGAGTCGAGCGCCCGGCGGGGCAGACATACAAGTAGAGTCCAGCCACAGCATGCCAGATTTTCGACGCAGCCGCTGTCAAAAGAAGTCAATTGGCTCCGCGTGCCCATGAAATTTGCTGCAAAGGTGTACGCACAAGTATCCCGCAGGACTACACCGGGATCATGGTAATCAACCATCCTGGGGTGAAATTAATGAGGTGGAAGGTACGGGGAGTTAGTTGGACGCAATGGCTACTCGATGTTTTACTAGTATATATATACATACACATTAGAGTTGGTGAAACCGTGAGACGCCACCGTTGCTGGTGCTACGCCAAGGTCATGGAAACCTATCTGACGTTTTCGTTGGCACCGAATGATGTGAAGCTGAAATGATCGCCGCTGATAGGCCGAGCGTGGGACCGATCAATCAATCTCGGGCCAATCCCTAGAATTTGCACAGCGTGGCATACAGCACGGTACGATCCCAGTAATATGTCGTGGCTTCAGTATACTGGTGCACTCTGACCAAAAGAGACTAGATAGGTCCAACCCGATCGATTAGTAGTCACGACATATCAAGGAAATATTGTAGCTGGGCGTACGATATTTTGTCATCAAATCATCACTGATACCTCTGGCATGGCACACTCACTTGTCTAGACTCCGGACTGAGATGCCTTTCAACCGAACCCACTACTGCTTTGACTACGTGTTAGAATGTTTGAAGGAGACTTTTCAGTTTTCACCTGTATTAACGAATGATAGAGATGGAAGAACAGTCTGTATCGATACCCCGTACTACTTGCGGGGAAAGACGTCGCACCATCATCAGTAAAAATGCAGAAACCTTTTTTGACCTTGTACAATGTGAAAAAGGCGTAAAGCACCATAACTTTGCCAAAGCAACGTTTCTTGCCGAAAGTTTCCCACGGTGCATGATTGGCGTGACGTTGGATACAGTTGTGATGTCAAACTGGCTATAATACAGTAAAATGCGAAAGTTGCTTACTGTAACACTACAGTAGTGGCAGTCTAGTGTTGTCATGACTCTTGCTCCATACGTTTAACTCACTTTATCAGATGACTCAGTATCAACTTTTTCAGTTTTCAGTTTCTCACACATTTACTCGGCTTGTGAAAGTCGGAAAGTCAAACCGTTTTTGCACGATTTACTAATGATAGCTCAAAGTATTATACGATCTCCCCCCCTGTATTGTGAGTACATTGTGGAACCAACGAATAGATACTACATTATAGACTCGGCACCATACCCGGAAAGTAGTTCTAAAATCTTCTGTCGCGTCGCGTACCGGGAAGGGGTTGTGCCTAATTCGTCGCGCGCGTTGACATCTGCACTTTGCTCCAGCAACAATCGCACGCCCTGGATCCCACCCTCGACTACTGCCTTGTGCAGTAAAGTTCCGCTACCGTTATCCCGGGCATCAATCACTACTCCGTGTTCAAGTAGCATTTGAACAAACTCGACGTGTCCTTCGCGTGCGGCGTCGAACAGTGGAGTCCGACCAAGATTGTCTTGGGCATTGGAATCTGCACCATGATCAAGAAGGCATTTCCCAACACTGAGTGTTCCATGGTAGGAAGCCCAATGTAGGGAAGTCGCGCCTCCCTCATCCTGGCCATCGACATCCGCATCGTGTTCAAGTAGTAATGAAAGAATGTCGGTATTTCCTCCTTTCGTTGCAGCATGCATCGCGGTCTCTTCCCAATTGTCCCAATCATTTCTAACATTTACATGCTCTGGGTGCTCGGCGATGAGGTGTGCTGCCAAGTCACGAAATCCGAGCCTTGCGGCGTGATATAGGGGGACTGCTCCAGATTTCTCCGGGCGCATAGCGGACATGGGTCTGCCGCACATTTCGTCGTAGGTCCAAAGCCACGTTGCAAAGTGTGGTTTGTCTTCATCAAAAAGACATTCCATCCCATCCTTGATCCGTGCCGATACACTCCCAAATTTGGCATGCCTGGCCCAGTACTCAGCAGCGTATGGAGCCAACGGGAAGTCTTCGATATTGTCTCGGTCAACGTCGTCGTCCAATCGGAGAAGAACACCAACGCATGCTTGTGCAAAAATCGTATGTGCGGCCTCGAGTTCAATGTGATAGCGCGAGACATCTCGCAGGGGCTCCGCAAGTCGGTCCGCGGTTAAGAATTCCTTGACGGAGAAATGCGAGAATTGAACGATCCGTGAATTCCCGTCCTTGACTATGGTGACCAAACTAGAGCATCCCGACATCACTGCTTCCTCTTGATCTTCCCACCGCCAATTTTGGTTTAGATTCGGAATCCCTTCTGCATTGAAGTCAAAAGCTAGGACTTCGGCGAGTTCCTTGACTTGAAGCGGGCGAACAGCCGCTACCAGGCATTGCATCAATCGATGCGCAAGTCCTTGGTTCGGTTTTCTGATCTCCCTCAGTATGCGTTCGTATGTCTCGTCCAGGCTGTCAGGCAACTCCTCCAGAATACGCCGGACACTTGGTGGGAAGCAGTGCCGCAGGACTTCCAATTGGCAGAACACCCAGCGAAACCTATTTCATGTTTTGAGATCCACTTAAAAGTAGTAGATGAGAAGCCCTTACATGCCACCCGCTTTTTCCGATAGCGTCTTGATAACCAGATCCTTGTCCTCCTCCCGCCATCTTCGCATCCTTCGATCTGAGTGGACAAAAGAGCTGACATAATCGGCAATGTCATCCTGTTGTCCACTTTCGTCATGAAGTGACACGGGGAAGGTTAAGGGCCCGAGGAAAGCCTGAATATCAGACTCAGGCCGACTTGTAACACATACGTGGAGATTCGAGAGGCGAAGGCCGACAAGTTCATCCACAAACTCGAGGACCTCTTCTCGCGGTGATGGAATAGTAGATAGATTTGGACACTCATCGAGTGCATCCATTATAATGTACGTGGGTCGTTGCATATCGAGGATAAGCATTTCTTTGAGGCATTCTACCATGGCCCGATCATTAGGTCTTTGTGCTCCTCGATCATGTGCAGAATAGAGTCGGAAGAGTATGTCACAACAGGGATCGGATCGAGCAGAAAGTTGGATGAGAAAAGAGGGAAGCAGGTTTTGAAGTCTTTGTTTATCGACGTCCTTAAAGTCGAAATAAAAGTAGGCCATCGAGGCCGTCCCAGCATCGCGCAAGGCCATGACGTCTTGTATGATCGAAGAACTGAACGGAGATGTTAGTTCAACACGGTAGAAAGAATCGAAAAAGGGCAAACCAGAGTATACTTTTGCCTGATCCCGCTACAGAATCGAGAGATGATCAGGGATCCGGTTACGCGCAGTAAGGGTTTAGAGTGACACACGCTTTCCATGTATCCACAAGAACGAACCAGTGGACTTCCATTGATTAAATATTTCGCCTCGAAAAAACCATTGGGCTGTACCATTGTGATGAGCTTTGGATGCAAGGTTATGATTGATGGATGGATCTGATGGCGAAAGCCATCGTAAAAGACTATCTCTGAGCTGATTCCCTGTGTCATGGTCTGAACCCTCAGAACGACGAGCAGGGTCAGAGAAATAACGAACGGTTGACCTCTCGGACCTCACGAGAAATGTCATTTACATCGCTGCCAATGCCCTGCACCCTGTTGTCGACATCTTGAATCTTGTTGCCAACATCTTGCACGCCGTCCTGGACATCTTCTACCTTCCCTTCCACATCCTTCACTCTATCATCGACGCGAGTCACTTTAGCGTCGACATTGTGTGCGACCTTCAGCGACTCCGCAGATGCCATCCGTGCCTCTTCTTGTGTCAATTTGTTCAACCTCTGCAGGCTGTCCTCGATGTCGGTGTTCCCTACCAACTTCCTGAAATACTTTTCTGCACCGACGCATCAGTTAAGTCAAGAATCGTAAATCTATGCAGCATCGACTCACTCAATCGCCCACGGTTCACTTCCTTCGTCGCGATCGCAAGGATGGTGAGTACCTCGACCATAATATCAACAGTTATGTCCGTCATAGCCGTAGTCGGTGTGATGCCAGTGTAAATCTCAAGTCGTTGGAAAAATCTTTCGATGCAGTTAAAGAGGTCGATGAGCTTGTCTCTGCTAGCGCGGACATCTTTAGTCGCCTGAGAGTCAGGGTATTAAAATAAGTCGTGCAAGGGAGCCACGAAAGAGACGAACCAGGAGAAGAACGCCAATCCCCGTAAAAATTATGTTTGCCGGTAGAAAAGCCTAAAAGGTAGATATTAGATTAGACAATATCATAAACAAATATCCTGATATTCACAAGCCCAACAACCTCGCCAAGGGTAGCGGAAAACGAGTACAGGACATTCACAGTTGGGGCGACCCATTTCGTGAGTCCATCGTCGCTATTCTGTGATTGATTGAACTCGGGGGTTTGCTCTCGAAGGACGGTGAGGATAGCCTCGGCGGAACCACAGGATTGAAGCCTGGGAAGGAGCCGATGCTTGGCGAGGTCTTGCTTAGTCTTACGCTTGTACTTTTCCAAAGCAACGTTGAAAATGGAGGCAAAGTCGGAATGCGAGGTAGACGTGGAAGGGACAGTGGCCATGGTGTGACTGCCTGTGTGTGAAGAAGAGAGGATGAGTGATGGATGAGTGATAAATATCGATAAATCATGATAGACGCCCCGGCCTAACGTGAGTCGCCACAGTAGTGGCTCTCCGGAGATGCTCGGTCGGCCCACACTCGGTCGGTCCACGCTGGGTCAGTCAACACTCGGTTGGTCCACACTCAAGCTTGGTCGGTCCACACTCAAGCCCAAGCTCGGTCGATCCCACTCGTTCGGTCCGCACGGCCCGGGACGCGTGACCAACTTTTTGACACAAAGAATAATGCCAAAAAAGAAAAAGAGTTTAATTATTTTCGGGGGAATTAATGGAGTCTAAGTAGAGTTAAACTATATTTACACAATATTTTTTCGTGGAATTCCACCGAGAATTATTCAAACTAATTTTTTCAGAGTTTTTCACGCGTAGGCAACTCTCAGGGCACAGAATGCAGAGGTTGAATAGCTAATTTGTTTGTGAAGTACTCAAGCGGGTGGGCCAGTACTAATACACGAGGTAATGTGGCTAGATCTCTAATCGTACGTAGACGGCATAAAATTGTTCTGACCTCCAAGGAAGGAAGGAACTTGTAGTATTACTCTCATATTACCTTCAATGCACTGAGGGGGACGGTGGAAGAAGCTCAATATAACTGTTGACCGGCTAAGGACGCATGCGGGCAGACGGGATGGACAATCCACTATGCATACTGAACCTTCTCGTTCTCGCGACACCTGTCGGCCCTGGTATACCGTCTCCGGGTAGCTGTTGGTATTCGAACGGAAGCAGAACGGCTCGGTCAATCGCAACTGGGAGACCACGATGTCGCCCTCTGAGCATAACAAAACACACGATAAGCTTTGACAATGGACGGAACGCGCCAGAGAGGGAGTAATTATCCTGGAATTTTCGTTCTTAATAGCTTCGGTGAGAATCAATGCTGAAGAGCTTACGTATGGAACACCGAGACTTAAGCCCACACCGCCGTACGCGGAAACCAATTCGAACACTACAGAGAGTCATTAACATGAAACGGGCACAAAATATCGGAGTTTACGAATGTTGAAAATATTAAACCATGTTGCGTTGTCTTCGTTAACGAGCTGGTCACGCTGAAAGTGCAATAGTTAGACGTAGGGTAGAGAAAGAAGGAGGACGACAAACCTCGATGATGCAAATAAGAAAGAGAGCTAGCCCGAGCCACCACATATCTAATCGGTGGTGATGAACTTCATTGTCATGGTCATGAGAAGGTTTCGTACCGAAGGCGAGCTGCCTGCGCGCATGCATTGCTAGGTAATTTCCCCAGATGGATACTCTATTTCCGGAATAACTGAAATTCTCCTCATCGATAGAGGCGTCGTCCTTGTAAATACCAAGCGATTTTTCTTCGTAAACATTTGTCGCACGGACGCTGGGAGAACAGTTTGTTAGAATGAAAATATCCACTGGCATATGGAGGGAAAGACCTCATTGCGATCGGATCTGGATGAATAGCATGTCGGTGGATTAAAACGACCCGCGCAGAACGTTGAGGACTCACAGACACTGATATACATCATAATTACGTATAGGACCCTACGCGTCGAGGTCAGCAGAAAGAATAGTAATAACTTGCGTAACACACTTGACCGCTGGTGCCAGAGCTGAAAGGCTCACAATTGCGAAGCCCGCCGCACGCACCGCAGTGGCCTGGAACATCCCATCGATGATCCGCACGCCGACAGGTATTGATGCAATCGCTTTGTTCCCTATATCAAGGAGGAGAAAGAAAAACCAGTCTGTCGTGCTACAGAACGCGTTCGGTCATGTATACAGTAGAAGGCTGTAGGAACTCTCACTTCAAAATGATTAGCACCGTGAGAAGGAACCAAGTTTGGTGCGAAGGGAAAAGGTAGATGAAACAGCGCCTAGGGTGATCCAAGAGGAAGTGTAGTGTTTCGTTAAGTTGGGATCTCTTGGGAACCAGCTTAGTGGTTACCCATCTAAAATGCGCATAAAATAACCGATCTGTCTCACTTCGAAGGAGTCACGTACACGGAGAATCGCAAACTGGTGCCATAAACTTGTGAGCGGGCTGTCGGTGTATGAAGCAGCGGAAATCAACCTACAATATCGGCTGTAGGCGACCCATCAGCTACGTTAAAGCAATTTGGCAATACTCACAAAAGCCGTGTTCCCAGCAAGAATCGCAAATATCATGGCGAATATCATAGGATAAGCCCTTTGAAAGGGCACCATAGACTGGTCGACAAGGGACATTCCCGCGTTCGTGTACGCAGACACGACCTGAAAAATTGAAAACCTAGTAGTGGCAGTGGAGTGAGTTTAGAGTAACGTTTGTTCGGACGAAACGTACCACACGGGAATTACGGGTCGCTTTTGTTGCGGTGGGAGGAAATTATTCTTCCATTTATTCGTTGATATGTAAGGCGCGATGATAGTGAAGCTGATCAATTGCACGCATATGTGATACTGCGCCGAAAGATGAATGAGTCCGGTGGCATAAAAGGTAATACTTTAACCTCACGAAGCCAACGATCCAGAGTAATGCGTTCAAAGCCCTAAACTCGACCCCACCCAACTCTTCTAGTTGCTCTTCTGTCAGCTCCTCGAAAGTCGAGTTGGGGCCTACGATAGCATCGAAAGAGACGTATGGAACGGCCCGGGACCTTTCCGTATTTCCTCGCATAGATGTGATAGTAGTCGTGCGCGGCATCGTGATTGTACGCGCAAGCCGGCGGTGTAAGGCAGGAAAGAAGCGATGAAGTAGTCGGGATATAACCTCCTGCGGGCCCGGAAAGCCGCCAAAGTTCGCGTTCGTTCCGAGGGATGCTGCACTTCGAAATGTATGCATGGTTTCGGGCCGATAAAGGGGAGTTGTGGTGTGATTACCAGTAGATTCTGTTATTTGGGTCAGAAGACCCGCAGAAATATGCGATGATTAGCATACTGTAATTTCTTGTGCTCAAGTTAGAGGCAGGTCGGTCATGAGGGGATTTGTCCCGGGAAGTTCGATGGCGAAGTCGGGGAGAAGGCGCGAATTCAATAGTTTGTGTTCTTACCGTTGGAAAGCCAGACATAGCTCTTTCCGCATCTGCATTAGATGGAGTGGTAGCGATGCTAGAGTGTCGCAACCCCTGGTAGGCTGTACTATATGAAGGAATAGAGAAACTCGATAGGCATAACATGGCTCACGATCCGAGGAGACCGGTCGAGCCTTACTTCTCGAGCGTGATGAATGGTAGTTTTCCCTGGATGTACCTCAGTGACATATGTCGATATGAAGTGCGATGACACCGTTCTTACAAGCGCCGTTCCAGGGGTCTTCCGACTCGAGATTCGGTTGACGAGATAGACCGTTCCGGACTGGCGCTTCTACTTTCTTGGGCTAGAGGATGTTGTGGGTAATGTGGTGCCGTTGATGACAATGATTCCAAGTTATGTGACTGGTTCATAGTGCGAACATTGGATGGACCTGCTTGACCATCACTAATCGACCCACTCGGATTCACCAACTTGGGTGTGTCATCTATGCGGCGAATCATATCTGGGCGCAACCTTCGAGGAGTTCTCTGACCGTCCATATTGCTGCCACTAGTGGGACTACTCCCATGACGAGACCCCAGGAACGCGAATTGGGTGGAGCCTGTACCGAACAGGGGAGCGATAAATGTGGACAATGTATGCGCCCCCACCCCTTCTGCTTCGGAACGTCCTGGAGTTGCCTTGCGAGTTGCCGTTCGGACGATAGTTTCGCAATGGATTGTGAACATATACCTATCACGTGACCATCGGCCATACAGGATAAGGATACAGTAGTTGGAATGCTAGTGTTGGATGACTTGGATCAGGAGCTTACCTCCTAACGTAGACCACGACCCATGAAATCAAGACCTGTGGTCTAATTGCAGCTCATGGGGGTAGCCGTCTGTTCGAAAGGCTGACATACCGGGTTTCCTATGCACATCTGAATGAAAAGAATCGCTTGTTGCCAGCCAGTGAGCGAGGAAAGGTCGACAGATGCGAGACCGCAAACGGCCATGGCGCTGACGGAGTTGAAGAGCGCGTCAATATATGCAATGTGAAAACCTCCATTACTGGCGTAGAATATTCCTGAAAATATTAGTGGTGTAAACGTGCTATGGGGTGAACCGATCAGCCTCCAAAACCTCCAGTGATAAATGTGAAAGCACACACAAATAAAGAATGTGCAAACGATAGAAGTTGAGATTGTGACGAAGGAACGAATAAAGCCGTCCGAAATATGTCTCTTTCGAAGGCTCATCGTCAACAGATGGCATACCGTTGTCAACGGATGCAGGTCGATAAGTCGGATCCTACTAGTACGTCGAGTTGGAGAGTGGAGAGTGGACGTAAGGAGACCCTAGACTCTCCACTCTCCTCTCTAGAAAAGAAAGAAATGGGACGCAACACATCACGTGAAAGCTTGGCAGTTGATATCATCAAGAGGCCGATTACAGTAAAGGGAATTGATATATCGTCTCATTCATGTACTGTCGGGTTTGAAGGCCACAGTAGTATTCGAGTTGCATGACTGGGCGGATGAACACGTCTATATCGACTTTATCTCATCATTTGGCGCTAATCTCTGCCTTCTTTACTCTTCATCGCTTCTCCGACAGCCGCGGCAGGCAGGCCAGCAAGTTCTCGACACATCGCAACCCACAGTCATGGCTGATTCTGTGAAGAACGGCACGGATGACGAAAGAGCCGAAAATCGCCGGCGTTTCGAACTCGAACTCGAGTTTGTGCAGGCTTTGGCGAACCCATTCTATCTCCACTCCCTGGCCCAACAGGGCATCCTCTACCAACCTGCCTTCATTAACTATCTAAAGTATCTGCTTTATTGGAAGGAGAAAGACTACGCTAGATTCATCCTGTGGGTTTTGAGTTAATCTCTCCCCCATTTCTGGCATTGGCCTTACTATCTTCTTTGCGCGCGGCTTTCAGCTACCCTCATGCACTGCATCACCTTGAGCTTCTTCAGCACGTGGAGTTCCGTTCAGAGATCATGAAAGATGAGTGGAGGGAGCGTCTTAACCAGAAGCAGTTTGATCACTGGCGTTCATGGTATGTACCCTCCAGCATTCAGGTCATACTAAACACCGAATCTTGTTTACCACATAGGAGAGAACCGCGCCATTTCAACCCGTCTGCTGATGGCAACGAGGAACAGGATGGTTCTGTAAAGGACGCAAGTTGAGTTATCCGGATGGGATAAGCTCGGGGGACCATCGGCAGAGGTACGCACTACGCCCTACAGTCAGGAAATCCCGTACATTTATCGATAATCCGGCTGCCAGAATCAAAGTTTGTTGAAACCCTCACCGCGGCGAGAACGTTGCGAAGAACACTGTAACCCGAATACTCGGGTTACCAGACCGTTCCAAGGCCCTGTCCGTCTCCGTGTTCTCACATGATTAGTCTGATGTGTGGCAAAGTGTAACTAACCACTTTCGATTCCGCCGCCAAAGTGCAATATTGTTACAAGCAATATAAACCAGTATAGTGGACGCCACGTACGTGTGTAAGACTATGTTTACTACGAATGAGCAGTCGTAAACCCTATCCCTGTTATTGGCGTTTTCCCGTCGCGCCATCGCACCAAGAATTACCCTGAAATATCTGCACAGCTCCACTCCCACTGATTGACGTATGCCATGAGTCAATACTGTACTGACTCGTCTAGAGGTTCAAGTTGATGGCACAAATGGCGCCTGACGCCCAAGTTTCTGTAGTATCAGTGAGTGATTTGCGCTATTTGCATCAGCATCCCTTATATTTTTAGAGCTGAACTTCGGTATTAGGCTCTTGATTCGAGGTTGCTGGTGTGGAGAGCCGGTCCTGACTGCGCTGCAGCGACGCCACGGATCCTCAGCGCCTCAGCGGCCTCAGCCCTTTCCCCCAGCCACGGAACCACCATGTTGTGTAAATGTCAAATCCTGCATCCAGGACCGTGGTGGCGACTATTTTCGAGCCAAACCATCACGAGCCTTTTTTTCATGCTGACTCGGTGGAGCATTATGTCTACAGCTACATACAGTCCATGATCGTCATCTATCATCCACATCTTCATCATTCTCGATTTGTTCTTGTTCCTTCGTGATCAAGCCCCAGGCACCACCGTCATGTGCCCAGCCCTCGGGGAATTTCACTCCCCAAGAAACAGCATAATGGTCCAACACCAGCTCGAGTTCCTCCACCTCGTCGAGCATCTCGAGCTGCGACAGCCTCTGCAATTCCTGAGGTTCAGTATACCTGCGTCTGATTTCGCGCAGCGTCACCGCCTGTGCCGTCGTGAAGCCCAGATCGAGGAACCGACGTGACAGCGAGTCAAGATCTGGGTGCGGCAATGCACCAGGGAGTGACACGCCGCGCGACTGTTGCGCAGAGACGATCAGGTCGTTCATGTCACGTCAAAGTCATGTCGGGTGTACGGATAGGAAAGGTGATCCGAGGTGAACACAAGTGAATGTAAGGGGGAGAGCGCCGCATCGCACCTTCAAGTTATTCAACATAACCCGTCCAAACGCGTCATTCAACTTGAACATCTCGTATACAACGCCACCGATAAGGCCACCACTGGGCGCAGTGGAGAAGTAGTCGACGAACCATCGGATGAGAGCGTTGGACGCTGCAGGGTTCATATACGCGAGGACGCATTCGAAGAGAAGTAGTGTTGGCAGTGTCGGGGAGAGCATTGGCTCACCATCGCCGTTGTTGTTATGATCAGCACTTAGAAGTGGCGCTAACGAAACGGCTGGAGACGTTCGCAGATCCACGGGGAAGAGGTTATACACCGGTGTACGGAGCATGGTCCCGCCTCCGCCTGTGTGCCATGAGAGCAAAGAAAAAGTGTGAGAAAAATGACCGGCACAAAAACAGGGGAGGTGCTGGTGGTGGGAGTGTTTTCGTCGGAGAAACCAAGAGTGAACTTACGGACAGAGATATCACTCTCAGCACCCAACGCAGTGCTCAAGACCCTATTCTTCCGTATAGACATGACCTTTCGCGACGTATTCTCCGCAAAATCTATTTCAATGTACCGCTGCAATTTTGCAGCATGTGGACCATTCTACCTACCACCAAATAAATAAATAAAAAATCCGTTATCATCCTTGGCTACCAAGTAGAAAATAAAAAAAGACGCACAGCGAGGCGCCAGAACCGAGTATCGCTACCTGCACCAAGGCTTACGATCTGTACTTTATGTCGGCCGGCGAGACGAAACCAATCATCGACAAGAAGATCGATTGCCCGTGTGCGGAGGTAGGTGCCTATATTGATCAGCGGCGGACGCGGTTGTTGCAGATGGGCACGGGGGATAAGCGCGGCGATGTAAGGATCGGCGAGATAACCCTTCCGGACGGCGGAGAGACGCGCGATTGCGGCGTCATTGTCAGTTGCACGGGTGGGCGCATCAGGATCGGCATTTTTTGTTGTTGGCGGCTGGAACATTTGGAGCCAAGTGGTGGATGTGGATGAAAGATGAGATGGCATTAAGGCTGATACATAATTTCACTTGATCTCTACCAGAAGAGGGAACATGCTAACAAACATGAAATGCTATCAGTGTGTCATCAAATGTGCCTACTATGCAACAAGACTGGAGGGAAACCGATGTAACGAATAAGTAATGTGCCAGTAATGGAAGAACGAACAAGTGAAGGAAAGGACGCCGAGGATATAGAGTAAGGGATGCTTTAGCGAGTCGTACAGTAGGATAGTGAGAATGACACAGGACAAACGGTGCAGAACATGAAAAGCAAAAACCGTGCTACAACAGTCTATTGAGTTTATCAGGGTCCATTGTCTTCTCAGCTATCCGCCTGCGTCGTTCCTCGTCCTGGTCTAGGCCAGAGCCCCTCAATAAGATGGCAAAGTACGGCCAAGCCTTCGGTATATCAACCGCAAGGTCATCCAGGGCCTCGGCCAATCTGTTGAACCCATCCTCGAAGACCCCAGGACTACACAAGTCCTTCTCCCGTACACGAGCGAAGAGGTCGCCGACTAGAGTCACGTCTGGTTCCTTCATCTCGATGGATTTCATGACAAGAGCATCCACCAGCCAATAACGATGTTCTGTCGGAAGACTAGAAAAATACGACTCGGCCTCGTCGAGCATGCGAATGCCGAAGAATTCTTTTGTGTCCTCCTCAATCTTCGCTTTAACCTCTGCTTCCGACATACCAGCTGGGTCAAGTGCGCCAGTTTCTTCTGCACCCTCATCGTCCGAGCCATCCTCAGATACTGCTGGTGTAGACGCTCTTGATTCTTCTCCAAGTGGCTTGGACCGCGGGAGGAGCTGTAGCCTCCGCCGCTGTGGGGCAGGATCGGGTGGGGCACCGGCGGCGAGATCCACGCTGGGCTTCCTGCTGGGCGGCCGGCTACTCTTGGATGTGGGAGGGTCTACTACAGTATCCGTACTCTGGAGCATTGAGAACATGTTTGAGCTCGTTGAAGGGGTACGGGATATTGGTGGGTCACGGCTCTTGGAATCTGTTCCCTTCTTGCCAGAAAAGACACTAGCAGGCCCGAAGGATATTGGCGTCGTCTTGCTGATCTTTCCAAATTGCGATAGATCGCCTGCCTTCGGTTGCTGACGAGGAGGGGCACCAGAGCCAGCGACAGACCATCCGTCAGGGTGAGAAGCCTCCACAGTATCGCGGTTGCCACCGCGACGAGATCCGCCCCGAGACATGCTGGTATTCTGCCGCATGTAAGCGTCTTTCTCCTTGTCCGCCTTCTCTTTGGCGGCCTGTTTGATAACTTTGTCAGTCACAGATAGCGTACGAACCAGGCAAAAAACCTACGAATTCATGAACTTGAGCAATCGTCGTGGGAGCGGCAACGGCATTGCGAGGAACCCATTTACGATCGCGGAGGTCGATGACATCCTGAAAGAATGCGTGTCGACTAACGTCAGTCAGGGACATGAGAGGATGGTGACACTAACCTGGAGCATGAACATCATGCGCGAGTTGACATTCTTGTTTTTCGTCAACTCCCGCATGCGCGAAAAGTACACATCGAGATGTGCACGGGCCTTTTGCGTATCGAGTAGACTGCCGACTGTTGTCAGGAGCTTACACAGGCTCTCTATCTCTTCCTCCTCAGGATTTTCCACGTTGCCGAGGAGCTTCTTGATGCATTCGTGCATAATGCGCTCTGTCAGCATCTGCAACTTGAAGAGTTCACCAATGAAACGGATGAGGCCTAATCCACGACGTTTTGCCTTGGCAGCGGCGTAATATTCTTCTGAATACAGTTCAGATTCCTCGCCCCCCTTGGTATTCTCGTTCGCTTCTTTGACGGCCTTATCTTCGGTTGCCTTAGACGCGGCAGCGGCAGCGGTTGTTTCCTTAGCAACCCACCCGCGCTCAAAGTCCTCTTGGCAGCGGTTTAGCAGATATTTCCGGAACAAGTGACCGCCTGCGAAGGGCTTGCCCTCGGCATTCTTGATACCATCGTCTTGTACCTTTGGACTGATCTGTTCCATCATCTTGCGGCACAGGCGCGCATACATCTCGGAAAACGTGGCTTCGTCGGTGGCCTTCTCGAAAACGAGCTTGATGACCTGTATCAACGTCCGGCCATCCTTTTCCTTCTCCGACTTGTTTGCCCATGCGATAATTTGGTCCGAGATGGAGTCGAAGCGTTCCATTGTAAGCTTATTCAACAACCCCTTTACCTTGCGCTCGACCATTTCGGGCGACTCGCTGTCAACAGGAGCACTGCGACGTGTGCTACCCGCCACCCAACGGTTCGCGGATACTTCTAGTGGAGCAATGGCCTCCATGGGGGGACCCATGGCAGAAACTGGTAATGTAGGACCTGAGTTACCGACGACGCTTGAACGGTTAGAGTCATTTGCGCCGCGCTTGCTTCGCGTACGGTCGCGGCCAGTGCCGCTTTGACTTATTGTACGCACCATCGCAGGTTGCCGGCTACCGAGTGGTCCACCACTGACAGACGCAGAACGGCCGGTATTGGAAGCGAGAAAACGTTCTTCGCTCGACATCTTGCTCGCCGAGGTTGAAAACTGGCCCATCTGGAACCCACTGCCGGCACTCTTGCCCATAGAGCCTGGTATGAAACCGAGGCCAATGGATGCCGATCGGGCATTCGCGGGCATGGACATGCTGCTTGTTGCACGATTACGGCCAGAGCCACCTCGAGACATCGTGTGAGACGTGTCAGTCGGTTCGAGACCGATGACATCCAGCGGCGGGAGGTGATCTGGCTTCTCCTTGCAAATGTTCATAAACTGTAGTAAGAAATCGCGGTCATACCTATGATGGAACTTCGTTAAAAACAAATGGATGGGGACATGGAGATTGAGGACGTACCGGAATTTGCCCTTCTGGGTGTTAACATTGAGGTCAAGTCTGGGGCTCTTGATACCCTGAGGGTAGGTAATACGGTTAATGTCCTCGATGTGGCGGGCAGTGGCGAGCGCGGAGGGCAAAGGCGGAGCGACGGTGGTATTGATAGTTGCCTGAAGATTCAATGGACCAGGGCGCTTCCGCTGGTGTTCCGGTGACGGAAGGGAAGTGTCGATACGGAGGGGCTCTTTTTCCGAAGGCTTGGCTGGCAATTCTGCAAGGGCATGCGGTGCAGGTGACGACGATAACGCACGGGCATCTTTGTTTGCAGAAGATACCTCTTCAGTGGTGACGTCGACTTCGCCCTCTTCGGGGAGAGATGTGGGCTCGGCATCATCAGTGAGTACTTGAGCATCCGCAGAGGCCTCGACACCCTCTTCCTCTGCTTTACGTTGTCGCTCTGCCTCCTCCCTCGCACGTGCTTCCTCTTCCTCTTGAAGCTTGCGTAGCTGCTCTGCACGCTCCTTTTCTGCAATCTCCAGAGCTTCGCGCAGGGCACGCGCCTCCTCTTCTAAGCGTAAACGCTCGTTTTCCTGTTCCTCCTTTTCGCGTGCCTCCCTCGCCGCACGGGCCTCGGCTTCTCTGCGTTCCGCTTCTTGTCTCACGGCACGCTCCTCGGCTTCCTTGCGCTCCTTCTCCTCCAGCGCAGCGCGCTCTTCGGCTTCCTTTCGTTCTTTCTCGGCACGCTCCGCTTCCTCCTTCGCCTTGCGCTCCTCCGCCTCGCGACGCTCATGCTCCTCTATCTCACGACGAGCAGCATCTTCATTGGCCCTGACCAAGGCCTCACTTGGTCTGCTCTTTTCCTGGCTTCCCCCCCCTTTTGCCCTCTCTTCGGCAAGGCGCTTTTCCTTCTGCTCCTGGCTCTCGATCCGAATGGGCAGTCGTTTGGTGTCCTTCTTGATTGACGGAGGAGAAGGTGGTAGAGGCGCAGGTGCAGGAGGGTTGCGCTTCAGTGACTCGACAGTAATTTCTTGTCCAGATTGATTCTTAATTGAGATCTTCTTCCCGGGAACGAAAGCACCGGCATTGGCACTGAGTGATGTTGGACGAGTGGGAGGAGCAGAAGGCGTGGGTGGAGGCGAAGTGACGGAAGGTGGAGGGTGGGGGGCAGGTGGATGAGGAGGTTGGTGAGTTGGTGGGATGGCATGCGATTGAGAAGGAGTACCAGGAACCTGTTGCAAGGGTAAGGGTGGGTTTCTTGGTGACATTGGCAGACCTGTAGATGGCGGAGCTGGTCCTGGGGGATGAGGCGGTGGGGGCTGATGCTGAGGTGGGAGGTGGCCAGGCCATGGTGGTGGATAGAATTGGTCTGGGGGTACACCAGATACGAATTGCGGATACTAGGGAATGCACACAAGACAGACATGTCAAAGGAGCTGACGTCATCAAATAAATGGGGTAGCACGCACGTAGTACGGATGCCACATGGCAGTAGGTGGGAGACCAGTGGGCGGGGCACCAGGAGGGGGATGCGGATGTGGTGCCAGTCTCGGACTAGGCATAGCCGTAGGCGCAGGACCAGCACTGGGACCGCCAGAACCAGCTTGCGGCCGCCCACTGACACCGACGCTATTATTTTGGCCATTTGCCATCATGGGACGCGAGTAGACAGGGGACCGAGGGGTGGAAGAATTACCATTTTGGCCCTGGCGTAGAGCACTCGGCGGGAAAGGAGGCGGGTATGACTGACCCTGACTGGTTTGGGCCGGTAATGATGCGGAACGTGAGGCGGGCGAAGCCGCTTCAGAGGAAGGCATAGATGCAGATTGAGAAGGACCCTGGAACAGCTTTGCGATGCTTTTCTTATCGAACTTTGGGACAGGAGACTGTGCAGAGGGGGGTGGTACAACCGCAGTGTGTGTTGATGAAGTGGGCGTGGCGGAGACGGGGGGAGGACGACTGGTGACTGCGGACTTTGCGGCGTCAGACCCACCATTCTGGACGGCTACGGAGCCAAAAGATTTGACAACGTCAGCAGGTTTAACTGCAGGTGCAGATGCTGGTGAGGAAGAAATAGGTGCCACGGCATCATCTATCGAGCCAAAGGTGACAGGCGACCCTAGGTGACGTAAGTTCAACGGAGGAGCAGGGGAAGAGGATGGGATGAAAACATACCTTGCTTCACCGCATTTCGTGGGATGCCAACACCATCCTTTATGGATACTCCTTGACCAAGGGCACTCGGACGGCGGGAATGAGTAGGATGAAAAGTGGCGGGATTTCCGGAGACGGGAGTAGGTGGGGCAGGAGACTGTGAGCGCGGAGTAGTGGTATTGCTATTTTGTTGTGGAGGGCCCCTTGCCCAAGCAGACTTTGACGGAAGCTGGGGAGGATTCTTTGGCGTTGACGCTGTTGCGGATCTGCTCATTCTAAAGAGAAGGTTAGCAGGGCAAGAAAAGATAAGGGGAGATTTTAAGAGAAAGAAAAGGATATAAGATACAAGTTGAGGTCAACTCAGATGGATGGGCAGAAACCCGAGAGATACGCAAGTAAAGGTGGCAATAACAGGAAAAGATAGTAGATTGGGCACATGCATGGGATAAGGGCGGGAATTTGAAGATAAGAGGAAAGGAATAGCATTTGCAGACGGAGATCGAGTGTGTGGACCAGGCGAGGGGGAAATACATACGAATGTGGACGAGTATCGCCTGTTGGGATGGGGAGAGATCTGTATTTTTTGTGGGAGTGTGTGGGTCTAGTACGCGCTCGGGTGGTCTTTTCGAAAAATGACCTGCCAGCAGGCGAACTAACTAGCGAGTAATTCGACAGAGGCAAAAGAAATGAGAGAAGGGGGAGTAGAGGGAAAGGATGGACGAATGGGTCCGATCCAGAGGAGTCCTGGGGACGTGCAGAGCACAGGCGGAGAACGGCAAGCCAAGAAAAAGAGGCAGGTGAGTTGAGGCCCCGGACACCCCCATCCTCGCCTCGTCAGGACCCCGGAGAGCCTGATGAGATGATCCGACCCGACCTTCCGGACGACGACCAACCGACCTGGTTGGGGTGCGCATATAATCACCTGAGCCAGCCATGAGCCTTCAATTTGTCCAAAATGCCCAACTCCCTCTCCCTCGCCCTCACAGAGTCGGCGCTGTTCCTGCGCGCTGTTCATGTTCATCAGACCCATTCGTCCCATGAAAACGCCCCCCCTGCCATTCTCCGTGGTCTTCTAGTCCTCTCCCTCGCCAAACCCACTCGCATCTCTAGTATTCAGGTCGAGCTTGTCGCCCAATCCGTCACGATCTGGACAGAAGGTATGGCTACCTTGTCTCCGTCTAGATTCGTTAACAATCTCTGCAGGACCAAGCTCGCGTTACCCCGCAGAGTTGCAGGAGAAGAATAACCTTTATTCTGTTACGCGTACCTTTTTTCAGGCTCCCCGTGCTACCACTGGCCGGCGATCCCTCTCCCTCGATCCCGGCCTCTCTTACTACGCGGACCAAGTCGAGTTTACTAGCCACCCTCGTCGCTCCTCACCATCACCAACACGCGAACGGCAATTCAACCCCATCGATATACCTAGAGGCAGAGAACGCGCTCGCGCTCGCGTTGACGAGCATACTTCGCAGTACGATCCTCAAGGGGTCCATGTGCGCTCCCTGCGGGCCCTTGATTCACCCTCACCCATCTCATCCGAGGATGATGATCTGGTCCCCCCACTTAACTCGGGGGGGCGCCCTCGTTCCGAAAGTCGTGGAAGAAGACGAATGAGTGCACGATTTAGCCTTGCGTCCGTTTCCAGCTCCATATTGCACGCTATGCGTGGCGCCAGTGGCTCCTCCAAGGAATGTAGGGGTGAGGACCATTCTCCCCTTCCCCCGGGTCCTCATGGGCACCGGGGCGAGTCTGTCGGCTTGGATGGCAATGAGAAGGGTTCAGACGATGTTGGAGACGGATGGCAGGAGTTTAAGAAGGGTATGACTGTTTATCTTGATTAATGCTATCTCGCGCTAAAGTATCAATCAACTTGTAGGGACATACACATTCCCCATCACTTTTGTTATTCCTTCTCACATGCCCCCTACCTTGCAATGCGACTACGGCTCTGTTGCCTGGCGTCTAAATGCAACCGTACATCGCCCTGGCCCATTCACCCCCAAGCTCACGGCCTCGCGTGACGTCATTCTCGTTGCATCACCAAGTGAAGACGATAGGGAAGACGTTGATAATGTCACCATTGAACGTCATTGGGAGGATCAAATGCAGTATATGCTTACTGTCTCTGGCAGAGTGTTTCCTATCGGTGGCATTGTGCCAATAACGCTCACACTCTTGCCTATGGCAAAAGTTAAGATATTCGAACTTACAGTTCAACTTGAAGGTGAGTAAATTCGTTCCTCTTTCCGACCGCCATTTACTCTGATCAACAGAGCGGGTGGATTACTACTTTACTTTTTCACCGACGGCGTGCCGCAAGGATCCCAAACGACGCTTCGTACTTCTCTCCCTCAAGTCTAAGGACGAAAATTTCCCGCTTCTCCCACTCCCGGAGATGGTGACGTCAATCGCAGACCATCCACTACACTCCCTTCTTAAGGCCGACGATAATGCATCTCAGCTTATGGCGAATTTGATGGGTTCTGGTCCTTGGACCTTCCCAATGGCTTTGACTGTACCGAAGGCATGGGGAATGCTACACTTCTCAAACAAGAATAGGCGTGCACCGATTGAAATCTCCCATACACTCAAAGTAACGATACGCGCTGAGCGAGGCGATGATCAGCACATAGACTCAGAATCGGGGAAGCGAAAACAGTTTGACATCGTAATGCGAATGCCCGTACACATTCTTTCAGTGCGTCTCTGTGTTCCACGAAGAAAAAATATTGCATTGACCCATACTGTTTGCGTCTTATCTTTAGTCCTTGTCGAACGCGCAACACACCTCTCTCCCGTGCTACTCCGAGTTTGCTGATGCACCATCCCCATCACCCACACCGGCCGCAGCTTGCACCTCATTCGAGGAGCATGAGCACTCTCAATTCAACCCACGTCGTTCGTCTGTACCACCATGTCGGATTCCTTCAAATGTACTCACACCTTACACATCATTTGAAGCGCGGATATCGACTAAAATGGACAGCTTTTACGAACGCAACGTGATCTTCGAACGGTTGATTACAGGGCAGCAGCGCGAGGATGGTGTCGCCCCACCGGCTTACTCATGACTAATGAAATTAGATGATGACGACGACTTTGACTTACTGATATATACTCACACTATAGCATTTCCGCTACCTGTATTTGACGTATAATTATTTAAAGCTGACTCTCAGGGTACAGGACGAGAAAATACCCTGTGGCGTAACGAATTGGAATTAGGGAACCAGGGAACAAAATGGAATATTCATTTATATTGGGTTTGTGTCACGAAATACAAAACAAATTTGACCAGCAAAAACGTTGCGCGATGATGCTACCGAATGGGAGTCGTCAATAATTCTTCATGAACGTTGAAATAGCTATGAGAGAAATCAATATAACAAGTCAGACACTCTAGTAAAG
Source organism: Russula griseocarnosa (assembly GCA_022884055.1). NCBI lineage: Eukaryota > Fungi > Basidiomycota > Agaricomycetes > Russulales > Russulaceae > Russula > Russula griseocarnosa. The sequence goes on along the minus strand of JAGKRU010000002.1, from coordinate 43,196 downwards.
GAACTCACGTCTCGACGCGTCCCTCAGCGCGACACGACCCCTCACCGTCCTCACCCCACGTGACGATCCAGCGACCTAGCACATTCCCTGCACCGTCCATCGTCTCCGCGACCGTCTCTTCCGAACCAGGCCGCACACCAACAGCGTCCTCCGGCGGCAGCTGCACACATCGCGCAAGCTCCCATCGCGCAAAAGCACGCGTCGTATCACATAAAAACGCAGGATCGTATACGCGCGTCGTGAGTGGCGATAGAGCTAGCGTTAGCGTCGTCATTTCAATGCCAGCTGGTACATTCTCGTTATGCGAGTGCGAGTGCGTCGTCATCGTCTGTTCCTGTTCCGGCAGTTGTTTCTCTGCTTTGGATGTCGAGTTTGAAGGAGATGGAGATGATGAGGGGGAAGAGCTGGCGCTGCTTGTGCTCGTGGCCGAGCTCATGGCTAGGTTGCGCAAAGTTGTGACATATGGCCTGCCGCACCACGCCACGAGTGCCGTCGATACACCAGACGTCGCGAGCGCCGTTGTGGCGAGCGCGACCCGGGCTGTAGATGGGAGAGAGGATTCGACTATGAATATGAAGGGCGAGAGCGAGCTTGCTAGTGCTAGCGAAGAGAGAGAGAATATCTTGAGACGGCGGAAAGTCTGCGTTAGGGGACCGACGTAGATCACAGACGACGAACACGTCGCGTCCGCGCGCGCGCTAGCATCTGTGTCTTTATCATTGCGCGACGCGGTGGCGTCTGCTGTGACAGTAGACAGATACCCAGGTGCCGAACCTGAAGAGGAAGAAGAAGAAACGGCGCGGAGGAGCGTTTGGGAAGAGAGATGTAATGGAGTTGTAGAGGTAGAGTGTGGCTGCTTATTAGGTGATAGGACAGGTAGTATGGAAGAGAACGGTCTGCATCGCACGGATGCTGTACACGCAAAGCGTAGTACAGCTCTTCGAATGAAGACTTGGGGTCGGTGCATCGAGTGGAGTTGCCAGTGAGGACTCGAGTGAGGCGAGGTGTGCGGGTGTGATGACCAAATTTCCGCAGGACCGGGTTATGGATGGACACGCGGCGCTTCGGCATGCGGACATGCGGACATGTTTAACTCAAAATAGAGCAAAATTGAAACTCTAATTATTTCATTGGTCCCTCCCCTCTAATGCCATCCTATACCTATGATATAATAATGAAATGATTAGCAGGACATCTTGGAGCTACAGTACAGCACTGTCAACCGCAATCGCAACGACCATTAATCACATCCGGCTCTTCGTTTCCCCCGATGGCAGTGCCTTCCGTCAGGGGATCGAGTTGATCGACGGTGGCACACTCAGCTGGCACATTTGCGCGACATACGCTGTACGCCCGTCAGCGCCCATCGATTGCCCCGGGCACTGGATGACAATTGTGTCATTGTCGGAGATCCTGCGATAGTTGTGAACAGGAACGCAGATCTGGACTGGAATACAATAAGTAGCCGTAAGATGATCGTTGTTGTCTCGTGAACGTGTTGTCTAGCCGCCGCTCCAATGCCTCTCCTCATCTCAGTTTTATCCACTCATTTTTCAGTTATGTATTGAGATTCGGTCGCTACTATACTCTAATGCATAAACCAACCAGCCCCTATCTTGTCCATTCCCTAAAATCACCATCGCCATCAGCAGCAGCAGGTGGTCACACTCATTCTATTTCATTCTTCTCTCTTATCTGTTTTATCCCCTACAACACGAGCCAACGAGGCATTTGTAGTTAAACTTTTACGTTTCACGTTTCATCATCAGGTGAGGAGAGGAGATAGCTCTATTATACACATGATAAATCTAAAAATCTTTGCATGTGATTAGTTATGTATACAATATGTGGGGCATCGTATTACAAGTTCTAGTAATAAGCAAATGTCGACTAGAGTGGGGGAATGTCTATTCAGTCATCACTTGCGTAACTGGTCAGCGATATTCCCTGCGGAGAGGCCCAAGTACGTACTCAGCAGGTTCCCGTCGCAAGAAGAGATCTATCGCCGCAGAGAACGCAGCAAAGGCCAGGCCACCTCCAAGTACGCCTGATGGTCCAGAATTGCGCGCAAGGATACCCCCGGCGACAAAACCAGCAGCGACGGGGTTCACCAAATCATGTCGCGCACGATACTGTCCATGAAATTTGACTGTCAGCGATGGCAGGAGAGACTCCAAAAACTTATACACGAACCGATTCAATTACGCACTCAATCCCTGCGTACAGAGCCCCAACCTTACCAAATCCCTTTCCGCTCCTCCACATACCCCGACCCATCTCTTTGAAAATCTCCACGCTCTTTTGTGTGGTGTTCAGATTCTGCCGTAGAAGCGGGTCTTCATATGCGAACGACGAAGACATCAAGGAAAAGAATCCACCAGCGGCAAAACCTGAGAGAAGGTTGAAGGAACATATGGGAGAGGCAAAGTGAGAGCGGACGTACCAAAGGCACCAGCCATGGTCGTTTTTCCGACACACGACTCCATCCCGGCAGTCATGTTGTCCTGGTATTTTTTGATCTGCATCACGTTGGCGCGATCTTCCTCCGTCATCCCCGGGGAGAGAGGCTCCTTTCCTGCCGGAAAAAGAGGGGTCAACAGAGGGTTTGACATTGTTGGGAACCCTGCAGTGACTCGGAGATGTCGGTGTAGCCGGAGCCTTGGGTGTCGCGAGTGACCGTGATACCCAACACCGAATTTGTTTTCAACTGTGACGGTCCGTATCGGCCCGTCACCTGTTCTCTTTCAACTAGAGCAACATATGCAGACGCCGATCTACTACCCGAAAGCCGAATTCATTGAGACGGTAAGCGTCACTGGTTTTGAAGGGGGAAGACATAACTTACGTTGTGGCGGTCAAGGACACGGGGAACAAAGTCTCGCGTCGCGCAACGATTTCAGGACCTCAGAACATCATCCTAGGTGGGAAGACGATCATTTCGAACGGTGCCATCATCCGAGGAGATTTGAAGCGTGCTGGTCCTGGACACGCCGTAGTCATATCTTTGGGGCGTTATTGTCTCGTGGGGGAGGGATGCGTCATGAGGTGCGTCTCAAGCCCTCTTCCCTGTTCGCCCGAAGCAATCTCATCTCATCTCATCTCGTCGTGGCCCGTTCAGGCCTCCTTACAAGACCTATCGTGGGGCATTTAACTACTACCCGATGAAAATCGGTGACTATGTCCACATCGGTGCCAATACCATCGTAGAAGCGGCTACTATTGGCAACCACGTGGAGATCGGGAAGAATTGTGTTATTGTAAAATCGCCCTCTTACATCTTCCACTCCTCACTGCCTCACGTATGCGTATACTTTTGCTTCCGCAGGGAAAATTTACAATCATCAAGGATTGTACAAAGATTGCGGATAACACCATCATCCCACCCAATACAGTCATCCCGGCGTTGACCCGCTTTGCTGGCTCCCCTGGTGCGCAACGCGGCATCACGAATAAAGAAAAAGTCAACCTCATGTTTGCTTGATATAGGTCACTTCGTGGAAGACCTTCCAGAGTCCACGCAAGAGGTTGTCGAGGCACATACCAAGTCATATTATGCGCGATTCCAAGCAGTCGAACGGTAACTACACGACATATTTCCACTCGCTCAGGGCTATCTCTCAATTTGCCCCAAATGTAAGTCATTCTTCCCACATCCACCATCTTCTCGACACATTGAGATTGGCCGAAACCTTGGCGTTGACTGGGTACTTCCGTAGCCGGCGCCACCGGCATACTATCGCGGAGATCTGCTCGATTTTCTTCATGCTCACCCACCATACATTCGCCTCATGCCTTGTCAAGAGGTAATCCTTCGGCCGCTGGTGTGAACAGAAGTTCGGCGGTGATAGGGAGAATGTGAGCACTCGATCCATATGGTCAAGCGTCGAGGCCCCACGAGGATAGTGAATACTTGTGTTTAAGTTCGGTGTCGTTGAAGCATGATTCGCCTCTAACAATGCATATGGTTTGTCTCGGTACTGTACTCGAGTAAATAGTGAACAATAAAACGCGAAAATGCGGAACTGCTTGTCGACGAAACGGGAGCTGGGCAAAATCGCGGTCACGTGAGCATCTTATCTTATCATCTGACAGTCTCTTTGCCGGTCTCGTGTTATCTCCACGCCACGCCCACGCCCAAACCCTCCGAGTCGCTCCGACAGTTCTGTACGCACTTTGCGTTGGCTGGAAACGTATGGAAAAGTCGATATCAGGGAAGGTTGTTGCGCAACATAACTCGAGAGAAAGCTGCTGGATTATTGTTCACGGTATGTGAACGCAACGCAGAACATGTCATGTTCAAGTTCATGTTTTTCTCAGGCAAAGTCTACGATGTCACTGATTTTCTGGACGGTATTTGATACTCTTTTTTATGCCTTTCTCGACCTGCTTACACTTGTTGTTCTCATTTAGAGCATCCTGGTGAGGGTTTCACCCGGACATCCGCCGACGACGTTAGTCACATCATCTAGGTGGGAGCAAGATCATATTGAAGCATGCCGGGAAAGATGCTACGTATGTCGCTGATCGGTCTGTAACCCTTTTTTTAGTTGAGTTGATACAACGCACGCAGCCAGGAATACGAGCCGATTCATCCACCAAACGCCATCATTGATAACCTTCCTCCAGAGAAACAGTGAGAACTCCTCGTCGTTCACGTAAGCACTCGGATACTAAGCTTAGGCAGCTTAGGGTCAGTAGAAGAGGGTACAGCCGAGAAGGTCGAGGTAAAGGTAACGGAGCAGGAGAGGGCGCGCTTGCAACGTGTTGAAGCACGACCACCTCTGTCTGATATCCTTAATCTGCATGACTTTGAGGTGCGATATCCTCCTCCGTTACCCTTCTCGTGGCCATCTAACTCCTACTTGAGGCGATCGCGAGACTTACAATGCCCGAGAAGGCGTGGGCATACTATTCTTCAGCCTCGGATGACGAAATTACCAACCGCGAGAATCACGCCGCCTTCCACCGGTTCGTATTTTTTAACTAATGGACTTAGAGAGGATTTTTTAGTGCTAAGGCTTTTGGCTTGTCAGGATCTGGTTCAGGCCACGGATTCTGCGTGACGTAACAACGGTCGACTGGTCAACGACGATTCTAGGTCACCCGTCAAAAATGCCAATATACATAGTCAGCGGTTCCAGATGTACACGAGTTGATATTGACGTTGTAGACAGACTGCGACAGCTCTTGGGAAGCTTGGACATCCGATGGAGAGCTGAATTTGACTCGAGCCGCGGCAAAACACGGTGTTATCCAAATGGTACTCGGACACCACGTATCCTATTTCTGCTGTTATGACTGATACAGAATTAATCACAGATACCTACTCTATCATCATGTTCCTTTGACGAATTAGTCGATGCGCTCAACCAGATCAAGTGCAATTCTTCCAGCTGTACGTGCCCGATTACTGTTCTCTGATTTTCATGAGCTTCACCCCATACTCTGAAAGATACGTCAACAAGGATCGCGCCATAACGAAGCGCATTGTGCAACACGCAGAAAAGCGCGGCGTCAAGGCGCTGTTCATCACTGTCGATGCCCCCAACTGGGTCGTCGCGAGAAAGTTGGCCGATTTGCTGGTCGTATCCTTAGCTGACATGAAAGGACAGGATATGCGTATGACGTTTGACGCTGCTGATCCTCATGAGATTGGAAAGTCCGGCAGCAATCAAGTTGATCGCTCCCGAGGTGCCGCAAAGGCGATCACAGTGAGTTGCGCGCAGAACAACTACATGCTAGCTGACTACAACCAAGCCAAGGGATTTATCGACCCAAGCCTGAAATGGGCAGATATTCCATGGTTCAAGAGCATCACGAAAGGTGATTAAAGATTCCTTTCTCGTTGACTTCGCCATAAATAATTTACTCGACTTTCCGATCGTCAAAAGTCCCACTCGTCCTCAAAGGCGTGCAGACATGGGAGGACGCCTTGGAAGCATATGATCAGAACCTCGCGGGTGTCGTCCTCTCGAATCATGGTGGACGGCAACTGGACTTTGCGCGTTCTGGAATCGAAGTTCTCGTCGAGGTTGTCGAGAAGTTGAAGGAGAAGCGTGGCATCACCTTCCCGAACGATCGGTTCCAACTCTTCGTCGATGGTGGCGTCAGGCGTGCGACAGATGTCTTGAAGGCCATTGCCCTGGGTGCAACAGCAGGTGCGTATCTCAAGCCGTGGAATTCGGGCGAGAAAATGGACAGCCTAAACTTCGTTTCAGTGGGGATAGGTAGGCCATTCCTATATGCGTTCTCGACCTATGGCGTCGATGGAGTCGATCATGCCCTCCAAATTCTGCGGGTAAGTTGCTTTGCCCAAGTATTTTGGAACGTTTCACTTCACAACCCCTGACTTCTGGATATTTCTCCAGGACGAGTTTGAGATGAACCTTCGCCTTCTGGGTGCCCCTACTATCAAAGATGTTGTTCCTGCCATGGTGGATGCAACCAATATCCACTCTCATCTAGTCGCTGTCCCGGATGATCAACTATATGACGCCAATTGTATGCGTTTGTCTCACCCACCTGTACGAGGATTAACCGTCTCCTAGATGAGAAGATGCAACATGCACGTCTTAGGGACGTCAAGGCGAAGACGAAACTCTAGGTCCTATCTACAATACCTTGGTTAATACGCTGCTCGCATAGAGAACGAGCTCTCCTGTCCATTTGTTACTCAAAGTTTGTCTCAGATTATAATATTGGGTATCGAATACCAAATCTGCTTGTTATGCTACAATATATGCGCGAGGCACGATAGATAGCGCCACTTGTACTGGGCCTAAATATAAAAGGAAGTCACGTCTCTGATTATGCATGGATGGTTCATCCATCCATCATTCTTCAGTCTACCGTTATGTTCTCACCACCGCGCCACCACGGCCCACCACTACTCATCCAAGCAGCGACCATCCAAGCCTCATGGCGAAAAGCAGCAACAGCCTCCGTATCGGCGTCCCTATCGGCGCGCCAAGCCCGAAGTTCCAGCGCGCGCGCGAGCGCACTGAACCCCGCCGAGCAGCCCACGTGAGCCGAGGGTAGAGCGGCGAACGCCTCGCGGTGGATGAAGATCAGCTCGAGGTACTCCCCGCATGAGGTCTGAAGCACGTCGGCCCCCCCGTCCGTGTCCGTGTCCGGATCGTAGGAACGCGTGAGGGATGCCAGGAGCGCGCAGGGCGGTGGGGTCGTAAGTGCCGCCGGTGTAGTTGTTGTTGTACTGCCCCTGCTGCCTCTGGTGAGGGAGGCGCGTCGGAGGAACTTGAGGAGGCCGTAGTGCCTGACTGGTGGTTTTTTCGAGGTCAGTCAAAGTCACAATCACACACCACACAGTTCAGGGCGCTGGAGAAACTTACTTGGTAGTAGTTCCCTGCGTCGTTCATTTGCATGTCGGGCGCGGTGGGCCCGGGTGCGGTGGTGGTGGTGGGTGCCGGCTCGTTTGTCATGGTCTGCCTCCACCGACAAGTCAGAATTTGGTTTGGTAAGTAGTAAGCCCGCCGCCAGGTAGTACAGTAAAAAGGCGGGTGGTCAGCGAGGGGGAGACCCACCCTTATTCTTTGCTGCAAACTGAGAGACTCCAGCAAAGCCGCAAGTTCAATATCGAGCTGTTGAGGAGGTGAGAGATTTAGCATCAATAGAGATTAGTTACTAGGAGGAGGGAGAGGGGGGGAATGGTTCTCACCCCATGTCCGAGGTTAGCATCACCGATGGGAGAAGGCATAGTCATGACCATTGTCTCCATTATGGTAGCTGTTATTGTGTCGTTGTCGGTGGTGTTAGCAAGTGGGGTAGATGTAGACGATGCATGCTCGGGTGGATAAATTTTCTTTTTATCACGGAGAATGGTCGAGTCACATTGGCATGCGCATATGAATTAGGGGACACGCGCGTGCCTCGCTGTGATCCTCACGGAAGGGGTCCCCTCACCGCTGCCACGCCCCCTGCAGCAGTTGGATCAGGCGTGCTCGGCTCATGAGCCAATGGGCTGCTAATTTCCGAGGGCATGTGCATGACTATGTCACGATCGACTAAGACTGGCAGTTATAAACACGAGGCAGACCGTGACAGACAGACAGCCTGTGAAAAAAAGACATCGATGATTGATTATCGTAATCACCCAACTGCAACTGCCATCCTCCCATCATTCACAAGGGCAAGAATGGTCTCCTACGTCACCCCCCTGGGTTAAGCGACCACGGAATGACTACCGCAGCGCTCCGAAGCCTAAAACGAGGCAAAAAGCAATGCAAGCGCTTCCGAAAATAGCGCCGGATAGCTCGAATACTTCCCAGAGACGCGCAACAACCCAATAATGAATAGTGCGAAACCGACAAGCATGAAGCATGAACATATACCGTGGCAGTTGTTCAAGAGGCGCGCAATGCAGCTGCATTTTTTGGGCATCGGCATCATGGTCGCTGTCACCGTCGCCGGCAGGGGTCCCAACGCATGGCACTACCGCCCTGAAGTTGAACAATGACACGCGCCGCATGCCCATGTCAAGACACGCCGGGTGATGCAAGTGCGCAACGAGACCTTCTGTGATAGCCGAAAGCAATGACAATCTCGCGCCGGTAGCAGTGGTCGAGAAGACCCGGGTGGAGGGTATAGAAGTTGGGTGAACATTTGATGTGGCGCTGCGTTCGACATTATTCGAGAATCTCACACCCCCTGTCTCAAGGGCGGAGGGCGCCTGCGTGCTGGTGATGACCGTCGGTTCAAATATACGGGGATTCGTTGGTCCAACGTCGGCCGTGATAGCGACAGTCCCAGAATTCGGTTTATCAGGGTCCACTTGTGCCTCGCTCAATCTATGACGGATGAGGAGAAGAGAGCCCATGTATGCTATGGAGGCTTATCGCCCAGGGTCACTTTTCTATGGGAACCACTAAACCATAATCAAGAGACCCTTACCTGCTGCCGCATGAAAGATCAACGAACCGGCCAACGACGAGAGGACCAGTTTGCTTGTTAGACTCCCATGATTCTTGCCTGAGGCTAGCTTGAACAACAAACTGTCAACGGTTGTAAAGAAGCTAGCCTGTACGCGCGAGCCAAATTAGACAACTTTAGCCATGAGGTAGGCGACTGACGCAAATGCTAATCAGTCGCAAGCGATCGCCCCAGATCTGGGTGATATGGGCAACTGTATGCGCCGCAACAGTCTTCGACAAGACTGTTTTCTCGCGTGTATCCACTGTTAGAAACGATTTTTGCTATATAAATGAGGGTACAATGACCCACTTTTCGTCTGAGTGATAGGCTTGGTGACTGGCGGGGGTTGATCCGGCTGGAAACTAGGATCTGCTCGTGTGGACAAGCATTGGTGGGATGAAACGATTCTCCAGATAAAGCGTACCAGAAGACACGAGGACCATCGCTGTATGAAAGTCGAGGACGATCTAGGACTATATGCGCATACAAATCATCAGTCGAAACTCTGGTGTTCTAGCGAAAATGGGGCCAATACGAACATGGTAAGCCCTCGGATTGGGTACCTTTTGGACACCTTCGGCTTTGCAGAGACTTTTCACGGGCGACAATTCTGCGCGAATCGAAGTGAGTGTTGATACGTTGATGTCCAGGACATGTTAGTACCACGAACATTAATATTGGTGACGCCGCTGAGTGTGACAGACATTACGAGTTATGACGACGATGCCTGCTCGAACTGCTTCTAAAGGAAAAGGCACTGCCATTTATGGAAGTAAGCGTAAAAACACGGCCGCCGGCAGATCATTTCAATGCATGTGCCGATTCCAAGACGCAATCGCGTAACCTCTGACCATACAGCGAATGAATCACTTGGTCTTTCTTTCAAGAAAGAACATGACTGTCATTTCGTGAGACTGTACGTCCTTTGTGGACCTGTTTTCAAGTTTAACGTCACATCCGTAATCTAAGTCGTAATCATAGCCAATCTGTTGGATATCAAGAACCAGTGTAACGTGCGAGAGCGGTGTGATCCAAGGTATGAAGGGTGAGGAGTTCTGAGGAAGTGAAGACTGTCGATTTTCAAAGCAACGCTGCGAGGCCCAAGATTATGCAGACCCCTACGCATGCGCTGCCAAATATTGCGACCGTATGCTCGAGCACGGCCCAGAGGTAGGCAGCAATTCCCGTAATGACCAGTACGAAGCCAGAAAGGGCAAAGATGGTGCACACACTGTGGCACCTATCCAGGAGGCGCATCAAGGCCTTCGCATTTTTCTCCTCGTTTGCTATAGGGTTGCCATCAGGGTTGGCGATGCATGACAATAGTCCCCTGAAGTCGAATGGTGATATGCGCCTAAGGTCGATCTTGAGTAAGGGTGGGTCGTCCAGGAGGGACGTGAACGTATTAGAAAGCATTGAGAATAAAGGTGGCCACCCAATAAGAAACGGCGTGGTGGGCGAGGATGCGAAAGCGTGGGTATTGTGTTCAACCTTATGGCGGGACCTGGAATTCCCGGACTCTAAAGCGGAGGGAGTTTGTACCTTATCGGCGGAAACCGACCCGGGAGGCGCGTATTTGGCATATACGGTAGTAATCGGGGATTCAAAACTACCAGTGGTTGATTGCGCACTATTCAGCTTGTAGCGGATGAGGACAAAAGATGCAACGTAAGCCAAAATTGCTGGACAAATGGTTAAGACCGTTAGCTGATAAAAGCAGGGATTCTGTTTGAAGTCTCTACCAGCTGCTGCGTGAAAGATCAAGGCCCCGACCAACGAGGCAAGCATCAACTTGCTCGTGAGAGTGTGGTTGTCCTTGTTAGAAGCGAGAGAGAATAATACACTGTCGATTGACGTGAAAAAACTGGCCTATGTGTATACATGGATCCATGGTTCAGGTGTGAAAGATAAAGAACAGCTGCTCACATAGACGCTGATTAGCTGCAAGCGGTCGGACCATATTTGGGTGATCCGAGTGATGGTGTGTAAATCAGCGGCCATTGACGCCGCTGCATTGTCCCGTTCTGTAACAGTCAGTTAAAGTTATCATATAGCAATTTGGAGATTTATAACATGAGACTTTTACTGACGCCTTTTCTGACTCGCTACTAGTGATTCGTCACGGACTCGTGGCTGGTCTGTCATACGGCGAGCTTCTAGGTGCGCATGTTTCGCAAACAGTTCTAAGTACTGATCTTAGCGTCAATAGAAGGAGGAACATACCAGTACTAGCCATGAAAAAGGATATTGAAAGTCGCAGGTCGATGAAGCTGAATGTAGTGACAGGGGAACAAAAAGGAACAAGCGAGCGAACAACAGCGCGTCGGATCGGCTAATTGCCAGCGAAATCGAATTCCGAGTCCGAGCCAGCTAACGAGTGTCCCACTAGTACTGTAATCTTGACTGTGACCCATGGTGTGCAATGATGGGGACACTGGACCAGGCAGCGTTGGCGCTCGTCACTCACTCAAGGCCACATCGGCGAGGCCACCAGGATTTTGGCTTGTGTAATCGGGCAACTGACACGGGAAATCCCCAACTTTCTTTGGACAGCCGAATTTCCTTCCTGGCAGGATGGTCATCTTCCCTGGCCGCACTATCCCAGAAAAATCACCTCAGGCATTCTGTGCATTTGGCTATAGAGCCTCCCTCGATGTGAACACGCTGGGGCACGCGGGTGCCATAAGTAAACCCGCCCGAATCCTTTAATTCTTCACCCCCCGTTCACTTGTTGGACTCCTGCACTCGTTCACTCGTTCACCCCACTGCGCTCAGAGCTCTTCTGGCCTTGCAATCCCGCCTTTTCTTCAGCGATGTACTTTTCTTCCCTTTTTGTTAGTATCTCAGGCTGTACTATCGCATTTCAAGATGCATTTAGCTCACGTCTGTCCTCTCCAGGTTCTTGCCAGTGCTTGCATGGCTGCAGCCAAGGAAATCGTCATCACGGTCGGGGGTAATACCACCGGCGGTGGGTTGACAACCTTTGAGCCTCGAAGCGTGTTTGCCGGCCTCGGTGATGTCGTCTTTTTCAACTGTAGGCACCTCTCGTGTCCGTAGTCGTCCTCTGAACAGCGCCGCAGTCACGACCGGAAACCACACGGCAACCGAGTCGACTTTTGATAACCCCTGTATCCCCGCACACGAGACAGACGTCTCCATTAATGGCTTCGACTCTGGCTTCCGAAACACCCAGCCTGGCACCTCCGGTTCTATCCTGGCCGTCCCCATAATCATACAGAACGTGAACCATACATTCTGGTTCTATGATTACAACACGTGTGGCGAGGGTGGTGTTGGCGTTATTAACGGTAATGACTCGTCCAGTCAGACACTTGCTGGTTATACGGTGTGTGATTTTGTTCTCTGGATATTTTGCCATCTTAGCTCCGCAATTGGGCTCTTTTCTCGCATTCATATACCTGATATGACGCTTACAAGTAATATCCTTTTCCAGCGAAATGCCATTCGTTTGAATGGCACGAACACCTCCAACACCACCAGCACCAGCTATCGATTGAGTCCCACTACCTCTCCTTCACCCTCGACCAGTCCACACAAATCGGCCGCCAACCGCGTGTCCACAGTCAATGCTATTGGCGTGATCCCATTATTCATCGCGACCCTGTTTCTCTAGAACGTTCTGAACATTACCTCGTCAGTAAATACGCTTCTCATGGAGCTCTGGCTCCGATGCGCCTTATACATATATTTGACGTAAAAGCACTTGTATTTACATCTAGTCCCAGTTGTTCTCTTTTAATATTGCTATTTTATTGGTGGGAAGATGGGAAATTGTGACTTGACTTGCTTAATCTGTGTCCTCGGGTTCTTCGCGTGTTTCTATGGTACCCAAAGTTGGGACGTTCTCTCAGCAAAAGGCCTATCGGGGACATTCGCCTATCACCGGATGTTAGTGTTGCTCAATCCATCTGTCATGGAGTGAGCCAAGGCGTCTCTTGCCACCCAATGATCCGTCAATGCAGCGCAGAAGGGCATCACAACCCAGTCAACATCGCGATGGATCTGCAGAGATCCGCCGCCAAGTTTGGGACGCGCGAGGCTGAACACCTTTCCCACGGTTCTGTACTCCTCTCTTGGCTCGAAACAATCATGATCCAACACTATGCACTTGTGCCCCATTTATCTCGCCCAGGGGGATAAGACTTGGACTCGCAGACCGCTTGCAGGACTATCAGACTATCAATTTCAGTTTCAGCCCATGGTTTCGTTTAGACTAATCTGAGATACACTAATCCTGACGGATTGATGTCTCTCATGGTAGTCTAAACTGAAAATATGGACAGATAAACCGGACACGTCCCCCCGATGGCACTTCAGCTTCTTGTCCTTACTAGTGCTGCGCACATAACTGCTCCTGCATCTATTACACACACATACACGCCATCTCTACAATGTTTTCTGAAATCTTCTTCCCAATGGCTGAGGCCGACTCTGTCCCCAGAACTGTTCGCAATTACCATTACGAGCACCTCCCACCTCCGTCGGATTCAGTCGAGCTCACCGCGGAGCTTCTCCGGGGCTTGCGTGCCGTGCCCCATGGTGGCTTTTGGAACAAGGTGAAATGCGTCGGAAGGCGTCTCTTGCGTAAGTAGTTTATTCATCTATGCACGACGACCAACGACACTGACATATTCTTGGAGTCAAATTTGACAGCCGCATCGAGCAGCCCCTCCAACGCCCTGACTTCCCAGTCGCGCCTCCTTCCAGCCCCGTCTCCCGCGCTCATAAAATCTCCCCGGACATTCACATCCACCCAGCGGGATGCCCGGACTACCTGCTTAGCCCGCCCCGGCCCCAGGAGGATGGCTTTCTCTACGTTCCTCCGCGCTCATTTCGCGCGTCAAGACGTCGCCAAGAGCGATTGCCGCCTCCTCCGCGCAAGCTCCCGACTCCTCCTGGTCTGCCAACGTGTGCAATCCCGAAGATCACGTGCTGCCCATGGGCGAACGGCCCCTCCACACCATCTACACCATCTACACCGTCCTCGGACTCATCCTCGTTCTCTTCGGCCTTGCCTTCGCCTTCGCCTTCGTCTTCGTCGTCAGCGGACTCCGATGTGGACTTTGAGGATTTAGGCTGCGCCCGCTTCCTTATCGAGGTCGCTCCCTTCCTGTTCTTTCCGGATGAAGAGAACAAAATCGACCACGACGACCAGAAGCCGCAGGACCCCGGCGTACCCGAGCCTTCCGCGGTCGCGGGGTCCAGCAACATGGTGCCGCCGGCAACCCAGAACGACGATATGATCATAAGCAGCTCCCAGACCGAGGAAATCCGGCATGCCGCTGCCGACAGGCGCTTCCTAGAGGACATTGGCTTGACCCCACAAGCCTTCATGGCACTTCTCGACGGTACCGGTATTGAATGGGATGATGATGACGATGACGAGGAGGAGGAAGAGGGGGAAGAGGAAGGGGAGGAAGAGGAAGAGGAGGCGGAGGCGGAGGTTGAGGAGGAGGATCGGAACTAGGCGGCGCCTCCGTTGAGGGACGCTCCCCGTCACCCAAAGGTAAGTGAGCGAGTTCGTTTGACATTCTAGGTACGGCGTTGGCTTGCACGACAACACGGGACCTGCATTCTCGTTTTCCGGAATTCTTGGACGGCGCATCTGGCATGGGAAGGGGACCTCCATTTGGGACCGACGGGCCGACGACGAATCCGACCGACTACTCGACTGGACTAGCGCATAACACCAACTGGGCTCTGGGCTGATGGTAGCTGGACAGGTGGTCGGTCGTTATCCCTCGGCCGGGATGGCGATTGTACTGCCTGTCGGCGAGGAGAGGCCCAGCTGAGTTCAGGTATGTCAGCGCGGTTCTAATGCATGACATGGTGACCTTAACTTTGGACTAGCTTCCTGTTCCAGTCATGACCATCGACTGGGCAGGATGACGTGAGAATGGGATTCGGCCATGGTTCCTTCGGCCAGGAACTGTGGTTGGGTTTCTTCTCCGTCGCTGGCAGCCTTGAACCCCGTCAAGCATCGGTACGCTCACTTACCCCTTGCTCCAGTACGTTAGCACCGTCACTCATGTGATTCTAATGTCAGCGCGAATTCGATTACTACGACGTCTCGGAGACGAGGTGGTGGGAAGACTTTCTGGTTGAAATACCAGTACGTCCTCATCTCTCTCCCATTTTTTGACACTGGCTTACGTTCGAAAACTGACTAGGTCAGTCATGTACCACCGATTAGGCGCAACAACGTGACGTGAGACTTGCCCGTGGTCCCCTTCGGCCGGGGGGCTGTGGGCGGTTTCTCGGCGTTGTGGCGCAGTCTTGGACTACTGCGAACCGGTACGTCCAGTCCCATTTTATATGAGCCTTTGCCACTGACATACTCCTTACATCAGCGCGGATTCAACGAACTGGGAGCAGCGAACTGGGGGCAAATCTTCGTGGAAAATGGTATATGTTCTGCAAGTATCGGTGCGTCCCTTCCCCCTTTCCCTTCATCCGCTATCTGGCTGGTCTGCTGACTTGTCTGCTCTGTTGCAGCGCTGTTGCAATTGTGTCGTCGGGGCTGCCTCGGCCGGCGGTCTTGGCATCGCATTGTGATGGCCGCGTCGCGCGCTGTGTCCCATGGTCCGGTGAGTCCTTCATTCCTGGACCATAATGACACCCATCGCTTATGCAGCCCTCCAGGCTCCTCAGATGCAAGTCCGATGGGTTTCTTGGGTCTCTGTGGCTTGGTCTAGATTCTTTACTATACGTGTCTCCGTACTATACATATACTTTCCCAATTGTGCTCGGCTATGCACCAGATGCCCATTGCGGTCCTTAACCCGTTATGGGCCGCAATGGACACCTGGGGCTCTAGCCGTTTTCTCCCTATTATCTGAACAATTCCCCATCTTGTAGTGCATCATGCACTACAAGATGGGGAAACGTTGAGTTGTTTATATGGCCAGTAATGATTACTGGCCGTATAAACAACTCAACGAACGAGCCTTTCTTGATCATTCGTATTGTGTAATTTCTGCCAACACGCGACGTACCTGACTCGCCACAGTCACGAGTTTTGTGCTGTCGCCGTCCTCGTTGGATCTCGAAGACTTTTCTATCTTGGCACGAAGAGTGGGGCTTTGAAAGCAGAGTTGGGGGTATTACTGTATGCGTCAGATTCAAGGGGATGTCAGTGGGACCATGCAGTGACGGATTCCATTGGAGGTTACGACTGATGCTGAGAGCGATGCAAGACCGCGAGAGCGAGCAAGCCCCTGTCGAGCGAGAAGCCGGGAGTACGTCGGAGCAAGCGCCCCAGTCCGAGGCCGAGCAGGCCGCTGCTAATACGATGTCGTGCACCGAGTAAGCCCCGTTCAGTTCCCTGGCTCCGTATATATATCCAAGAGCGAGTCCTGATGTTGAGTGTTTCATCTGGCTGATGAGACACTCAGCACAGGATCGCTCTTGATATATATATGTGCCAACCTGAGGTTCGAAAGACGTGACGTCGCGGATTCAAAGAATGAGATACGAAAAAAAAATCAAAAAAAAATCACCCGTATCTCTGAGTCGCAGCGCATGGGTTTTGGATACACGATATAGATCAGGTTACACTTCAAAATCCGTTAGCGGGCTCTCTGAACGACCGTCTACGGCCTCGCATGGTGGGAACTGTTATGTGGATTTAGACCAGTTTACCCAACTGCTACCTCATTCTCATTTGTGCGCGTGGAGAATGTAGATAAAAGGCTGAGTGTATCCGCGGCTAGTTAGTCTACGGTTATGCATATGATAATAAGGAATGAACTGACCTCAGAGGCTCTGGCTCAGCCGGAGAAGAAGAAAATTCTGAGGTCTTATTTTTTTGTACTCCCAAACTTTTGGGTTCCTGAAACAGTCTACATTTCTCAAAAAGAGAAACAAGAAAAGAAGTCCCCAACGAAAAAAACGAAAGTAGTCAAGAGATGAATTGGAAGTTCTGTCGGTCCGTACCTCTACCGCGCGGCCGCACCTCCAGGTTCCACCTCCAACAAAGAAAGACTCAACGCGCGTCAACGCCAAGTCGGGCGAACCACTGCTGTGCTGAATGTGCTCAGCCTACTGTATCATAATGGGCATCTGAAGATTATGTGGCTGTTGCTGGAGCACGGAGCAAGACGTGGACGTGGGCGTGGAGCATGATTCCTACGGACCTATTGCCAACAATACGGAAGACACTGCATTCGACAAATGCAAAGTAACATTCAAAACACAAGCGAGAACATTGACTCATTGCTTCAGTTCTCATGTCAACATGATACTGTACATCCATACACCGAACTCTACTCTTTCTTCCAGACTTCCTTGCCCCTGACCCACGTGCTAAGCACATTGCCACTGCGATCAAGAATGACCAAGTCCGCATCTGCGCCTGGGCGGAGCGTGCCTTTCCGATCCTCAATACCGAGACACCGCGCCGGATTGAACGTCACGCATTTAATCGCTTCACCCAAAGAACATCCTGTGAAACGCGAGAAGTTGCGGACGCAGGTGTCTAAGGTGACGACGCTAAGGCAGCTAACGTTTAGTACGGGATGGGGCCAGGGATGCTCTGGGACGCACCTGCCAGCGAGGGTATCCGTGCCCTCGAGATATAGCTTGACACCTTCTTTCACGAAGCGCTTGCCGTCGCGCCACTCATGTACTCCGTCTTTGAGATGGGGATCCAGAATCTTCATAGCTACAACGCCGCTGTAACCGGAAAACGAATGTGGGGCATATCGGAGGAGAACCTACCGTCTGTAATCAGAATGCACCCTTCGGGGTACGCGTTGTACGCTAACTGCGGCCACGATCAATAGGACATCATATAAACAACCGGAGACCATACTCTAACGGAGTTCGGGTGTGAGTGGATGCCATCAACGATGAGCTCGTAGAACGGTCTTTCGAACTCGAGGTCCGCTACTTGTCCCTTCTCAAGGTGCAGCCCCAATCTTGGAACCCTGCCCGCGACGCGCGAAGCAGCCAACATAGGAGTCTGGGGTGGCGTTTCATGATCATCGAATGCCTCGCTTTGTGCTTTCGTTGTCATGGGTAGCGACACTTGACTCGAGGAGCTGCGAGCCGGGGATGCTGGAGACGCAGGCGACCCGGGAGAGGTCGGAGTGCTCGGGGTGGGCGAAGATAGAGCGCTGATGTGAGGCGAAGCCCCGAGAAGTCCGATGATGGACGGGTCACGGTGATGCAGTTGAGGCATCGCGTTGAAGAGGTGGGTGATAAGGCGTGCGCCGTGGCGCACGGCTTCCGTCGCGAAGTCCGACGTTGCAATGCTAGTCGCGTTACACTCTCAGTAAATGAACGGATATTCGGCGGAGGCGATTCAATATACTGTACCTATGCCCAATAGAGAACACGATCCCACGTTGGTCGAGCTCGTGTACTGCGCCCAGCACGCCAGTAATTTCTGGCGCTGCAGTTATGATGCGCACGCCGAGGGGAGCGTCTTTATCCATAAGCCAGTCGTCCTTGGTGGTGAGGTTTTCCACCCCATAGATCTCCTCGAACGAAGTGAAGCCTTTTGGAGGAGTCCGGATATGTAGGGGGGCATGTGCTCCCCTTTTTGCTAGTTGTATGAAAGGGCCTTCGGCATGCCACCCCAGAAAAGTTGCACCCCTAGGGTTGGCACAAGGGCGAAGGAGGGAAAGCAAAGTCGGATAGAGCGATTTCTCCTGAGTCTAACAAGCGACTCCTTCAGTACAAATCGTGATAGCAGGGCACAACGACGTACGATAATCGTAGGGACGAGTCTGTGTTGTTATGTAAATTAAGTCGGGACAGACCTCCAGCAAATAAAGGGTGATACATACGATGTCACTCCTGTTTCCACGATCTTCTCTGCGACAGTTTGCAGACCACGACGATAGGCATCTGAATCGTCTTCGTATACGGAAAAGTCGAAGCCATAAGCGCCGTTAATTTGAATGTCTATGAATCCTGGGCTGACAATATTTCCGCCCATATTCATGATTCTTTCTGGCCGCTGCTTTCTGGAGAAGAACGTTTGCTATACAAGTACAGTAACATTAAATGAGAAAGATATTCCTTTGGGCGAGCTATTTTCGCGTACCTGAGAGTCGAGCACGACGCCTCTCCTCTCGTCGATCCAAAGATCCTTTTCGACCAGGCTACCATCTTCCATGGGAAGCAAGCAGTTGGTAAAGCATATTAGCCCGTTTAGCGAGGTCATTTTGGTGGGATGGCTTGTAGTTTAGAGGGCGTTGGGTGCTGTGCTGGCACTGGCAGGAGAGACGTCATAACTGTTATAATATAACACGGGACAAAGCTAGGGAGCCGTCCCACTCGGAGTAGTTGAGCCGCTCATCCCGCTCCCGGCGCAACGGACCGACTCAATCCCGTGAGTTACGGCACATGCATGCGCGAACGATGCGGTCACTCCGATTCAAAATGTGAGTTCCCTGTCGAACCTATGTATATGTGCATTAATTACTTGGTGGGCTGGCGAGTAGAGTTATGGCGAGTAGAGTTACAGTTACGCCGAATCGGGGAAAGCCGGTCGAATGTCGGTCTCCACTCCCGACATGCGCGCATGCCGACTCCGAGTCAATGGCTCGGACTCGGATTACATCACCACTTTTTCCCCTGTCTCCAGTCTTGCTTGTGCTTGCCAAGGGGAATATCGATGTGGGTCATGGACACAGCAGCTTTGAGGACTCAATTTTGGCTCACTCAGGATTGGTCCCCATTTGCCACACACCGTCGCTCAGAACTACCGATGCTGGTAGAACGCCGTAGACATGCCTCAAGATAGTCGATTGCAACGCGGTGCATGCGACACAGGATATATGGTGACGCAACGAGAACACAAGCATAGGCAACTTATTGGAACCCGTAAGTTACATGTCAATTATCGATCGAACAGACGTACTTCTCGAACGACTCGGTGCAACACGGGTCCTTGCCGGGGTATCATCAGAATGGTAGGTCAAAACCACGCCAATGACAGCTCTGTGATACAATAGGGTTGGACCTCAGGTGCTCAGGAGAGTACCCACGACACATACCAATACTCGCGGATAAGACCGACTGGAACAGTTTCCAAAGCGCCGTCGCGACGAGATAACTTGTAGCCAAGGACTAGCTTCTGATTACGAATCACCTAAGATGTACGTTGTCAGCCCTAGCCAGTGCATGAAACTCAAATGGACATACAGTGACTGAAAAGGTTGGATCCTGCACGGTCCGCCTATACGGAGGCCAGCCTGGTGTTCCAGGCCGAAAGGACTGCAGGCAAGCACCTCAGCACAAAAAGATCGAATGGCGGCAAAATAAACTTCAACAGCCCAAAGCTTACCTGATGGGACCTGTGGACAAAAACAGTGATAGGCATCCAGAGCCCCCCAAAACGGAAAAAAGAGCCCAGCTCTTGTCCAAAATTTGAAATGCGAGATCGAGAAAGTTATCATGTCAATGATGTCACGCAGACTGGCTTAACAGTGCGAGTTGGAACGTTTCATCTAAACTGACATTCTACAGTCATTTTGAGCGCGCGAGTTGAACTCACATTGGACATTGTTGCGCTTTGCTTTGCATCGCCGGACACCTCAATCGATTCCTGCGACTCGGAGACGAGCCGAGATGCTTGTCGAGGGACGGATGGTTTCCGTATCGCTCGTTTCATCCTCATATTCTTCGGCAATTGGGGAGAGGAGGTGGGGATGGGGAAATGGTGTAACGGGAATAATGATGGATTCCTCTCCATTGCCATGGCCCTCTCTCGGAAGGCAAGTATTACCCAAGGTGACCTCGATCACGGAGGACGAGAAGAGCAGTGTCTCCCTGTTGATATGCACGAGGGAAGGCAAAGGTGCCATATGCAAGCCTCGAAACTGTGAGTCGATAGGCTTGGGCGGAGACTGTAGAATGTGATCAATGGTCTCTTCTTCCCCAGCCTCGCAATCTGAGTCCGGATGGTCGTCACGCGCAAATGGGTTGACGAGATCGAATTCAAACGGATCCCACGGATCCCACGAATCCGAGACAGAGGTGAGAGTAGGAATGTTCGTCGGTTGGTAAGGCAAGTCGTAAGACTCGGCGTCCTGCGCCAACAAGTCTTGAATAGCAACGTTGGTGAGAATTTCAGAGGCAGATGCGGTCGACGGGACAAAGTAGGGCTGTGGGTTGACCGTGACATGCTCTACGCTACTGAGCAGCTCAACTGCTGGGCTAATGGCGCAAGGATAGCATTCAATACGTGAGGGATGTACACGCGTGCTATCTGTCAGTCGGTTCGAAGACCGGGAAGCGGGCGACCGTCCCTGCTTTACTGATGGGATAGAAGGTGGTTCTAGTTGCTGGGAAGTGTGTCCTGTGCCTTGGTTGCACCTGGGATGAAATTCATGCTGTCAGAGTGTGAACATGACAGACCTGTGGCGCCCGCCCAAAGCTGTCTCAGACGGGCCAATTTGTTGCTCCCGGCACACCCACTTGAGGCACACACCAAATCCTCCCGAGATGCGATCGGCACGGAAGCTTTTGCAGGGCGCAGTGATGTGACCAGCACGGAGAAAACGGAGAACATGCTTTTGGAGTAGATAGTGTGGTGATGTGGTGTAAGAGAAGAGACATTCACGCGTGGCAAGGAACTTGAAAGTGAACCCCACTGGCGCTGAGTGAGCCAGTTGGAACACAAACATTTCAGTCTCTCCCACGCGGGCGGGCGTGACTGATCGGCCAATGATATTGTTGCTACTGTACCGCCTGTACCGCCCGTCTCATGGTAAATCCGACGCTCGACGCCAGAGATGAGAAATTTCGGTTAAGGGTTACTGATACGACTCTGAGACCGAGCAACAAATTCAGGTCGGCCAACTCGGACGTGACCAAATTGGGAACATGAAAGGGAAACACTCAAAGGATCAAAAAATACCGTCTCCACAATTTAAGACGGCACAAGGGTCCGTACGCATCGTAATCTGCTCTACGGAGAATTGCCAATGGACCGGGTTTGCTCCCACGACAGACAAATTTTCGCGGAAGGTATCGACTTAGTGGCGCGGCTTTTCGCCGCAGTTAAATGCATCCGAAGGGGTAACTTAGAAGCAACCCAAGGAAGTTGAAAAAATCCAGGAAAAAATTGCAATATTTTACATACCCAAAACGACACAGATACAATACAGATGACAGGGATCAACTTTGTAAGTTCCAAGGGAAATAGATAAGCACTTCTACGACAGCACTTATATAAAAAGTGGGAGAAGGAGGTCTAGTCTAGAGTCTAGACGGGTTATCGGTTGGAAATGAACCAGGAAAGACAGACAGGAATGCGAATAAGAGTCCTCATATGCAGCACGACGGAAAGGAGTGTTAACCCCCCCAGGGAGTTGAGGATAGGTATGTCATCGGAAAGAGGATTTTTGTGCGATGAAAGATCAGGCGACGAGCGAATTAAGCACCTGCAGGAGTGGGAGAAGGGATGACAATCTCGGTAAGCTACCTTGTAGTAAGCACAGATTAAGATTGAGACATACCCGTTGGATCCGATGGTGGGGCAGCAGTTGTCGTCGCCGCGGTCACTGTAGTCGACGTTGAGGTATTACCGCTGGGTGAACCGTTGCTGCCCATAAGGGAGAGGAGATTGGTTATAATGTTGCTGATCATCGCGAAACGATCAGCTGAACTTGGAGTAGAAGGAGTGCCGGTCTACAAAATCCAGTAAGACAACCACTCTTGTAGAAGCACCCGTCCACACTCACCGCATCCCTGCACTCCGGCATACCGCATTGACGATTAAGCAGCGCTCCTTGAGGAGCAACCGGCGCGGCATGTGCCATCACTGCAAAGAAAGTCAGAAAATTCGTCGGCCTGTAGTTCAAAGTAAAACCCACTGGAAAAGAGGGCAAAGATGGCAAAGAAAAGGGTAGTGAAAATTTTGCAGTGCATCTTGTAGAAAGATTGTGTGTGAAGAAGGTAGGTAGCAAGGTCGCAGAGAAAAGATTGGAAGGAATGTGCTCGGGTGTGTGTTCGACACTGACTGGCCTGACCGTAGTGAGGACCAACATCGCGTACTTATATACCTTCGCGTCCAAGAGCCACAGGGTCAGCCCTACCGGACCCATTTGGTGGCCATCCGAAAGGGCGTCATAACGAAAAAAGACAAACTCGCGGCCTGATCTAGTCAAGCTCAGGAGCAAAGTAATTGAGAACGCCGCGCCTAGAACGACGAGAAAGAAGCAGATCAGGGGTGGAGGGAAAGCCAGTTAAGTCTCCCCATTTGGAAGATCGTTTTACAAGAACATTTTTCGCATAGGCAATATAGGACTTTGCCGATAGACGAAAACGGAAAGTTGAAAGGTGTGCGTAGCAGCCACGGCTAATCCGTCCGTCACTAAGTGTGGCAACAAAGGT
Organism: Russula griseocarnosa; assembly: GCA_022884055.1. NCBI lineage: Eukaryota > Fungi > Basidiomycota > Agaricomycetes > Russulales > Russulaceae > Russula > Russula griseocarnosa. Next base: position 19,898 of record JAGKRU010000002.1, on the reverse strand, counting down.
TGCCTTTTTAGGCACGTAGCTACGGTACATTTACAGCACAAAGGTGTTGAAGCGGCATTGACTGTATGTGAGCCATTGCGGTTAAGCTACTGTCAAGCCACTGTCAAGCATAGAGCACAGTAGTGTACAGTACAGTATTTTTCGTGCAATCGATATGACACCTCCTGCCGCCCGCTTCGGTTAGGCCGGTCAGACCCAAGTGGTAACCACAATATAGCGACCACCCCAAGACACGACAAATTTTCTGAGGCTGCGGTCCCTGTCCGTCTGAGCCGCGTCCCCGGTCACAACACGCCAAATGACGTGAGAAATAGGACACGATTCCATCCTTTACTGTACGTTCATTAGTTAACTTGTTTGTTCGTTCAGACTTCGAATATTCAAGCTTCGATTTATGACTGTTCAAGAAAATGACCCATTCCAAACATGACCGCGTATATATAAATAACTAACGATACATTGATGGCCGATCTGTTCGAGAATAAACAACAGCACCAAAGGAACCCCGCGAGAATATATATGTGTAAGTAGAAATTCCGTCTGTAGGTGTGTCACTGTCCACTGTGCCTTACGCATGCGAACCAGTTGAAGTGCGAATGAGAGAGGACGTCTAACCAAATGAGTGGAAGTGTCCAAGATAAACCAGATCCAGGAAACGATGGTAAGGAACGACTGAAGGCGAAAGCCAACAACTTTTCAGCTCTGGGAAAAAAACTATGGGAGGAAAGCGATAATATGGTGTCCGTGACGAGCTAGGGTGCAGGGCTCGAGTCGCCGAGAAGGGCATCTATAACCGGTACTGGTTCTGAAGGGTCTTCTGGAGTAGCCAAGTCAACGGTTGTAGTGGTATTTGATGGTGTTCCAGTTTGTTCTTGGTATGTTTGAAGAGCGTTCATTAACAATTGGACCAACGTTTGCACATTCGTTGATTGGGACGTAGTGTTAGTGTTGGTGCTGGATCCGGAAGCCTAATGGGAAATAAGTAAGACTTTAAGAAACCAAGAGTGAGAGAAAGCCCGCACAGCATCGGCTATCCTGCATTCAAACTGATCACACCCCCGCTTTACCCCGGACGGAATTGGAGCAGCATAAGCAGCTGGTGACCCTGTTTCCAAACAAAGTCAGCTCAATCCATCCACGGAGAGAATTTGTTTCTCTCACCAGAAAGTAGAGCCCAGCAGGCGAATAGAAGAGAAAGGACGGTGGTGAAGCGCATGGCGAGTGGTTATGGAAGTGATATGGTGACACTTGTAAGAGTCGCGACTAGACAGAAGACCTATGGGGCGATGGAGATGCGTACAGCGACATCTGCTCTTATACTCGTCCATCCTTACGACGTTACGGCCAAATTTGGAAATAAGAGGTAAGACATTGATGAGACGGTTTATGATGCGTGAAAAAGAAGCCTGTGCTAATGAGCAAAGCCATGGAATTTACAAGTGTCTGCAATGCTAGAAAAGGGAGTCCCTTTATGCGGTCGTCGAGAAATGTCCATCTGGACATAAGGCGGATATTGAAGAGAAGAAAGCACATGTACAACGCATTCCTTGTTGGGTGTTGGGTTTGGCGGCGGCCCGGATATCCCAGCAGCCATGACACGCGTCCACACGTAAGCGCCCGCGGAATAAAAGACACTGGCCCGTGACCTTGACGCTCACACCACTCCCACAAGGTGTCATAGAAAATTGAAGTGTGTACATGCGAACAAGCGACACCATTACTGTAGGTGAGTAAGTAAAAACTAAAAAGAATGGATTCTCACAGTAGCTCAGTCATCCATGTCAAATACCCATGTCTACTGGAGAAGCGAGAAAACTCGAGTGAAAACGACCCGACGCTCGCGTAACGTATCTTTAAAAAGTCTAGGCTTCCAAGTCGATTCTGTGAGTCCGCGGCCTCCACAAGTTCCATTAGAAAACTTCCTGTGTCTTCATCGGTTTCGTCCAATAACGGTTTTGGTAGACTTCTGTTGATCCAAGTGCAAGTATCCAGGGATGTTAGGCACATCAAGTAGCTTGTCTGACGTGATGGGTGAACGGCCGTGCCTTTCGCCCTCACAAGGCGGATACGTGCTAGATGCGTCGGACAAGACAACCCTCCAAGACGTCTAACTATTGGATGCCTACAGCGTCAATACTGTTAACAGCACTGCCTCAGTTTAAGGTACTCCCACGTGAGCTAAGTTAAGTCGCATACCCTACCTCCGGGTAGGAGATATGCAATTGCACGGACTAATTTTGGCGAGACCCCACAAGACCACAAGACGGCCGTGAAGCTTATTGCAGTGTAGGTCACGGTGGCGGCAATTTGCGTTGCGAAAGGGGTCAGAGACCTTGATCGTTGACACTGTCAAACCAGCTCACTCTGTAAGGGATGTCCAAAGAATGGGATGATACAAATGAGCTCTGTAGTTTGAATGCTCAGGCTGTCAGATAAGCATAAATATCAACACAAGTGCCTGGAGTCCAATATCTACGGTATGGGCGTCGCGCGCACAGCGATCGTTACAGTAACTCATCAGGCAGACGTGAGAGACAGACTCGGACTCAGACAACTACCGGCGACGGCCCTATATTCCCGAGCCTCACATGGCCTCACACGCGCCTCTAGGATCGTCCATGCCAGTGCTTCCGAGTCGTTCAACCGCTTCTCCCTTGATTACTTCCATCAAATTATTTCTTATATGCAGTAACTTATTCGGCACGCTCGACAGCTTTACAGTATAGTAGACACCACTCTCAAGCGGTATACAAACTGGATGGAAAAAAAAAATGCAACCGAGAATGATCAATCGATGGATTGCCGATGGGTAAAGGGTCAATATGTAAGCCCAGTGGACAGGACAAATTCTACCGAGACGTCTCTGTGCCGCCCGTCCATTTCCCGACGGCGCCTTCAAATCCTGTCCTGCCGTGGCTACCCTTCTATGACGTGTCGTCCCCTGAGAAGAGCTACTGTAGGAGCGTCAGAATCGGGTTGCTTTTGGTTGGGGTTAGGGTCATGGCAGTTGAGGCCCTCTTGCTCGGGTGCTTATTAGCGGCTTATTCTCTGAAGCGGACGCGAAGGGTTCAGCTGGTTCAGATCGACGACGGTTCACAAAAATAAAGACACATACCAGGGGGGGATTGCCGCCTTCGTACAAAGTTCAAAAATTTCTCTTGTTCATGTTCTACACTCATTAGTAATGTCGATTTTTCGTTGGATCTGACGTTCTGTTCAAACTGACAATCCGAGTTGTAGGTAGAACGAATGTACTTGTAGTGGCCAAAGGTGAACGTATGGTTCTGGGTCAGTCGTACTGTACCAACAGATAGCCCGTGCAGCACAGAGAATCATCACATCTCAAGTAGCTCACACTCCAGTGGGCCTGTCTACTTTGAGCCCACAAATTTTCGGTATTGCTGCAGCGAGCACGTTTCCCTACCCGGCGTACCCGCCTGCACACTGGCACCTCGCCTATCTGGCTGGGCCCGTAGACCGCAGGCTTCGCCCAATGGCACGTCGCGCCTACTGTACCTGCCCAGCAACTGCAGCACAACTATCCATTCCGTTTCTCTCTACGACCACAACTCGCACCACATCGCTGAGTAACTTACATGTTCCGAATGCTCCCAGTGGCAAGACCCAATCCACATGCCACAATTTCACGCTGTATCATATCGCCTACCGTCTGCAACTTCCTTTCGCGTAGTTGCACTGGCAGGCCCCCACAATCATGTCCTTGTGGGTCCCACCACGGGCGAATATGCTGCTCAATTCTGAGAGCAACCTCATGATCCGCATGACAGTTAGTGTGAGTCCTTACCACATACCCATCACGTCACTGCTGCCAATTGCCCTCTGCTGTTCACATAAATCCAAACGTGACGCAATCTGAGGCCCCTACACCGCTCGAAGGCGGTTTCCGCTTGCACAGCTGGCATCTACTCAGACCTGTTCTCAAGGTCTGGGCGGCGAAGAACCTCCCCTCAGGAGGACCAAAGGTTGATAGGTAGGCTACTAGTGGCTCGCCTCGCCTCGTATCAAAAGCTTCATGCACACTTCACGCAATCCACAAGCACCCAAGTTACTGAACATATTTACATAGTACCCTTGCTCCACAATCCAATCGGGGTGCACCATAATCTCGTGCGCGTTCTTTGTACTTGCGGTACTGGACATGTTGCGCCTTGGCATAAGGACAAGGCTCCTTGAAAACGTGATCGAAGGAGGGGGCGGTGATTGTAGTAGTTGCATCAGGTAATGCGTCGAGTTCGGGCCATGTAAGAATGGGTGGATGCAAATTCAGTAAGCAAAGCTGAGCTTCTCGAGCGATAAAAGCACTGGGTTCGCTAGGGAAACAGAAGTGACTTTATGATAGAAACATGTAAAGTAGCACAGGCAACGCATATGCGAAGTCACAGAGAGAGAGATGAATTGATACGTCGTCTACAGGCGATTAACATGGATTTACGGTGAAACGATTTGTACTTGTTTGTTCAATTTTCTCCCTCTCCTGTTCCTAAAGCCGATAATTGCTTCGCTCCGCCCGCAATAAGAAATTAGATGGAGATCACCAGGGGGAGAAGCGGTTGAGCGACTCGGAAGCAAGGACGGAAGGGACCAAGCTGGGTCCTAGAGGCGTGTACGTGTGCGAGCACTCGGGAATATCGGGCCAGGGTCAGGTCTTTAGTTCGCTCGACTGGCTCGAACGAACGATGCTTCGGTACCTCCTTCACGCATCCACACACCCTCAACGCCAGTCATGGCCTCAACATCAAGTGCGACCGGGTCGGGCAGTCCTCAGCCCAGTACATGCCGGAGGAAACATAATAAGACACTCGCTAATGCTTCCACCTCTCCCCCTCTCCTCTTCCTCGTCGCCATTCCTCTTGGTCCCAAATGCCACATATGGTATTCGATGCAGCCCTTCCTTGCCCTCGTGAGCTTAAATGCTGCATCCCTTGGTCTGGTTCATGGATCGGACCCCTTTTGAACCAAAACCTGACCGAACCGAACCTTACCATCCCTAAATTCCACCGACCTGTGTGTCGACATAAATCGCCTTCAACGCATGCACTTGATTTGTGAACATCTCCGTATCTTCCCAAATACTTTTCCTGATACATCCATCTCTCCAAAAAAGATTGGCTAGCATTCCGTGCAACAACTCACCAACGGCATCGTTTCCATCGCTCAAACACCTAGCCTCTCAAACACCTAGCCTGCCTACTCGGCTGACTAAACTTTCCGCAACCACTATTGCGATACGGAGCAGAACCCATGAGCCCCTATTGGTCGGTGGCGCTCAACGAGGCAGCAGATGCGGACGACGACCATCTCCTTTTTACTGCTTGGCATTGCATGCATCATGCCGCCTGACAGAAATGGGCATCATCACCAAGTCAACACACCCCTGCACCGAACCGTGCTTTGTGTAGGCTGCAATTCATCCGTCTATCCAACGACGCGTCGGTGGAACCCGGTTTCCCTGCTCTGTCTCGCTTGTGATACAAAACAGAAAGATGATGATGTGTGACTGACAATTCACATTCGGCGTTCGAGTCACTCTTTGTACACTTTGCCGACAAGTTCATGCTACTCTTGATTTATGACATTCGGACCAACGCGCTGTCGATCGTGCCAAAGCCGTGAGCGCTGCATGTCCTGTTTCATGCTTAAAAAGCGTAAACACTTCCTTAACGCAAACCACCGCAACCAACCGAACAAGGCAGATTGAACGACTTCGCGTCTAACGTAACGCTGCTCACGATGCCGGATTGAGATGGTGCACAAGACGCTCTCACCGCGTGACGCCTGCTTCATGTACTTCCGCTGCCGGGATGGTGCATGCAAGCTGTTTGGCATGCATTGACAGACGTCATGAACTGGACCTGGACTTCATCAGCTGCGCGCTTCTCACGTCTACCTGCGTTTGTGAGGCAAACAGCTCTGAACCTGCGCAGGTAATCGCTACCATGTTGCTGTCCCCTTTAAATACTGTCTCAAACCCCTCCAGTGCCTGTTCCAATTGGGAGCAATCATTTTCTGGAAAGTCGTTGGATGGATGAGAGACGCGAAGTTAGTAAGCATCCTTGATTCGTTAGTTGTCCGAATGTCCGAGCTAATTGGTGCTGCGCATTCAAGAAAGGAGTCAAGCATGCCAAAAAAAGTGAACACGACTTCTCCTGGCTTTCCGGGCCTACTGGGCCTAACTGTAATAGGCTCGGACTCACGGCTCCCTCGGCTCTCCGCGCTTGCTAGGCCTACGAGACCCCCAAATACAACGAGAAGCGCTCCCACACTCATTTCACCTAATTTCCTGCATCACTTGCTTCAAAGGGGTTCCATCACGCGCCTCAGCTCCTCTTAAATTTCATCGAAACCATTCCTAATAACTCCTCTACTCGGGCGGCGTGGTGCTGTACTCAGGTTGGCGATCTAGAATTATGCACTGCCAGTGTGATGCGCCACCGAGTCGCGTCGTTGGCACAGACACATGTTGGATCATTGCTTCAACTTGGGGGGTCTGGGTAGGGTAACGATGCGGCAATGTAAGCACAAACCTATGGCGGTGGCGTGAAGAATGGGGGCCAGAGCTGTTGTAAATGTGATTGGATGCGACGAGAGGGGTACACTCTTGGACGCGTGGCACAGAGGGACGAGGGAAGTGGCACAAGGCAAGGCCTACCGATGGCCTTGGCCGTGACGAATTGGCTCTTCAGTGCTTGGCAAGGATAGGCACAGTAGCACTAGACGCCCTCAGCCAAAAGCATGATACTGGGGACCTCGGACGCCAGAAAAGGAAACTCACTCAAGAGCGGCCTGTATATACATCACGTGTTCATACGTTCATATCTTGTTGTCGAACGACTCGGTGACAGGCGACAACTCGCGCTTCGCATTTCTTTGATTACCGCAGGCTTGCGAATGCTCTAAGCCTACATGTCGCTCTTTCCGCAAGGACCCCCAGTCGCAATAGAATACGATCACATACGCATCGCTGCCAATGAATACACTACTTATTGGAGACTGCACGACACAGCAGGAGGTTATTCGGCGCAAGGTCTCGCAACACACAAGGAATTCGTCAGCCACATATCCTTCCCACTCCTCTGGCGCTAGAGCTTAACTGCTAGGGAGGGTGCACTGCTCACGAGCCTTTTCATGCTCGGGTGCTTCCGCACCCATTTATCACAATCCGGGCTCACCATTCGGGCTACCAGGCGTGCTCATGGTAACGCACTCTGATCATTGTAGTGGGTTGAAAGGCATCTTAGTCCGGACTCCTTAGACAAGTGAGTGCGCCATGTCTGAAGTACCATCGATGACAAAGTATCGTACGTCCAGCTACAATTGAACATTTCCTTGATATATCACGTTTACTGGGATCGTACTAGTATTGTTTATGGTGTATGCCACCCCGCCCCCTTTCTGCTGTGCAAATTCCAGAAAACGAATGCCCCGAGCTTGATCAATCGGTCTCACGCTCTAGCGTTCAATGGTACCAGAGCAATCGTCGATGAAGGAGAATAAGTTATACAAGTGTTTCAGCTTCGCATCATTTGCAATGATAGGAATGAAAATATAGGTTCCCGTGAACGTGGCGTAGCACCAGCAACACTGGCGTCCTGAGGTCTCATGAACATGACATGACATAGCATGCAGCCTAAGGCGTATATATACACTGCAGTACTAGTACGTCGGGTGGCCATTGCATCAAAGCATCTCCCCCAACCTTTCACCCCATCAATTTTTCCCCCAGGATGGTAAATTACAAAGATCCCGATGTAGTCCAGAAGGATATTTGTGCGTACACTTTTGCAGCAAAGTACATGAGCACGCGGAGCCAACTGACTTTTTTTTGAAAGCGGCCGTGTCGAAAATCTGGCATGCTGGGGCTGGACTCTACTTGTATGTCTGCCCCGCCGGCGCTCAACTCTCATAACATATTCAATAATAATAATCTGGTGCTTATCTTTAGCTGGGAGTTCGTTACCACTCTCGATTACGAGTGGGGTGTCATCCGAAGGCATCGCCCCTTCCGTTGGACAATATGGGTTTGTATCAATGCACTATTTCCATTGGCCAGGTCCGGGCGCTAGACTAGTCTATCCCTTTTGGCAGATCTACTCCACTGCGCGCATATTCACACTTATGTCTGTAATACTTACCCTGGTGGGTATTAACGTTGCCGGTCATTATAACTGTGAGGTGCGCATGATCCACATCTGCTTCGTATGCGGCGGCGACCTAATAGGCCATGACCTGAAGGTTGAGACTGTTTTCCAATTTGTGAGTAAACCCCTCCGATGCACCTAATCTCAACGGAAACAATGTCTGGCACTCTTGATCTCTAGTTCTTTGGGTATCTGGCCATTGTCTTCTCTTCTCTCTTGATCGTGCTCCGCATCTACGTCCTGTTCCCCTAATTCAAGTATCTTCCCTTGAATTAGGCACTCACGGGCACTGCCAGTCTCGCGATTTGGAACAAGAAGATTATCGTGGTAATCGCAGCTGGCGCTTGGGGGAATCAACCTTATATTCCAGATTCAAGGTAAGCTCCTCCCTTCTGCGGAAGTTCAGAAATCCCCCATTAATATCAAACATTACATTTTACCAGCCATCATGCGGGTGAATGGTCAACCTGAATTTAGTCGGACCTTCTGGGACTCATTTTTTCCCTAGATTCGTACTGTATATGAACCCGTGATGTCTACTTGCGTGGCCGTCAACCTGGATATTTCCGAGCTCAATGTTCTCGTAGCCTTCGCCACCGACATCATCTTACTTCTCATCATGTTATTTGGTTTGTTTCGTCTGGGCTTCCATGAGCGCTGTACATGGAGGTGGTTATAAATAGTACATCCGACCAAGATGAGACGTCGCAAACGAGCCAGAACGGCTTGCACACCTCCATCGAAGGACAGATATGCGAAAAGCCTGGCAGACAACGTGGGCTCGACGACAGCGCGGAGAATGATGTGGAGTCTCAAACGCAAGACACAGCTCAACGGCACAAGTTTCCTGCCTTATACGTGGAATGTTCGAATCCATTAACGTGCACCTCGGGGTACAGTACATGTAGCACTAACTGTACAAATTACTCAACTTTGTGTATGCAAACTCTGTGTGATTACTGGCGAACTACTCCCATGGCCTACTGTAGCCCATCGTTGCGTAACGTTGGTGTCGAGAGTGGAGGGTGTATGGGCCACGCCAGGAAACGGTGGGGGAGCGAAGTGCAGAAGCCGTTTGTCAGGCTTCGTGGTTGTGCGCACTTGGATGCGCCCTTGGGGGTCGTCCGTTTGTCGTCCAGTCCTTGACTGTTGTTTATGTGCGCGCCCGTCTGGCTCTCGCGTCTTGCGTTACAGGGAGGGTCAGGAATGCTGGGGTGGATGTGTGTGTATATGTGTGTGGGGAATGGGGAAGTAGTGGGAGTTTACTGTAAGCAAGTGAAGTTAGTGAAGAGCGACGAGGCTAAAATCTGACGTTGGCCATAAAGCGACTCGTAAAAGTACCCTAATATCACGTAACAGTGATGTGTTGATGCGCCACGCTTTGAAATAGATCCTATTATCATAAAGTAGTCTCAGACCAGATATCCAAGGAGAGGCCACAGAGGTCAACCGGTTGAGCCGACAAACTGTTCTCGTGAGTGTCCGGATCATACTCAGGCTAGTGCCAATACGCGTGCACACTGCACTGGCACTGGTCTAGCCCGAAAGATCCCCGTCAAGTGTACTTGATAGTTCCACACTGCCTAATGGAGAAAATGATTGCGGCGAAACTGTAGCAAAATGTTGCCAGAATGGGTGAAAGTGGTAGTAGTAGCTAATCAGGTGTTCTGTCGAATACTGTAATCCTCCGGTCTCCTGCTAAATCCGGGTTAGCATCAGTCAGCCTTGGTCATCTCGACATCGCCTCCTACCCTCGTCCCATACTCCTTACATTCCACCGCCATGTCCGTTGCGTCACAACAGGGCAATGACGCTCCCTTCACCGCACCACCGAATTATGCATTCCCCCACCACCGTCTTAACCTCCTACAGCGATATCCAGAGAAGCAGCCGATCATTCTTGTCGCGTGCGGGTCTTTTAGTCCTGTTACTTACCTCCATCTGCGTATGTTCGAGATGGCAGTCGATTACGCCCGCCAAAATACGGATTTTGAAGTGATGGAGGGTATATGAGTCCTGTCTCGGACCAGTATAAGAAACCAGGATTACTTAGCGCTCGTCATCGGTGAGTCTCCTTGCTATCTTTCCCCCAGTTGGGTTATCTTTCTGTCGAGAGGGTGTCGTTGTTGTGTTATGTGCGTCTCTTTTGGAAAGTCGATGTGTGTCATTGTGCATCTTCGGCCCATGTCCCGGTATATCCTTCGGACCCCAGTATCACCGAACAGCGGACGTACCTGGTGTTCTTTGACGGCATATCTTTTGAATGCACCAGGGCGGTCACACTCTCCCATATGTCTTATCGCATTGTTTTCTGCATCGGCTGACCATCGATTTTCTCAGAGTTAACATGTGTACCCTCGCTACAGAGCAGGCGTCACAATGGCTGATGGTAGATCCTTGGGAAGCCTTTCTGTCTTATCAGCGCACTGCGGTGGTCCTCGATCATTTCGACTACGAGGTCAACACAGTATTAGGAGGAGCGCAACTACCATCGTCCCCCGAGAGGCGGCCCATCCGTCCTGTCCTCCTTGCCGGCTCTGACCTTATCAGCACGATGTCGGAGCCTGGTGTATGGTCTGAGATGGATGTGAGTCCTCTTCGCACTTAGCCAGGCGATTTCTTTACGTGTAGGACTAGTTGGACCACATCCTGGGAAAATACGGCACGTTCATCGTAGAGCGCGCTGGCTCGGACATGGATCATGCGACGGAAGCGCTCGCGCGCTGGTGTCACAATATTTTCCTTGTTCCGCAGCTCATCCAGAATGATGTGTCATCGACCAAAGTCCGGCTATTCCTCCGACGTGGACTTTCAGTGCGCTACCTCCTCCCGGCACCCGTTATCGATTACATCGAGGAGCACGATTTATATGCCGATGATACATCCAGCTTTGACAAGAAGGATAAAGAAAGAGAAAGACCAAAGGACGACCCCTGGAGGCGAGCAGGCACCAGTACTCCATCGGCAGCAGCATGACTCGGACCGAGTCGGACACAGTAGGAGTATTGATCTTTGATTTTGGATATACCTTCGATTTATTGCAATTCCGGTTCCTTCCGCACGTCATTTTTGACGGTTTGCTGGGGTGTATCTTATAACTTATACATGACGGAAGGCGACTGACAGCCGCTGCAGAGTCATTGGCATATACATGGGGACGTCGATGATCTACTACTGTACTTAAATAAGGCAATTGATCCCACACCCATTATCAGATCGGCGACCCATGCCGACTCTTCGTGAGAGAAGTCGGATGGCCAGACTCTGCGGGATGACCCCGGATTTGTCAAGTTCCCAGACATAGTCAGATAAGCGTGTGCTGCGTACGCAGGCAATCGCTGCTGGCAACAGTGTCCAGAAATAGAGTCAGAGAATCAAGTCCAAAGTCCAGTCCACACTTGATTGATCGGGATTCGTGACTCGTGAGAGGGATTCGGAAACTGGTGCCCCCCCAAAAGGTCCCTGAGGACTTCCTCGGGGCGTCTGCCATCACTCTTCCAAGCAGTTCGGATCCGGATCTCAAAGAAGGAGGTCCTGAAGGATGGTACAGTAGTTCCAAGAAAGCATTCATTTTTTTTTGATAGCAGCATGGATGGATGACTCGATGAGGGACCGGAGGGGGCGCTACTAGCTACTAGTTATGGGAATCCGGTGGCGTCCCGATGCAGATAACATACATACGTGCATGCATGCGGCATCTCACCTACGTTTAACCGTATTTTTCGCGCCAAGTGCCAGTGGGAGGGAGAGGGTCGAGAGATTCGATGGTTCGAGGTTCGAATCTGAAGCGTTCTATATGGAGGCGTTGATAGGATCACGCATTCAATTCTTTTCTTTTGTTCTCCGAGTCGGCCCCGGGCAGGCGCCCCATCGAGTCTTTTTTTTTCTCCCCCCCTTCTTCTTTCTCAAAGGCCCGACCGAGCCTCTGCATGCATGTCGCACATATCAAAAAAAGCTTCTTTTCATCAACATCAGATAGTATGAGGGGGGGGCCAGGGGGGGAAGATCTCGTATTACTTTCCGGATTTGTCCAACCATGCTCAGAAAAACAACAACTTTTGGAACAAAATGCGTTGGACTCGAGATCAAACCCAAAGAATCGGACTTTGGTGTGGATGGATTAAATTGATTGATTTTGGTTCCCCTCCCCCCCTCCCCCCCCCCGCCCGATGTTATCTGTTCAATTCTGTCGTTGTCGTACAGTTCAAAGTTACAGCGCGGGTTTTTGGGTTCGCCCGGAGACAGCCTACATTGGCACGCACTGCCAGTGGACCACTGGGTAGTAGCTGCTGCAGTCGAATGCGGATGACACCCTCTTCTCCCAGCCCCGCCCGCGCTTGGCTGCTCGGACACAGTAGGAATAATGTATGTGGACGAAGTCGAGGCCCGGGGGTAGGTAGGGTATATACTAGTAGCAGCAGTGGTGAGTCAGCTCTTTTCTCCTTCCAGTCGGTCGTAGTTACGCTATTGTTCTTTGACAGTACCGCCCCTCTTACCCTCTTTCTGGGCCCTGCAGTGGGTGGGATGTCTCCACTCGACCCCTGCGGCAGTGTAGCAACTTTGAACTCGGCTGTAGGGGAAACTGAAACGGCTTATCTGTCGAAGTCGACGGGGTAGTAACAACTAGAACCAAAAGAACAGAAGTCGAAGTTGACTGAGGAGGAGCCAATTGCGACTCACTCACTGACTATAAGATAAGAGTCGGACGGAGGCACCATCATCATCCTCATTATGCGTTGGTTGCAGGGTTTGGGTTGTAGTGCCTCGGAGCAGGAAGAACTAAACTACAGTATACTTTGTACTGGTAAACTACTACTACTAATTACAGTACCGCGTGACTGTTATCAACTTTGGGGGTTACTGTGCTGTACGTAATGTAATTTCATATATGGCCTGTGGTATCATAGAGGCATCGGCGCATGGAAGGGGGCTGGAAGATAAGCCCATCATCATCACCATCAATTGTCCGCCCGTGCACTTCCCGTTCGTACGGAACCGGACAAATCCGTTAGGCTGTGTGGGCCATGTGGCTCCTAATAGTCATTCCATGGCTACAGTATCCCAGTATCCCTCGTGAGCGGTCGTAGCTCCATCTGTAGTAAAATCCTCATCGGGTACGGCGCATCACATCATCGCAGTCCATTTTTTCAACAACAACAACAACAAGAGTCTCATCCATCAATATTAAGGCCTGATAAAGTAGAGTTGTCCAATCGGAAAACGTCGTTAGGTAAGGGGGAGGCTGCGCTACTACTCGTATGTTGTCATGACACATAGTAACTTTGTTGTTGTCTTTCACTCAACGCTACGGTCATGCAGGTGCCACTGTAGTAGTATCAACGCGGTAGTTGCAGGCCGCGACAGGCGACGACAAGCGAACTATTGTTACTGTCGTACAGTACTGTAACTCCATCAACCTCCGGCGTACAATACTTTACACGCCCTTGTTGCCACCACAGCAGGACGAGAACCCACCACTGGGTAGTTCGTGAAGCCAGCTCCGCGACTTGGATGTTACAGGTCGGTAGGAAACGTATTCGCTGAGAAAGTTCCCCCTCTTCCATCGCAGTAATTAGAGAAAAGTAACGTGCAGCATTTGCAGGTCGCAGTCTCAGTGAATCACCAATGGTGGCCACACAATATTCAATTCCTTTGCGTCCCAAAAGAATAGAATATTGTGTGGCCACCTCGACATCCATTATGGTGGTTCACTGAGACCGCGATCTGCGCGCCATGAGCTTGGAAATGGGGGAATGCAATGATAGTCAAACCAGTCCGCCACCTTCGTCTAATCTTGACGCCCATGATTATCCAGTGACAGTGACCAACAAGGCGTGTATCGATTGATCATGATCATGTAGGGAGAGTGGAGCTCTATTGAAAGTCGACCAAACGAGCAATAGATATAAGAATACAGCGCAATACGTAAAGCAAAGAAGCGACAAAACAACACGATAATAACAATGTCCACCGCGCATGCACGACGACGCGGTCTGCGACGATGCTGGATAAGTGTGCGAGAAATTCATTTTTTTTTGATACCTGAGCGGCATCGATCCAACCAAACGCCCCAGATCTATAGACAAGCGAAAAAGAAATAGGAATACAGACAAAAAATGAGGTGCGATGCATGTATGGTATGTTTTACCGGGATTAGTGAGTGCCGTGTGTGAGTGAATGATACGGGGCAACCATGCGCCCAGCGAGAATGGTACACGCCTCTATAGCGTAATAAATAAAAGATAAGGAATTACTAGTGATCAACAAAGCTCAACCTCCCATTCCCAGCGGTGCCATCAACGCTCGGTGGGCTTTTAAGCGCAATCCGCACGCGGCGCCTGCCACGTGAAGTGTCTACCTCAGACTGTAAAGGGGAGCCATTGAATAACAACGCAGGATCGAAGTTAAACCCGAGTTCTTGGTTGGACAAGCCAATGCCAATGAAAGGATCAGCATCAAGCTGAGGAGCGGGGAGCAAAGGGACTGGAGGGGAGGCGGATGACACCGGAGAAGGAGCAACGCTCCAACTGGGTATGTCGTCAAGGTGAGCGCGGGAGGTGAGGGGGAAAAGGAACTCGAACTCGAGGAGGTAGGGGAAGGTGTCACAGAGGTGGGGTTGTGTATGCGGACACGAATCTTGCCGTTGGCTGAAGGCTCGGCATCAAAGGAGATATCGAGCCACCGAGGCCGAGGGCGTCGGCATTGGCGAACTCGAGTTTTAGTGGAGGGAAGCGGGGTGCGCGATGCTCCATGTTAAGGTCCATGGTACCGGGGCACGCCAATCGCAATCGCGTGGCATGTACGAGGAGAAGTCCATCTTGGACGCGACAGCGGAGTTGACATTCGACGCTGTATTTGACAGAGGAAACGAGCCAGACACAGGCACTGCGGACCTGGAACTTGCCGAGACCGAAAATATGGAGGGAAGCGCGCAGAGCAGGACCTGGGAAGATATCAGTTAACATGCAGGTTTTCTTCAAGGAGGCGAGGCTCACGAGAAGGCTGAGGCTGGCACTCGTCTTATCCGATGCCTTAAGTTGAGTGGGGAAGGCTGGATGCCGCACGGGAGAAGTGGGCAAGCGAGGCTCGGACAACTCCGTTTTGACGGGAATTGGGCGCTTGGAAAGTTGAGAGTTGAGTTCACGTTCTCGCTGTTCTGCAACTGCCAGTCGCGCACGAAGCTGTTCAACCTCTGATATGAGTTCACGCGAGTCCCCATCATGTGAAGCAGACTTCTGCGCAAGTGATTGTAGGCGTGCATTTTCCTGTTCGAGCTCAGCAACGCGGCTGTAGAATGATAGTGCTTAGCCATGGAATATGGGGATAGAAGACACTTCGAAACTCACACTTCCATATTTTCAAACTCTTCACGTTTTCGTTGCCTGCTGAGAAAAGCGGCGGCCCTGTTTTTTACGAGACGCGCCTCACGCTTGCTCAGCCCGGTCACGTCCGGAGGTATAAAGTCTTTAGTACTGATCCGATCGCCGGAGGCTCGCGACTTTTTTGCAGAGGTCATTGAGTGATGTACAGGACTAGAGGGGCGTTTGACTGCAGTTGCTGAAGGGCTGAGAACCAGGCGCTGATAGTCCGGAGTTGTCGGAGAGACGGGCGACGGCGGAGTATGTGGGGCCATAGGAAGCTCGAAGACCTGATGGGTGGGAAAGCAGAGTTGGTCCTTTTCAGAGGCAAAGTCTGGACTCATGCGCATACCGAGAGCGCAGTTGGGAGGTTGGGGAGAGTTGCTGCCAACCGAGCCGACGGAGTATGGGGGGGAGGGAGGGTGGGCGTAGTGGGGATAATTAAGAGTGAAGGTCTCGATATTTGAGGTCGGGGAGAAGAGAGGTTGATCCCAAGAGGAGTCGGAGATAGGAGAAGTGAGGGAGTCTGAGGAAATGATCTGGACATGGTAAGGGAGAGGAGGCGACGTTCTGGAGAGAGGAGCATTATGACTATGTGTAATTTATAGTAAAGATCTATGGGGCCGCGGCAGCAAGGAAGTGGACAAGGAACGGGGCAAGGTCTGGTGATGGTAGAACAGAAAAAGTTCTGAACGAGCGGAAATATGTCGCTTAACTTGAACGGCTGGGGTGCTCGAAACGGCAGCGTCGCTTTCCCTCTTTGGGAAAATCCTGCCCAGTCCCCGTCCCATCTCCGGTCGCTCGCTCTCCAAAATTAAGTGCGCCCGCCCCGCCCTTTGCACCGCCTGTCTCCATAAGGTCCCGTGTTGGGCTGTACATCCTCCTGCTTTCTGTACCAACCCTCTCGAACAGCGATTATTTTCTCAACTCCCTTATCAGATCCTGGCCCACAACTGCCTGCGGCATGTCTGGTTCATGTTCCTGCACGCGCTGACCCGGGTCTTACTCGGGAATGGTGGCGCAAGTCCCCGCCAGGAGTACGGGTCGTATTTGTCCTACCTGGAGGCCCCGGCTGTAGGTCGCACGATGCGCCTGCCATATGGGACATTGCTCGTGCAGACGATCGGTGACCTTCTTGTTCAGCTCCACAAAAGGAGAGTCGAAGCGCCGTAGGAATGAGTCCCCTCTCTACCAGAAGGTAGATCTTCTCTTACATATCCATGGGACTTGCTTGCTTTTCATTGGGTCGATAAACTTTTATTATTCTCTTCCCGATATCTGCCTTTTCCGCCTGCGATAGACCTCGAACAAGGGACCGCATCGCATGGATCAATCTAGCTCTCTTTTATGTAGGTTTATTTTTCCCACCATGCGAGTGATGGCACAACGAGTTATAGCCGTCCATCAGCCTTGGTATCATACATCAACCAAGTATTAGGATCCCATCGGCAGCTGGTCCGCGGTCCGCTACCCGGCTGTCAGGGCGGATGGTCCTCCATCTGACAACCTTCTTCCTGGGTAGTATTCGGAAAAACTCCTGCAAATCTGTCACGCCGAACAATGGGGGCCATATGTACTCGAGGCCTCCTAGTCAGCCATTATTTGGCGCCTGCGAAGGCTGTCATGGTTGCGGAGATGACCTGATTATGCCTCCGTCGCTTGTCGCGCAACTCACGTGCTGTGTTCAACATATGCTCGTTGTCATGCACCATGACGTCGAATAAACTCTCCCTGTGCGACCCTCGGGAATGGGTGGTAAGGTTTCTCACCTTGTAGCTCTGTCGGTTTCGCGACCATGGTAGATCGATTGTGGCGTAGAAGAATACATTAACACCTTCTGAGATTATTGGACTCTGCCTCGCGTCCTATCTCCCAGAGGGCAAGGCAGGACAGCGACTTGGTCGAAGGCTCCACTTGGCGGTGACAATCGTGCTCATCGATTGGGTTGTGCAATCGACAAATAACCCTCCTTTCAGAATCGACATACTTTCAAGGTTACGTACAAATGGTACAATAACTAACGTCGGACCCAGTAGAGCTTGTCGCATCGGCCGACCGCACCTGAATTTCATTTTACACACGTCTTACGGATGCGAACTTTTTTTCATGGCCATTAGAAACCTGGCCATGAACACAGAACCCACTCGGCTCACCCCACGGTGTCTTCTCTCATACATTACGCTCTTTGGCAGGCACCCCCACAGAAACTTGGTCCGCGGAGCGGAGAAACCTTGAGCGTTTGATGTGATCGATTGAGCACTTGGCTACTGCAATGTTGAAAGTGTATCCTCGGGTATGGACCTTCGTGCCATTAACTCAGGATTAGCCTCTGTACTAGAGAGCATCGACAAGGAGTTACAACCGTTCATCTCCGCTCAGTTACACTGATGACCGTCCGCGGAAGATGGAGCGATGATACTCCTAGGGTGATGGCCGCTTTCAGCTATTTTCGGTGGCTATGGCATTGTTACTCGGTACAGGTGCGAAGAGAGAAATTGTTGATGAATGTATGTCTTGATTCCGCTCAATGCGCCCTCGCGCCGATCACAAATAAAGATCGGATACGCATGGACCACCTGCCAGACTTGGCGACGAGCTTCCATTTGGAATTCTTCGAAGGATCAGATACCCAACTGTAAGCAAAAATAGGCAGGCAAAGGCATGAAATCGTATAAATACAGAATGCATCCGCGCAGATGGCTCTAAAGATTCAATGTCCCGACAAGGGAGAGTTTAGGAGACGGGAGATGAGAAGTTTTTCTAGGGCGTGAGTTAATTTGGGACAGTGGAGAAAGTGAGAGGTTAGAGACGCAATAAGAGCTGCAAAGAATCTCCGTACCCCGGGTTGGGTTGGGGACATGCTAGTCCGTTCAGGAGGGAAGGGATAATTAGCATAATTAGCGTACTTGGCGGTGTGTTGTGGTGTTCCTGTTACGGAATGTCGTGATACAAGTCCAGAGGCAGTAGATTTGCATGTCACGGCATCCCATAATCGCATGCCGTTCGCGGCTTCCAAAGGCTGAGCCGAGCTGTGTCTTGGAAAGATGCATGACCAGTGCCAGGAGCCCAAATGGGTGACCGCCGACCATAACCCATAGATGCAGGCCATCAACCTAATATCAAGCCGCTCTTATTCTTATTATGGAATCAAGCCGCATTAACCAGAGTCAGAGGCGTTCTCTTCTCAGAAAAACGGGGGGCTTGATGCAGGTCGTCTTAAGAGGAATAAGCGCTTTGCCCCATAATGAACTCGGGTAGTAGGTAAGGGAAATCTTTCCCTATATCCCTGAACTCGATTGCTGGCTCACCTTCCGCGCGTGAACGCGTGAACGCGTGGATGACCCCCCCGAGGGACGGCGCAAGGTGGTGAACATCATTCGCGTGATTTTTTGGTACGGCTAGCTCCGTTTTTCTTCCGCGCCGGAGCTAGGGCGGTTGCCGGATTAATATTGCCGTGCCGGAAACTACGGATCTAAGCAGGGATCGACCACTTGCTTTGGCCACCGACCGAGGAGAGCACCATGACCAGCCTGACTCGCCACATTGTATTAGATCAACCGTCTGCATAGAAACCTACCACATGCTTTCGTGGCCAACAACTCAGACATCTTCACGAAACTGCTGAGAAGCCCGTATTTCGTTGGGAGGTCAGAATTCGTTCGCCCGACGCCGGTGTTCTCAGTTATGGTTGGAGGATTCTAAATGAAAATTTGAACCCCTTACTAGACCCTTTGGAACTTGAGAGTCAACTCTCTGGAGAGAAATCGCAATTCGGTATTGTATAGGTTTCTGTTTTATCGTCTTCCACGGCTCAACATTGCACAGCGATACCGCTCGGGAGTTCTGTCAGGCGCGTACATTTCGCGTCCACGGCTCACGGTCTCCCTCATTGATGCATGCATCAAATAGAGTATCTCTCTCCACGCGTTCTTAACGCGCACCGGACAGAGGGTGCTCATTGCCTCAAATACCAGCCATGCTACTTTTATGGAAGCCGGTTCATAATATAATTTTGTAGACTTCGACGAGTCGATTATTCCGCAATGGTGCCGTTGGTCTATTGGTCCGACCATTCAGGGGTATGGATGTGCAGTGTGAATTATGTTGGCTATGGTCTTATTGCGCGTGAAATCGAAAGGTGTGTGTGTGTGTGGGGGGGGTTCCGTTCTTCCGGCCTGCTCGTGTCAATGCAACGGCTCCGCGAGTCTGACTGAATCGAGCAGCATTGACTCTGGCTATCGATCAACCGCTTCCGTGCAGTCCTCCTCGTCATGCATCCTATCAACACATTCGGCACAGATGCACAGAAGCAGAGTACTTGCCTGCCCTCGGTAAAGATCCAGCACTTCCCTTCAATATTCGGATCGAACGCTGACTCGAT